>CM066034.1:621503308-622103308 GCA_033557465.1 Ichthyophis bannanicus
AATTAGTTACAACATTACTAACCAATGTTAATTGTATAACTGTTTATAGTTTAAAAAAAAAATACTGTTCCATGTTATTGTTCATGAAAAGTTAATTGTACATAGTTATAAAAAGAGATGTTCCATGTAAAACCTGTTCCTTGTAAAACCTGTTCATTTTATGTTAAGTGTAAACCGCCTTTGATCTTTGGAAAAAGCGGTATAGAAGAAAAGCATAAATAAATAAATAAATAAATAAATAAATAAAAAATAAAGACGGCATAGTCCTGCGGGTGTATGGTTCCGGGGTGCTCCGGGGTGGGTTCTTTGGCAAGAGATTTGACCAGGTTGAAGAGGTCGTGTGGCTTGTTTAGTGACCGTTTCAGGGTGTTTGTGTGGTGTTGTTTCATCCTGTCTGTGACGGCCCTGCGATGTGTGTGTAAGTGCTGGGTGTATGCTGCTTGGTCACTGCTGGCACGTGACTTCCTCCAGTGCTTTTCCAATCTCCGTAGGAGGGTTAGTGAAGCCCTTAAGTTAGCTGTGAACCATGGTGCAGATGATCTTTTGTTTGGGGCTTTGGTTGATGAGGGACGGATTGCGATTGCACTGAGTTTGCTGTTCCATGTGGTGATTAGGTCCTCTAGGCTTTGTGAATTCTTATCAAGGAGTGTGTTCATTTCGGCTAGGATATGTTCTTTGTTAAATGGGTGAAAACTTCTGGTAGTTGAGTTCGAGTTCATACTTGTGTCCACATTGGGTCTTTGTGGCTTGATGAGGGTCGGAATCTGGAAAGTGATGAGCTTATGATCCGACCATGGTACTGCTGTTAATGATAGCGTGATATTTTGTGCTTGTTGAAGCACTGTTTGTGGGGCGAATATGAGGTCGAGAATGTTGCCTTTTGTGTGTGCTGCTTCTTGTACTAATTGGGTATATCCCAAGATATCTAGGGCTTCTATGAAGGTAGCTGCTTGGTTGTCCTGTAGGGATGGCAGGTTGAAGTCACCTAGGATCCAATTTGGTTTATTTGGGCCCTGGGTGTTGGATGCTATGTTTATGATATTGGAGAGGTTGTCTGGATCTGCAGAAGGCACTCTGTAAATCAGGTTTATAGAGCAGGTGTTGTTGGAGATAGTCATTGTTTCAAGGGTATTGATGCTGTTGGATTCTACCATTTTGAACTGAAGGTTGGATCTGGTGAAGACGGCAACTCCTCCTCCCCTTTTGTTCTGCCTGTGGCTGGTGAAAGCCACAAAGTTAGGTGGTAGTAGTTGATTGAGTATGGTGTTATCTTCCGGTGAGAGCCAGGTCTCGGTGATCATAATAATATCTAATTTATGATACGTTATTGTTTCAGTGATTGCTGGCCATTTTTTGCGAAGTGAGCGAGAGTTAATGAGTGTGCACTTCAGGCTGCTAGTATATGGGCTTTTTCTTTGCTTGGCTTTCGAAGAATTTTGTAGTGGGATATGTACTAGGTGGTGGCGGTGTAGATAGCTAGTTCCATGATAGTGGTTGTGGGAGTCATCGGGCCATTTTCTTCCACCAGTCGAGACTGTTGGGATGTGATTTTGTGTTGTAAGTAGTGCCAGTGAGCTGGATGGCAAGATTGTAAGTAGAAGGTAAAGACTCATTAGGGTGCAGATTATGCGCTCCATTTTGAGTCTTTCTGAGCCAGGACAGGGGAGGCAGAGGTTTGTGTAAGGAGAGTGAGTTGGAGTGGCCGCTGGCTAAGGATGTTTACTCAGGCGGTTGTTTCTACTGTGACACAGGAAGAGAGGGTAAGTGTCCTCTCCTAGTTGCGGGTTATAGCAGAGGTAAAGATCTACTAACAATGGTAATGGTAAGAATACAGTAATACACACAGTAGCAGTGGCAGGAAAGCAGTAAAGCTAGACAGTAACAATAGTAGGAATAAGGTGATACTGACAATATCAGTGTGCCCTACATGACATTAGACTGTATGCTCTACTTGAAATTAGATCTGGTACTGGTACAGTGTTAAATAGCTAAACAGTAGCAAAGCAAATAGCTAAAAAGTAGCAAGTTAAACAGTGGCAATAATGTGAATAAGGTGATACTGACAATAGCAGTGTGCTCTAATGACATTAGACTGTATTGCCCCACTTGAAATTAGATCTGGTGCTGGTACAGTGTTAAACAGAGCATATTATTACGGTGTGTATGTGCAGAGATTACATTTAATACTGGCAACAGTAACAATAGAGTGTGGATAACATACTCTATACATATATACAAATGGATAACATACTCTATACATATATACAAATATGTATATATGTATAAAAATATATTTGTAAATTATGCGGAATTGGGGGCAAGAAAGCAGATGATTACATTTGCATTTGACAGCAAATTATTCACAGTTGTTAAATCACATGTGGATTGTGAGAAACTGCAGGAGGACCTTGTGAGACTGGGAGATTGGACATCCAAATGGCAGATGAAATTTAATGTACACAGGTGCCAAGTGATGCATTTAGAAAAGAATAACACAAACTATAGTTATGTAATGCTAGATTCTACGTTAGGAGTTACCACCCAAGAAAAGCATCTGGGTGTGACCATAGACAATACATTGAATCTTCTGTTCAATGTACAGCAACTGCCAAAAAAGCAAACAGATTTTAGGAATCATTAGGAAAGGAATAGAAGATAAAACAAAGGATATTATACTGCCTCTGTACTACTGCATGGTGAAAATGCACCTTAAGTACTGTGTGCAATTGTGGTCTGTGCGAAAAAGATATAGCAGCATTAGAAAAGGTACACAAAGGGGTGACCTAAAGGTTAAAGGGGATGGAATTACTCTCCTATGAGGAAAAACTAAATAAGTTAGAACTCTTCAGCCTGGAGAAGAGATGGCTGAGGGGAGATATGATAGAGGTCTATAAAATCCTCAGTGGAGCCAAACTCTTTCAAAAAGTAAAAGGACTAGGGGACGCACCATGAAGCTACAGAGTAGTATATTTAGATAGGAGAAAATATTTCTCTCTCAACATATAATTAAACTTTGGATCTCATTGCTGGGGAATGTAGCAAAAGAGGTAGTATAGCCAGGTTTTAAAAGGTTTAGATAAATTCACAGAGGAAAAGTCCATAGCCAGTTATTAGTGTAGCCCAAGAAGAAACTACTGCTTATCCCTGGTATGGAATTGGCTACTTTTGGGATTTGTCAGGTACTTGTGATCTGGATTGGCCACTGTTGGAAACAGGACAATGGTATTGAGGAACCTTTGGTTTGACTCAGTATGGTTGTTCTTATGTTCTAATGAAGTGGGGTGGAGTAGCAGCCTAATGGTTAGAGCACTGGCTTGGGAACCAAGAGACCAGAGTTCAATTATCACTAGCACTCCTTGTGGCCTTGGTCAAGTCACTTAAGGTCCATAAATCATTGTTAAAAGGGACCCAGGATATCCACTGCTTGCCCCAATACAAGCATTGTGGAACCTGTGTCTTTTGGGTAAACTGCTAGGTACTTGTGACCTAGATTGGACCACTGTTGGAAACAGGATACTGGGCTTGATGGACTTTGGTCTGACCCAGCATGGCATATCTTATGTTCTTAACTCTCCATTGCCTCGGAAGAATCTAAGTTATCACTGCTCCTGTTTAAAGTACATTAGCAAGTTAAAGTTACAATGTAAACCACTATGACTAAATGATAAAGCAGTATAAAAAACCTGTTAAATAAAAAACGAAGGATCCTCAAGAAACCCTCACTAGACCCTATGGGCCTGATATTGAGTTGGGCAGACTATGCGCCCCTATGGCACATAGCCATGCCCACCGACCCTTAACCCCAGATATTCAATGCTGGGGTCATATGCAGCCTTGGCATTTAATATCCAGAGATGGCCAAACATGCTGGAAGCTGCAGTAGCTACAGTAACCAGGCAGCAGCGATATTGCATGCTGCCCGGTTAGCTCCTGTGCCTTAAAGATAGGTGAAAATTTTCCTTGCCCATCTTTTCGGTGCAGATCGCTAACCGGGCAGCATGCAATGTCGCTGCTGCCTGGTTAGCAATAGTCTCCACCCCGGAACGCCCATGACACGCCCTGTTGCTAAACGGATAGCATCGGGGCACATAGGGGAGTTAGAAGGGGATATTAGATGGCACTAAACTGTAAACTGGGCTGTAAACCATGCAAATGCCTTTCTAATTATTGGCTCATCTCCCTCCTCTGTTCTATTCTGGTTCTCTTCTTATCTCTCCCACAGCACTTTTAGTGTATCTTCTGGTGGATCCTCCTATACTGCTATCCTGCTCTCAGTTGTGGTCTCTCTTGGGACCACTCCTTTTCTCTCTATATACTCAGTCCTTTGGTGCACTCATCTCCTTCCATGGTTTTCAGTACCATCTTTACACCGATAACTCACATATCTACCTCTCTACACCTGAAATCTCTCCAAGAATCCAGGTCCATATTTCTGCTTGCCTATCTGACATTACTGCCCAGATGTCTCACTGCCATTTGAAACTGAACATGGCTAGAACTGAGCTTCTTATCTTTCCCCCTAAACCCACCTCCCCCTTTCCTCCTTTCTCTGGATAGCACTCTACTCCTCCTGTTTCTATCGCCTCACAACCTTGGGGGTCAATCTTTGATTCATCCCTCTCGTTCTCCACAGACATCGATCTCATAGCTAAAACCTATCATTTCTTTCTCTATAACATCAGCAAAATTTGTCTTTTCTTTCTGAACACACTATTAATACACTTGTCCACTCTATTCACCTCCTGTTTAGACTATTGCAACCTCCTCTCCTTGCTGTCTCCCTCTGAATCATCTCTCCCCTTCAATCTCTTCAAATTCAGCTGTGCAGCTAATCTTCTGTCAGTCTCGCTATACTCATAACTTCTCTTCCCAATTTGCTTCATTGGCTCCCTATCCATTTCCGTATCCAGTTTAAACTTCTCCTACTGACCTATAAGTGCATCCATTCTGCTGCTCCTCACTACCTTCCCTCTCTTATCTCTCCCTACACCTCTCCTCAGGAACGTCAATCTTCTGGCAGATTGCTTCTAAGAACATAAGAACATAAGATATGCCATAATGGGTCAGACCAAGGTCCATCAAGCCCAGTATTCTGTTTCCAACAGTGGCCAATCTAGGTCATATGTACCTAGCAGTTTCCCCAAGGGACCCTTCTCTTCCATTGCCATTGTGCCCTTCTCTTCCATTGCCAATTCCAGACTTCAGTCTTTCCACCTTGATGCTCCTTATACCTGGAAGAAACTACCTGAGTTGGTACATCAGGCTTCATTTCTGCCCCTTTCCAAATTCAGGCAAAAAACTCACCTCTTCAAGGCTGCTTTTGGAGTCTGATGCACGTTGTCTCCTGCTCTCCAACTATGTTTCCTTACCATTCCCCTAGACATATCCTAGTCCTCAGTTGTGTTATCTGTCTTGACTAGATTGTAAGCTCAGCAGGGACCATCTCTTACATGTCTCTGTACAATGCTGCATATGCCTTGTAGCGCTATATAAATGATCAGTAGTGGTAGTAGTAGTATCCTGTAAACCTCATTTTTTGGATGAAATACGTGGTTTATAACATTTTCAGCAATACGCCTATTGGCAGAAATGAATATACAGTATTAACTAAGGGTCCTTTTTACTACGGTGTGGCACGTAATGTGTCAATAGTGCCAAATCCATGACATTTTTGGTGCAACACCACTGTGATAACTGTCAAGGGCATGGAAAGCATGTTCCTGGCAGCTTACACAGAGCTCTGTGCCCTAACATGGTATACAAATAGCATGGGTGCACTTATCACCACCTAGTCAAGTGGCATTAGGTGAACCCACACTAACCAGGGTCACGTTAGGGCACGGTGTTTACCCTCCGCTAACTGTAGAGTGGTCACTAGGCCCATTCTGCCCCTAACCTTTATTTATTTATTTAGCTGCATTTATATCCTGCTTTTCACCGGGTCAAAGCGGTTGGGGGATACATTTAACATGAGGGGATATGAGACACATACATTAATACTTACAGGAAACATGGGCAATGGAGGATTATGTGGCTTGCCCAAGACCACAAGGAGCACCTGTGGGACTAGAAACCCCAGCCCTTCTGGCCCAAGGTTGCTGTCCTCTAGTGGGATTTGAACCCCCAACCTTCCGGCCTGAAGTACCTTGCCCCAACCACTAGGCCACTCCTCCCTCAACCTAACCTAACCCCTTTACTACCTCAACAAACTATTTACAGTTAGCATGGAAATCAGCACATGCTCTCATGGCCCCACATCAGCTGTCAGTGTATGTGCCAGCATTCCAGAACATATGCTAACAGCTAGCACCCCTTAATAAAAGACACCCCCCCCCCCCCCCCAAATCTCTCTTTCAAAGCAGCAAATAGAATTTTATGTAAACTCTACCAACAACTATTCCAAGCAGTATTCATGACCTACCTAAATTATGGGAATGTTTACTAAAGCGCTTTTGCAGCTCATGTGGTAAAAATGTACAGAGAAGGCATGGCCTTTGCAGCTAACGACACACTATGTGTTGCGGGCATTCATAGCATTTCCCCAGCAAATAATGCACTGAAAGTGCAGAGAGCATTGTCAGACAGCAGCCTAGATGCAGCTAATGTTACCCGTTGGAGTGGCGTTAGTTGCACCTGCGTGGTCTGCAAACCTGACGGTTACCATGTGCTGCTGAGGCTTACGGTAACCATACATTGCAGACACGCCCACTCCTCACCCTAATCCTGCCCATTCATGCAAATAACATGCTTTCTGCAGATAGCGCAGAAAATCACTGTGTTATCTGCATTTTGCATGCGTTAAATGTTAGCATGGCCAGAAAGCACGGACACCCCATTCTGAAGTACCTCGGCCGGCACATCTAGCTACCTATTTCTGTGGCTGCTCATTTCTGGAACATCCACATTTCTAAAGTGGCCTGCAAATGTACATGTACCCAGCCATGCAATTTGCATGGGCCTGTCTCCAGATCTAGTTATGGGAACATGCATCTTTCAGGAAGGAGAGAGGGTGATTTTTAATGGCACTTACACTGCCACCACTTTCGCGGTATATTGCATATCGTTACCTGGTCATCTCAAATTCTTCCTAGAGGTCCCTTCTAAAATGCCTCTGCATAAGTGGTCATTTATATATGTAGACATTAAAATAGCTTGATTTGTGTTCAAAACCACACACATAATTACTTCCATACATCTATTCCAAAAATGCAAAATACAGAGTGCTTCTTTCAGGAAACAGATTTTGCTTTATATGAGAGAGTTCAAGAGTGAAATTTATTTGATCTTAAGTTACATTAACAATACCTTTTCTACTTTCTCCATTTTTTTTAAATTTCTATACCACCGTTTCAATTACTGCTCAAGGTGTAGAATAAACTTTTCGGCCATACAAATAAAGATTACAGACAAAAGTTAAAAAAAAATTGTTGGAGACAAAGCTAAGAAAAGCTTAGAACAGAAAAATGTTTCTAGAAAATACACATTGGAAAGGATAAATCATCTAAGGGTCCTTTTTTATTAAAGTGCTCTAGGTTTTTGCACTTATTGTACATTTAGCGTGAAAATTAATGTTCTTTACGTACTAGGCCTGCATGGTAACCAGCATGTTTCTGATAGTTTACACGCAAACACATCCCCTAACACATGACACAATTACCATGGGTACACATACCTCCATTACTGAGGTGGAGGTAATTGCACCTGCACTAATTTCAACATTGACAGCACATGATATGTGCCCGTGTGCTAACTGCAGTGTGCTCACCACATCCACCCTCCATCCCTAATACGTGATTGCCAGTGTGAAACTCAGCATGCAGTAATTGTCATGCCCTTGCTGTAACTATTACCACAGATCTGAGCATGCTGGGTCACAAGTACCTGTCAGGTTCCCAAAAGGTACACAGATTCCATGCAATTTGTCCAATGGGTAATCAGTGACTTTTCCCAGTCCTCTTTAATAATGGTTTATGGACTTTTCCTCCTGGAACTTGTCCAAACGTCTTTGAAATCAAGTTACACTAACAGCTTTTACTACATCCTCTGGTAACAAATTTCAGAGTTTGATTAAGCATTGAGTGAAAAAATATTTTCTCCAATTAGTCTCAAATATGCTACATTGTAGTTTCATTGCGTGTCCCCTAGTCTTTCTACATTTTGAAGGGGTAAACAACCGATTTACATTTACCCGTTCCACGCCATTCATTATTTTATAGACCTCTATCATATCTCCCTTTAGCCGCCTCTTTTCCAAGTTGAAGAGCCATAATCTTTTAAGCCTTTCCTTATAGGGCATTCTTCCATAACCTCTACTATTTTTGTCACTCTTCTCTGTACCTTTTCTAATTCTGCTAGATCCTTTTGAAGATATGGTGACCGGAATTGCACACAATATTCAAGATGTGGTCTCACCATGGAGTGATACAGAGGCATTATAATATTTGTTTTATTCTCCATTCCTTTCCTCCATTCCTTTCCTAGCATTCTATTTTGCTTTCTTGGCCACCGCTCCAAACTGGGCAGAGGGTTTCAATGTATTATCCACAATGATACACAAATCCTTTTCCTGGTGGTGGTTCCTAATGTGGAACCTTGTATCATGTGTTCCACTAAGGACTAGGTCTAAGATAGCATCCCCACGTGTCGATTCCTGAACCAGCTACTCCATGAAGCAGTAATTTCCTTCATCTAGAAACTTTATCTCCCTAGCATGTCCTGATGTGACAAATTGAAATCACCCATTTTTACTGTGTTGTAGATTTTGCTAGCTTCCCTAATATCTGTTAGCATTTCATCATCTGTCTGTTCATTCTGTCCAGGCGGATGGTAGTACATCCCCACTGCCATTCCCTTCCCCTTTTTACACAGAATTTCTATCCATAGAGATTTTACAGTGTATTTTGTTTCCTGCAAAACCTCCATCCTGTTTGACTCGTTGCCCTTTTTAACATATAGAGCCACCCCTCCACCAATGTGATCTATCGTATCATTGTGATATACAGTAGTTTGTAGCCTGGTATCACAGTGTCTCATTTGTTATTCTCCTTCCACCAGGTCTCTGAAATGCCATTTATATCTAATCTTTCATTCATTGCTATATATACTAACTCTCCCATCTTAATTTTTAGACTTCTATAATTTTCATACAGGCATTTCAAAGTTTGCTTTTTGCTATTTGATGACAGAGTTAATTTGGAATCTTTCAACTCTGTCTGATTTGTACTTAAAGGCATCTGGGTTACTGTTACCTTTACTGGAACCTCTCTTTTGGGATGCCCTGACTTCTATGTTTTGCTAGTATCCTTCAAAGATACATCATTCTGAACCATGTACTCTTGAGCAGCTGTTGGCTTCCCCCCATTATCTGGTTTAAAAACTCTCATTTTTAAAGGTTAATGCCAGCAGCCTGGTTAAGATGGAGCCCATCCTTTCAGAAAACCCCTCTCCCCCCTTCCTCAGAATGTTACGCAACCCTTAAAGCTGCTATATCCAAAATTTAAAAAAAGAAAATGAAACATTACATAAACATTATTTATTTATTTATTTATTTTATTTATTTCAGTGCTTTTCTATACCGCCCCTTCCAGAGATCAGGGGCGGTTTACAAGGAACTTAAACAACAATATAGCAGAACATTGCAATATTGAATTACATTAAACATTAGTTGAGTAAAAACATTATACAAGTATTCTCTAAAAAAAAAAAAAAAAAAAAAAGAAGGCACCCCAAAATAACAGGAAGTAAAGAGCCAGCTCAGAACAAATAAATACAGGTTAGGTTCCAAAAAACGAACATAACCACTATTACTGAATCAAGAGCATACCAAATATCATATTTTCCATAAAGGTTCTAGATAACATATCTTCTGTGGACTATGACTATCCTTGATGACGTATGTCGGGATGGAAGCATGTCCTGAATCATGATTTGGCTGAGGCTGCTATTCTCAATTGTGTCTAACAGATTGATTTTTTACAAGGACAAATGCTACTCAGTTTGCTATTTTTTTTTTATAGTACATGTATGCTTAATATTTTTTGAGCTCGTCCACTCACAAGCACTAGCTAGACAAGGTGTTTTATTTGGTTTTCATGCTACTATGCTCACTGTGCAGTTCTAGAATCTGCAAATGCCAATGGAGTCATCATGGAAGTCACAGCAGGTAAATTATATAGCCAATGAAATCTTTTGACACCAAAAAGTGAGTAGTTATTAACCGATTAGCTGGGAATGTGAGAAGAACTGCAATTGAGAGACAGCTGGAAAGTTGCTCTGTTGAAAATTGACAGTTACTGAAATTTCAGCCAACATACTCTATAACTGCAAAATTGTCTGCCTTTGATTACCAAGTCACCCTTCCTATCTCCCCCTCCTTCCCATGACTCAGTGAATGAGAGAGGCAATTTGAAAACTGGTAAACTCTGAATCACTCTTTCACATCAATATCATATTCAATACAGTTTTGCTAGTTGATATCAATTTGTAATTAGAATTTGTATTCATCTTTTAGGTGCATTAATTTTATGAAATGAACTTAAAACATATTTTAGGTGCCAAGCAATGTTTGTGACTAAGGGGATCTTTTACTAAAGGGCAATAGAGTGTTGCACCTAATGCACCAAAAACGCAGAAACTATAGTGTATTAGGTGCAACACTACTGTGTTAACTGTCAGGAGTGTGGAAAGCATCTCCATGGCAGTTAACGCAGAGCATCTTCCTGCAATGCTTGCCACATTAGCGTGGTTGCACTTCAATCCACCCACTGAGGTAGCGTTAGATGAATCCACTCTAATCGTGCAGGATGCAGTTAAGCGTGTGATGTGAAACAAGTGCTAACTGCATCAAGTTCACCGTGTTCACTCTTGACCCTAATGCGGGAATCATCCCAAGCTGTCATGGCCCCATGTTAGCTGGCAAAGCATGTCCCAGCTGCCAGCTAGCACCCATTACTAAAAGTGGAAAGCCGATTTTCAAAGAAACTGAGTACCTAATTTAACAACTTAGGTTGGGTGTCTTAGTTAGGTGAGGTTCCTAAACTTTCAGCTGAAAATTAAAACAAATTTAGAGGCATACATTTTAAGAGACCAATATGCAAAATATTTGCCCAGAAAAAATTCAGGAGACAGTCTACAACTTCATAACAGGCAGCACCTCCACGAATTTGTATGTATTATTCGTTACATGGACTTGGGAGTCTGAATCCTGTGCCCCCTTGTTGATAGCCTTCTTGTGCTACTTAGATTCAATCTTATTTAAATATTGAATTTGTATTCGATCTACTATCAGATGCACCAGAGTCAGGTATCTATAGTTGTCTGATTAAATTTCTAGTATTTGAAACAGTCTTGCATTGCTGTATTGCCTAATAGTAACATTAGAGGCTAGACCTGTTTGCAATTTCGCCACTTTGTATACTCGTATATTTGATGAGTATCAAGCCTAGCACCTCATATTATTCAATTTGTTACATTGTATGCTACTCAATTCCCGAACTCTAACTTTATTCTTTAAGTTTTAAACTATACTCCACACCAGAATACCAACTTGTTTCTGCATCTTATCTAATTCGTATTTCAAAATGAACCTTACAAAAATACTATTGCTTACTATGAATCTCACCATATACATTGTCAGCCTATTGATCTCCCTCTATCCCATACCTACTCACGCGCTCACTCCACCATTGAACCTCCCTGAATTCTCCCACATCCATGTTATCCCATACCGTCAGAGACAAATTAACCACAGACTTAACACTTACCAACTATATGCAAGAAGTGCAAACATAAATCAACACAGACTGATCCATATAAACCCAACTTTTAATTTCAACCACATAAAAACAATCAAACCTTTCTCACATATCTCTCTCATTCTCATTAATGCTAGGTCAGTCAGAAATAAAGCACCTCTTATAACTGACTTAGTTAATGCAGAAAATCCAGACCTTCTTTGTATTACAGAAACATGGCTAACAGAGTCCGACCCAGTACTATTAAACCAAATAAGAGTGCAAGGATACTCCATCTTTACCTGCAACAGGAATCACATAAGAGGAGGGGGAGTTCTCATATTAGCTAAATCCAACCTCAACTTATCCCCTACCATTTGTGAAAGCCAGGATGACACAAATATTCTCAAGATTGAAAACAAGGACATAGCAATCTGCTTGATATACAGACCTCCTACTACAAATAACCAATCTCTAGCCACCATCCTTGAATCTGCCTGCAGCTCCACAATAAGGAAACCCCTCATTATGCTAGGTGATTTCAATCTACCTTCTCTATCCAATAACCAAGAAATATCCTTTTTGGATGTGATGGAAGAAATGGGTTTTAAGCAAACAATTAATCAACCAACACACACCAAAGGTAATATTCTCGACTTAATATTCATTCCAACTCATTTCACATCTACTCCCCAATATGTTCCACCAGTTTCAACTCAGGTCCCCTGGTCTGACCACTTCTTAATTCGGTTCTCACTCTGTCTCCCACATTCTACTAAATTACCTTCTGACAATCTCCACCTAGGTAAGAGGTTCCGTACATTCAACAAGGAGGAGTTTCTGGAATCAGTACTCACTAGGTTAGACCCGTACACCACTAACCTTGATGAAGTAATATCTAGTTGGAACTCTATTATTGGGGCCGCTTCAGAACCATCTTCGTCGGGGAAACTCCACAAACGCAGAACAAATGAAAAATGGTACACTACTGAACTCTCAAGCATAAGAAAAGATCTTAGAAAGATAGAAGCCACCTGGAGAAGGAAAAACACTCTAGAACTCAGATTACAATATTTCTCACTACTTAAAGATTACAAAGATGTGATCAATAATGCTAAAAAACAGTATCATTCTAAAACACTATCAAAAGCCTTCAATCGTCCTAGTGAGCTATTTAAGATTGTCAAATCCCTGACCAAATCCCCATCTAAAAATACCCACAAAATCTCTATTAACCCCCAAACACTTGCTGAGCATTTTGCAAATAAACTCAAACAAAACAGCCATTTTACGCCACCCATTCTACCTCTCATAGATAACAACCACCTTGAATGGAAAGCCTTCCATCCTATTACCAACAAAATCCTACTCCAGACAATCTCCAACCTAAATACGACAACTTCTCTACAGGATCCCTGCCCAGTGACATGGATAAAGGCAACAAAAGCAGAACTTGCCTCGGACTTACTTAACATTGTGAATCTATCACTTCAACAAGGATGCTTAACAGACACTCTCAAAAGATCTGCAATTCGACCACTGCTAAAAAACAAAGCTCTTGACGGCACTGACCCAACGTCATATCGCCCCATTGCAAGTATTCCATTCCTTGCTAAGATTATAGAAAAGGTTGTACAGATCCAATTGCAAGATTATATAGACTCCTCAGCGCCATTAGACGAACACCAATATGGATTTCACCCACACCATGGTGTTGAAACCCTCCTTTTAGCTCTCTTTGACACAATCATCAGAGATATCAATAATTCCAAGCGTGCTTTCATTCTCATTTTCCTCGATATTTCTTTGGCATTTGACAATGTAAACCATGCCACACTCATCTCCAGGCTCTCTCAAATAGGCATTAAGGATAAAACCCATGACTGGTTTAAATCCTATTTTATTAACCGGACTCAATATGTGCAAATAGATTAAGTTGCATCATCACCATTTCCTCAAGAGCAGGGCATCCCACAAGGCTCCGCCCTTTCTGATCTATTGTTTAATATATATCTACAACCCATCTGTTCCATATTTAAACGCTTCAAAATAAATTACCAAATCTATGCGGACGACATTATGTTATACTCACCTTTTGATGTGTCCAGCCCCGATTATAACAACATATGTTGTTGCCTAAGTGAAACTGAAATGTGGCTAAATTCCATGAATATGAATATTAATTTAAAAAAAACAGAAGTTCTATTTGTAACAAGAAACACGAATTTTACTCCACCGTCAGAAATCAACATTGGAAAAACTACCCTTCCTGTTAAAGATGAGATCAAATACCTGGGAGTCACACTGGATAGGACCTTCAGTCTCGCTCAGCACATAAAACAAACTGTTAAAGCAATATACTTCAAGATACGGACAATCCAACAACTAAGACCATTAATTGACAGCTCTGATTTCAGATCTGTGGCCCAAATACTAATAACACCCCATCTAGACTACTGTAATGGTATTCTTCAGGGAACCTCTAAGAAAAATCTACACACACTTCAATTAGCCCAAAATGTTACAGCGAGAATCATCTAAAAAGCGAAAATAGCAGACCATATATCTCCTATTCTTTACGCTCTACACTGGCTACCTGTATCATGCAGAATCATTTACAAATCTTTAGTTACTACATTCAAGATCCTTAACAATCTAGCACCATCTTTCCTTTCAACGCTCATCAACGTCCCTCATGAAAACAGGGCAAGAAGAAGAATTAATCTACATATGATCCAAGTCCCAGATTCCATTAGAAAGACTAACCAGAAGACAAGTAAAACAGCTTTTTCATTCTTCGCTCCCACATTATGGAATAACCTCCCAATTGAAATTAGAGAAATCAAAGACCTTCTATCATTCAGAAAAGACCTAAAACCCCATCTTTTTACTATGCATTACCATAATCTTCAGCATGATATTGTTCCAAACTCACAGAAAAGCAATGCTCAACAATCATACTCAGACCCTACCTAGACAATGACCACTACTACATCTCTCATAATCATTCCATCTCACAGATCACCTAACTTTTGAATACAATATTATTATCATTTATGTAACAATCACCTTTTAAGGCTATTGTTAATTTGTATTTGAAGCATTACCAAATGTTACTCCAAGTTCATTGTTTGTTATCAACAGTTTCTATATGGTTCTGAGTTCTACCAAATGTTACTCCAAGCTCATTGTTTGTTATCAATAGCTTCTATATGGTTTTGAGTTCTATGTTAATTCTGTTCTAAAATTGTTCTCTGTAAAATTGTTCGCTGTAAAATAATAGCTTCTCTATTATTAACTTTTGTTACATGTAAACCGCTACTGATCTCTGGAAGTGGCGGTATAGAAAACAAATTGTATAAATAAATAAATAAAATGTATCCAGTTATGTAAATGTGGGACATTCCCTGGAGGGGGAGGTGCAGGTGCAGTTTCAGTTTAACCAGACAGTGCTGATATTCTGTGCTATTTGGTTAAAGTCAGGATTCATCCATATATCTTATACTGGCTATTTATTTATTTATTTATTTAGACAGTTTTGTATACCACCTTATCCTTCAATCAAAGTGGTCACAACACAATTGGGGGATACATGTAACATGAGGGGATATGAGACACATACACTAATACTTACAGGGAACATGGGCAATGGAGAGTTAAGTGGCTTGCCCAAGACCACAAGGAGCACCTGTGGGACTAGAAAACCCAGTCCTTCTGGCCTAAGGTTGCTATCCTCTAGTGGGATTTGACCCCCGAACCTTCTGGCCTGAAGTACTTTGCCCCACCCACTAGGCCACTCCTCTATATTGGGTATCTGGACTTAGCCAGTTAAAACAACTGAATATTTGAGTTTAATTTTTCTGGATAACTTTAATCTGTCAACAACTTGTTGAATATCAAGTTTATGGTCCCTAAATATAGACTTCTAATCATTCACATGGATTTAAGAGTTTAAATTATGTGCCTAGTGATGAAAATAAGAACATAAGATATGCCCTACTGGGTCAGACCAAGGTCCATCAAGCCCAGTATCCTGTTTCCAACAGTGGCCAATCTAGGTCATACGTACCTAGCAGTTTCCCCAAAAGGCACAGGTTCCACAATGCTTGTACTGGGTCAAGCATTGATATCCTGGGTCCCTTCTTAATAATGGTTTATGGACCTTTCCTCCAGGAACTTGTCCAAACGTTTTTTAAACCCAGCTACACTAACAGCCTAAAATAAATGCTAAGCTCCTAATATTTTTCACTCCCTTTAACTACCTTGGAAAGAACAGGGAAAAGTGAGTGGAGAAGGTCAACAGACAGGCTCTCCACAGGACAGAGCACCCCAGGTCTGGAGGTAGCTAGAATGAGGTTTCCTGCCTGCTGTCTTCTCTTTGAGTTGAGCCCCCTGGTGCTGTTGGCTGCCAGGATTAACTAACCAAACCCTAGAACCAAGGTGAGAACCCAGAATAGAAGCCAAAGCCCAACAGGAATTAGTGCAGGATCCAGGATCATCAAACAAGATGATTCAGGATCCAAAGTGTAGTAGAGAGACAAGTAAAAGGCAACAATAAGTTGCAGACCAAGCTCTGGGAAAGAGGTCTAACCACAACTGGATTTCAATACAGATTCCAGAGAAGAACAAGATGGCCTAAAAAAGGAAGTAGCAGGCATAGAGAAGGCTAAGACGGTCAGCCAGTCAAGTGTAACATACTGACATTTTCTGGCTGGCATCAGAAGTTCATCTAGGTAAGGTTCTTCTGATAAGTGAGCCACCTATAGGCTGATGGCAGCCTCTGGATGACTCACAGAATGCTTTGCCAAAGATTTCTTCAGGAGGGCAGGGGCATGAAGGTCAACCAAATTAAACCAGATCCTCTCTTGCAGATTGAATCCTTTTCAGTGCACTAGGTGTGTCTTCCAAGGAAATAGTCTAGAATCCAGAATCTCCTCAGCCTCAAATTCCAACAACTGGCTTCAAAATAAGGAAACATGGAAGGTGGAAGGTATCTTCAGGAAATCAGGAAGCTGCAGACTGTACTGTCACTGTGTTGATATTTTGATGGCGTAAGGTCCAATAAATCTTGGACCCACAGAAGTATTTAAACATCTCCATCATTTCTCTCTTATCCTGCCTTTCTTTCAAAGTGTATTGAGATCTTTAAATTTGTTTCCACATGCTTTAGGCCAAAGATCACTGACCATTTTAATGACGGCCCTCTGCATAAAACACATTGAGCCTGATTCCAGAGCAGATGTAGAAGCCCTCTGTGCGCCTGGCCGGAACTGGATGCACAGAGGGCATCACGATTCTGATCTTGCGAGGCACGTCTAGCCCTGCAGGATCAGAATTGTGAACAGATCTGTACATTCAGGTGGGAACTGTGATTCAGCCCAGCCTGCAAGTACAGGACATGCCTGATAACTCAGTCAGGGCTTTTAAATGGAGCTGTGGCGCCATGGTGTCCGGTTTGCCATGGCACTGCAACTCCATTTAAAAGCCACGATTCCAGCCGCCGGCTCCTGCACTGCATTCCCCACAGTCCGACCCAGCCACCTACAGCCAGCGTTGGGCTGCGGGGAATGCTCTCCACCCCCTCCCAATGCTGCCATGCCTCAGGTGAGAACTTCAGCTTCAAAAGTATTTGATGCAATCAGGCTAAATTGTGACAGATGAATTTTCTAGAAGCTTCTGAATCGATACGGGTCAATGTTCCTGCACAATCAGAACACCAAATAAGAGTGACAGAGACTGGGAAACATTCTGCTACAGGGTTCAGAGGATTGACACAATAACAAACAATGGTGTGCTACTGAGTTAAGACTTAATTCTAGTGACCCCTAGGTTTTCATGGGAAGGAGTGACTAGAAATAAATTGCCAAGCCTTTCTTCCAAGGCAATGGAGAGTAAAAGCGACTTGCCCAATGCCACCAGTGAGAAATATACCCTAGGTGCTTGGTCACCAAGCTGTTGCTCTAACCACTAGGCTACTCCAGGGATAGTGATCAAATTCAAAGAGTGCCTTTCTATGGTCTCAGGGCCTGCCTTATGGTTGCAGGGATACCTGCACAGTAAAGACACAGGCCCTGCCTCCTTCTTCAGTCTTTTTCTGTATAAGATAATCTAAGTGCCCCATGGGCCACGTTTATTGTTTCCTCTGCCCGTAAAGAGAAAGCAAGCAGCCAGCCAGAAGCTGTAGTCATGGTGTTCCAGGAGGGAAACTGGAGCTTAGATTGATGTTCCCAGATACATGCATTAAGACATAAACATAAGGATATAAATGCATCCATTTCCAAGGTTAAGTCCTTACAGGTTAACTGATCTTCAATCCAATCAGAAAGGCCATTCCAGAAATATGTCACCAAAGCTTCATTATTCCGGATGGTCTCCACTGAGATAGTGTGGAACTCCACTGCACATTGTCCAATCATATGGGTCCCATGCTTTATCCGGAGAAGGGCAGAAGAGGTGTAGGTCAGTGGTTCTGAGTCATAAAACTCCCTCAAGTGTATGAAAAAAAGACTTCATATTCTGTGACAATTGTGTTCTGTCATTCCCAGAGTGGAGAGGCCCAGGCTAATGCCTCCATAGTCAGCAATGAAATTATATAAGCCACCAATGGATTTGTGATCATAGAAATGAGAGAACTATAATATGTATAAATGAAACATTGATTTAAGAACCCCCACCAAGCTCTTATGTCACCATAAAAGCATATGGGAGTCTAAATCTATGTTCCTGTTGAGGCAGGACTGGCAATTCCTCCAGTTCTAGAACTGGGGGAGTAGGTTCCACAGACAATGCTCTTGTGGTCTGGAAAGTCTAAGGCAACTCCTCAATCTGCACTTGCTGCTGCTTTAGACATTGATCCAACTGACCCAGCTGTTGACTTAATTCACCTAGGAGTTTCCCATGTGTAGACAGGACTGTAGCCACTTGGCAGAGTCCATAATGGCCACAACTTGATGTGACAATTCAAATCAGTAGGAAGGAACCCAAAATGGTGAGCAGGCAAGGTCCAAAGAGAGGTTCTCCACAGGATGGGGCACCCTAGATACAGGGGTATCTAGGAAGGAGTCTTCTTCCTTAACAACCACCTTCCCTTTGGGTTGAGCCCTCCAGTGCTGGTGGACACCAAGTCTTCACTGCCTGAATCCAGGAATCAAGGTGAGAAACCAAATAGAACTCTGAAGGAGACAGCAAATACAAGCACAGGGTGCTCATCAAAGATTAACAAAGCAGGAATAAAGTCAAAGCCCAAAAGGAATTGGTGCAGGATCTAGGAATGTCCAACAAGACATATCAGGATCCAGTGTATAGCAAGGAGCCAAGCATAAGGCAATACTTATGTAAACAATGGCATTTGCATCTGTAAATAGACAAATTGTGCAAATGCAAATTGTGATTTTACAAATTGAGGGATGTATAGTTTGGAAAGAAGTGTGTTGTGGGTGGATCATCGGCATGGTTTGGATGGAAACTACAAGTAAGCATATATTTCAGATTTTAAAGTGGGAATACACATTTACATAAAAAAATGTGGACATCGGCATCTGCACTTGCTCCGGGGAAGATATGTCACCTAAGGGCTTGTCTGGACCTGGGGTTTGCATTAGCCATTGAGGTGCTATGTAAGAGGCCCCGGCTCCGGCCCTCCAGGCGAGCAGGGAGCAGGGCTAATAACCAGGCTGAGCCCACATCTATTCGCTGGGGGGGGGGGAGGGGAAGTAAGGTGTTGTTTGAATTGGGCAGAAAGGATGTGGCAGCGGGAGCAGAGCAGAGCGAGTGTGGCATGAGGCACTGTGGGTAATTGGAGGGCAGCCAGTGGGGGCACTGCCACAGAGCTAGCAGTAGCGTTGGGGCGTCATTGGAGAGTGTTGCCTCAGATGGGTCTTTCTCCTTCAGCGGGAAAAGCAGTCAGAGCAGCATCGAGGTGGCGATCTTGCTGTTCTCGTGGGCCGGTGGCGCGTGAGTGGGATTGTGCTGGGCTCCGGGAGTTGGAGAGGTTTCATAGGCCTGTGGATTCCAGCGATGGTGGAACAGCTTCGGCAGTGTGGGGGCAGTGGGTGGCCTGTTGCGGCCTGTTGCGGCTGGCGGTGTGCGAGCAGGGATGCTTCCACATACCTGGCTACCTCCAGAAGGTTTGGGGGATATTCAGTGATGTTGGGGCTGGTGGCCCAGGCCTTAAATGAGGTGGTGAGGCTATGGTTCGCTGTGCATGTGTTCCAGCCCAGTGCAGGTGTAGGGGTTTTTCTGCGGGGTGCTTTGACTGTGTGCTTAAGAGGTGGGTGCAGGGGAGGGAAGGGTATTGAGTACTGGTCAGTGGTAGTCGGACTGCTGGTAAGGGGCAGTAGGATGGGACATGGGCCCAGTTAAGAATAAGGGGGGTAAGGGGCCAGTGCAGCTGGCGCATGGTCCTTCCCCTGGTAAGGCAAATAGGTGTATGGCATCTGAACAGTCGGGGCACGGTCCCTCCCCAGGCAAGATGACTAGGGGCAAGGCTTCTGAGCCATCGGTGCAGAGTCCCTTGGCGCGGAAGGTGAAGCAGCCGGCATGTTTCAGTGTGGAGGGATCTTCTGGTGATGGGGCTGGCTCTAATTGGGGGGGGAGGAGGGGGGGGTGAATGAGCAGGGGGGGCAGCGGGGGGATCGGGGCAGGGAGCTTTGCAAGGGCAACAGGGGGAGAGTGCAAGGGATGGTGGGGTGGGCAGAGGAGGGACTAGGGGAGCAGGTGGATAGGGGGTTGTGTCTGATGGCTGGGGGGGCAAGCTTGGCAAATTGGGGGGCAGGTCCATCAGTTATCAATGAGCAGCATGGTTCCAGTGTAGAGAGGCAGCAGCAGACAGTTACGGCACTGAATGAAGCAGGTCTGTATCTCTCATCGGCCGGGGTGGGGTGGAAGAGGTGGGGCAGGTATCGTGGGCAGAGGGCAGAGAGGTTGCAGAAGCAGGACCACATGGTACATAAGGCGTTGTGGAATAAGAAGGTTTTTGTGGAGCCTGAAGAGGGTTGTGCATCATATGCACACTGAGAAGCACATGCGTCACTCAGGGGATGAGTCGGCGGTGCAGGCATGGGACTCATCTGAGTCCTGGGACTCTTCCGACTCATTGTCATCGGAAAGCTCTGACTCTGATGATGATGGCATGCGGCTTAGCGATCTGGACCATCAGGAGCATGAGGTTACAGGATTGGTGGCGGAGTCCGGTACTACCCCGACTTTGGGTGATCACGCGCATACCTTGAGCAGGATTGTGCCACTAGACTGTCAGGTGTCACAGAAGCTACAGGTGAAGGTGTTGTGGAGCTGTTATGTGGCTATATTCTCACTGTTGGCCTGGGACCAGGACCTTGGGGAAAAGAAGAAAGGGGCGGTTCCAAGGACGAGGGAAAGAGGGGGCGTGCTAAGGTGCCTAAAACCATTAATAACTTGTTGCTGGCTTTCCACATATTTTCGTCGATATTGGGTGGTACAAAACCGGCCCTCTGCCCAGGACCTTTGAGTTACTTGGACATCATCCTGTAGGCGCATAGGACTTATGGCGGTTGGGCCTGGCTCAATTACGATGAGCAGTTCAGAAAGTACTTGGCTAAGGGGGGGGGGGGGCGATGAATGGAGGTTTTGGGAAGTGGATATTGGGTTGGCTGAGATGACTCCATCTTGGCCTTCATGGGGGACGTTGGGAGGTGTGGGGTTCCTGGGACCCACTGGGGGGCATGTCTGCAATGAAGGGGATGAGGGGTGGATGGAGTGGCAGACGGAGGGTTCTGGGTAGCGGGGGTAACTCTTCACAGACGGGCAGGTTTTGGAACCTCAGGGGGACGGTGCCTGTTTCCAGTTCAACGTTGGACGATGTGGCCACCAGGGGTGTCGTTTCCAGCATAAGTGCTCTATGTGGGGAGGAGAACACCCAGCCTTTTGATGTTACAGCAGGGGGCTTGGACCATTGTGGGGGAGACCAGCTAGGCTGGCTGGTGTGCCTTCCTCAATGGTTCCTGGACAAGGCGCCATCGCCCATTAGCTTATGGGTCCTGGAGGAATGGTTGGAGGGGTACCCGGATGTGGAGGCAGCTAGGTTTTTATAGGAAGGGTTTCAGGTTGGTTTTGCCATTCCTGTTGTTGGCCCACCTTTGGCGCATCCGGCCCTTAACGCACCATTGGTGACACGCTTGGAGAGGGTGGGGGTCAGCAAATTACAGAAGGAGCTGGAGTTGGGTAAAATTTATTTTATTTATTTATTTAACATCTCTTATATACCGCACTATTGTCATCAGCGCGGTTTACATGAAACTAAACATATACATACAGAGTAACTGTAGTGCATTTACAAGTAACAGGGATTTAGAAACTTGGGATTACAGGTAAACTATATCAATTATATAAATACAACAAACTATACGCATTATTCACAGTTGAAATTATCTTGGTCTGGATATGGAGTGCCTATATATTGTGTAGGATTAAACTGGAAAATAGCTTAAGAATAGGTGGTGTTTGAGACTTTTCCTGAATTGTGTTAGGCTGGTTATAGCTCTCAATTCTGGTGGGAGGGCATTCCATGCTATTGGGGCATGAATGCTGAAGGCTCTTTTAGATGTTTCCTTAGTGTATTTGACTGTTTGTTTGTGGACTATTAATGTATTTATAGCAGTTGATCTTCTGGCTCTGTTGAGGGTCTGCTTGTGTAGAAGGTTGGCGACCGTTGAGGGTGCTTGGTTGTATAAGGCTTTGAAAGTAGTGATTATAATCTTGTAGTGGATTCTTGCGTTGGACGGTAACCAGTGGAGTCTTTTCAAGATTGGAGTTATGTGGTCTGTCTTTGATATTCCTTCAAGTACTCTGGCAGCGGTGTTCATCGCCAGTTGGAGAGGATTTAAAGTTGCTTGAGGGAGACCATGAAGAATTGCATTAGCAAAATCGAGGTGAGGCATCACCAAGGCTTGATAGACGGTTCTGAAGTCTGTGGGTTCCAGTAGCGGTCGTAAGTGGCGTAGTGTACGTATTTTGTGATATATTAGTCTCGTTGTGTTTTTTATGTGGGTTTTCATATTGAGACGCTGGTCAAGGGTAATACCTAGGTATCGTATCGTAGGTTTTACTGTCAATTCCTTGTCCTTTATCTTTAAGGTAGTAGGAGGTGTGAAGTTTTGGTTCTTTGTGATAAACATAACATCGGTCTTGCTATGGTTGATTCTTAGGTTCTGTGAGAGGAGCCAGTCTTCTACTGATTCAAAGCATTTTATCAGTGGTGTAAAATCAGGATGGTTGATGGAGAATGGCATGTATAGGAGAATGTCGTCTGCATAGGCTAAACAGGTACCATTAAAGGAACGGATGAGGTCACAGATAGGTTGCATGTATATTAAACATTAATGCTGAAAGAGAGGATCCTTGGGGTACCCCTTGATCTTGCAGAAATGGGTCTGATGTTCTTTCTTCAATTCTTACTTGTTGCCAACGGTTAGTTAGGTAGGATATGCACCAGTCAAGTGCGGAGCCAAGTATTCCTTTTTCATTAAGGCGATCGATAAGTATTTGGCTTACTGAGTCGAACGCAGCTGAGATGTCCATGAATATAAGGATGAATCCTTGTTGGATATTATCTATTCCTGTGATTAATGTATTGAATAGAGTGATGAGGAGGGTCTCAACTCCATGAGCTTCTCTAAAGCCATGTTGTGCAGGGTCGAGTGGAGCTTCAGTATCTATGTGCTGTTGTATTTGACGTTGGACCACTTTTTCAATTATTTTAGCTAACAGTGGGATGCTGGATATTGGCCTGTAGGATTCTACTTTTTGGGGGTCTAATTTGTTGTTCTTCAGTAATGGTATAATGGAGGTTTGTTTAAGGCACTGAGGAAAGGTTCCTGTTGAAAAAGATTGTTCGAGGATATTTTGTATGAAGAAGCTTATTTCACATCTAAGATCTTTTATCCAGGCTGCTGGACATGGATCATTTGCTGCGGTGGTAGCGTTTATTGATACGATAGTGTTTTCAATTTCTTTGGTTGATATCGTATTAAACTTGGTTAATGTGGTTGACTGTGATAGCGTGTCTATACTTGTTGGTCCAGTAATGCAGATGTTGGTTGTTTTCGTCATTTTTTATTTTAAGTAGTTTGCATAATCTTGAGGGTGTATTGTTTGAGTGTGTTGGGGGGTTGGTTCCTTTGCCATTGTCTTTACAATATTGAAGAGATCATGATGTTTGTTTAGTGATTGCTTTAGATTAGTATGGAATTGTTTCCTTCGATCTGTTATTTCCTGGCGATGCTTATTTAGGTACATGCTGTGTGGGCTTCGGTAGTGCGGGAACGTCTCCAGCGTTTTTCGAGTCTACGAAGATGGAGGAGGGATGTTCTTAGCTCGTTAGAATACCAGGCTACATGTGTCCGATGGTTGGGCTTTCTTGCTTTGTTTGATGGTTGAGAGTTGGCTCTGATAGTATGATCCCAGGTGTTGATTAGGTTATCGAGATCAGGTTTAGAGGTGTGTAGTGTTGGGAGAATATTCTTAAGTACCTCCTCTCTGTCAAAGGGGCGAAACCTCCTAGTTGTTGGTCTGGCGAGAGTGGATTTGGAGTTGTGTGCCCCTTTGCGCAACCGCCATTGAATAACTTGGCGGTATCTCCACTGGCGGTGGTACTGAAGAAGGAGCTGGGGAAGTATCATCTCATTCACATTCCGGTGGGGAGTAGCGTGAATGACTTTATAGATCCGGTTCTTTGTTTAGTCCAATATGTATCTTTTTGATTCCGCTGTCTTTCTGTTGCAGAGAGAGGACGGGGGGCTCTGATGGTGAAGACATATGTGGAATCTGCTTTCAGGTTGCTCCCTATTCATCACAGTTCCTTTTATTTGCTTGGCTTCCACTTCCAGAGGCAGTACTTTGTTGATAAGTGCATGCCCATTTGGTGCTCAGTGGCCTGTGCCTTTTTTTGAGGCATTTTCCTCCTTTCTGCATTGGGCATTCCAGCAGGCAGCTCAGTTGGATGCCATGGTGCACTACTTGGACAATTTTCTGGTGGTAGCGCCGATGGCAGGGGAGTGCAGTTGCTGTTGCAGGTTTTCCAGGGGATGGTGGTGGAATTAGGTATGCCATTAGCAGCGGAGAAAATGGAAGGGCCTGTAACTTCGCTTACCTTCTTAGGTATTGAACTGGATTCCCTCAGTATGGAATCACGGTTACCAGCAGAGAAGGTAACCAAGATGGTGCAGCTGATTTGGCAGGCTCTGTCATGATCTAAGCTCATGTTGCGGCAAGTGCAGGAGCCGTTAGGACTTTTCACGTTTGCCTGCTGGATCATACCTATGGGCAGGGTGTTTACGAGACGTTTGGCATTCTTGAGGGGGGTATGGAGGAAGCATCACTTCCTACGATTGGGTAGTGGCATGCGAGCCAACTTGTGCATCTGGTTGGAGTTTTTGCGGTCCTTCAATAGGATATGTGTGTGGCAGGCACTGGCAGTGTCTAATCACGACCTTGAATTTTATATTGACGCCTCTGGGGGTGTTGGCTTTGGCATCTATTTTGGTGGGGCATGGTGTGCGGCATGGTGGCTGGAGGACTGGAGGGAACGGGGTTGGTGTCAACATTACCTTTCTTGAGCTGTTCCCCATTTGAGTGGCATTGCGGCTATGGAGTGAGCGCTTCTGGAACAGGCGGTGTAGTGATGGCTATTAACCGGCAGTTGGCAAGCTCTCCTTTGGTGGTGAGCTTACTCTGTCAGCTAGTGCTTAGGTGCTTACTGGTCAATATGTTTTTGGGGGTGAAGCATGTGCCTGGGGTGGAGAACTCAATTGCAGATGGTCGTTCACATTCACAATGGGCCCAGTTTTGGACATTAGTGCCGTTGGCAGACAGCACCCCTTGCCGAATCTCGAAGACTTGGTGGGATGTCATTCCACCGCACTTGGAGGATTTTTGTGTGCAGCGCTTGTGGTGAACATATGGAGGACCCATGCAGCAGGATGGCGGTGGATCCTGACCTTGATGCCTGTGGGGAATCTGCAGATATCGCATGATGATGTACTGCCATTTTTAGAGTTGGTGGTTGAGAGTTGGTTGCTGCCACTGGTTCTATCAGGGGCACTGGTAGCAGTGGCATTGGTTGGAAAGCTTCTGGGATGGCCTGACTCTACAGCATCTTACATAGTGCGGAAGCTGATGGCGGGTTACGCCAGGACACACACTTGTGGACTGGTGAAGCCGATGTGGCAGCCAAGTCAGCATGAGATGCTTCTAGCTCTGTTGGCATTCTTGCCTAGGGTGTGTGCCTCCTTCTTTGGAATGGAGCTTTTCCATGTGGCCTTTTTTTTTTTTTTTGCATTTTTTGCTGCCCTACATGTTGGGGAGTTGGTGGCCTCATCTAAGTCCTCGTCAGGAGAGAGGGGACTTTAGCGGGAATACTTTATCTGGCTGGAGGAAGAGGTATGGCTGCGGATATGTCGTAGTAAGACTGATCAGTTGGGGAGGGGCTCATGGGTCCACTTGCGGAGGGCTATGGGTTTAGATTCTTGTCCAGTGGCGTGCGCCCAAAGTTTCTTATGGGTTTATCCGTCAGGAGGCCAATTCTGGCTGTTCCACATTCACGGGGATCCGCTGACCCAGTTCCAGTTCGCTGCTCTGTTGCGGCGATGCTTGGGTGTTTTCAACCTCGGGCATTTGGTATGCACTCCTTCTGCATTGGGATGACCACTTTAGCAGCAGCGCAAGGGCTTACAGCGCCAGCATTCAGCTCGTAGGTCATTGGCACTCGAACATTTATAGGTGATATGTGCAGTAGTGGGGGGCTCCTATGCTGCCTATTGTTCAGCTTCATTTGTTTGTTTGCCATTCTTTTCCCAGGCCCGAAGCAGCGGGAGTTCCTGGTGTGGATAAGTGGCCATTCCTTAAAGTTCTGGGCTCGGAAGAGAGTGATGGAATCCAATTGTGGCTTGAATCTGGGCCTGGCGGACAAGGGTGTGCTACTGCAATGGATGGGTCTGCAAGGAATGCGGTGGTCACAGTTGCTTCCAATGTTACTGAAGGCTCATCAGTATAACCAACCTCTCTGTCTCCTGGTTCATCGGGGGGGAATGATCTGTGTTTGGTAAAGAGTGTGGACTTGATCAAACAAATGAAGCGAGATATGTTCCTTATACGCTGTTATTTCCCTAAGGCAACTATTATTGGGTCACAAATAACTCCATGGCAACTTTGGTGGGATGCCCTCCGACTGTAAGCGATTGAGTGGTTGCGGAAGCAGAGAATGCGAATGTGTCTAGATTTGTTCAGCTGATGAAGGGGTTGGTTTTGGCTCATGATCTCATTATGGTCAATTGCCCCAGCCTGTTTCGACCAGGTGGGGTGCATATGTCCAATATTGGGTGTGACATCTTTCTCAGTTCTATACAGGATGTGCTGGAGGGGTGCAATGAGGCATTCAAGGCTGCCGTTTTGGTGGGGGAGCGGGAGACATGCGTGAGGCAGTCCCTGCTGTGGCGGAGGGGAGGTACCTAACTTAACCTCCTCCCTCCCTTTTTGGGGTTCATTCCTGCCTGATCCCTCAGAGGGGTGGGGTAAGACAGGGATGGAAGCAATGGAGGGTTACCGCTGCATGGACAGAACCGCCATGTGTGGTGCCCAGTTACATTAAGGCTCCAGCGGGTGAAGAAAGTATCAGGCTGGCGTCACCTCAGGCTGAGAAGTGGGGGGTCCAGGATGGGGGAGTAGAGTATCAGAGTATGGACTAGACAGGAGCTAGTACGACACCCTCTAGCCCAATCCCATTGGTGGGAGTTGATGTTGATTGCTTTGGAATATTATTATTAATGTATTTGATGTTGAATAAAGCTGCGGCCAGAATTGTTGCACAATGCACTTCTCTTGTGTGGCGTTATTGAGGGATAGGTTGAGGGACGAATGGTGTGAAGTGCGAATGCCCTGGTTAATAAAACCATCTCCAAATTTTTAAAAACCATACAGTTAGCTCAGCTCCTTAACTGACTTGTGCTGGTTGTCCACTTTCTAAAATGTGTCACATTTACATGTGCCAAATACAAAATCAGCCCTTCCACACACAAAACCCTCAATGCTGTTGCTCTTTTTTGGGGCATGTTTTTTTTTTTTTCTAAAATGGCTGTCTGTGTTGCAAAATAAACATACACCATCATGTGTTCTTCCACTGTTTTACAAAAGGATCCATGCTCGGTAAGCCTTTTATAAAACACCTGGAAAACTGTGAATACCCTGACTTGGATATCCATTTTCTGACCTAGATGTCTTATACAAGTCTGCCTTCATAGCTGTTGATCCTTCTAAGCAAATATAAATGTAACCATTATATGGAGTGGAGGAGTAGCCTAATGGTTAGAACACTGGCTTAGTAGCCAAGCAACCAGCGTTCAATTCCCACTAGCACTCCTTGTGGCCTTGGGCAAGTCACTTAACCCTCCATTGCCTCAGAAGAAAGGCCTGGCAATCTACTTCCAGTGACACTGCCAAGAAAACCCAGGAGCTTCTGGGTCACCAGGAGTCAGGACTGACTCCAAGGCACACATTGCATTTGCATACAATGATGATAAATTGAGAGAGGCAATGCAATTCAAAATTTGAAAAAATATAAACACACATTCAGGAAGAAAAGTGAGAAAAAAAGACTGCTAACTGCCCTGCAGTAGATATTCTACAGAGAGTTAGACTTGGTGTAGAGGTGAAAAACAGAGAATTGAGCAGGTCACTAATTTTTTTTTTTTTTTTACAACTAAGACATCATTTATTTTAGAGGCAGTTTTCTCCCTAAGTACCTCTTTCAAACCTCATGGATTACCCATGAAAAATCATCAGGTCAATAAATGAATACTGCAGTCAGTGTTTTTCTGTTTAAACACCAGCTGCAGTGGTTAAACCAAATATGTATGTTTATCGTTGCTATCCGCAAAAGCCATGCTACTAAATATATGCAGAGAGCACCGCTGCACCTCTGCTGCAGAAAGTGGTGATACTCAGTCTACAGTATGTATAAATTGAGGACGGCCTTTTGACTATCCTAAAGATCCAGACCGACTATCGCCACTGTCTGTATAGTTAGTCAGAATGCTCATACCCTGCCTCGGCGCGATCTGCATAATATTGGCGTGGTCTGTAATAACTTTCAGCAACACTGCCTGGATTGTGCCTCTGCAAATTGCTAGATAGTGCACTTATCTGAATAGTGGCTGCCGCTATCCAGTTAAGTGCCTTTGAATATCAACCCAGATATTGATATATAAGTTGGATATTAAGTAATTAACAATTTCTTAGCAATTTATTGCTAAAGGTGGAATAGTGCACTGCAAGCTGTATGGGCAGAAAGCTGTGTATATATTATCTTTACAGCTGAATACACTCAAATATTTGCGCTTGTGTCCCAGTGTGCCACTGAGGCTTCTCTACTGTACATACTATACCTCCATATCCTATTAAGCATTTCTTCCATATCACACATGGCAGAATGTGTTAATGTATTCATTTCATGGCTCTAAGTAACATAGTTGATTTTGGTGTATTTTTTCAGCTTTTATTTCTATTAGTTTCAGGGAATCTTTCACTAAAGTGTACTGAGTTCTGTGTTAATAACTGCATAGCGTGGAATGGGGAATAGGTGTGGAGTGCACCACGCAGTCAATGCATGGTAACTTACCATGTCTCAATTACTGCCACAGCAGATAATGCAGATGGCGCCACCTAAGTAACTGGCGTTAAATATATCTATGTTATCCGCAATGCACTTAACACACTGTAAGTGCGAAGGTACATTTTAGAAAGACTGTATAAGTGTAATCTTGGATAGCAAAGTCAAAACATCTGAAAATCAGTGGGAGGGACAGCAGAGAAGGTGGGCGCATGTCAATGCCTTGTAAAATCAGCCATTCCCCACCCTAAAAGACACACGTCTGTGAAATAAAAGGGAACATATGGAGTAATGGGTCATAGAAGTGCAGGTTGTATCACAATTTTAGAAACCTGCACATATCAAACATTTCCTGAACATAGACATGCCTGCAGCTCTGTTTCAGAATGGGCTCATGTTTCTCTCACCACATACACATCCTGCTCTGCCGTCTTGAAAATGGGAATGTGCCATGGCAAAGGAGCTGGAGAAATGCCTTTAAACTTACTGCCATGAGTTTTTGAAGGAGTGAAAATTACTGGGGGAGTGAGATGGCATTCTCCTCTTTTCCTTCCAGCTGTTGGCTTGCCAATATGAGAACTTTTCAAAGTCCTATTTATGCCCTGGTCAGGTATGGCCATGGATATCTCCTATGGCAAATTAAGATAGGCAGTGCCTGTCTAAAACAGGCCTCACACGTGCATATTTTTCAGTCTGTCCTAGGGCACGCCCTTGTGTGACTTGGACTGTGATCACGACGGAGACATGTAGTATCAGGGCTTTGTGAAATGGCTCTAGGGATGTCCATGTGTTTTCTACATCTGAATGGGCATTTTTAGATATGGAAATCATGAATAGGGTTTCTGAAATGACCCCTATATTTTCTCTGTATTAACTATATGGGAAGATGCTGGGCCACCTCCAGCAGTTATTGTAGAGGCTCTGTAGTTACTGTACCATATGTTAATTTTTGCACCTAATGTGCATTAACTAAATTTCTTGTGCACTTTACTAAAACGACCCCTAAGGTTTATCAGCAGAAAGACACTGGCCATTATTAAAGCTTATTTGGCCAGTAGCTCATTCTTGTTTACTAACAATTCATTTGACACATGGTTACTTATCCTCTCATATTTCGGGCAATCTTGACCTGCTGCTTATAAGCTTCTTTTGAAACTTTACCTTCTTGATGGTTTCCAGCATGGATCTGCCTCCATTCCAAGGTTTAGTGGACTTCCTCATGCAGTTCAAACTTGCCATACTGTGCCATTTTCTGTCTTCAAGCTTTCTATGGAAAGCATTTGCCAACATCAGTACACTATCATACAGGTACAGATTAGAAACCTGCAAATAAGGGAGACAATGTTTCATACTTTCATAATTTCTTGGCCACTTGGTTCACTCAAACTGCACACTTGTGTTTATGGATCAGATGTCAAAAGTCCTCGTCAGTTGTTTGTCATTTCTTTTACTTCCCTGCCACTAAATTCTCCCGTATCTGTGACTACTGTGCTTGAATTCAGCCTCTGTTTTTGCTCCAAATATGTACAAGGCCATTCTTAATGCCCACGAGCCTCTTACTAAAACATAACCGTGCTGAATTCCTTTTGAGACTCATACCACGTAGCTTCCTAAATAGATTAGGGATGTGAATGCACATCAGTTGGTACATGGAGAGCAGAACGGAGACATCAAGATCGGGATGCACTCATTTATGGTATTTTAGAAATGTCTCTGCTAAACGTGGAGTTGTTTCTAAAATACATAGAAGGAAGTGCAGTAACCCTGGAGCAGCCATTTTACACATTTACACATGGTAAAAATGAATAGAGGAAACCAGGCAATTTACAAATGTAAGTGATGGCATTTCACAACGTGCATATGTAAATGTCGGTACTTACATTTGCATGTGAGATATTTCACAAACTTAGGGTTCCCTTTGCTAAAGCCAGTTAGCAGCTTAATGGGAATTTTAACACAAGGCAGGTCATCAGGAACACTGACGCGCAAGCAGGTCAACAGCCACATGCTAAAATGCTCATTAACAGGCAATCACGGGATGGGACAGGGATTGGAAGGAGCATGGACATGCAAAGTGCAGTACCACCGGAGCCCGGGAAATTGCCACATGCTGAGCAGCAATGTGGCTCCTAACATAGGTGCAAATCCTCTATGAGCCCGATCCCATAAGGGGCAATTCTGGGCTGTCTGGATGCCCCCAAACAGAACGGTCACATTACCCAATTCTGCACCGTGGGAGTTAGACGGTCCCACGGGTGCAGGATCGGGCACTGAGAGGGCCCAGCTACCCCATGGAAGATGTTCACTCCACATCATGGCCAGCCCGCTGCAGTGCCAACTTCTGTTTACCCACAGCCTGACCCTTGGCAGCAGCAGCAGCCAGAGCCCAGATCAGGCAGCGAGGACTCACCTGTCCTTCCGCTGACCATGTGGTGGGGTTGAGTGGGCCGCCATCTGCCGGCCCCAGGGCTTATACCACCTCTGAGGTAATATAAAGCCCACATCCTGAATACTGCCGGTGGACATACAGAGCCATAACTTGAATTGGCCCTGTATGTATGGGTGCCTGTCCCACTCCACCCCCCCCCCCATTCAGATCTCCCTGCACTGAGGTTGTGTGCATGTGGGAGATCGCTTACCTGAATATGGGCCAGACTGGATAGCGGGGGGACTGCACGTCCATCCGGGACGTATAGCCCCGCTATTTGCATCTCTGGATTGGGCCCTATGAGAGTCACTAAGTGAACCCACATTAGTGGAGCACTCGCTGTGGTTGCCTGTTGTGCATTAGCTGCTGGGAACATACTGGTCACACCTCAGACAGCTGACATGGAGGCTTTGCAAATATTGTGCATGTGTTTGGCGTGTTATTTGCAAATTGACATGTAGATGCTGATACTTAATTACAGAGGATGCTCTCTTTAATGCATTTCACTTTGGAGGAGTAAATAAACTAAAAGGGATTGAGGAGGATAACCCCCTTAATACCGCCTGCAAAGGATGACCAAAACACAATTTTTAATAGCCTATACATGCTAGGGAATAGGAGTAAATCCCAATGTGGAAATTTTGGGCTTACACATGCATTTCCTATATGAAATGGGGAATACACATGTGAAGTAGGATTTTAGAAGGGACATCTAGAAGAATCTGGGATGTCTACAGCAGAACATCCAAAGGTACAGGAGAGTAGTGGCACTGAAGGGAGGCATGTATACATGCCTTCTGAAATCGCTCGGTCTCTGTCATGAAAAATGAATATCCCTGTAACTGGTTATAGAAAGAGGCCCTGTACAGATAGTAAAGCCAGATACATGCACAGGTGTAGGCCATTTCACGAATGTGGATATCCCCAAATTCCATGGCCTCAAAACCGGGTACTTGGACGTGCAGCAGGAGTGTTTCAGAAGGGGGACAGCTCTGAAATTCTTTATCAGAGGATGTAGTAAAAGCTGTTAGTGTAGCTGGATTTAAAAAAAGGTTTGGACAAGTTCCTGGAGGAAAAGTCCATGAACAATTATTAAAGAGGACAGGGGAAATCTACTGCTTACCCATGGGACAAGCAGCATGGAATCTATGTACCTTCTGGGAACTTGTCAGGTACTTGTGTCCTGGATTGCGCACTATTGAAGATAGGATAATGGACTTGATGGACCCTTGGTCTGACCCAATATGGCATATCTTATGTTCTTATGTTATAAGACTAATATGTCCGGACCTACCATGCCATATAATCAGATGTGCAGCCGTGAGCCAGTAATATATTTGGAGTATGTAGTGCCATTCTGAAATCACACCACAATGTGCATCTCCCTTACTCCTCCCAGAGCAAGCCTTCACCATACCCCTGTGCTGTATGGATGTGGTTGTGCTGGGGATGCTAATATGCCCAGCTTTCTAAAATATCTCTGGGGACATCTCTGATTTGCATGTCTGAATGTCCATTTTCAGAAGTCCAAATCATGAATAGAGCTTCTACAATATTCTTTATAGATTTCTACCCCGCCCAGGCTAAACCATGACCACACTGTTGACCCATCTCCTCAAAACTTCCACAGGTACATTGGAGCCTTTTAAAATGGCCATTTACATGTGGATGAGATTTACACATGTATATGCCTGGTTATATGTATGCAAATCATGAATAAGGCTTCCAAAGTAACCCCCATAGAGTGGACCAATGATTAAAATACACACGTGTGAAGGACTGATCACACATACCGTAAGAAAATTGATTTTGTGATGATCCTATCAAAAATGTTTAAAGTTACAAGTGAATTGAGGTAAAAGAATATATGCAGTTACGCAGTTTATAAAGGCAACATAAGCATCTATTTGCCTTTATAAAATAGCCTATCTGAATGCTCCAACAGAAAGTGACGCCTGATCCAAAGCAAGGGTACGTTTGTGAGTGTATGTGCTGGTAGGAATTTGTGCATATCATGTATTTTATAAAATACATGGATAAGTGCTCACAAGCTCCCACACAAAGTGACACCTACTCCAGGGCTAAGTTGAAGATCAGACGATACAAGTATGTTCTCAGCAGTGGCTGTAATAATTTTTGGAGTAATATGTGATGCAGGTTTTACCATGGAGCCTCGTGCATCTAAGGTAGTAAAGACAACTTTTTTTAAGCTATGGCAGAAAGTCTGAATAGAAAGGGACAAATATTCAAAGGCAGTTACTGGATAACAGCACTTGCTGTACATATAACTTCAGCTAGCTAAGGCTATCTGCTGATATTCTGGATAGTGCCACTGAATTTCTGATAGTGCCATTGAGATTCATGGACCAAGTGAAGGCAGAGCAATAATTTATCCAGATAGCAGTGATAGTCATTCTGCTATCCAGATAAATGTGTGCATATGTTTAGAATAACAAAACGGCTGTCCTGACTTCATCTTGGATAGATATACAGATAGGGGTAGATTCTGACCCATGTTTAGTGGGGATCTACGTCCAAGGCAGATGTACATTCCCCGCTAAATGCCCAGATGTTATGCCAGCAAATGAGCTCCCTGCACATCCAGCATAGATGTGTGGGGAGCTCAGTACGAGGGCCTAGAGAGGAGCGAGGGTGGGCCAGAAACGTGACCGACCCCGGACGTAAACAGCCTATTCCTGTGTCAGTCTTGTACATCCAGGGTCGACCATCTACACGGGGAACATACTCCACCTTGGAAGTGTAATAAGTTCCCCTGAGGTTCATGGCGGACAGTGGAGAGCCCAGAGGAGGTGAGCAGGGGCAGGAGGTTCCCCTGTAGCCTGATCTGGCCTCAGAAGGCCTGATCGGGGGTCGGGAGGCGGGGAACAAGCCATTTAATGCAGCAACAGCAATCAGGGCTTCGGCATGGAGCCATGGCATGTAGCTCCATACAGGAGCCTAGGCTGAACTAGGCAGGGAAGCAGTGAGATGTCCAGCCAGATGGAATCAGGGCACGTCCTACCCATCCAGGCCAGTTGCACCTGATTCTAATCCCGTGGGGACGTATTGCCCTGGCGGGATCAGAATCGGTATCAAATCCATGCCGTTCAGATTTTAAGAACATAAGGTAAGTCATACTGGGTCAGTCCAAGGTCCATCAAGCCCAGTATCCTGTTTCCAACAGTGGCCAATCTAGGTCACAAGTACCTAGCAGTTTCCCCAAAAGACACAGGTTCCACAATGCTTGTATTAGGTCAAGCAGTGACATCCTGGGATATCACTGCTTGGAGGTCTGGATGGGCCGGACGTGCCCCGATCAGAATTGGCCTCATAGCAAATATTGCTGCCATCCAGATACCAGCACCGGTAATAGCATTATGTAGATATTCAGCACTGGCCACTATCCTGATACCGGCAATGAAAGTCCATTGTTTGGCCACGGTGACTGGAATTGAAAAAAGCTGTACTGATATTTTATAAAGACACACAAAGACCTATTTTACATAGCAAGTGAAGACTGGAATTGAGAGGTCCAGGTTGGGACGTAGTCAATTCCAGCAATAGCTAGGTAAAGGCTCTGCCAAATATGGATGTGCAGGGGTACATTTACATTTGCTACACGCACAGTGGGAGGAGCCATTTTACAAATCTACACATGAGAAAACTGTGTAACATCGATGCAGCAGCTTCCATGTGGGAGTGCTGACTCATCAATGTGGAAATGGAGATTTCACAACTTCCATATGCAAGTGTTGGCACTCATTGCTGGTGCAACCATCAGATGAACTACGCAGCTTTCTAGAGCAGCAATGGTCCAAGTGCGGCCCATTGCCACGTTGTTGCCCTCTTTAGGACCTGCAGAAGTGAAAATGACCACAAACAATCCCGCAGTGCTTACCTTAAATCTCTGGTGCTGTGAGTCTGCTTGGCTTCTGCCCCCTCCAACCCCCGATGCCGACATCCTTTTGTATGGGGGGAGAAGCGGCCTCTGTCCCTATACAAAAGGAAGTCCGCAGAGGCCATCACAGGGGCTGGAGGTTTAAGGTAAGTGCTGCGAGGGTGTTCGAGGCTATTGTCACTGCTGCAGGTTCCAGAGAAGGGTGGCAGCGGTGGCAATGGGGGCCAGGGAGGGGGTGAGAACAGGAGCAGAGTGGCGCAAGGGATGAGGTTTCCTAAGGCACCTCACATCCTTGCATCAGCCCCAGTGGCACATTGACATCTATCTGGGCCATTTTGGAAAACTAACAATATAAGTTCTGCCAATTAAGTAGAGAGCCTGCAATTAGGATTTTTTTTTTTTTACATTTTCGATGAGGAAATACAATGTGGTATTAAGGAGAATTATTTTCTTAATTCCTCATGTAAAGTCATGGCCAAAATGAACACTTTTTAAAAACTGAGCTGGCATGAAACCCAGTATGGAAAGGTTTTACTTTATACTTGACTTTCCTTTCTGAAACGGGAAATACAAGAGTATATTTTTCGGCCTGCCCAAGCTACACCTAAACTACGCTCCATCATACCCTCCTGAAATCTCCGAGTGGTGTGGATCTCCACAGGTAAATAGTGACTTTCAGAAATCACCATTTATACATGCATGTCATCTATATGTATAAATGCCAGTATTTCCACATGGAAAAGGCATGCAAGGCTTCTAAAATAACCTCCATAAGCACCTGTGCATCCCTTTTACTAAAGGGCACTAAGCAATCAGCATTGGTTAAAGTTCATGCTGTGTGCCGTGACCCATGGTAGCCATTAGCGCGGCCCAATTTCTATGCTAACTGTTCTACACAGTACCAGGGTTGTGTAAGCAGTGAGGCCACAGAGGGACAAGTACAGAAAGAGCACCAATGTCCATTGAGAAAGCCAGAACTAGACTGTTCCAGAAAACCCAACTAGACTGTTCCAGCGAGTGGTTGAGTGGAGGGGAATACCAGGTTCATGAGTCCCACGGGAGCATTTCTAGCTTGGTTCGGTCCTGCATGTTGAGGTGTTGAGTGGGTTAGAGGCAGAGTGTGGGTGGGTTGAGTGTCTTGCAGTCAGCGCACCCTACACTAACTGCAATGTCAAATTCATTAATGCATACCTTTTGAAAACGATGCATATGCACATATTTTGAATATGAGATTGTCTTTTTATGCAGCCATATTTGTGCATGTTTTAAGCACACGTATATTTTCTGGCAGTCTGAAAATCTGTTCATAATGTCTAAAAGAGTAGAAATTTGCCTAGTTTTAAGGGTATATAATACATATTGAAGGCACTTGAACAATTTTCTCTCTCATCTTGGCTCAGTTCAGTTATATTGCAAACTGTTCACAATTGTCTAAAACTCTTGAAATGAAGAAAGCCTCTGAGTGTAATAGAATGGAAAAGGCCCTATGTAGTCATAAGTAATTATAAATCATTCACAGGCTATCCCATACATTTGAAGAAGTTACAGTATTTTTGGTGAAAGTCAATATTAGATAAAGAGTGTCAAATCCAATAACTATAATATAGAGTAATTATATCAAATGCATTGTGCTGTGTCTGAGTCACTGAATGGTCTACTGGACTTCGAGTATTTCTAACTATGCAACTTAAAAAAAAAACAAAACAGAATACTCCAGTTTACTGAAGCATCTTATTTTTTAATAAAATTTCCAAAACCTTTTCTCCAATCACGGTCTTCAAAAATGCTGATACAGAATTTTAATTCACTGTCTATTTAATTCATGTATTATCTAATCCAGGACAGTAAGTGGTCTATTTTGTCCTGCAAATAGCGGGAATGGATGCCCTGCTAAGATGTCCATCCCCGCTATTCGTCCCCTTGCTGTCCCCGACTAACCCTCCTCATACAAACAAAGTGTTTGTACAGGGAGGCTAAGATGGGGGTGGTGCAGAGGCAGAGTTAGGGTGGGAAGTGGGTGGTCCGTGGTCCGCGGCCCAGGAAGTACAGGACCCATTCTGAAGTTGGCCCTGTACGTCCAGGGACGGCAGACTTCGGGGGAAGGGAGGCCCAGCCGAGATCAAAAAGGTGAGAGGGTGCAGGATAGTCCCCGCAGCCCGACTCTGGCCATGGGAGGCCAGATCTAGGTTCGGGCTGCGGGAAAAGGTGAAAGTGGCCAGCAGCCACGAAACGTGGCTTCTGAGTGGAGCCGTGGTGCCATGGCAACTGGTCGCCATGGCACCGCGGCTCCATTCAGGAGCCTGATTGAATTAGCCAGGCAGGGTCCTGGCCTGCACATACAGAACTAGATGCAATTCTTATACTACAGGGACTAGACATGCCCCGAGGGATCAGAATCGGGTATATCTCTGTGCATCCAGTTCCGACCGGACACACAGAGGCCAGGACGTGCAGAATGGATTGCCTCTAAGTATAAATCTTCTGCTCTATAAATCTGCAATGAAGACCATCTCATTGAAATCTGTGACTTTATAAGTAAAGATATTCATACAAGTTAGCAAAATTGACTTGGTTGATAATTTTCTAGACAAACAGGGTCACAAAATTATCAGTTTGGGTTCTAAGTATATTTATAGGACACAAAAAGAAAAAAATATACATGTAGATCCAGCATCATATAGCCAGCTAGGGCTAGCTTAAGGGATAAGCCAGTGAGGCATTGGCTCAATGTGCCCAAGCATAAGGGCACCAGCAGCCTGCCTCACTGGCTTCCCCCTTCACAATCACGGGAACATTTTCTTTCACTCCCTCAGCTATAATGTGCTGCAGCTCCCTCATCATGGCATTTTTAAAAAGTGAAAACATTATTATCGCATTGCCAATTTTGTTAGTGTTCCTAATTTTTTTTTTAGCATATCATCATCTGTCTGCTTATTATGGCCAGGTGGCGGATAGTACACCCTTACTGCTATTTTTTCCCCTGCTCACATAGTAACATACTAAATGACGGCAGATAAAAACCAGGATGGTCCATCTAGTCTGCCCAGTAAGATGGCAAGAGCAGATGCACCTGCCACTGTGCAGGTCACCCTCCCCACCGTTTAGGGGTGAACCCACCGCTATGTGTAGGACACCCCTGTTTGTTGAGAAATTAGATAATTAAGTTTATTTTTATTTTATCCTGCTGCTGTAAAGGGATCCAATGTGTCTGTCCCATGTCATTTTGATTTTTTTTTAATCAAAGTTTTACATAACAATCCAGACAATAAGAACTCTGAATCTGAATCAGATATAACAATAAAGAAAAATCAATTAGAAAGAACCGAAAACGGTCTTCTATCAAACAACAAACATACCCCTGGCATAGACCACAATATATTACCCCACCATATGATCCATGAAAAAAGAAATTAAGCACATACGTGATACTTAAAACAGAAAAAAAGATATCATAAAAGCACTGATTATATTATATGGCAGCTGATGAGGGATTATCCCCACCCCCACCCTCCTCCCTAGAATCAATAAATTGTAGCAGTTGTCTGGGCTCAAAAAACATATACTGATTAGATCGTAAATTAACCATACATTTACAAGGATATCTCAACTTAAACACAGCACCCAAGGCTTCAGTCCGCTGGCGTAAAGCCAGGAACCCCTTCCGCCTCTTCTGCGTGTCCCTAGCCAGATCAGGAAAAATTAAACATTTTGAGCCCATAAATTGTGTAACAGATAATTTACGAAAGTATAATCTTAGTACAGTGTTCCTATCGGACTCAAAAGCAAAATGAACCAATAATGTGGCCCTGCTAGTCACCACCTCCAGGGAACTCTCAAGAAATGTTGTTAAATCAAGCTGAGATGACTCATCTCCCATGCCAGGGGCCTGCTGTAACCCAGGGCCCAAAGGAGATACCGATACATATTGAGTTCTCACAAGAGGAGGCAGCGACTCTGCCGGCATCTGCAACACCTCAATGAAAAATTTACGGACCAGGTCCATAGAGGCAATCAAGGGTGACCGTGAAAAGTTCAGAAACCTCAGATTATTCTTCCGAAGAGAATTATCCAAAAACTCAATCCTTCTTGCCTGAACCAACCTGTCTTTCTCATTGAGAGCCTTCAAAGATTCTAGGTCCTCCACCTTAGATTCGAGAGTAGCAATCCTAGTTGACTGAGCAGTCACAACCGAGTCCATCGAGGAACACTGGACTTTAATACCTTCCAACTGCTGAGCGAAAGAACTAACAAAAGGAAGGAGAGTTTGCTGTAGGGCAGAGATAGCTTCCCACAAGCTATCTAAGGTAACCCGCGCCGGCTTCTCAACAAACCCAGTCAACCTGAGTTCCCCGGCAACAGGTATACCGGGTGAAAGCTGTTTCAATTCCGCACTAGCAAGGGAGGAGGAAATTCCCACTCGACCCCCTACGGCGGCCCCATCAACAGTTACTGTCGCCTCTCTCTTCACGGGGGAAACCCCCGCAGCCATGGGTAACTCCATTCCCGGGGAGATATCACCAAGCTGCTCCTCCATGAGTCTGGAACCCGGCTGAACAGGTGGCGCTTGCAGGGGGCTTAAAACCACCCCTTCAAAGCTCAGATCCGATGAAACCTCCAAAGAATCCGTCGAAGCCATGGGCGTCGATGGAACGCAAAAACCTGTTATCAATGACTGCACCAAACCTCCAGTCAGGGTCGAAACCTCCGGGGGTTTCTGAGCACGTTGTTTCTGTTTCCTCCCCATCGAAGGAAGGTGCCAATCTGATGCGGAGCGCTCCACCTCAGCATCCTACTCCTTCGTCATCTTGGATCTCAGGACCAGGCTGTCTTCCCATTTTGAATTCTGTCACTGTATTTGTCCCTACCACTTCCATCAGGAGGGCATTCCAAGCATCCACCACCCTTTCAGTAAAAAAGTATTTCCTGACATTGCCTTTCAATTTACCCCCTTGCAGCTTCATGTTATGCCCTCTAGTTTTACAGCTTCCCCGTCTTTGGAAGAGGTTTGTTTGTTCATTAATTCTCTTTAAGTATTTAAAGGTCTGAATCATATCTCCCCTATCCCTCCTCTTCTCCAGAGTGTACATACTTAGGTCTTCAAGTCTCTTCTCATAAGGCTTCTGACGCAGGCTCCAAATCATTTTGGTCGCCTTCTTCTGAACAGTTTCCAGTCTTCTTACATCTTTTGTGAGATATGGTCTCCAAAACTGAACACAGTATCCCAAGTGAGGCCTCACCAGTGACTTATACAGTGACATTAGTACCTCTTGCTTTCTGCTGGTAATTCCTCTTTGTATGCAACCCGACATCCTCCTGGCTTTTGCATTCTGCTTCCTGCAGAACTTTTATCCTGTTTGACTCAATACCCTCTTTTAACATATAGTGCCACCCCTCCACCAGTTTGATCTACTCTATCATTGTGATCTAATTTGCATCCTGGTATCACAGTGCCCCATTTTTTATCCTCCTTTCACCACGTCTCCGAGATAACAATTATATCTAACCTTTCATTCAGTGCTATATATTCCAACTCTCCCATCTTATTTTGTAGAATTTTTGCACTTGCAGACAAGAATTGCAAGGTATGTTTTTTGTTTATATGAACGACCAGTTTATTGGTTGACAGGGGTGATTTAGAATCGTTCAACTCAGTCTGGTTTTTTGTCTGGGCTACATTTACCTTTATTGCAACCTCACGATTGGGATGCCCTAACTTTCATTTTGACAGAGGACACACAGATAGTGCTGAGCTGAAAAGCTCAGTAATAAGGACAATAATAAAAATAATTTAATTGCATTCTACTTCTTATAAATGGATTCAATGTGTGTTACAATAAAACAAATACACATGATAATAAACGCAACAGTACAATATATTTTAAACATTTATAGATAAATATAATAAAATACTTTCTGATCCAATCACATAGCATTCATACTGAGTAAGCTTGCATACAAAGCCATGTCACTAATGAGCAGCAAAATAAAACATAGTGGATTTTCACCAGGGTATCACATGGTATCGGTGCTATGCTATAGATTAGCATGAGGTCCTGCATTAAAAACCTTGTGCTACCCTTGCAGCACATGCTGAGATGAGGGCATTCCCACCGTGGCACAGGTAGCAGGGGTGTTTTTATCCTGTGCTTGGCACATGTACCACAGGTGCAACTAATGCCATCTCATTAGGTGACATTAATTGCTCCCATAGCGGTTTTACTGAGGTGTGCAGCGATATATGCAGGGAGATGGATGTACCCACCCATCTGCATTTAGCATGATGCCCCGTGCTGGTACCACAACCTACATGTGCTACTGCATTGGTGCTTATTAAATATTCCCCATAATCTTCCATTTTCCAAATGTACAGAGGTACTGAATTCCATAGGCAACTGGTGCATGAGAAAATACCTGGATCCCCATATGACCTTCCCTCACCAATCTTATGCCTAATAGAAATGTGTCCTAGAAATGCAAACAGTGGATAGGAGCATAAAACTGAAGACACCCCTGTAAGTACTTAGGCCCTCTCCCTTACCAAGCCTTAAAAGCTTAAACTAATATCTTAAAAAGTACTCTATAAACAACTGGCAAACAATGCAGACATTTCACAACAGGCATGATATGTTTATTTATTTAGCTATATTTATATACTGCCTTTCACTGGGTCAAGGAGGTTTACATGGAACAAATGCAAGATACATTATAATAATGGCATCAAAACTATATACAACATGCGATTATAAACCATCATTAAAGGGGACCCGGGATATCCACTGCATTAAGGAACCTGTGTCTTTTGGGGAATCTGCTAGGTACTTGTGTTTTAGATTGGCCACTGTTGGAAACAGGATACTGGGCTTGATGGACCTTGCTCTGACCCAGTATGGTATATCTTAAGTTCTTAACTATATACATTTCTGACTATATACAGAAGTAGTGGAAGGCACTGCTTCCATTGTATGCAGATCTATCTCATGCATATTCATGGAAGATATCCTGAAAAACTGGCCTGGGGGTCCCTGAGAAATGGGGTTGAGAACCAGGGGCGGCTCTATAATGAGGCAAAGTGAGGCAGCTGCCTCATGCGGCAAAATCTTGAGGGCGGCAAAAAATGCCCCCAAAACAGCTGCCTCACTTCGCCTTCAAAAAGTAAAAAAAAAAACAAAAAAACAAAAAAACAAAAGCAAGTGCACAAGTTGCTGCCGCTGCTGAGTCTGCCTCTCGGCAGCGGCAAACTCACCCTCTTTTTTCTGGCAGCCACGGCTCCCTGCCTCTTAGAGAACCGCGGCTGCTGTGCTGTCATCTGCAGTGCCAGTTCTAAATAGAAAGGAAACCGTTTGCTCTTTGTTCTAGGGTTTTGTATTAATTCACAGTATGCCTGGTACTGGAGAATAGTGGTTGTTTTTGTTAGTGAGATAATCAGAAGCAGATTTTTTTTTTTAAATATTGAGTTCCATGGGTGAATGTCCTGGTTCTGCTCTTCACCTACTATGGATGCAAAATATATGTTGAAAAAGAAAAAGCAAGAATCAAAATGCAGTTTATAACAACAAAATAAAAACGAGTTATAATTTAGTTTTATAAACTGTGCTGTTAGTTCTTGCTGTCTTTTAATTCCTTGGTGTGCAAATGGAACCGTACCTAGCCCTGTGCAAGCGGTGCAGCTGCACAGGACAGAAAGGCTTGGGAGGTGTATTTCGGCTTTCTGCTGATGCCCTGCCGCCGCTGACAGGACAATAGCAGGCAGCCGAAATGCGCTCCCTAAGCCTTTTTGCAGCACTTTAAGCAAGTCTGGCCCCTCCCTCCTCTGACTCGATGTCAAGGAGGGACAGATCTGCTTAAAGTGTCGGTGCCTTTCAGATCGGGCGCATACCCCCCTTCTTCTCCCCATACCTTCATCCAGTGCTGCCTGCTCTTTCCCTCCTGCTGGTGGCTCCGTGAAAAAAAACAGAGGGCAGCAGGGAAAGAGCAGGCAGCACTGGACGGAGGTATGGTGGGAGGGGGGGGGGGTGCGCCCGAGCTGCAAGTCTCACAGGGTGTGATTGCAGCTTGGTATGGCCCTGTGTGCAAACATCTTGCATTTCCTCCATATAATCTAATCGGCTTTTTGGTTTGGTCCAGTTTCTGATTGGATTTCTGAAAAAGCCCCGCCCCGCCCCCTCTAAGGTGGGGGGCGCCTTTTCATACTTCGGCTCAGGCAGCAGATTGCCTTAAGCCGCCCCTGTTGAGTACCATTGATGTATTTATTTATTTTATTTAACAGTATTTCTAAACCGCCTTATCTTATTAATCAAGGTGGTATCACAGCAAACAATCGGGTAAAGTGAGCGTGTTATTCATGCAGTGAGGGTGAGACTTCGACTTGAGTGTATGTTGTGTTGTGTGCGAGATTAGTTTGAGCTATGTACAAAGTGCGCTATATACATTGGGGCTATACAACATTTTCTATACATACAGTGTTAGGAGGTATCATGTGCTGTTACACGTTCTCTGAGGTTATGTGATGTGTCCATAGTGTTCTATGAACAGCATGGTCTTCAGCTGTTTTCTAAAGTCTTTGAGGTCTGTTGTTGCCCTCAAGTCGTTCGGGAGTTTGTTCCATATTGTTGGAGCGGCCATGGAGAGTGCTCTGTCTGTTGTGTCCTTGCGTGTGTGTTTGAATTCACTTGGGGTGCTGACTCGGTTTTGTGTTTGTTTTCTTCTTGGATGTGTGCTGGTGTCTGGTTGTATGAGGGTGTGCAGGCTGTTGGCTGATGTGTGCTGATTTATCTTAAATAGGTTTATGATAGTTTTGTATCTGATGCGTGAACTGATTGGGAGCCAGTGTAAGTCCTTCAGGATGGGTGTGATGTGCTCCTGTCTTGCTGTTCCAGATATTATTCGTGCTGCAGTGTTTTGTGCCAGTTGGAGTGGCTTGAGGGCTTGTTTTGGTAGTCCAAGATATATTGGATTGCAGAAGTCCAGCAATGGGGTTATCAGTGCTTGACAGACGGTACGGAAGTGTTCAGGGGCGAGGAGTGGTTTCAGTCTTCTGATGATTCGCATCTTGTAGTATGCTTTTTGGATTGTTTTGTCTATGTGTGGCTTGAGATTGAGTTTATTGTCCAGAGTAACTCAGAGGTATCTCACTTCTGATCTTATTGGTATAGTAGTGCTTTGTATCTTTTTTTTTTTTTTTAATTCTTTATTTTCGTTTTATAACAACAAAGGAAAGGAAGACATACAGTTAAAAGACAGATACATGGAGTGTAATACATACACCAAAGTAAACCCCTGCCACCCCCCTCCCCCCTGCTTCTTCTCTAGAAAACTAATCATTCCCGAAACGGGCGTGTACTCACATTATTGTGTTACAAAACCTAACGGTGATCTGAAACATGATGAGTGCACATTAAACAGACATGTCGAAACAATGAGCAGATTGTACATAATCATTGAGTATCTGCCATTTAGACAAGCAAGAGTGAGTTTGGGTATGGGGAATAGCTCTCCGAGATATCTGCTCATATTTACTATATAAGCAGACGAGGTTCCACCATTCATTGACAGTAAGTCGAGAGCTATCCTTCCAATTCCTCGTGATTAAACATATGGCTATACCCAGCATGAAATCAAGGAGAAAGCGACCCTTCTTAGGAAGAGAGGGGACCTCCGCCACTGAGCGGAGTCCCACAATCTTCCAAGAGAGAGGCTCATGAAGGTGTAAGATAGATTGAATACGACCCCAGACCCGCCCCCAGTAAACCTGTAGTTGAGGACATTCATAAATAACACGAGCGAGGGTTCCCACAGCAGTATGGCAAGACCAACACTGGTCCCTAGCAGTTGTGTTCCATTTGGCTATTTTTTCTGGAGTATAAAAGCATCTGTGTGCAAAAAAGAAGAGAGTTTGGGTAACTGAGGCAGACCGGGAAACCCGCACTACTTTGCTCCAGAAAACGCTCCATTGCACAGGGGTTAAAGTGGTTTGCAGTTTGCGCTCCCAGGCTTGTTGGGCTCTAAAAGTGGGAGTATCTGTACCCTGACATAATATTTTATAAAAGTTAGAGGCTACCCCATGTGTACTACTAATAGAGTGAACTAGTTCTAATAGCCCGTCCTCAGTAGGGACAGAGGGCGGCATGATTTGAGCACTTTTGAGGCAGTGTTGAAGCTGCATCAATTGAAAGTAATGTTTCGCTGGTAACGCAAATTCCTTTTGTAAATCAGGAAAGGTTTTCCAACGAGCTGCAGAGAAGAGCTGTTGGGGTGTCCAGATCCCCCTAGAGTACCAGGGTTTCCATGCTATCGTTCTATTTAGGACTTGAATTCTGGGGTTATTCCACAGCGGGAGTCCGTCCTGAGGACATACGTTTGGGCCCAGTAATTGAATGAGAGTGTTAAAGGCCGCAAGAGTATCGACAATCATTGGGGGATGGCGGGTGTCTACTTGATGGGACATACCGGGGAGATGGGTCAACGGAATTGGGCTACTAAGCTCCTCTTCTATATCAAGCCAAACTGGTCTGCTGTCTGTTGAGGCATCTAGCCATCGGGCACCTTGTTTAAGTAGGAAGGCTTGATGATATCTGAGAAAATCAGGAAATCTGGTACCCCCTAGTTCCTTTGCAGACTGTAGTTTTTGTTTAGCTATCCTTGGTGGCTTGCCCTGCCAGAAATAGCGGACGAGAAGGCCCTCAATATCTTTATAAGTGTGTAGCGGGAGTAAGCATGGCAGCATTTCTAAAATGTAGTTCACTTTGGGGACTATCATCATTTTCACAGTTTCTAGGCGGCCCCACCATGTAAGGGATAAGGGAGACCAACGATTTGTGAGCTCACGGACTTTGGAGACTACCTCTTTGGCATTAAAACTGATAGTGTCTTCTAAAGGAGAACAGTAATGGACCCCAAGATATTTCACCATGCGGGGTTGCCAAAGGAAAGGAAAGGCCTGCATGTCAGCCTCATGTACCCAGCGGTTCAGTGGGAAGGCTACAGATTTGGTCCAGTTAATTTTATAGCCCGATAATTGCGAGTATCCATCAATCAGATCCAAGACAGCTGGAACCGAATCAAGGGATACGAAAAGCATAAGGTCATCTGCATATGCAGAGAGTTTAATCTCTCTGTGACTGAAGGGGACACCTCGAATACGTGCGGACTGTCTAATAAGGAGGGCGAGGGGTTCAAGAGCTAGATCAAAGAGCATTGGTGATAGGGGGCAGCCTTGACACGTGCCTCTTTGGAGACTAAAAGGCTGAGACTTAATGGCATTTACACAAATACTGGCGATGGGTTGAGTATACATGACTTGGAGGTATCGGAGGAAGCCCTCCCCAAAGCCATACCATCGGAGAACTGCAAATAAGAAGGGCCATTCTAGGCGATCAAAGGCTTTTTCAGCATCTAGGGAAAGACCCACCCATGGATGATCTAGATTGGCAGCACTGGAGAGCACATGGCACAAGGTCCGAGCATTGTCAGCGGTGGATCGGCCGGGTATAAAACCGCATTGGTCGGGATGGATTAGGGTGGCCATCCTGTCAGATAGCCGGGTGGCCAAGATCGTTGCGAAGATCTTATAATCGGCATTAAGTAGGGAGATTGGACGGTAGTTGGCGGTTAGCAGCGGGTCTCTGTCTTCTTTCTCAAATACTACCACATTAGCTGCAGAAAAGGATCCCAAAGAGGAGGTATCTACCGCAAGGGCAGTAAAATAGAGTTTTAAGTAGGGAACTAAATCTGCACTGAACGTTCGGTAGAATTCGGTCGGGAGACCATCAGGTCCTGCGGCTCGGCCCGAGGCTGTTCGTTTTAGGGCAGATTGGATCTCTGAAGTAGAGAAGGGTTCATCCATCGCATCCCTATCAGCTTCAGAGAGGGTCGGCCGCTGAATACCAGAAAGCAATCGCTCGAAGGTCTCTGATGAGAACTCACATTCAGATTGATATAGGCGGGTATAGAAATCCCGAAAGAGTTCTACTATATCGGAGTCTGTGGTCAATATGCCCTCTCCCTGTGGGGCTCGAAGGGCCGCTACGCGTTTGGCTTCTTTTTGACCTTTCAAGGCGTTGGCTAAAAGTCGACCGGCTCGGTTATTTTCACGATAGTATGTCCCTCGTTGAAGCTCAATACTCTTAGAAGCTGCAGTTGAGAGGATTGCATTATATTGAAAACGGAGACGCTGTAAGCGAATTAAGACACATGGATCAGTACGTGAAGTTAGAACTCGTTCGCCTGCTTTGATTTGTTGGTCTAGTATGAGTAGCTGCTGTTTGCGTTGTTTCTGCAGGCGGATTTGATAGCTAGTGATCGTTGCTCTAATGGCCGCTTTGAAACCCTCCCACCAAGCCCAATTCGCAGTATCCTGGGGTAAATTAAAATGGAAGTAATCCTGTATGGCTGCTCGAATTTCTAACTGGAATTCTGGCTGAGTTAACAGGGCTCTATCAAAGAACCAGGCCCCCGAGTTCCCCTGGGGTGCAGTAGTGTGTAATTGAAAGGAGATAGCGGCATGATCTGAAATATGTTGGGAGTGAATCTTTGCAGTGTCCACCTGAGGCACTAACAGTTTTGATATTAGAAAGAAATCTATGCGAGACTGGGATTTGTGAGGGGAAGAGAAGAAGGTAAAGTCAAGCTCATTGGGGTGTAGTAACCTCCATAGATCAACTAAAGCAAGATCTTTGATCAAAGAGGTAAGCGTGATGTGACTCTTGGGGGGACCACTTGTCCTAGGCGGCTGTTTGTCAATCAGGGGATCAAGAACTAAATTGAAATCCCCCCCTACTATCAATGAAGAATTAGCAGAGGCCTGCGCAACCTGAGCAATAGTAGCAAAAAAGGCAGGGTCATCCACATTAGGAGCATAAAGGCATATACATGTAACTTCAAGGCTACCTATCTTGAGGTGAACTCTGGACCATCTACCTGCTGTATCTGAGCTAGTCGCAATAATAGTAGCATGCAAAGATTTCCTAACCAGTATGGCAACCCCACATTTCTTAGAAACGGCTGGGGAATAGGCGACCACCATGTAAGGTTTTATATTGAGTTTAAGAGTTTCCTTCGAATTTAAATGCGTTTCTTGGAGGAAAATCAGGTCCGCAGCTTCATGACTTAGATAGCTTAGGATTTTCTTCCGTTTTATCGGATTATTGATTCCTTTTACGTTCAATGAGAAAATCTTACATGGTGCCATCAATCGGTAATAGACATTTTAGGTATGGGCACTTGAAAACATACAACATAATCAGAATCTGTGCAACAATGACATAATCACCGAGTATGCTGGCTAAGACACCCCATATTGAAAAGTATGTACCAAAGTATCTTAGAGAAGAAGCAAAACCCCCAATGAATATGGCGACCATATGTCTGCGGGAGGAGGCCCTAGAGAGGAAGATAGAGACATGAAAAAAGAAAAGAAACACCAGAGTCCATAATTAACACTGTCTCTGATACTCATCGAGGCAATTGTGGGTAGATGGAGTCGGGTCACAGATATCATCAAAATAAGGCAACAAACCGCCCTCGCCAGACTCGTTGCTGAGCCGCGGCAAATCCAATATGGCAAGTACAGCGGATATGAGAATACTTGCAGGAATATTCTGGAAGTCAGCGCATCAAGTCGGCTTCTTTAGAATCCAAAAACTCCGCCAGTAGATCAGGGTCCTCAAATGTTCTTGTCTGGTTGTGAAGCGTGACTCGGAGCTTGGCCGGATACATCAGGCCATAGCGTGCTTGTAGTTGTTGAAGCCGCGGCCGGAATTCCAGAAAGCGCTTTCGGCGGTCGACCATGGGTTTAGCCAAGTCAGGATAGAAGGAGATCTTGTGGCTCTCAAACTCCATATGGCCCTTTGCCCGGGAGGCACTGAGAATTTGCTCCACATGTTGATATCTCAAAAGTCGAAAGATGATAGGCCGCGGGGTCTTCCTGTTGAGCGTTATGTTTGTGGGTACACGATGAGCGCGGTCGATCTCCAAATCTTTGGTAAAGGTGATTTGGAGCAGGGAAGGGAGGATTTTACATAAAAACTCTTTCATGTCTCCCGATTCCGCTCCCTCCGGTATGCCCACGAGTCGTAGGTTGTTGCGGCGCGCTCTATTATTGCCATCTTCCACTTCTTTCTGCAAGGCCCGTACCTGACGTTCAACTTTGTCGAGTTTGGACAACCGGGCCGCATGGGAGTCTAATATGCTCTCCATTTTGTCCTGACGCGAAGAGAGCCCCTCTAGCTTGCCCTGCAGTACACCAAGGTCTTCCCGCAGCGCTCGGAGTGCTTCACCGTTTGACTGCACGAGGTCCTTAACCCCTCTAATCTCGGCAAGGATTTCCTGCTGCATTTCGGGGCCCTCGCGCAAAGCCAGCCCCTTCTGCGGGGACGGGGGTTCAGTTTTGGAGCGTTTGCCGTGAGAAGCCGCTGGAGATCCAAATTCCAGGCACGTGGGTTTGGTCCCCGCCATCTCACCAATGTGCCCCTGCGAGATCAGAGCAGAAATTCAAGTATGTACGGTGTTAATTCAGGATTCTGAGTAGGCCTCTCGGGAGCCTCAGCGTTATGCGACCATCCCGCTGGACATCAGGCTCCGCCCCCAGTGCTTTGTATCTTTATATTTGGTGGGTGTATGAAGCTTTGGTTCCGAGTTATGATTAGAGCTTCGGTCTTGCCGTAGTTGATTGCGAGGTTGTTGTTTTGACACCAACTTGTCATTTGGGTAAGGCAGTATGTTATCTTAGAGAAGTCCGGGTTGTCGACTGATATCGGGGTGTATATCATGATATCGTCTGCATATATTGTGTATTGAATGATGTTCTCTTTCATGATGTCGCATATTGGTTGGATGTAGATGTTGAATAGTAGTGCTGAGAGTGCGGATCCTTGGGGTACTCCTTGGTGGACATTTATGGGTCGGGAGGTGTTGTGGCCCACCTTGACCTGTAACTGTCTTTCGGTTAAGTATGAATGGAACCATTTCAAGGTGACCCCATGTATCCCAGTGTTTTTAGTCTTTCCAGGAGTGTGTTGTGGTCCACTGTGTCGAAGGCTGAGGAGATGTCGATGAAGATCATTATGATTCCATTCTTGGTGTTGTCAATTATTCTTAGGATGCTGTCAAAGAGGTAAATCAGTAGTGTTTCGACTCCATGGTTGGGACGAAAGCCGTGTTGGTTGTCATCAAGTGTTTCCTGTTTGTCGATGTGCTCCTGTAGTTGTAGTTGAACTGTTTTTTCGATGATTTTTGCCAGGAAGGGTATGCTGGAAATTGGTCGGTATGCTGCTGGGTTTTTTTTGTCGAGGGTTGTTTTCTTTGTGATTGGTCTTACTGAGGCGAGTTTTAGTTGCTTTGGCATGAGTCCTTGAGTGAGTGAGTTGTGCACCATGTTGCGTATGGTGTGGATGAAGCTTGATTTGGTGGCTTTGACCCATGACACTGGGTACGGGTCTGTAGGGGCAGTGCTTGTGTTGATTGTGGAGATGATGTGGGATAGCTGCTCTGTTGAGGGTGAGTAGAATGTGTCCCAGGTTTTAGTGTGTACATCTGTCCTGGTGGTTACGCTGGGTGTTGTTCGCTCTTCGGAGTGAAATTTGTCCTTGATGTGGTCGGCAAATTCCTGCGGATCTATTTGTACTTCCTCTTCTGTTGTTTGCTCTTTTGTGAGGATTTTTATGATTTCAAAAAGCTCTCTGGGTTTGTTGATGGAAGTATTTATCATGTTTGTGTGGAATTCCCTCTTTGATTGGTTGATGTGCTCATTGTATTGTTTTTGCCTTGTTAGGTAAAGATGCTGGTTGTCTATTGTCTTGTTTTTTCTCCGTCTCTGTTCAGTCTTCCTGAGTTCCCTCTTTTCCTGTCGTATTTTTGCTGAGTACCATGGTTTGTTTTGTCTCCTGTTGTGATGGTGTTTCTCAGGCCTGTCATCAGATGATTTGGCGGCGTTAGCTAAAATGCTGTTCCAGCTGGAAACTTGCTCCTCCAGGTCGTCTGTTGTAATGGTCAGGTGTTGTATCGTGTCCTGTATGAATTTGTCCCTGTCGAAATTCTTGAATCGTCTTTGTGTGTGTGGGATGTCTGCTCGTTCGTTTATCCGGTCTTCTTGTAATTCGATGTAATACTACTCCTAAATTCTGCACTGACCTCACTTGTGAAATCACACTCCGGAATCCTCAACTGTAGATGTGGGCCATCCCAAGGCCTTAATCCTATCTCTATTTTTACCACATTCTCACAGAGCTTGTTTAACAACTAGTCCCAGATCATTCCATGATGTGAATTAACTTTCCCATATGTAATTTCCCTGTCTTTCCCTGGTGGCACCAACAGCTGAATATATCACCCCCTGAATCAAATCTGCAAGAAGATGGAGATACCTTAAATAAAATATTTAGTGTAACTTCAAACAAACATGTCTCTTTTCAGTCACACATCAAAAATCTTACAAAAACAATTTTCAATAGATCTGTCTTCTGCAGCATCTAAAACCCTTACTTCAGCCCTCTGACTTCAGAACCATAATGCAAGCAATTATTACCCCACATATAGACTATTGCAATAGTCTACTTCGTGGTCTTCCCAAAATATCCCTACACCCACTCATAATGGCTCAGCATACTGTGGCATGCATTATCCACAATGCACACCGAATTGATCATATAATGCCAATCTTATATGACTTACACTGGCTGCCCATACAAAGCCGCATCAAATGCAAGATATTAAAGACCACTTTCAAAATCATCAGAAAAATAGCTCCCCAAACTCTTTCCCAATTAATTAAAGTGGCCCCCATCAATCAACTAAGAATAGAACAAATGACCAACACTCTCTCTACCTCATCAGCTTTTCATAAGTCTAATTAGTGCACCAGCAGCAGAGCATTTGAGTTTATATCCCCAATGCTCTGGAAATCCCTACCACCCAGTCTCCAAAACATTACAGACTTAGCCTTGTTCCGCTCCCAACTCAAAACCCATCTCTTCACAGAACATTTGGTCAAAATGAAACTACAACTCTCACTGACCCAACAATTTCCCCCTCTCCTCGCCACTAGGCTATCCGACCAATCAAACTGGTCACTAAATCACCCATCCCTTAACTCCATCCTGTACTGACGGATATTATCGATTAACAGAACTGTAAATATGCTGTATATGCTAAAACTATCTTGAATCATGTACATACTTGATTGCCTGTTCTTGCACCATTTATTGTTACAATGTTAATGTATCAGTTGTTTTAATTGTAAACCGCTATGATTACCTTATATAGCGGCATATAAAACACACAAATAAATAAATAGATAAAAGGGGGAAGAGGGGGAACACCACCAAGCCCTGAAGGACTCCAAACCTGGCTGACCTAGGAAGGGAGAAACAATCTAGTCCTAAATTCCTGTGTCTTCCTCCACAGAAAAGCCTTCAGCCACACGTTTTAACTTTAATCTCTGACTCCCACAGCCTGTTCAGCAGCAAATCACGCTAGTACTAAAAGCCAATGAGAGGTCTAAAAGGATTAAAAATGACCCTTAATCCCAATCAATTTTCTGCAATAAACCATCCATTAAGGCCACCAAGATAGTTCCTGAACTATAACTGAGTCTAAATCCTGATTGCCCATCATGTAATATAGAGTAGCATTCTAAAAACCCATAAATCTGTTTATATACCATTTTAATTAAGCAGGTTAAACACTGAACCACTATATATGTGAAGATCTGATTTTCTTCATCACTAGTAACGCCTTCTCCTGACTTACTTCCTGAAAGATGCTGAAGTTGGACTCCACCTGCCTCATTTCCAACCTCCGGGGGTGTAACTGTGCAAGCTGATTTCTAATGCTAGCAATCTTTGATTCATAATGCTCTGCAGAATGCTACATAACCTTCCTAACCCCCGCTGTCTATACAGAAACATTCACCAACTTCACAACAAGCTTGAATAATTCTCTATTAGAATCCCCTGTGTTAGAATAAAAACATGTCTTAATCTCCATGACTTCCAGGTCATATATATGATAAAAGATCTACATACAATCTTATTATAAGTGGATCGCATACGCCACCTTCTGTGTTCCAGTCTTTGCTTAGCCTGCTTAAACTGCTGCGGAAACCAGGGAGCAGATTTTCACTCACCCTACCTATCGAAAACATTTAACAACATATTTTGCATTCATCCTTCACAATTCTGACTGCCAAAACCCCACTGCTTCACAGATCATTAAACCCTCCCAAGTCTCTGAAGCTCCATTCAAAAATAGCCCTTCCACATCCCCTATTAAAACAACTTGAAACGTTGAAACCCTCCCCCCGGTGTGCAGCGGCGGCGAAGAAGGCAAATAGAATGCTAGGAATAATGAGGAAAGGAATGGAAAATAAAAAAAAGGCTATCATAATGCCTCTGTATCGTTCCATGGTGCGACTGCACCTTGAGTATTGTGTACAATTCTGGTCGCCGTATCTTAAAAAGGATATAGCGGAATTAGAAAAGGTACAGAGAAGAGCCACCAAAATGACTAAGGATACCCTATGAGGAGAGGCTTAAAAGGTTAAGGCTCTTTAACATGGAAAAGAGATGACTGAGGGGAGATATGATTGAGGTCTATAAACTAATGAATGGAATGGAATGGCTAAACATAGATCGGAGATCCCTGGTGTAAACAATCAAATCCAGTCCTGGAGGGCTGCAAACCAGTCAGATTTTCAGGATAGCCCTAATGAATATGCATGAGGTAAATTTGAATACAATGGGGCAGTGCGTTGAAGTATATCTCATGCATATTCATTAGGGACATCCTGAAAACCTGACTGGATTTGGAGACCCCTCGTTTATGCCATCAAAAAGTAGAAAGACTAGGAGACATGCAATGATGCTATAATGCAACCCATTTAAAACTAATAAGAGAAAATATTTTTTCACTCAATGCGTAATCAAACTCTGGAATTCGTTACGGGAGGATGCAGTAAAAGCCGTTAGTGTAGATGGTTTTGAAAAAGGTTTGGACAAGTTCCTAGAGGAAAGGTTCATAAACCATTATTAAAGAGGACCTGGGAAATCCACTGCTTGCTCCAATACAAACATTGTGGAATCTGTGCGTCTTTTTGGGAAACTGCCAGGTATTTGTGACCTGGATTAGCCACTGTTGGAAACATTTATTTTTGTTGGAGTACATCAAATGCTGATTACTTCTGCTGCTCCCTGTATCAAGTGCTGATTACTTCTGCTGCTGCTGCTTGGTAATCAGCACTTGATACAGGGAGCTAGACCCGAAACGTGCACGTCGTGCCTCGGTGCCTCGAAGCTTTGCCTGGTTGTGGTTTTTGGTTTGGAGTTTTGGCTATGTCACGGATGGGTGACATATGGGTGACATTGGCATCGATGAAGCCCCACGTGGGAATGCTCCCCAGCATCCAATAGGAATGATTTTGGGAGCTTTACTCCATGCATGTGGGCCTGCCTTCCCAAATGTTCTCCTCAGTCAAGTCTCGAGCTTAAAGAAAACAATCTTGGGAAAACAAGAACTCACATCCTACAACTCCAAGGGAAGGAGGGCGCATTGTGAAGACTGATTCTTGCTGTTCCCGGAGATCACCTTTTACAGGTGAGTAACTATGCTATCTCCAGGAAGAAGCAGGAACACAGTCTTCACATATGGGACTCACAAGCTCCCAGCTGCGGTGAAGGAGAGAAATGAAACATGTACCAATGGGGAGAAACTCTAAAACACAAGCAGGGTAAAGCAGGAATCTCTCAGACTCAGCCTCTTTGGTATACTCTTCGTAAGGTAGCCAGCTAAAGGATGGTGGGAGTTAAGTTCCAAAAAGATGCCATAAAATGGCTTGGCCAAAGTTAGCATCACTGCTAGAGTCTTTGTTGAGACAGTAGTGGGTAGCAAAGGTATGAAAAGCAGACCATGTGGCCGCTCATCAAAAATTCTGAGATGGAGACAGATCGTAGGTTGGCTACCGTGGCAGCAATAGCTCAGACATTCTGGGCTGTGACATGGCCTTCTAGGGAAAATCTGGCTTGTGTATATGCAAAAGAAATGCAGTCATCAATCCAGTTGGAAAGAGTCCACTTAGTGACTGGGAGACCCAAATAGCTAGGGTAAAGGAGAGAAAGATCTGTGAAGATTGACAATGACCATTAGTTCTGTCAAGAAAAAGGGCCAGAGCCCTCTTACAATCCAATGTATGTAGCGATACTTCCACCCTAGAAGAATGAGGTCTTGGAAAAAAGGTAGGAAGAGAAATGGACTGATTAAGGTGGAACAGAGAAACCACCTTTGGAAGGAACTTGGGATGAGTACGAAGGACCACCCAGTCATGGTGGAAGTGAGTGTAGGGAGCATAATCCACCAGAGCTTGCAACTAACTAACATGATGGGAAGAGGTAAGAGCAATCAAGAAGATAACATTCCAAATGAGGAACGTCAGAGAAGCTGTAGTCAGGAGTTCAAATAGGGCTTTGAGCAGCAGTGCTACAACAACATTGAGGTCCCATGCTATTGCAGGTAGTCGGAATGGCAGTTTCATTAAAAGAAGGTTGCGCACAAAACATGTCAAGAGTGGATTGTAAGAAAAAGGCTGATCCACGACTAGATGGTGAGAGGCCAAAATAGCACTAAGGTGGATTCACACCGAGTTAGTCTTCAGCCCAGATGTGGAAAGATAGAGAAGATATTGAAGTAGTTGCCCCACCAGACAGGTAAATGGGTTGTTGCCTCTCTGGGAACACCAGAGGGAAAGCCTACACCATTTAAAGGCATGTGTATGTCTAGTGGAATCCTTCCTAGAAGCTAGTAAGACCTCCGTCACGTCCTCTGGGTCATAGGTGAGACAAGATGAAGCATTCAGGCACCGGAACAATGCAGTACCGTTCTAGTTTGACAGGAAGGCAAAGACAAAGTAGTAAAGAAAGTTTAACTGAATTTTTACAGTGAGGTTAGGACAAGGTGCTGATAGCTCTGTGGAAAAAAGACAACTGAGGAGAACAGTTGGGAAGGCAGGAAGGCATGCATGCATGGAGGGATGCTCCCAAAAGCATTCCTATTGGATGCTGGGGAGCATTTCCACACGGGGCTCCATCGATGCCAATGTCACCCATATATGAAGACTGCAGTCCTGCTTGTTCCTGGACATACTCCCTTCCACATATAGGCCTGCTGAATAGCTAAATGACTAGTGGTGGCAGTGGTCATTGTATTACATGTACTGTACATTTAGCACTGCTGACTATACATTTAGGAGGCAATTCTGTAAGTCATGACTAGATTTATGCACATATTAATGTGCATTAATGGTGCCTACTTTATACTGTAAATTCATGCAGATTTAGTTTTATCAAATACTAGTTTAAGTGGCCGCAAATACATGTAAATGAAGTCATGGTCATCTGTAAATGACTGATGGATCTGACACACATTGTGTCATATTCTATAAAGTACACATGTAAATTTGCACTCCACCCCTGCTCTACCCAAACTCCATCCTTGTGAATGTCCACAGTGAAAGTGCATGCCTTCAGTCTGTACTGTGTACTTCAAAATAGCGACAAACTAATCTCTGCATGGAAGTGGTCATTTACACATGTAAATCACTAAAATACCATGGTTTACATGCATAAACGTGTGGAAATCTAGCCATGCCTTATAGAATTCACCCTCATAGCAACACTGAATATATGCATTAATTTAAACTCAAGCGCTGGTGTTTAAATAAAAAAACGGTGACTGCCATACCTAAAAATTACCCTGTATTACACTGCTGCTTATGTTATTTAAGTGTTAGCACTTGACACCATCTGGGATCATGTACGTTTTAAGTTGGAAGAATGGGGTCACATCAGATAACAGTATAGGAAACCATGTCCTAGGGGTCAGGTCCATTAATCATTATTTAGGAAGATAGCCTTAGATGCCTCTTCACACCCGCATTATTCATAATCTTACATATTGTCCCATTACCGTCTGTCAGAAGTCTCCACCCATAAACAAACCATCACTTTCAAGCTCTTCTGATCTCTCCTGCAGCTTGCTAAACTGCAGATCACTTCATTCTAAAACTTCTCTGGTGAATGTATCATTTCCCAACATGATTTAGATGTACTCGTCCTAAGTGAGACCTGGTTAAGGCCTCGCAATGAACCTCTTCTTCACTTCTGCTTTTCAGAGAGCTATTCTTTTTTTTCTAAGCCACGTACAGCACGCTCAGGGGGGGTGTTGCTGTCATCTATCGGTCCATTCTGATTATTTCTGAAACCTGCCCCCTGGCTCTTCACTAGCCGGAAGCTTTATTCCTAATTCCTAAAACAGCCTCAGACTCACTTCCTCCTACTTTACTCTCCCCCTCCTTATCTGCTTCTCTTTGGGAGTCCCTCCTGCTAACAATCTCCGAGGTTTCTATTCTCTATCCTAACTTTTGCATTCTTGGCGATTTCAACATACATATGGACTCACTGGTCAGGCTTTGGGATAGGTCCCTTTCATGTCCATCTTTTTGATCTTCACCTTACCCGGTACATTTCTTTCCGCACTCATTCTGCTGGCCACACCATTGATTTAGTCATTTTCACTCAAAACCCTCCCTCACAGTTGCGCCACTCCTCTGCTCTTCCCCTCCCTTGGACAGACCATTTTCTCATTTTTTTGCCTTTCTTCTTCCTCCTTCTCCTCCCTTTGGTACTCATTTCACCCATGATCCTCCTCCCATGCTCTTCTGTTGACTGTCTCAAGATACTATTTCAATCTCTCTGCCAGTGGATGTCATTTTCCTCCCTCTTTTCAGGTTGTCCCGTTGATGTATAGGCTCAACTCCGAAATTCTCTTATTCTTTCTGCTCTTGATCAGGTAGCCCTACTCCGGCTCCTTAAACTAAAGCAGTGCTCTCACCAACCCTGGTTTCACTATGGTCTTAGACTTCCACGGACTCATCTTCATAGGGCTGAACAACGTTGGAGGCGCTCTAGGTCCCCATCTGCTCTTTAGTCATTTCATCAGGCTCATCACTCCTATCATTACTTGATTACTGCTGCTAAGAGAGATTACTTTTCCTTCATTATCTCAACCCCGACAGTTTCATGCCATTCTTTCCTCACTGGCAGTGTCCGCCTCACAGTCTCCCCCTGGAGACACTGCCCCTACATCATTGCAAATGGCCGCCTTCTTTCATGATAAGATTTTCACCCACCAACTCAGTCTTCTTCCTTCTTCCACTATCCATCTGCTGCCTGCTACTCCCTCCTCCCCTGCTTCTGCTTCTTTTCTGCCACTTCATCTGTCACTTGTATGGAAGGATTTTAATCCTGTCTCTCACACTGCTTTGTCAAAGGCCCTGGCAATTGTTCATAAGACTACATGCGGCCTCAATTCCCTTCTGTTGTCTTGCTATTAGAAGATTTTTTAGCCCTCAAACCTATTATTCTCTCTCTCATTAATTCCAGTCTCACCTCAGGTGTTTTCCCTTCCATCTGGAAGGAAGCCTTAATTTGCCCTATTTTGAAAAAACCCTCCTCAAAGAAGTCCCCTCGAATTATAGGCCAGTTAATAATTTACCATTCTTATCTAAATTACTTGAGAAGCTGGTTTCCCAACAACTGAACGCTCACCTCAAATCCACTAATATACTCCATCCCCACCAATCAGGATTCCGCTCCGGTCATTCCACAGACACTATCCTCCTTTCTTTGCTCAATGAGGTTCATCAATCTCTTGACCATAGTAATGTCACAATTGCTATATGCAGCTTTTGATCTTGTCAATCACAATTTTCTTCTCTCATGTCTGCATTCTATTGATCTCTGTGGATGAGTTCTCGATTGGTTCAGGTCTTTTCTTTCACAACGCTCCTTCAGGGTTAGCATGGATAATTCTGTCTTCTCCTCCTACCCTCTTCTCTGTGGTGTCCCTCAGGGCTCTGTATTAATCCCCCTTCTCTTCAACATCTTTATTATCCCTTTGGCTTTTCTTCTACAAGAATCCGGCATCTCATTTTACCTATACGCCAATGATATTCTTTTACTTCACCATACCAATCCTTACTCTCCATACTTTTCACCTTTGAACTCCTGCCTTTCTTGTATAGCAACCTGGTTATCTTAAAACTGTCTTGTTTTCAATCATAAGAACATAAGATATGTCATACTGGGTCAGACCAAGGCCCATCAAGCCCAGAATCCTGTTTCCAACAGTGGCCAATCTAGATCATACGTACCTAGCGGTTTCCCCAAAAGACATAGGTTCCACAATGCTTGTATTGGGTCAAGCATTGATACCCTGGGTCCCTTTTTAATAATGGTTTATGTACCTTTCCTCCAGGAACTTGTCCAAACCTTTTAAAAACCCAGCTACACTAACAGCCTTTACTACATCCTATGATAACAAATTCCAGAGTTTGATTACACATTGAGTGAAAAAATATTTTCTCTTATTAGTCTTAAATAATTAATTTACCCTGTAGCTTCATGGCATGTCCCCTAGTCTATCTATATTCTGATAACATAAACAATTGATCTACATTTACCCGTTCCACTCCGTTCATCAATTTATAGACTTCTATCATATCTCCCCTCAGCCATATCTTTTCCAGGTTAAAGAGCCCTAACTTTTTTAGCCTTTCTTCATAGGAGTATCCTTCTATCCCCTTTACCATTTTGGTGACTCTTCTCTGAACCTTTCTAATAATGCTATTCCTTTTTAAGATATGGCGACCAGAATTGCACACAATATTCAAGGTGCGGTCGCACCATGGAACGATACAGAGGCATTGTTATATCCTTTATTTTATTTTCTATTCCTTTCCTTATGATACCTATCATTCTATTTGTTCTCTTGGCTGCCGCTGCACACTGGGCAGAGGGTTTTAAAATATTATCCACAATGATGCCTAAATCTTTTTCCTGGGTGGTGGTTCCTAATGTGGAACCTTGCATCGTGCAACCACAGTTTGGGTTGTTCTTCCCTAGGTGCAAAACTTTGCACTTGTCCATATTAAATTTCATCTACCATTTTGATGCCCAGTCTTCCAATTTATCAAGATCCTCTTGCATTTTTCCACAGTCCTCATGGGTTTTAACAACTTTAAATAGTTTTGTGTCATCTGTGAATTTGATAACCTCACTCGTTATTCCCTTTTCCAGGTCATTTATGAATATGTCAAAAAGCAGCAGACCAAGCACAGATCCCTGGGGTACACCACTATTCACTTTTCTCCATTGGGAAAATTGGCCTTTTAGCCCTACCCTCTGCTTTCTATCTTTTAACCAGTTCCTGATCCACAATAGTACACTGCCTCCTATCCCATGACTCTTTAGTTTTGCCAAAAGTCTCTGATGAGGGACCTTGTCAAAGGCTTTCTGAAAGTCCAAATACACTATATCAACCGACTCACCTTTGTCTACCTGTTTATTCACACCTTCAAAAAAACATAACAGATTAGTAAGACAAGATCTTCCTTGTCTAAAGCCATGTTGGCTGTCTCCCATTAAGCCATGACTATCTACATGTTCAGCAATTTTGTTCTTTATGATGGTTTCTACCATTTTTCCTGGTACTGACGTCAGGCTCAGCGGTCTGTAGTTTCTCGGATCACCCCTGAAACCCTTTTTAAAAATTGACGTTATGTTCGCCATCCTCCAATCTTCAGGTATTACAGATGATTTTAATGATAGTTCACAGTTACTAATAGCAGGTCTGCAATCTCATATTTCAGTTCTTTAAACACCCTTGGATGTATATCATCTGGTCCAGGTGATTTGCTACTCTTCAGTTTATCAAATAGTTGTAATACATCTTCCCGCTATATCGATATTTCCTTCAATTCTTCCGAACCTTTAAATACCACTTCAGTTATGGGTATCATCCCTACATCTTCCTCAATAAAGACCGAAGCAAAGAATTCATTCAGTCTCTCCGCTATCGCCCTGTCACCTCTTAGTGCCCATTTAACCCCTCTATCATCTAATGGACCAACTGACTCTCTCACAGGTTTTTGCTACGAATGTACTTGAAAAAGTCTTTATTTTGTGTTTTTGCTATTTCAGCAAGCTTCTTCTCAAATTCTCCCTTTGCCTGCCTTCTCAATGCCTTGTATTTAACTTGCCAGTGCTTGTGCTGTTTCCAGTTTTCATCATTTGGTTCTTTTTTCCATGTCCTGAAAGATGCTTTTTTGGCAACAACAGCCTCTCTGACCTCACCTTTAAACCATGCTGGCAGTTTTTTGGACTTCCTTCCACTTTTCTTAAAGCATGGAATACAGCTGGTCTTGTCTTCCAAGATAGCATTTTTCAGCAACACCTAAGCTTGATGAAAGTCTTTAACCTTTGCAACTGCTCCTTTTATTTTTTCCTTAACTATTTCCCTCATTTTATCATAGTCTCCCTTTTGAAAGTTAAAAGGTAGTATTGTGGCTTTCCTTACCATCCCTCCTCCACTAATTAAATCAAATGTGATCCTGCTATGAACACTATTGCCAAGTGGCCCCAACACCCTTATCTCTTGCACCAGATCTGGTGTTCCACTAAGGACTAGGTCAAATATGGCTTCCCCTCTGGTTGGTTCATGAACCAGCTTCTCCAAGAAGCAGTCATTTATATCCTTCTAAGACAACTGCATCCTGGCTCACAGGTTCTCCCTCACACCCTCTGTTGCACCCTCCCTCGCAAGGGTTCCAATTTCATCTCACCTCCTCTTTCCATTACCTTGAGGTCATCCTCGATGCCACACTTTCATTTCATGAATACCTCAGCCAGATTGCCCAACCGTCCCCTCACTCTCGCTGCTCTATTTGGGCTGTCCGATCTCTTCTATCCGTCCCAGCTTTTATCACCCTAATAAATTAAATGAAATTCCTTCACCTCCTGTTTTCAGGAGTGAGCAACATGAACCGATCGTTCCTATTTTCTTATTTCTCGTTCATTTATATATTACTACAATTTGATTATTCACCATTTACTTTGCCATCAGAGCAGGATAGAATAAAAAGCATCATACAAACTAACAAATCTTCATAGATTAGTAACAATAAATTAGATATGATGGGTAGTTCCAATTGGCTTTACTGGTCATTGTCAGAGCTAGGATGCTAGACTCTATGGACCATTGTCAGACCCAGTTTGGATCTTATGTTCTTATAACTAGTTACCAATTCAGGGTGACAGATTAAGCATTCAGTGGTGTCTGCCTGTCAGTGTATGTGTAATTAGTATGTATAGAAATCAAGCCTGACATAACTTGGGCAAGTTACAGTACTTCATCTCCTATTGCCTTAGTTACTCATGTTAATTAAAGAGGGGGCCTCTTTGACATGAATACTTATTGCTATTGTAAAGCACTGCTTACTAAAAACATGGCTAAAATACATAAATTATTATAAGTATTGCAATGCAATGTGTGCCTTCGAGTCAGTCCTGACTCCTGGCGACCCAGAAGCTCCTGGGTTTTCTTGGCAGTGTCACCGGAAGTAGATTGCCAGGCCTTTCTTCTGAGGCAATGGAGGGTTAAGTGACTTGCCCAAGGCCACAAGGAGTGCTAGTGGGAATTGAACCCTGGTTGTTTGGTTACCAAGCCAGTGTTCTAACCACTAGGCTACTCCTCCATTATAAGTATTAGCATTGTACAAATTCATGTTTTTACAGAAAGAGCAGTGCCTTGATGCAGATAATTGTTGCCAAAGCTCAACCGAATCAGGACGTTAACCTTGATGGCATGATCTGCTTCCCATTACAAAGCATCATACTTTGTTACTGTGACATTTGTTTAGGATCATTATTTCAATATGAATCATAGGATTTCTTTCTTTAGTATTTAGTATTTAACTCAATTTATCTATCTCTGTCCTCAGACGGAGCTTCCTCAGTTAAGTGATTGGAGTTTTTCATACTGGGCTATAAATTACCTTCGATGATCTGTAATTTGCAAAATTAGTTAGAGAAAGGGATAAAACTGAGCTATGATTACGATTCATAATAGCCTCAGCATGTTTCCCCATCTCTGGCACGAGTTATTAAAACTCCTATTATTTTGCAGACTCCCCTTCTCACATATCTTCTGTATCACCAAACTGATATTATTGCAATAAGTTTAGATTCATAAATTTTATTTAGACTGAATAAAGACTGAACATCTGCCACATTCAACTTTCTTCCCTTGGTCTATCCTTTTATTGTTGATTACGATCCTCATATACAGCATTCCAGCATGCATTCATATGAAAAATGTATAATATTCAGAACCGGTTGTGAGCATTTTTTTTTTACATGCTGACCACTGCATTTAAAAAAAAATACATATATTCAGCCCCATAATATGGATTGGCAGCACTGAGCACACTGATAAGCTGGATAGCCCAGAGACCAGGTCTCTCCGAGCGCTCCCTCCTTCCTTGTCCACCCCTCCCCCCCCCCAACCTGCCTCCCCATTCCTAGCCCACAAACATAACACAAGTAACTGGTGAACAAAACACAGTCACAGTTTTAATAACACAACTTTGTTTCAAGCCCCCAAACCAAGCCAACATAACTCATTACAATATACATCATCTCACCATATGCCTCTACCGGACGATGCCCCCCGCCAGCCATATTATTAACAAAGTGGTGCATCCTCCACTTTCACCCCTCTCCTCACCGCTAACCTCGTCATATTATTAGCAAAGGTCGGCCCCTCTCTTCCTTGATTCAGGCAAAGATCCCAACCGAGATCCCTGCCCACCCTCCCTTCAGGAGCTGAGCTCCTCTACTCCCTCACACCGGCTGTTAGGCCCTAGTGTTAGAGTCTGTTGGCTCGGGACATCACCCCCTCCAACTGCGACAATCCCCTCGTCCACTAACCCCTTTGTAGGGGAGGGAGGGCAGAAAGGCCGTGATCCGCCACCCTCATGCCGACACAGGAAGGGACTGGGCCAGGGGCACGCAGAACCTAGTCAGCTCAGCCTCCCTCCTGAATTTATTTATTTATTTTATTTATTTAACAATTCTTTTATACCGCGCTATTAAAATCAGTGCGGTGTACATAGAACAAGAACATACTACAATGCATACAAGTAACTTTGAGTTTTACATTGAACAGGGAACTTCAACAATAGGACAACCGGGGGAACTATGTACAGATTAACTTAATGGCATATCTTGTTTAATGGTATTAACTTAATGGTATATACAGTAATATAAAACTCGTTTGGATGTTGCAATGTGGTTCCTAATAGGACTAGAGAGAAGGTTGGCCAACTAGCCCTTTTCAGGTTGTATTGAGGTGGTAGTTTTGTTAATGTCCGGGTTGACTTCTGGGTAGCATTTTGTGAACAAGTGGTATTTCAATGCTTTTCTGAATAGGGTTAGGTTTTTGATAGCACGGATTTCGTGAGGTAGCGCATTCCAGTTTAGAGGTGCAAATAAGGAGAAGGCCCTGTTGGAGGTGGCCTTAGTGCACTTCGTTATTATTTTTGGGACAATTAAGGTGTTCATTGATGTGGTTCTCCTTTTTCTGTTTTCCAGGGTGCAGTGGATAAGCTTGCTGATTGGCGTAGGGGGGCAGTTATTTAGTGCCTTGAATGTAAGGACTAAAGACTTATACTGGATTCTGGCATGTAATGGTAACCAATGCAGTTCCTTCATGATGGGTGTTATATGTTCAGATCTTGATGAGCTGGAGAGGACTCTGGCGGCTGTATTCATGGCTAGGCGGAGTGGATTTAAAGTTGATTGAGGGAGGCCGTGGAGGATGATGTTGGCAAAATCCAGGTGTGGGAGGACTAATGCCTGGAAGGTTGTTCGGAAGTCTGTGGGATCAAGTAGAGAGCGGAGGTGACGTAGCGATTTGATCTTATAATATATATTTTTTGTGAATGCGCATCTGGCTGGCCACCAATGTAATTGCCCTGCATAAAGACACAGGGCAATTTCAAAAATTATAGCCCTATTGCGGCTCAACACTTCTCCTGTTGTTTCTTCACGCTCATGAGGCCAGCAGGTGCTGGGGCACCCGGTTACCATTCAGCCCCGGGATCCTGACCCTGTGGCCTGCTGGATTAACCTGGGTAGCCTGGATCCCAGGTGCAATATTTTTAGATTCTGAACTTTTATTTTGACTGAATAAAGACTGAACATCTACCATGTTCAACTTTCTTCCTTTGGTCTATCCATGGCATGTTAGGTACAACACTACTGCATTAACTGTAGAGGGAGTGGACATCATGCTTCCATCCCTTAATGCACTGCATCATGCCCTAACATGGGTCAATACTAGCATGAGTGTACTTACCTCCACCTTTTGAGGTGGAAGTAATTGCACCCACACTAACTGCAAGCCTTGTAGCTAGTGCGGGCGTGCTGAGTGCAAGGCATTCACCACACCTACTCCTCACCCCTAGCCCACCCACTTACAACCCCACAGTGCCTTGCAAAGTTAGCACACAAATTAGCTCATGTGAGCTGTGCTATGCCTGTACTAGCATTTACCATGGGCCACGGCACATGGTTAGCACATGCTGAAACTCATTAGCTGCTCATCACCCTTTAGTATAAGGCTCTGAAAGAGACACTTATGTAACTTTATTAAATACTAGCACAAATCCAGCAGCAATAGCACCTACATTGAATGCACAAACATACACTTTATGTGCCTACATATATATTTTATAAAATATGCTTGTAAATCATGACTTCAACCATTGTCTGCACAAACTCTGCTCTGCTGATGTTTTTTGTTTTGCTTTGCGCTCCTCCCCGCCCCCACCCCCCACCTTGATCTGGGTTAATTCCCCCTTTTTTTCTTCATATTATAATTTTTAATACAATTTTAACTTTTAAATTCTCGATGTCAGTTTTGTATTTTAATAGCATGCCAGCACACTTTTATTTGTTCTTGAGCTATTCTTTTTCACCCTTGGATATGATTTGATCTCTTGCGTAATTCTACATTGTGATTAGTAAGCTCCCTCCACTTCTCAAGCCCCTTCTGGTGCTTCTTTAGTTGTACAATTCCTTCTGGTTTTTCAAGTTCTCTATTGCCCACACATTTCACATACACTTTGGCATCTTGAGCAAGAGTTTATTGGTTGATGACTACTATACTTTAAATGTAATTCCTGGCAAGAGTGCTAAGATTTATTGAACATTTTGGAGATAATCACCACCATGAACAGCTCTACCCAACATAGTTTCTAATCCAACCCTTTAGTCCTCCTATAACTATAGCTTCCCATATTTATTCTCAGACGCATAAAGAACAGCCTTCAATTCTCCCACTCAATAATACATTTACTTTAGGTATGTAATTAATGTAAAATAGTTCCTGGTAAATATGTTGATTGTAAACTTGTTCCACTAATGTTTTTAAAAAGTTTAATGTACTTGTTCTGTTCTTTGTTTACCGCCCTTAATCGAAGGAAGGGGTGGTATAAAAACACCACCTAAATAAAATTAATAAATAAGATACAGTATCCTCCTCTGTAGGTGAGTTTATATGTACGACACTTTTCTTCTATATAGCGTGTCCTATTTACATTCTTGCTCCGTATTCTTGATTTTATTAATTATTCTCTTTTTATCTGTTTTCAATTTTTAATGTTAATTGTGTCTAGAATGAATTAATGTTTTTCTTCTGGGTTTTGGATTGATTTTGGATTGCATGTATGTGCCATTTTAGAGTATTGTTTATATACAATCCTTATGTTACATGTTGTATATCCTAGTTTTTTTGTCTCCCCTTTTATATTGTATTATGTTTTTCAGTATTTATGATTTTATCATTTATTTTATTGCTTTTTGTTTGATGAGGTCTCAAGCCCCTGAAGGCGGCAACTGCCGAAACACGTGCAGGGTTCTGACCTCTCAGGATACTCAATAAAGCCTTTTGCCCCCTCCAGGATGTGCCATGAGTTCTGGTTTATTTTCTACGATCCATATAGGGCCACCAAAAATTCATGGATAGGGACTTATAGATTTAGTGATGGCCACTAAATGTGTAAGTCTCTTTGAAAATTGAATAATTTATTTTTAAGCTTATGAAAGGTTCCACAATCATTAATGCATATTTAGTTCTTTAATGCTCTTTAAAAAATTAAGGGTTCCTTTTACTAAGGCCCACAGTGAATTTGCCATTAACATGCCAATCTCATGTATGTTAATGGCAAAGGCTGCAGGTTAGCTGTCGGGGGCATGTTCAGTATGTCCCTGGCAATGTTCCCTCTAATTTTCTGTAGGCTGTGTGCGCATAAAATATCAGCTGTGTGCAGCTTTTGAAGGAAGGTTAAATTTTTGTGCGCCACATAACGACACTCGGAGTTATATACTTTAAAATTTGACTACACGTCAGAATACAGTATGTACACCACATTGATTATAATCAAATTAAATGAAAATAGATGATTACTAAATGAAGCGGGAAATTTCTAGTAATTACAATCATAACTTTAAAATTTTAAGACGTCTGTGTTGTTTTCTATCAGAATCAGAGCTGTAATTTTTATGCGCTCCGTTGTAAAGTATGTGCGCTCGCTCGGCGAGGTGTGTGCGCGCGCACACGCGCACAGCTTAGAGGGAACAGTAGTCCCTGGTAGCTAACTTGCAAAGAGAATGCCTAATGTGTGCTCCAATAGGTCTGGTTCACTTAACGACTCCTATAGAGGAGTCATTGTTGACCCTATATTAGGAGCCACTTTCCTCTGAGCATACAACAATTGCCCTTGTGCTAGTGGCAATGCGCTCTTCACACCCACTTTCCACCTATTCACTGCACCATCCCACAATCGCCAATTAACGTGCATTTTAGCATGCGAAGGCAGGAACTATTGGGCATTAGTGTTTCCGACTGCCTGTAGTTGAATGTTAAAATACCAGTTAATCAGTTAATGGGCTTTAGAAAAAGAGGCCCTAAGTGTGCACTAAATTGATTTAATTTTATTTATTTATTTATACTTTTTTTTTCTATACCGCCACTTCCAGAGATCAGTGGCGGTTGACAGGTAACAAAAACATTAATAATAGCGTGGCAGACTATTATTATTTACAGAGAATAATTGAAGAACATTTTTAACATTTAACTCTTAACATCAAAACAGGAGGAACTAGATACTCAATAATAGGTGCACTAATTAACTTAGTGCACATCATATCGCCAGTTAATGCACATTAAGGGGCCCTTTTACTAAAACTGTGCACTTATTTATTTATTTATGAATTTAACAGATCTTTTATACCGCTCTATCATACATTCAAAGCGGTTTACATGGAACAGTTACAGCAACGAGCTTTACATAGAACAGGGAATTACATCTTGGAGGTTAGTTGGGGGTGTAACAGGCAATTAACAATTGCTAATTATATACAAGCAAACTGTTGCAATGTGTTGAGGTCCATTTCATCATAGATCATGATCTTCTGGGGTAGGGCCAAAATATTCTAGGAAAAGATGAGTTTTTATGGCTTTCCTAAAGTCCACTAGGTCTTTGATTGCATGTGTTGAGGCGGGGAGATCGTTCCACAGCCGGGGTGCATACAGGGAGAAAGCTCTATTGCAGGTGGATTGGTTTGCTTATCTAAAGTTTGGTGGGGTCTCTAGGATGTTGTTGTCTGTTCCTTTTCTTGTTCTGGTTGGGGGCGTCTTTCTGATCAATGGTTGGAGAGCTGCTGGAGAGAAGTTGTTTAATATTTTGAAGATTATTTTTATGTTCTTGTATTTAGTGTGTACAGTGACAGGGAGCCAGATTAGCTGGTGGAGCGTAAGGGATATGTGGCTGTATTTTGCTGTTCCAATAATGATGTGTTACCATGTGATTAGCAGCAACAGCAAAGTGCAGTAAGTGCATCCATCATGTGCTTAATGTCGAGGCGTGCCCAGCAAGTTCCTGGTAGTTAGTGGATGATTGCAAACCCTAATGTGTGGTGTGATTAACGTGGCTGAACATAACATCCATAGAGGTATTGTTATGTGCATTCATGCTAATTCGCACATGGCATTGAGTACACAGCAATTTCATTGCTCTAGTGGCAATGTGCGGTCCATGCCCATACTCCACCCTAGTACGTGATGGCCACTTAATGTGCATTTTAGCGGCTGGTAGTTTGGATGCATTTGTATTAGAGTTGACTGCTCCCAGTTACTGCAAGCTAAAATGTGCATGAACCAGTTACCAGTGGTTAGTAATAGGACTCCTAAATCAATTATCGTGCATTAAAAATTCCCTATTAAAATTAATTTGTGAAACTGAAAAAAAATTCAGATATTGGGAACAATTTGAGAAAAATACTAAAACTACCCAAGATTTTTTTGCCTGAACATAAGAACATAAATCCCATATTGGGTCAGACCAAGGTCCATCAAGCCCAGTATCCTGTTTCCAACAGTAGCCAGTCCAGGTCACAAGTACTTGCAGTTTCCCAAAAAGACACACAGGTTCCACAATGCTTGTACTGGGGCAAGAAGTGGATTTCCTGGATCCTCTTTAATAATGGTTTATGGACCTTTCCTCCAGGAACTTGTAAAAACATTTTTTAAACCCAGCTACACTAATAGCTTTTACTATATCCTCCAGTAACAAATTCCAGAGTTTGTGCACACCCTATCAATTAGTTTATTTGTGAGTTTTAATCAACTAACTTGTACCACCAATTATAAGTTGTAAGTTATTTGTTTACTGTTGAGTAATGTTGATGTGTTTTTTGGGAAGTAATTGTTCGTTTGGGATGTGGCAAGGAGATAGAATGGCTATGGGAATACTATTTGGAAAGGGGTTGACATTGGTGTAATGATTGGATTGCTGGACCATCCCTCTTGTTTAAAAAAAAAGGTGTTAAAATAGTTCTCTTTAATTTTTCCTCTGTTTTCAACCATATACTTTGGTTTTACTAGTATCATCTATCTAGTATGGAATTGTACATGTGGTCCCCATAAACTACTTATAGCAACCAAAATGCTACATAATAATCAGAAGCAAAGAAAAAAGAAGTCTTTATTCAAGAAATGATTGCAATGAAGGTAAATTTATAAAGTCACACCTAGGTGCTGTACAGTTTAACAAATGGCGATTGCACATATTTTATACAGTCAAATATGCACATATTTAACTTTAGAAAATAGGGACATAAATGGTAGGATTTATTTATTTAAACTGTTTTTTAAATACCTTCTTATCCTATAATCAAAGCGGTTTACAAGAAACTTGAACTCAACTTGGTTACATTAAAACGTTGGGTGATGATAAAGGACAGTAACAATTTACACATTGTTTAATATATTTATAATGGTTCTTCTGAGTGATTTGTAGATTTTGGTGTGTTTGTTGTGTCATGTGATATGTCCATAGGGCTCTGTGAATAGAAGGGTCTTTAGTCTTTTCCAGATGCTGTGGCCAATGTAGGAGCAATCATTTAAGGTGGCTAAACAGGTAGAAAAGGTGACACTGAAAGCCAGAAGGATGCTTGGGTGCATACGGAGAAGAATGGCCAGCAGGAAGGAGGAGGTGATAGTGCCTCTGCATAAGTCTTTCGTGAGACCTCATTTGGAGTATTATGTGCAGTTCTGAAGACCACATCTTCAAAATGATAAACAGGATGCAGTCGGTGCAGAGGATGGTCAACGAGCTTTGTCATAAGGCATATGAATGTTAACCACAGAAAATGTCCCAATCGAAGAATGAAGCTTGATATGCTAGGGACCATCTAAAGAAAAATCATTCATTCAATTAAGAGCAGGAGCATGAAATCATACAATTTTCCTTTTCTTGTTTCTTTCAAAATTCAGGAGGAAAAGGGTCTCAGAATCTTACGAGCAATTGTATGTTCTTGGGCATTACCATATCATCAGCCCACAGTAAATAAACTATAAAACACTAATGACAACATTTAAACTCATTAGGGAAATAGCTCCATCTACTTCACCTCACTCATTGCCAAACCAGAAGACTCATGACTAAGTAGAGGTTGCACGCAGAATAAACTAGCATTTCCATCAGACTTCCATAAATCCAATTGAGCTACTAACAACAGAGCATTCTCACACGTTGTGCCCATTCTATGGAATAAACTACCTTATGAACTAAGAGCAGTCAAAGATATATCCGTATTCCGCAAAGAACTAAAAACACATCTTTTTAAACTGCACTTTGGAAACTCATACGAAACCATAAACACTGATCCTACTTAAAACCATACCTAAATTACACAGACCACAGCCACATATTGCAAGCACTCTCACTGTAATTAGCTCACCACTAGACTACAAGTTTAGTCCAAAGTTATGTTTCATGGTATATAGTTCATAACAGGACTGCCAGACCAGTCCCAAGTTCATTGTTTACTGTACGAGTAAGGGCGCGGGCAGGGTCCCGGCGCCCGTGGGTGACCGGGTGCTCGGCCCAGTGTGGGACCCTGCGTGTGCCCTGTTTGTTGAGTGGGGGGGGGGGGAGAAGCGCGTCCATGGGCGGGACGCCGGACGCGTCCTTTAAACCGATTGGCTCCACCCACGGAAGCGTGCGTGGGGGAGTCAATTGGCTCCATGCGTGCATGTGCTCAGTGCTGCGGCGGTGTCTGAGCACATGTTAGGAAGACGTCTCGGCGGCTTGGAGCAGGGTCTTTAGGCTGTGTCAGCAGGAGGGTTCCAGAGAGCAGAAGATGCGGAGGAGTCTGCTGATCGGTGACTCGGGCAGCTGAGTTGCGGTGGCTGGGAGCCATGCAGTGGTGCTAGTGGAGTCATCTGGAGTATACGGGCCATGGAAGGGGCCGGGACATGGCAGGCTCAGCGGAGCACGTGGGCGTGCAGCCGGCGTAACAGGCGAGTAGGGCTGCGGTATACAAAAGAAGTATAAATAATAGTATGAAGTGGAGGAAGGGAGTTCAGAGGCAGGAGGTAGGCTAACGGCAGGGGTTTCAAAAACAACAACAAAAAAAGGATATTAAGGGAGGGCAAATGAACTTTAATTACAAATAAAAGGGGTAAAAGGAGATGCCGGGAAGGAAAGGACACCATGGTGGAGGGCAAGGGGCCAGTAGGGCAGAGATGCGCAGGCTGGGTAGGGGTCTCAGAGGTTGGGGATGGACATGGGGAGGCAGGGGGGCCTGCGGGGTCAGGCAGAGAGCCCAGCCTCACAGCAGGGGGTGTTGAGGGCCAGGCGGTCAGCTAGTGGGTGTGGCACGTCCCCGGGGGTGGCAAGGAGGTCACGGGCGGGGGCTGCCGAGCTTAGGGGCAGGGAGCGGAGAGCCTACCGAGGGCGGGTGGTCTAGTGGTGGAAGCCACAGTTCCTGCCTCAGCGGAAAAAGGAGAAGAAGGTTCTCAGTGGTGTTTTGGGCCGACACAGAGGTGGGCAGGCAGGGGAGTCATAGGGCAAAGGGTGGGGACCCCGGTCCTCACTGAGATGGGAGTGCAAGAGGGTCCGTTGGACGGCTATGGTCAAGGGGTGGCTAGGGGGGACAGGAGGTGAGGATGATGGACTTTGGTTCGGTAGGGCGGCAGTATGCATGGGATCAGTGAATGAGGGGGGGACAAGGCCCGTTGCGGGCTGAGTGGGCGGGGGTGTGGCAAACGGCGTGGTCTGCGGGTTTTCCCCCCCTGCTTTTCCTTTTGTTTCTCCGCAGGTGCCATTTCTGGTGTCTCTAGGGCCAGCGCATGGACCAGTTGGACAACCGCTGGAGACTATGAACGCTCCAATCGCTGCACCGCACAGAGGCATGGTGGCAGGAGCAGAGGCACGAGGTTTGACCGAGCAGCAGTCGCACGAGGAGCCGGCACAGGAGATGATTCGACCGCTGGGGATGGATTCTGGGCTGTGGCCACGACGGGTGAGTTGCAATTGGACAGGGGTACAGAGGGTGAGCGGAGCAGTGCGTGGGTGGTACGATCAGGTGAAGCGAGCAGGAAGAGGAAGCATACGTGTCAGCGGCGGCAGAGTTCGGAGTCGTCATCCTCTTCATCGTCTGGTTCATCAGGGCCCTCCTTGGAGGGCAAGGGTGGGGGGCTGGAGGTGCGAGATGTGGCCGCAGTGGCGAGTAGGGCATCTGATGGGACCCCGAATTTGGCGACCTTATCTGAGTTGTGGGAAGGGGTTCCGAGGAAGTTGAGACGCAGAATTCGCAAGCGGAGATACATAGACCTTTTCCGCTTGCTGAAGGGTAGGAAGCGGTCGGGAGAGAGCAGGAAAAGGTGTAAGGAGGACGAGAAAGCAGGCCGGATTAGGAAGGTTTCTAGGACGGTCGTGAACTGGGTGTGGGTGTTTTTGCGGCTGGCTAGTGTGTGGGGTCAGCATTATCCGGGACAGAATGGGATGTTGTTGGCATATGCAGATTCAATCTTAGAAGCCTCACAGACCCATGAAGGTTGGGCATAGCTTAATTATGATGAAAAGTTTAGGGATAAAATGGAAGAGAACAAGTCGTTAACCTGGGGCACGCAGGATATCAACTTGTGGCTCACTCAGATGTCGGTTAGGGCAATGGCAGGGGGGGTTATAGGGAAGGGAGGGTCAGCGACCACCGCAGGTACGAGTCATTCCTTTTGGGGTGGGGAAATCGTGTCGCCCGTTCGACCAGTGTCAGATGGTGGAGGGGACATATACTGGTGGTTCAATAAGTCCTCGTGTCCTTTTCCGGATTGCAAGTTCCGGCATGTCTGCTTGGCCTGCAGCAGAGGACATTCCGCGGCCAAATGCCTTAAGAAAGGAATGGCTTTGCCCGCCTTGCTGGCCCTTAAGTAGGGGGGAGGTGTTTGATGTGGCCTCTACGCCAATAAGGGTGAAGGTATTAAGTGGGTGGCTTAGTTACTACCCAAAGCCAAGAGTTATGGAAGTGTTACAGTTTGGGTTTTAGTTTAGTTTTGTTATACTGTTTTGGGGAGTCGTGCCGGTTGTGGCGGCAAGGAATTCCCCATCGGTGCGACACTTTGTGGCCATTGTGCAGGAGAAGTTGGCGGTTGAGTTGAAGTTAGGAAGGGTCATGGTCCATTTACGCAGCCACCCTTCCAGAATTTTTTGGTATCTCCGTTGGGAATCATACCCAAGACGTAACCGGGAAAGTTTTGGATGATCCATAATTTGTCGTTTCCAGTAGGGGCATCAATGAATGATCACATACCGCATGAGTGGTGTACAGTACGCTATGCATCGTTCGATAGGGCAGCGGAGTTGGTAAGGAAAACAGGGCCCGGCGCACTGATGGCAAAAGTGGATATTGAGTCGGTGTTTCATTTGTTGCCTGTGCACCCCACTGCCTTTCATTTGTTAGGTTTTCGTTTTGCCGAGGAATTTTATTTCGACAAGTGCATGCCGATGGGCTGTGTGGTATCCTGTGCCTACTTTGAAAAATTCAGTACCTTCCTCCAGTGGGCGGTGACGCGGCGGGTGGGTAGGTCTGAGGTGGTGCATTATCTTGATGACTTCTTGTTTGTGGGCGTGTCACAAACGACAGCATGTAAAGAGCTGTTGGACGGTTTTGTGAGCTTAGCGGACAAGTTGGGGGTACCTTTGGTGGAAAGTAAGATGGAGGGACCATGTATGAGGATCACCTTCTTGGGAGTTGAGGTGGATTCCGGCCAAATGGTGGCGCGCTTGCTGATAGAGAAGGTGGTGAAGTTGCGGGTTTTGGTTGCTAATGTTTTGGCCTTCTCAAAGTTGACATTGAAGGAAATGCAGGTGTTGATCGGTTCACTAAATTTTGCCTGTAGAGTGATTCCGATGGATCGGGTATTTATACGCCACTTGGTGGCAGCGACAGCAGGAGTGGGGAAGCCGCACCACCACAAACGAGTTTCCAAAGTTATGTGGGAGGATTTGCATGTTTGGGACATCTTTTTGAAGGAATTTAATGGGACATCAGTCATAATAGAAGCAGAGAGTTCAAGGAGGAGTTACAGCTTTACACGGATGCGGCTGGTGGCGTGGGTATGGGAATCTACTTCAGTGGGGCGTGGTGTGCCGATAATTGGCTGCAAGAGTGGCATGAGGTGGGTTTGTCAACAAATATAACATTTTTGGAACTGTTCCCAATACTAGTGGAGTTGGAGTTGTGGCCAGATAGATTGCAGAACCGTAAGGTGGTGTGGTGGTGTGATAATGAAGCAGTCGTGAATGTCATTAATCATTACACTCCGCGATGTCTGCAGGTGGTGTTGCTGATGAGAGCGGTGGTGCTTTCCTCTTTGCGTCTAAATGTTGTGTTGAAGGCTCGACATATCCCAGGACATACTAATGGCATTGCTGATGCTCTTTCCTGTTTGCAGTGGGACCAGTTTCGGCAGTTGGCACCAGAGGCGGAACGGGAAGGGCGTGTTGTCCCTTGGAGCTTATGGAACGGTGGCCTGCTGAGATGAAGGAGCTGCTGCGGAGTTCGGTGGCTGAGAAGACCTGGGAGGCTTACCGGAGAGGCTGTGAGATGGTGGTAGCATTTTTGCGGGCACGGGGTTGGCGGATGGGGGCGGTGTCGGATCAATTGATCGGGCAGTATATCATCAGTGCTAAAGGTCAAGGGGTGTCCAGATCATCAGTGAAGGGACATCTGGCCGGTTTTGCCTTTTTCGCGAGAGCCGTTGGATGGGGGGTCGACGGGAGGAGGGTTCATGGTTCAGAGGCTATTGTGGGGGTCGGAATGTGTGCGGCCGACACCGCGGGATTGGCGGCTGCTGATTATGCATGATTTACTCCTGAGACTATGTATGGAGTTACCTAATGTCGCGGAGTCGCGATAAGAAGCTATACTTTTCCATGCAGTGTTTACTTTGGCTTTCTTTGGCGCATTCCAGGTGGGGGACTTGGTGGCGAGCTCTGAGAAATCGGGAGTAGGGAGTATCTTGCTACGCCAGCACGTGCAGCTCAGTGGCGGGCAATTACGGGTACTCCTGGCTAAATCCAAAACGGACCAGCGGGGAAGGGTGATCCTGAGGGGGATAGGGGGGCCTACCTGCCTGGTAGCTGCAATGATGGAGTACTTGTGAGTGTGTCTGGTGGCAGTGGGTGGGTTATTGGTGCATAGTGACGCACGGTTTCTGACTCTGTTTCAGGTGTCGGCGGTGTTACGGATGGTGCTGTGTCGCCTAAGGGAGGATCCGAGTCAATTCTCGGCACATTCTTTTCGCATTAGGGCAGCAACCAGCGCGGCAGAGTTGGGGATGTATGGAGGTCAGATACAAAGTATTGGCAGGTGGCGGTCCAAGGCATTTAAAGGATATGTGCGTTTATGAAGGGGGTGTAAGGGGGGGTGATATTAACTGTTAATTTCTTTTACAGATGGGGGACTTGGTGTGCGGGATTGTTGGATGATTGAGCACTCTGTGTTCTGGGCTGGTCAGCGAGCGGCAGTGCAGCCAGTTGGACTAAACCTGGGCTTCAATCCTGCATTGCTGTCTGTCTCGTGGCTGGGTGAGCGGGGTCTGCGGTGGACACAGCTGCTGCCCTTGCTTCGACATTATCGGCATCTATGGAAGCAGCCATAGATCTTGTTGTTGCATCTGGGGGGCAACGAGTTGACTTCTTGGAATGCAAACAGCTGATTAACGTGGCAAAGGAGGATCTGGCCGTGGTGCTGAGGTGGTTTGCTGGGGTTGTGTTGATATGGTCAGACATTATACCTAGACCGGCGTGCTGGGGTCTAGAGGTCTGACAAAAATTAATCAGCAGATTGGGCGGTTGGTGTGTGAGCTAGGGGGTTATCAGGTGCAGCATGCATGGGTAGAGGTGGCTTGGGCCAGGTTGTATAGGAGCAGTGGAGTTCATCTATCTCCGGTGGGGGTGGACTTACTGTTGAATGACTGGCAGGAAGCATTGGAGAGGGTGGTACAAGCCAATACCCGTTGGTCGCAGCTTGATATCTGGGAGGGGGGGGGCGACACAGACGTTCAACAGGTCTGTACCGGTGGCGGGATCCCGGAGGTTTTCGAAGTCTGGAGCCTTAGGCTACTTGGGGCGGGGGCGGGGGCGAGGTGCCCACAACCCGGATAAACCCTGGCAGACTTGTGCTATTGATATGGCCAAGTCGGATAAGAGTGATAGGAACTTAGCTGGTGGCTTGACCGCGGCAGGGGCGGAGGCGAGGTCACCTTGCTAATCGTATGGCTGGTGATGGATCGCTTCACTGGGGTATGGTTGTGGTTGATTATTGTTCTGAGTGTTCAATTGTTGGATTAGTAATAAAGCTGCAACCAGTTGCTTCCAAGAACAGTGTCTGTGTAGTTTGTGGGCAACCCACGGGAGTGGGGGGGGGGGTGAGGATAAGGGGGTGGATTTAGGAGAAAAGGTGGTGTGCAAATGTGGTAAAGGGTGAGCATCGGGTCCGGTTACCCAGTTAGAGTAAGGGTGCGGACAGGGTCCCGGTGCCTGTGGGTAACCGGGTGCTCGGCTCGGTGCGGGACCCTGCACGCGCGGTTTGTTGAGTTGGGGGGGGGGGGAGAAGCGCGTTCTTGGGCGGGACGCCAGATGCAGGATGCGTCCTTTAAACCAATTGGCTCCACCCACGGGAGCGTGCGCGGGGGAGCCAATCAGCTCCATGCGTGCATGTGCTCAGTGCTGCAGCAGTGCCTGAGCACATGTTAGGGAGATGTCTCAGCGGCTTCCCACCCTCCCACCTGCTATATTATGAGGAGAAGTTGGGATTTGGGGTGTCGCAGCATGGGGGGGGGGGTGGGATCCCGTAGGTTTCTGGGGTCTGGAGCCTTAGGTTACTTGGGGCATGGGCGTGGGCGGGGTGCCCATGACCTGGATAAACCCTGGCAGACTTGTGCTACTGATATGGCCAAGTCGGATACGGGTGATAGGAACTTGGCCGGTGGCTTGACCACGGCAAGGGCGGAGGTGAGGTCACCTTGCTAATCGTATGGCTGGTGACAGATCTCTCTACTGGGGTACGGTTGTGGTCGATTATTGTTCTGAGTGTTCAATTGTTGGATTAGTAATAAAGCTGCGACCAGTTGCTTCCAAGAACAGTGTCTGTGTAGTTTGTGAGCGACTCACGGGGTTTGGGGGGGGTGAGGATAAGGGGCAGTGGGATTTCTGAGAAAAGGTGGTGTGAGAATGTGGTAAAGGGTGAGCATCGGGTCCGGCTACCCGGTTAATAGTTATTGAACTATTATATGTAACTGACTTATTACTCTTGTTCAATGTAAACTGCATTTAATCCCTGGAAAAAGCGGTATATAAAATGCAAATAAATAAATAAAATAAATAAACAAATGTTACTTGCATCACAGATCCAAAAACCTCCTTTTCAATTAATAACAATCTTTCTTAATTTTTCTCATATCCCCTATATTTTAATTCTTTATATGTTATATATAAATATATATTAATCATTATACACTTATCTGCAAATAATCCACCTTTTTAACATTCTTTTCAAGCAGAGATATTCATGATGACCTTCAGTTAGAATAGATGAAAAGTTCCAATAAAGTAAGGGAATGATTTGTTTGGACAGGGAGATCCGATGATTATGAATCCATCTTGATGTTACATTGTGATTGTATATTTTGGTAATTGGGGTTGTGACCCTGAGGGCTTTACGTTTTCACTTATTTTCTAAGAGTTTTTCTGGTTGCCTTGATGTGATCACTTTAAATTCCATGACATGATGGTCTAGATAGGATATATTAGCAGCACAAGCATGGCAATTTTTAGAAGTTTGCAGTGGGACAACTTTGTAGCGCCTAGGAATGGTTTTTGGTTTTTTTTATAGCAGAGCTGTGTGTGCATTTAAAAAAAAAACTTTTGTAACTGAAGGTTAGTAGGAATTTCTATGTTTTGAATGTCTTAGGTTAAGATGGAATTTGGTTTTCCAAGTTGAATATGTCACATTATTAATGTAGGGAATGTTTTTGGTTCAAAAAGATGGTTCATCAATTCAAGGTGATAGGATATATAAACTGCAGGTGCGGTGTTTTTTTGAAGTTTGCAGCTGAATAACTTTGTAGCAACAAAGAATGGTTGATGTAGTTGAGCTGTGACTTTATATTTAAAAATCCTTTCTAATTGAAGGTTAGTATGAATTACTATGCTTTGAATTGCCTGGGCTAGATGGAGTTTGGTTTTCCTAAGCTGAATGTGTCATATTGTTAGCACAGAAGTGTTATGGTTCATTGAGATGTATAAGCAGTTTTGGGTCCCCTGCTGTTAAGCTGATATTTATGGCATTCTTTAGTTGCTTCTCCCTATATGCTGATGTACTTGGCTCTGCGTTAGCTAAATAGAAATTTTCCCTGGATATCTTTTAATTCTTTTACTTCTTTTTTGTTTCAATCTTAGTCAAAGGAATATGGAGGATATAGTTATTTATTAAGCAATAAAAAAAGGGCATTCTATATATAAAAGAAGAATTCAAAATGAAAAAAATTAAAAATGGATTATTTAGTATTGATAGTTTAGCTAAGTTATGTAGTTGGTTATTTTCACACTTTTAATTTTACACACATTAGTACTATTGTGTCTTGGTAGGGTTTTCAAGGGAATATGGTAATATCGGGTGTGGTTCTCTTGTAATAATTTGCCTGAATTAGTTGAGGAGACTCTTTATATAAGAGTAACCGAGGTAGGTCGGACCCGGTGCTCACCTTGGCTACCCCCCCTACCTTCTAAGACCTCCCCCCCCACCCTAACCCCCTAGCTTCCCAACAAAATACAAACCACAAACCACCATTTTTTGGGAATCAACTGATCGCAGCTTTATTAAACATTCAAACATTCAAGAACATTCTGTAAACCATAATCTCCATAAGCTATCCAGTGAAACGAGGCTTCACCAGCCATACTATTAGCAAGGTGACCTCATTCCACTATCTTCCGTGGCCAGGCCAGCGGCAAGCTTACCTACCCCTTTTTACTCGACCTCACCATATTATTAGCAAAAGCTGACAGAGGTTATCCGGGTTGGGGGTAACCCACCCCCGCCCCAAGTATTGTCTCCGGATCTGGAGCCCGTAAACCTCCAGGTTCCCGCCACCAGCACAGGAGACATCAATGTCTCTGCGCCACCCCCCCACCATCAAGCTGCGACCAGTGAGCCTCCCGCTGCAACACACATTCCAAAGCCTCCTGCCAATCATTAAGCAGCAAATCCATACCCACTGGAGATAAATACACCCTGTCCTGCCGATATAATCTCCCACAATCAATATCCACCCAGGAGTGCATGATTTGATACCCACCATGATCGCAGACCCACCGACCAATTTGCCGGTTAATCTTTGTCAAACCCCGGGACCAACGTCGTTGGTCCTTGCAGGCCGGCCTTGGAATGATGTCAGACCATAGCACAACAGCTTTCTGAAACATAAGGAAAACCTCAGCAATATCCCTCTTAGCTGCCCTTATCAATTGTTTACATGACCATGAGACTAGGTCGTTGCCTCCCAGATGCAACAGGATCACTGCAGGCTTGCTCCTCACTCACACATGGTGCCACAGCAAAGGCAAAAGCTGTGTCCAACGGAGACCACGTTTGCCCAGCCATAAGAAGGACACCAAGGCCCGGTCGAGACACAGGTTGGGCCCCACCAGCCAAACTGCTGCCCGCTGACCAGCCCAATAAACAAATGAATGGCCGATCATCCAACAAGTTCTCAGACACTGCTCTTCATCTGCAAGAGAAAACACTAGTTAGCGTCCACTGATGTATCTAGCCTACCCTTTCATAAACGTATGTAACCTTGAAAAGCCTTGGAACGCCATCTCCCTATACGCTGTATATCCTCCTCTGATAACCCCGCAGCCGCCGTGCTTGTTGCTGCTCCAATGCGTAAGGAATGCGGGCCAAATAGGCGAGGGTCTTCGCCCATAAGCTGCAGGACCAACCGTAGCACTGCTGAAACCTGAAAACGTGTCAACCAACGGGAATCATTGTGAATGAACAGTACTCCTTCCGCCCCAGGACGTGACAGCAAGTACGCTCTCATCGCGGCCACAGGGCATGTTGGAATATCCATAATCACCTTCAACACTACCCACAAGCCCTTTCCTTGCTGGTCTGTCTTAGATTTTTCTAGCCTTACCCACAGCTGCCCTTTATCTTCCTGCACATGTTGGCGCAACATACACCCACTACCTAACGCTCGGCTAGAATTTGCCACCAACTCTCCCATACGGAAGGCCCCAAAGAATGCTAAGCAGAACACCACCTTGAAAAAAGTGGCTTCATACGACGACAAAGTCACTGCAGGTAATGCTGCGCAAAGTCTCACCAGCAAGTCATGTGTGATTCGCCTCCTAGTGTCTCTTGGAGTCGGCTGAGCCCGCTCCTAACCTTGTAACAGCCTGCGGGCCAAAAACCACAGAGATGAATATCCCCAACCTAACGCCCTGGCGAAAAAGGTAAATCCTGCTTGGCGTATACGACGTACTGGCCCATGAGCATATCTGACACCCACCCTGGCTGCCACCCTTGTGCCTACAAAAATTCTAAAACCCTGTTGCAGCCTCTCTGGTATGCCTTCCATGTCGTCTCTGCCACCGAACTCCGCAGAAGATTCAGCATCTCGCCTGGCCAACTTGCCATAAGCGCTCCGGTACAACCAATCCCTCTTCGTCCGCTCCTGGAGCCAAGGTCCTGAACAATTCCAACTTGAAATGAGAAAGCGCAATAGCAGTCTTGTTCGTACATCCTGGGATATATGTCTCGCTTTTATCCATACATTCGATTGCAGACATGCTAAGACCACTTCCCGCATTAGTGCCGCTACCTGCTGACAGCGCGCAGCATAATGATTTACCACACTACCCCTGCATTATCGCACCACCAAATCAGCTTCCGATTGCACAATTTGTTGGGCCAGAGATGTAATACCTCTAAAATGGGAAACAGTTCCAGGAAAGTAATATTACTGGTTCACCCGGAATAGCGCCAGGCCTGCGACCAAGTATCAGCGCACCAAGCCCCTTAAAAATAAATACCCAAGCCTACCCTACCTGCTGCATCTGTGTATAATTGTAGGTCTACGTTGTACATTTCTGTCTCCAGCATGACTGATGTCCCGTTAAAATGCTCCAAAAAACTGTCCCAAACTCGCAAGTCTGCCTTCATACTCCCTGAGATCGTAATGTGGTGATGTGGTTTACGCACAACAGACGTGTCAGCTGCCAGCTGCCGCAAAAACACCCAGCCCATCGGGATGACTCTGCAGGCAAAATTCAGAGATCCTGTTAATGTTTGCATTTCCCGCAACATTAACTTTGAGGAAGACAAAACGTTTGTCACTAACACTCTCAACTTGCAAACCTTCTCTGTTGGGAGACGCGCTACCATTTTCACTGAGTCCAGTTCAACCCCCAGGAACGTGATACGCATCGCCGGTCCCTCTGTCTTACCGGCCGCTAATGGCACTCCCCATTCGTGGGACAATTCCATAAAGCTGCATAATAAGCGCTGGCACTCATCCAATTGTGCTGCTCCCACGAACAGAAAATTGTCCAGATAATGCACCACTTTGTTAAAGCCCACCATCCCCACCAGCGCCCAATGTAAAAATGAACTAAATTTTTCAAAATAAGTGCATGAAACTGAGCAGCCCATGGGCATGCATTTGTCAAAATAAATTTTCACCTCAAAACAAAAACCCAACAATGGAAAAGCTGACGGGTGCACAGGCAGTAGCCAGAATGTGGACTCGATATCGACCTATGCCATCCAAGCACCCGGGCCACTTTTTTTGACCAATTCAACCGCCTTATCAAATGAAGCATAACGGACAGCACATAGCCCCCTAGAAATGTGATCATTTACCGATGCTCCAGCAGGAAAGGACAGGTTATGAATCAGGCGGAATTTTCCCAGTTCTTTCTTAGGTATTACCCCAAGCAGGGAAATAACTAAATTCGCGAAAGACATTCTACAAACGGTCCTGCAATTCTCCCCAAGCTCAATTCCACCGCTAACTTATCGAAAAATGCCGAACAGACTGGGAATTCTGCGCCATTGTCCCCTGAACATTCCTTTGCACAAGAATCACAAAATTAAACTGAAATCCTAATTCTAGTATTGCCCTATCTTTCCTCCTTGGGTACTGTCACAACCATGGCTTTAGAGTTATCCAGCCATATCGGGTGCTAAACCCCCTACCGCCACATTACTTGAGAGCTGGCAATGATACCCCAGTGGCCCCTTTTTAAACACACTTAATCGCTGAGTGTCTGCCATTACAGACTGTGCAGACATGCCGGAATTTACAGTCTGGAAATGGACAGGAGGATTTGTTGAACCTCCAGCATGTCTCTACTTCCCCTGACTCTCTGCAGTGCCACCCCCACCCCCCCCTGTACAAAAGGGCTGCCATGACCTGCTAGCGCTTGCCACCCCCACCTGAGCCATACCACCCCCCCCCCCGATCCTGACCTACCTGACATCTGTGTCAGCCATAAATTAATATCATGCGTACCCCAGGACAACATTTTGTTCTCCTCCATTTTATCCTGAAATTTTTCATCATAGTTCAACCATGCCCACCCTTCATGCATCTGAGCTGCTTCCAAAATGGAATCTGCATAGGCCAGCAACATTCCACATTGGTCCAGCAAATAATGACCCCAAACACTGGGCAACTGCAAAAAGGCTCTCGTCCAATTCACGACGCTCCGTGAAACCTTTTTAATCCTACCTGCCTTCTCATCCTCCTTCCTCTTTTTCCTGCTCTCACCTGACCTCTTCCTGCCCTCTAATAGATGGAAAATGTCTATATAATGCCTCTTCCGAATCTTACAGCATAACTTCCTCAGAGACATCTTTTTAGATATAGCAGCAGCTTTCGACTCTGTATGCCACGAGATTCTCCTATGCCGGTTAAGAGAAAAAGGCATCAGCGGAACAGCGCTTGAATGGTGCAAATCCTACCTCTCTGGAAGATGGCAGCATGTTTGAGCAGACGGGGCTACATCTGAACCATTTCAACAAAGTCAAGGAGTGCCTCAAGGATCTTCCCTATCATCCTTGATGTTTAATATATACATCCAACCCATCTGCAACATCATTAGATCCTTCAATGTTAGCTGCATGATATATGCTGATGATGTGCTGTTATACATGCCAGTATCATTGGACAGACTAGACCTTGCCCCTCTGACCAATTGCGTCAACGCCATATCTGAGTGGCTCCTATCACAAAATCTGCGAATCCAACACAAGAAGACGGAGGTTCTTTTCATCTCGAGAAATCCCAGTTTCATACCACCCAGCTGTGTGAAGGTAAATGATGCCGAACTACAAGTGAAACCGGCTATACGTTACCTTGGGGTGACGTTGGACCAAAATCTCGACATGAAGAAACACATAGCCAATACCATAAGAGCGATCTACTTTAAAATCAGATCCCTCAGACACCTATGCCCGTTACTCGAACCAGATGATTTCCGCACCATTTACCAAGCCCTTATCATTCCTCATTTTGATTATTCAAACTCCATACTACAAGGTCTTCCCCGATCCACCCTGAACCCCCTACAACTTGCTATGAATAGTGCAGCGCGAGTACTCTTTGGAGCTTCCAGGAGAGACCATGTGACACCCCTCCTGAAACAGCTACACTGGCTCCCCATTCAAGCCTGGATCAGTTTTAAGACCTTGCTGATGACTTTCAAAGCTGCCAAGGGGCTCTCCTCCTCCTCTATTTCTGACCTCATCCAACCACTTGCACCTAACAGACCACGAAGAACCGCAGAGTCCAACATGCTAGTAATACCGAAAGAAATGACAAGCTGCACCAAAACAACTGCTAACAGAGCCTTCCGACTCTGCGCCCCAAGTCTATGGAACACCTTACCACCACATATCAGAGCAATCCCCAACTTGAGCCAGTTCAGGAAGGCCCTTAAACATTTCCTATTCATCAAATATCTCACCGACAGCTCCGAACCCCGGTCACACTCGAATAGCCTACACCTCAACATCAGTAGTAGTCAACCAGACAAGATCTTGCAACAGGTGTCCCCAACAATGTAAACACCAAACAGTATCCGTTCTCATTCAACTTCATATGTATATAGTTTACCTTGTTCTCCAAGTTCCATTTCCTGTTAAATGTAATCGACCAGACATATGTATATTGTCGGATGTTTATGTTCCATGTAAACCGCGCTGATAGCAAATAGTACGGTATATAAGAAATGTTAATAAATAAATAATAAATAAAAAAACTCCTTCCTACAACTCCGAGAAAGAGACTAACGTCAGAACGGTGAAACCACCCATGGGCACCACCTCCCCTCGCTTGTTTGCCCCTTGTAAAGTGCCCTCTACTCCTGACGAAGATGATGAAGAGTCATCTGAGGATGAATCAGAACTATGCCGCCGCCTGCGCGTATGTTTCCTCTTCTTTTTACTCTGTCGGTCCGTTTCTCACAGAGTATATATAATAAATCATCAAATAAACTCTGTATAGCAACTAGAAAGTACTATTAGTTCTTCATTAGACTGGTAATCATTTTATCATTTGAATGTTCTAACAGATAAGAAAGCTTTTTACAGGTAGCTACGTGGTCTCAGTATCTTCGGGCTAGTGTCAGTTGACCTGACTTAGCACTCCCGCTTTAACATCAAAGACCACTGCAGTGTAACCACCTTATTTTTTGTAAATAAATTTCAAATATCGTGTTCAATAACTGGTAGTAAACAAAAAATTGCTTAGCTTTGAGCAGCTTGAGTAGTATTCCAATGCTTAGCCGAAAATATCTTTCCCAACGCTATCAGGCGCTAAGCGTTTCACCGGTCAAGGGTTCCTCAGGGGAAATTGCTAAGCTCTAAAAATAGAAAAACAGTTCTTACAGACTTTACTTTCATCATACAAATCTTCAACAGTTAAACATGTAAACCATCGCACAGTGAAAAAGATCCTACTTGCACCTCATAGACACGCTGGCGTTCTATCCACAAAAAATTGTTGAACTGCTGAGCGGTTGTAAAAAAACGCCACGCATGCGTATCCTAAACAGAGGAAGTTAATTGTGAATGGAGCATGAATATACTGACGTCACACACAGGACTCCCATTCTATTCGGGCATTTAGACCCAAAGGTATGACAGTCTGAAGCAAATGGATCCATCGCTGCTCCACATAGAGCAATGTTTGTTCTTTAGTGCGACCCTGCTGTGGTCGCAATACTTGAGTTACGCAAAAACAGCGTAAATCCTCAAAGGCATGATGTGAAGATAAACAGTGCTCAACTATCGGAGCCTCCAGTCGTTTACATTTTAATTTGCTTTTATGTTCACTCATACGAATTCGAAATGGCCGGTTGGTTTTGCCAATATATAACAGAGGACAGGGACATCGTATGCAGTAAACTACATGGGAGGATCCACAAGAAGTGTTAGCATGTATTTGATAGACCCATCCATTGTGGGAAAAACTATTATGTTCTTGAGTAATGGGGCAAATCATACATTCGCCACAAGGCTTATGACCACAAAACTTTGGGCTGTCTGTAGTAAGTGGCCGTAAAACTGTCGGGCTAAGGAGATCTTTAAAATTCTTCTGACGTTGCCATACACAGCGTGTGCGGTAATGTTGTAAACCTGGTATAGTAGATAAAATACTCGTATGCCGATTCAGACTATTCTGAAGCTGCTTACTCAAGGGGGAGTAAGTTGTTATCAAATTCACACAATCCATCTCACGAGCCTCCTGATTCGAGGGCTGTAAAAGCAAGTCTCTATTGACAAAACGTGCCCTAGTATAGGCATTCATGACAATCCTCCTCGGATAACCTCGCTGGTAAAAACTACGTCGTAACAGGGCTGCCTGCTGTTTAAATTCATCCATGGTCCTGCAGTTGCGCCGATACCGAATAAACTGGGAGAATGGCAGACTATTGCGTAGCTGCATCGGATGGGCACTTGAATAGTGTAAAAAAGTATTTTTATCAGTAATTTTTCGATATACAGAGGTGTTCCATCCCATCGTGGTCCTAGTTACCAGTACATCTAAAAACGAAACTTGAGTCTCATGACATGTCAATGTAGACTTGATATTCGGCTCACAAACATTCAGCCAATCAAAGAAACTCTGTAGAGAGGATCTGGTACCTTGCCATATAACAAAAATATCATCAATGTAGCGCTTCCATACTTTTATTGACTCTTGGTAAGGAGAATTTTGAATCCATTTTAATTCGAATTGCTGCATATAAAGGTTGGCCACTGAAGGGGCGCACGTAGCGCCCATGGCCACTCCAGAAATCTGATGGTATAATTGCTGCTCAAATATGAAAAAATTGTTAAACAAGGTCAATTCTGCGATTGTGGACAAAAAGGTGAGTAGAGAGTCCGACAGATCCCCCCGGTTATTAAGAGCTTCCATAATCACTGCATGAGCTTGTGTTTGAGGAATCACTGTGTATAGGGAAGTCACATCTAAATTAACTAGAATCACTCCAGCTACCGCTGTCAGATGTTCACACTCATGTAAAACATTTAAAAAATGGGTCGAATCCTTGATGTAAGAGGGAATAGAGGCCATCAAAGGTCGCAAGTAAGAGTCCAGATACATCGACAAAGGCTCCAGCAAGGAACCACGGGTGGATACTATTGGACGGCCCGGAGGGCGTTTCAAATCTTTGTGCACCTTAGGAACTAAATAAAATTTAGATGGCATCGGATCCACAGTGTTAAGAAATTGATACTCCTTTTTAGAAATCAGCTTTTCTTCCAAAGCCATCTTAGTTAATCTCTGAATACGATCTTGAAGTGATAAGGTGGGGTCTACTGCAAGCCTACTATAGACTTGCTGATCCCCTAGTTGACGATAAGCTTCATCACAATACTGCTGTCTGTTCCAGATGATTATCGCACCCCCCTTATCCGCTCTCTTGATGACTAGATCTGAGCGGGACTGTAAGTCCCGCAGCGCATTCCTCTCCAATGATGATAAAGGTGTATAAAAACTTCTTTGAGAATGAGCCGCTCGTTGCATATCTTGGATAATTAAATCGCGATGCAGAAGTAAGGAGGGGTGTATTGGGCCTGGAGGAGTCCATTTAGATTTCAAAGGTAATGCAACTCTCCCACACTACCAACTGCCACCTCTGAATCTGTTCGTAATGATGCATGTTCAGCAAAAAATATTTTTAAATGCAATTTCCTTATGAAATTCTCCAAATCAACTCGAAACCGAAAAAAATAAAATGTCAAAGAAGGAACAAAAGATAAACCCTTCTCTAAAACTGCACACATCTCTCCAGGGACTTCCAATCCCGATATGTTGATCACCAAAGAATCTAAACTTTGCGTCGGGAGTGATCGACCCGCGTCGTCTTGCTCCGAGTGTCGTTGGTTTTTTTCTTTTTCTCTTTGTTGGAATCCTCTGAAAAATCCTTCTGTTTAAATGCTCCTTCCGAATCTGTAGAACCAGTATCCTCGGAGGTATTCTCAAAAGTAACTTGTTTCTGCTTTCCTGCTGACTTCTGTTTAATGTTCATACAACATATCCCTTTGTATAGTCCATATAATCACGCCGTAATTTTTTCTCCTTAGTTTGTTTTACTTCATCATGCAACGCAGATAACTGAGTTTTCATCGTGGACATCTTATTCTCATAAATGTCCGCTGTCTCTTCTGATTTATGTTTATGTTTATGTTTATGTTGATTTATTTGATATACCGCCCTACTTTATCAATCAGAGCGGTTTACAATTCACAAACAATTAGAAACAGGCACAGGGCCAGAAAGGAGGAAAGGAAGTTACATATAGCTACACAACAAGTCTCGATACCTTTTGACCACACCTCATATATACAGGGCAAAACCTTTTGGTTCATTTAGGCTCCTACTATCCCCCGCTCATTTTTGGTATTTTTTTGTTTCATATATTCATTTTCATAAAAAAAGTTTAACACGTTAGAATGTTTTAATGCAAACTAAAAAAAAAACACGCATTAAGGGGGTAGCTCCTCACGTGCATTACGGGAATGATGTGTATTATCTGGCCATTAACATGTTAAAGGCCAATAATGTGCATTATTTTACCGTTAATACATGGTAATTTACTCCAATGTGTGTCGTATCATAATGAGACAAATCATAAACCTCCTAATAACAGAATGACCTCAATAGTAAAGTCCAACAAAAGAAGGTCACCTGAAACACAGCAATGCACCAAAATTGTTTAACCCGACAAACACTAAAGTATATACTTGCAATCAGGAGCGGAGCTGGAAAACGCTCCGCTCGTATGACTGTAAAGCACAGTTACTTACCTGTAACAGGTTGATCTCTGGGAACAGCAGGAATAAGTCTTCACACATGGGCACGTCGGTACTGACGGAGTCCGCGCGGGAAAGCCTCCCAGAGTCCAATCAGAAAGCTTCCGGAAGCACCCCAACACGCCCACGCGCTGCCCTCCCGCCCTCCCAACCGCCTCTCCTCAGTTAAGTTTCAAAGCAAGTGAAGCAAGCAATGTATCTATTTCTGCAGTCAGAGTAATAAGATGTTGTTGAGTAGTTTCTACTATATGCACCATCAGATCCATTGAGCATTTGTTAAGAATGAGATTCCATTTAGTAACGAACCCCACATCCGACACAAACATTCTCGGCTCCTTGTAAACTCTTAACCCTCGCGGTATATGGCGCCGTCTTAAATATTCAATAAGTGATAACATATGTAGCTCCATACGGACTTTTTTCTTCTGAAGTTTCAATAAATCATCCCAACTGGGTGAGTCAGGCACAACTGCCCCGTCTTGTCCCAATGAGAAAGGAGTAGAATCTTTACACAACTTGGAGATAAACTCCTCTGAAAAACTGAATGTATCTTCTTTCCTCTTCTTTTTAGCCTTAGACCCCCTGGATCCTGTCAGTTAGTGGCCTGTTCAACATCACCTTGCTGCCGCGCCGGTAACTCACCTGCTGCCACAGTATTAGTCGCTGGGACTGCCCTCTGCCTGGTCAACGGCCCACCGCCCTCTCCGTCTCTCAGCCCACGCTCCTCTTCAGAGATAACATCTTCGCTCCCGAGGCGCCTCGATGTTGCTCCTGCCGCCATATTCCCTGCTCTTCGTTGATGTTCTGGTCCTTGTTCTGCCGGTTGACTCATCATAGGGTACTGTGGAGGCATAAAAGAGAAGACAAGGGGGAACAGATGGGGGCCATGAGGGTTGCCAAGCACCTAACCACTCCGCCCCTGATGGACCCTGCCCACCCCCAAGCCAGCTGGTACGCTTGTCGAGCTGCCGCCCACTTGTGCCCCAGGCCAACCTCCTGGAAACATAAAACCTTTAACAACGTAACCTGGGGCCCCCTGCCATGCTGAAACCCTGCCCCTCATCCCTGCACCTTCAAACCACTCACCGGGCCTAGCTTCCGGTTGACATGCTCCCGTACCCTCTCCCCCCAGACTACCCGGAACTAACTCTTCACTTATAGTGCCCAACCCGCTACTGGGCCTAGAGCTAGCTACCTCCCGACTCTCACTGGACCTACTGACATGCTCCCGGGACTCAGCAGGGGCCCTCTGCATCCTGGGCACAATGCCCCCTAGCCCAGCTCCCCCTCTGCTTGGCTTAGAAAACTCCCCAGCCCTCCCTCGCCCTCTACCTGACCTTCCTGCCCTTGCCGTGCCTCTACAGGGAATCCCTTGGCTATCCTGACTCCTAATGCCTACCTCCAACTCCCCTGGCTCAATGTTGTCATCACCAGCCCTGCTTCTGCTGTGCTGGTCTCTTCCTTCCTCCAATCGTACAGGACAGAGCATCCCTCTAGCGACCACAGCCCTACCCAACCTACCCGGCCTTCCATCCCTTCCCTGGCAGCCCCCACGAGCAGGCATTCGGCTGAATCAATCTTCTGTTTTTGTTTATATTATTTACCCGCCCCCCCCCCTTTTATTTATTTTTAAAAACGCATCCGTTCCAATCTCGATTCTAACCCTTCCCAAACACTCAAATGTTTTAAATTTGAGTACTTGCCTTTTATATCCCACACCTGCGGTTCTCCTCCGCACGAACACTCTTTGCAGCCCACCGGCACCACTGCGATCCTCCCCCGACGCTCCTTATTTCAAATTCAACACAGCTCCCCAGACGCTGCTGTTACTCCACACCTGCGCCACCTGAAGCTCTGCCGAACTGCACGAGGCCGCTGAGCCATCCGTGCCTCGCTCCTCCCACCATCCCGCCCCTTTGCAATCAATTGGCTCCCACCGCTGTCCATCACAGAGGGAGCCAATCACTTCAAATAATGCTCCCCTTGCAGGACTCCACACCCATATCTGACATCGCCGGCAGGGTCCCCGCACCGGGCCACGCACCCGGTTACGATCGGCCTGCCGGGACCCTGCCCAGTGGCCTCAGACATATTTTATGAAAGAAATATAATATTTTTCTCTATTTTTCACAGTGCAAGATTTCTTGAAAGAAAGCATTGGGTCACTCCCTGATGAAGCTCCAGGCGAAACACTTTGGCACCATCTTTGGCATTGGGGTACAAATGGCAGCATATGCTAATTGCAGATAAGTGTGCTAACATATAAAGAATAAAAATATAGGGGATATGAGAAAAATTAATAAGAAAGATCGTTATTAAATGAAAAGTAGGCTTTTTTGGATCTGTGATGCAAGGAGCATTTACTGTGTGCTGGCGAAATGGTAATTGCTCATAAGATTCTGAGATCCTTTTTCTCCTGAATTTTAAAAGAAAAAAGGTCAAGAACTGTATCATTTCATGCTCCCTAACAAGTTAAATGAATGAATTCATCTTCTAAGGATGGTTCTTAACATAAGGCATATGAGGTCAGACAAAGATCTCAATATGTATATTTTGGAAGAAAGACAGGAGAGGGGAGATATGATAGTGATGTTCAAATACCTCCATGGCATAAATGCACAGGAGGAGATCCTCTTTCAATTGAAAGAAAGCTCTGCAGTGAGGGGGACATAGGATAAAGTTGAAAGGAAACAGACTCAGGAGTAATTAGCATAAATATTTCTTTACAGAAAAAGTGGTAGATGCGCAGAATAGTCTCCCAGAGGAGGCAGTAGAGACTCTATCTGAATTCAAGACAGCATGAGACAAACACAGACAGGGGCAGCTCAAGACAATCTGCTGCCTGAGGCGAGAAATGAAATGCCCCCCCCCCCCCCCGGAGCAGTGGGAGGGGCTTCCTCAAAACTCTAGTAGGGGGAGGAAAGGGAGGAGCCAGGAGACTTTTTTTTTTATTTTAATGACCAGGTGGTGGCTGCTGCACAGAGTGCTCCCCCCCTCGACAGAAAGCTGAGCCTGCTTGCAGGAACAGGAGAGTTGAGGAGGAGAAGGAAAGGAAGGCACTTGGTCCGGGAGACTTTTTTAAATTTTATTTTTATGTCGGGGACTGCTACACTGCACAGAGTGCCCCTCCCCTTGACAGAAAGCTGAGCCTGCCTGCAGGAACAGAAGTCCTGTGGGCAGGCTCAGCTCTCTCTCGAGAGGGGGGGGGAGGAGGAGATGGAAAGGAAGGCACCGGGTCCGGGAGACTTTTTATTTTTATGCCAGTGACTGCCTACATGAAGCTCTCTCTCAACAGGAGGGAGGGGGGAGGAAGAGGAGAATGAAATGGTGACTGTTGTCCTGCTGCCTCGACAAGGAGTGGGGGAGGAGAAGGAAGGCGGCAGGCCCAGGAGACCTTTTTTAATTTTAATGGCCCAGTGATTACTGCTGCACAGTCATCCCGTCCTCGTCCTCCCCCATCGACAGAATGCTTAACCTGCCTGCAGAAATAAAAGTCCCATGGACAGAATCAGCTTTCTCTCGATGGGGGGGCGGGGGGGGGGAGGAGAAGGAAGGCGCCAGGTCAGAGAGACTATTTTTTATTTATTTTTATTCCCTACCCCCGCTGACACAAAGCTGAGCCTCTCTGCAGGAACAGAAGTCATAAGAACATAAGATATGCCATACTGGGTCAGACCAAGGTCCATCAAGCCCAGTATTCTGATTCCAACAGTGGCCAATCTAGGTCATACGTACCTAGCAGTTTCCCCAAGGGACACAGGTTCCACAATGCTTGTATTGGTTCAAGCATTGATATCCTGGGTCCCTTCTTAATAATGGTTTATGGACCTTTCCTCCAGGAACTTGTCCAAACCTTTTTTAAACCCAGCTACACTAACAGCCTTTACTACATCCTCCGGTAACAAATTCCAGAGTTTGATTACACGTTGAGTGAAAAAATATTTTCTTTTATTAGTCTTAAATAGTTTACCCTGTAGCTTCAATGCATGTCCCCTAGTCTTTCTATATTCTGATAAGGTAAACAATCGATCTACGTTTACCCGTTCCACTCCGTTCATTAATTTATAGACTTCTATCATATCTCCCCTCAGCCGTCTCTTTTCCAGGTTAAAGAGCCCCAACCTTTTTAGCCTTTCTTCATAGGAGTATCCTTCCATCCCCTTTACCATTTTGGTGGCTCTTCTCTGAACCTTTTCTAAAATCGCTATATCCTTTTTAAGATACGGCGACCAGAATTGCACACAATATTCAAGGTGCGGTCTCACCATGGAACGATATAGAGGCATTATAATATCTTTTGTTTTATTTTCCATTCCTTTCCTTATCATACCTAACATTCTATTTGCTCTCTTGGCCGCCGCTGCACACTGGGCCGAGGGTTTTAACATGGTATCCACAAGGACGCCTAAATCTTTTTCCTGGGTGGTGGTTCCTAATGTGGAACCTTGCATCGTGTAACCATAGTTTGGGTTGTTCTTCCCTAGGTGCATAACCTTGCACTTCTCCACATTAAATTTCATCTGCCATTTTGATGCCCAGTCTTCCAATTTATCAAGATCCTCTTGCAATTTTCCACAATCCTCCTGGGTTTTAACAACTTTAAATAGTTTTGTGTCATCAGCAAATTTGATAACCTCACTCGTTATTCCACTTTCCAGGTCATTTATGAATATGTCAAAAAGCAGCGGACCCAGCACAGATCCCTGGGGTACACCACTATTCACCTTTCTCCATTGGGAAAATTGGCCATTTAGCCCTACCCTCTGCTTTCTATCTTTTAACCAGTTCGTGATCCACAGTAGTACACTGCCTCCTATCCCATGACTCTTTAGTTTAGCCAAAAGTCTCTCATGAGGGACCTTGTCAAAGGCTTTCTGAAAGTCCAGATACACAATATCAACCGACTCACCTTTGTCACTCCTTCAAAAAAAACATAACAGATTAGTAAGACAAGATCTTCCTTGTCTAAAGCCATGTTGGCTGTCTCCCATTAGGTCATGACTATCTACATGCTGAGTAATTTTATTCTTTATGATGGTTTCTACCATTTTTCCCGGTACTGATGTCAGGCTCACCGGTCTGTAGTTTCCCGGATCACCCCTCGAACCCTTTTTAAAAATTGGTGTTACATTGGCGATCCTCCAATCCTCGGGTATTAGAGATGATTTTAATGATAGTTCACAGATTACTGATAGCAGGTCTGCAATCTCAAATTTCAGTTCTTTCAACACCCTTGGATGTATACCATCTGGCCCAGGTGATTTGCTACTCTTCAGTTTATCTAATAGTTGTAAGACATCTTCCCGATGTATCGATATTTCCTTCAATTCTCCCACACCTTTAAATACCACTTCAGTCGTGGGTAACTTCCCTACATCTTCCTCAGTAAAGACCGAAGCAAAGAATTCATTCAGTCTCTCCGCTATCGCCTTGTCGCCTCTTAGTGCTCCTTTAACCCCTTTATCATCTAATGGACCAACTGACTCTCTCACAGGTTTTTTGCTACGAATGTACTTGAAAAGGTCTTTATTTCGCGTTTTTGCTTCCGCAGCAAGCTTCTTCTCAAATTCTCTCTTTGCCTGCCTTATCAATGCCTTGCATTTGACTTGCCAGTGCTTGTGCTGTTTCCAGGTTTCATCATTTGGCTCTTTTTTCCATTTCCTGAAAGATGCTTTTTTGGCAACAACAGCCTCTCTGACCTCACCTTTAAACCATGCTGGCAGTTTTTTTGGACTTCCTTCCACTTTTCTTAAAGCGTGGAATACAGCTGGTCTGGGCTTCCAAGATAGTATTTTTCAACAACACCCAAGCTTGATGTACGTCTTTAACCTTTGCAACTGCTCCTTTTAGTTTTTTCTTAACTGTTTTCTTCATTTTATCATAGTCTCCCTTTCGAAAGTTAAAGGGTAGTACTGTGGATTTCCTTACTATCCCTCCTCCACTAATTAAATCAAAGGCGATCATGCTATGATCACTATTGCCAAGTGGCCCCAACACCCTTATCTCTTGCACTACATCTGGTGTTCCACTAAGGACTAGGTCTAATATTGCTTCCCCTCTGGTCGGTTCATGAACCAGCTGCTCCAAGAAGCAGTCATTTATTTCATCTAGGAACTTTATCTCCCTAGCATGTCCTGTTGTGACACTGACCCAGTCGATGCCGGGGTAATTGAAATCACCCATTATTATTACTGTACTGTAACTTTTGCTAGCTTCCTTGATTTCTTTGAGCATTTCATCATCCATTTGTTCATTCTGGCCAGGCGGACGATAGTACACCCCCACTGCCATCGCCTTCCCCTTTTTACATGGAATTTCAAACCATAGAGATTCTACAGCAAATTTTGTTTCTTGCAAAACTTTAATCCTTTCTGACTCAATGCCCTCTCTAACATAGAGCGCAACCCCTCCACCCGCAGGCAGGCTCAGCTCTCTCTCAATGGGGGAGGGGGAGAAGGAAGATATGCGCCTGGAGACTTTTTTCTTTTTATATATATATATATTTTTTTTTTACGGTGAATGCTGCAGCTGCCCTCCCTCTCACCCTATTCACTTACCAGGTAGAAACAGCAGCAGGCTCAGAACAGCTACTCGATGATGGGGTAAGTTGATGAACTGGGCGGTGAGGTCGGCGATCACAGTGTAGTGGCAATCAAAGAGGAGAGCCAGGCAGGTGGCAACACATGAAAAGCATGAACCTGGCTCCTCCTCTTTGATTCCCACTGCACTGATTTGTCTGCAGAGCCAGACTAGCGGGAAAGTCCTCAAAACGCCGCCCCCTGCAAACTGCCGTCTGAGGCCACCGCCTCAGTTCACCTAATGGTAAAGCCGCCCCTGAACACAGAGGATCTCTAAAGGGAAAAAGAACGGACTATAGATCTTTGTAGTTGGCATGGAAGGGCAGACTGGATAGGCCATATGATCTTTATCTGCCGCTATGTTTCTATGTTTCTAGTTATACTACAACCCTAGGACTTTGTTAAATGTCCGTAAGTAACAGTATTTTATAACTTATGCATGTAGATTTGCATTCCACTTATGCCTACAGTTAAAGTACATGACATCGGCCTGATGCACGGACTTATATAATAACGGCCACCTAAAGTGCATACATAAAGGCCTATCCACACATACAAATCATTGAAAGCACATGATTTAGGTGCATTGATAGCACGTACCTTTCTGCACCTCCTTATAAAATTATCTCAAATATGTTAAACAGCACCCTCAGTAGGGACTCATGTGTGTGTATTTTGTTTCTGTCAGCATCTTGCTACATTTTGCTCAGTATTGCCAATAGCCTCAGATCAGTGCTCCAGATTCAGAAGTGGTGCTATTTGTTCTTCTCAAACACTGATACCAAGATACAGTATCACCTTCACTCCCCTTTCTTATAGTGAACTTTCTGTATCTTTCTAGTATCGTGTTTTATCTCCTTCATATAACAGAAAAACTGAGGAAGTAATTTGACTTACATAGTGGTTCATTAATTACATGGGAGGATCAAATGACAGCAGGATAACCCATAAGAACGTTGTATGAATGGATTATTGATATTGTAAGTAGAGAGATATAAATGCCATCATATTTTGTAGCTCCCAATGAAATTATGCAGTATCTAAATCCATTTAAATGATGGGGAATGAAAGGTGAATCTATGGTTTTCTTTTAGTATATTGCAAATATAATGCAACAATTGCAAATATAATGTGGGTCATTGAGCCAATGCAGACCCCTGGTGACCCAGCAGCCCCTGGGTTTTTTGGCAAAATGTTACCTGAAGTAAACAGGTACTGGGAGTATTCTTGGGATGTAGTTTTACTTTCTCCCCCGAGAGGGTAATTTTAGAACAGCATTTTCATGTTAATCCTGCGTATAATGCCTGCTATAAATTACCCCATCTGTATAAGCACACACGATGACAAGAACATGCATACTTGTACGCAACTTTGGTATAGGTCTATTCTGGGGAAGAATTTGGGCAGAGCAAGGGCGGGGTCATGATTTATACAAGTACTTTATAGAACATGCATTTTCAAGCATATTGTATGCATCAGCATTTACATATACACCTGCTCTCAAACATATGGAATAAATGCAGATTCATTTTACCCACAGTTTCTGCAGGATTTATGCTCACATCTTATAGGTACCTAAGTATCTTTAAAAACAGGCCATACTGTAAATAGATGCTTTTATGTCCTTTATACAGAGGTGACTTTTTAAAAAAATTGTCCTCTGAGCCCCCGAGGCAGTAAACTGTTCTAACCCTTACAGCAACAGTTTAATCAAGGCTTTCCAGTAGTAATCTTACTTCTGATGCAGTAAGAATTTTTAGCAAGGAAAAATGAGCAGTAAAACCATTGTGCTATAGAGCAATAAGTGTGTATGCCAAATTCATGCAAATCACTGAATAACAAATAGATCCCAATATAAAAAAAAATCTGCTAAAATTTAGCTTGGTTTTCTACTCTTCTTCTGGAGCAGAATCACTACGCAAAGTCAGGGCTGGAGTAAAGATGCAGTGTGGGAGCAAAAGGATCATCTGAGAAGTGTAGCAAGACCAAAGATCACTGGTGGCCAAAGTGAAACCCTGATAACCCCAGACACTATCTCACCAGTCTCCTGTGACTCACCTGGATTCGCACCTGGGTACCACACCTGCCTCCACAATGTCCCATGACATCCCCACACCCCCAGACTCTGCAATGCCCTCTGAACACACCCACCCTCCAATGTCCTCCCAGACACCCTCTCTTCCCCAAACTCCTATGATAATTCCAGACATCCTGCCCTCCAGCGATATCTTACATTAGAGTCCTATGAATCCACAGGACTATCTGGCCCAGGACACTCCTGGACCTGGCACCTGTTGGTCTTCAGTCAGAGACCTTCTAGTTATGGCTGAACCTCCCTGGAACAATTATATTTACTTGGTCTAGGGTGGTTTTTGATGGTGATCTACTCTTCATGTTGCCATCTTGGGAAATGGTAGGCTCTCACCTCTAGCAGTGCATCAAATTGTATAAGAAAAACATTGGCTTATTTTGCAGACTGATCCCTACCTAGCCCTTTATTCAAAAGTACTTCTAGGGGTCAAGCACTTCCATTTTCCAAGGTGACCTCTGAAGAGTGGAACACTGCTGGATGCCTCCGCTAAACTAGGTAAGTATAATTGGTCTAGAACAGGGGTCTCAAACTCAAATTGCTTTGAGGGCCGAATGAGGACTTCTAAAGTAACCCGGGGGCCGCATAAGACACGGGGGGCTCATTTGCATAGGGGGCCTCATTTGCATAAATATTTGCATAAATATTTGCATAATGTTGCATACTGAGTGCATGGATAAAGAAAGACTAGAAAATTTCTATATTACTATAATCCAGTGCCAACCGCCAGGCACATTAGGAACTACTACTAACACTGCCCATTTAGAACCCATAGCAAACCCGCCGTATCATACCAGGACTCACAAAGCACCAGACCCTACCTATCAAAAGGCAACACTGCAAATATTAAATCAATACATTTCAGAGAACAATACATGACCTACTGGGAAAAGAGAACAAGTAGCAATGTCAAATAGGAATTACACAGAATACCTCAGCACTGTAGAAATAAAACTATAAATTAATTTCTTGTACTAAAGCACAGACATTAATGATGCACATTTCCCAGAGCTGACATATTCCAGTTAATAAACTCAAAATAAAGAGATATTTTCCTACCTTTTGTGCATTTTTTTTCAGTTGCAATTGTTCCGGCCACTTTCTTATGGTTTCTTCTGCTAACTCTCCATCGTCTGCTGTCCATTTGTCCTTTCTTCTCTCTTCTAGTTTTTTTTTCATGCAGTCCAGGTACATTTTAAAAAATCGAAACTTGCTGCTGCCTCCACCGCCGCAGTATCAAGCATCCCTGAGCCCCCCCCTCAATTAAAGTCAACATAAGAACATAGCACTTTACAAACTTTAATTATTTTAATCCATTTATTATAACATGTGTAACGTGAATAATTATGTAAGTTTTATGTTTCATTCAGTTTTTTTCTGGCTACTTAGCTGGCAGCGTTTTGCATCAACAAGGACGTCGATATTAGGCTTTAATTTATTAGAAAAAAGCAATCTCAGTGTTGCTTGCAAATGTTCATCAGTGAGCCGTGACCTTAGCACAGACTTGTTAATCTTCATGGATGAGAAAAATTGTTCACATACATATGTACTTCCAAACATTGCAAGAATCCTTGCTGTGGCAGAGTGTAACCTCGGAAACCTGTCTCGTGGAAGAAACGTGTAGAATTCGGGAATCCCTAATTCTACATATTTTTTGCTTCAAGATAGTATCACACTGAAGTTCCACCAACTCCATTTGCAAGTCCTCTGCAACATTATCAACTTCTACAGCAAACGGCGTTGAAAAAAGTTGAAATTGTGGCTCCAGTATCTTAAAGTCTTCAAAGCGCACATCAAACTGTTGAAGTAAGTTAGACAACAAATCTCTATATTCTTTCAGGCATTTGGGTTCAACTTTTTGTAAAGAATTCAGGGTTGGGAAATGGACCAAATTGCCCTCACCCACCTGCTTCATCCATAAACGTAGTTTAACTTTGAACGATTTCACATTGTCATACATCTGTGTGATAATCTGTTTTTTACCTTGAAGCTTCAAGTTCAATCCATTCAAGTGATCCATAATATCCGTTAGAAAAGCAAGGTTGCATTGAAAAATAGAATCAGTTAGCAAAGGAACTGCCTTATTTTTCATCATCATGAATGAAGCGATTTCATCTCTAAGTGCAAAGAAACGCTTCAAAACATTTCCGCGACTTAGCCATCTAACTTCAGTGTGATAAAGAAGTTCACCATACTCAGAGTCCATATCTGCAAGAAATGAGATGAACTGCCTGTGATTCAGCCCCCGAGAACGTATAAAATTGATTGTTTTAACAACTACATCCATTACTTCTTTCATTTGTAGACTTTTACTACAAAGAGCTTCTTGATGCAAAATGCAGTGTATACTAGTGAAGTTGATTCCTACTGTTTCAAGACTGTTTAATTTGTTTTTCAAAAATCCAACTACACCTACATTTTGAGAGCACATTGACGGTGCACCGTCTGTGGCCAAAGATACAAATTTTTCCCATGGTAAGCAATATTTCTCTATGCATTTTTCCAGGGATTGAAACAAATCATGTCCAGTTGTAGTACCCTTCAATGGTATTAATTCTAGGAATTCTTCTGTCAGATTTAAACTGCAGTCTACACCTCTGATGAATACAGCACATTGTGCGGTATCAGACACATCTGTACTTTCGTCGAGAGCAATTGAAAATGCTTCAAAGTCCTTAGCCACTTCAATTAATTGTTTCTCCACATTATCTGCTAATTCTGTAATCCTGGTGGCAACTGTATTGGGTGACAAGCTTAAGCTTTCAAACAGTTTCTTTTTGTCAGGACATAAAATGTCACTTGCCTTTAAAAGACATTCTTTTATGAACAAACCTTCTGTAAAGGGCCGTGAAGACTTTGCAATAAGTTCACTTATAACAAAACTTGCTCTTACTGAATCTTCGTTGGACTGATTACTAGTGGTAAATAAACGTCTTTGTTTCCATAATGCTGATTTAAGTTTTGTAACTTTGTCTTCTCTAACTTTGCCCACGTACGCGTCATACTTCTCATGGTGTTTTGTTTCGTAGTGCCTACGCACGTTATACTCCTTCGGAACAGCTAATGTTTGTTGACAAATGAGACATTGAATTGTACGGTTGATCTCAGTGAAAAAATATAACTCCTCCCATTTTTCTTGAAAAATTCTGTTTTCGCTCGCGATTTTTCTCTTTTTACTGCTATCTCCATTGTCCTTGCATCCAGACTTTTCTGATTGTAATCTCTTCATTATAAATTAGGATTGCAATCACAATTGAATCTCTGCCCTTCCGATGAAACAGTGGTCTGGAAAAAAGAGGTGTGTGTTAAAATAATATTAGAAGCAATGTGCCCCCCAGCCCACAGCACATTACCAGTGTGCTGTGGGGCTGGGGGGTTTAGAGCCGGTAATGTGCTGTGGGGCTGGGGGGGGGGTCAGAACCATTACCAGTTCTGACCCCCCCCCAGCCCCACAGCACATTACCGGCTCTAAAAAACCCCCAGCCCACAGCACATTACCAGCTCTCAAAAAAACCCAGCCCCCCAGCACATTACCAGCTCAAAACAACAAACCCCAGCCCCACAGCACATTACCAGTGTGCTGTGGGGCTGGGGGGTTTAGAGCCGGTAATGTTCTGTGGGGCTGGGGGGGGGGTCAGAACCATTACCAGTTCTGACCCCCCCCCCCAGCCCCACAGCACATTACCGGCTCTAAAAAAACCCCAGCCCACAGCACATTACCAGTTCTGACCCCCCCCCCCATCCATCATCATCATCAGCAGCAGCAGCAGCAGCAAAAATCACAGCCCCCCCATCCATCCATCCTCCCTCCCTCCCTCAGCAAAAATCACAGCCCCCCCCATCCATCCATCCTCCCTCCCTCCGCAAAAATCACAGCCCCCCCATCCATCCATCCATCCTCCCTCCCTCCCCCTCAGCAAAAATCACAGCCCCCCCCATCCATCCATCCTCCCTCCGCAAAAATCACAGCCCCCCCCCATCCATCCATCCCACCTCCCTCCCACCCTCCGCAAAAATCACAGCCCCCCCCATCCATCCATCCTCCCTCCGCAAAAATCACAGCCCCCCCATCCATCCATCCTCCCTCCCGCCCTCAGCAAAAATCACAGCCCCCCCCCATCCATCCATCCTTCCTCCCTCCCTCCCTGAGCAAAAATCACAGCCCCCCCATCCATCCATCCATCCTCCCTCCCTCCCTCAGCAAAAATCACAGCCCCCCCATCGCATCCTCCCTCCCTCCGCAAAAATCACAGCCCCCCCCATCCATCCATCCATCCTCCCTCCCTCCCTCAGCAAAAATCACAGCCCCCCCATCCATCCATCCTCCCTCCGCAAAAATCACAGCCCCCCCCCATCCATCCATCCATCCTCCCTCCCTCCCTCAGCAAAAATCACAGCCCCCCCCATCCATCCATCCTCCCTCCGCAAAAATCACAGCCCCCCCCATCCATCCATCCTCCCTCCCTCCCTCAGCAAAAATCACAGCCCCCCCCCATCCATCCATCCATCCTCCCTCCCTCCCTCAGCAAAAATCACAGCCCCCCCATCGCATCCTCCCTCCCTCTGCAAAAATCACAGCCCCCCCCATCCATCCATCCATCCTCCCTCCCTCCCTCAGCAAAAATCACAGCCCCCCATCCATCCATCCATCCTCCCTCCCTCCCTCAGCAAAAATCACAGCCCCCCCATCGCATCCTCCCTCCCTCAGCAAAAATCACAGCCCCCCCCCATCCATCCATCCATCCTCCCTCCCTCCCCCTCAGCAAAAATCACAGCCCCCCCCCATCCATCCATCCCTCCCTCCCTCAGCAAAAATCACAGCCCCCCCCCATCCATCCATCCATCCTCCCTCCCTCCCCCTCAGCAAAAATCACAGCCCCCCCCATCCATCCATCCTCCTCCCTCCCTCAGCAAAAATCACAGCCCCCCCCATCCATCCATCCATCCTCCCTCCCTCCCTCAGCAAAAATCACAGCCCCCCCATCCATCCATCCTCCCTCCGCAAAAATCACAGCCCCCCCATCCATCCATCCATCCTCCCTCCCTCCCTCAGCAAAAATCACAGCCCCCCCCATCCATCCATCCTCCCTCCGCAAAAATCACAGCCCCCCCCATCCATCCATCCATCCTCCCTCCCTCCCTCAGCAAAAATCACAGCCCCCCCATCCATCCATCCATCCATCCTCCCTCCCTCCCTCAGCAAAAATCACAGCCCCCCCATCGCATCCTCCCTCCCTCAGCAAAAATCACAGCCCCCCCCATCCATCCATCCATCCTCCCTCCCTCCCTCCCTCCCTCAGCAAAAATCACAGCCCCCCCCCCATCCATCCATCCATCCTCCCTCCCTCCCTCCCTCCCTCAGCAAAAATCACAGCCCCCCCCCATCCATCCATCCATCCATCCTCCCTCCCTCCCTCCCTCCCTCCCTCAGCAAGAATCACAGGCAGGCCAGGCAGGCCAGGCAGGGCAGGCAGGCAGGCAGGGCAGGCAGGCAGGCAGGCAGGGCAGGCAGGCAGGCAGGCAGGGCAGGCAGGCCGCCCGCCCCCCCCCCCTCCCTCCCTCCCTCCCTCCCTCCCCCTCCCTCCCTCCCTCCCTCCCCCTCCCCCTCCCTCCCTCCCTCCCTCCCTCCCCCTCCCTCCCTCTCCTCTTCGGCTTAGAACCGCGAAGGAATTTCCTCCCTTCGCGGTTCTAAGCCGAAGAGGAGAGGGACTGAGGGAGGCAGGGCTGGCTTAATTCTGGGCAGATACCATGTTAGACTGCTTCCTTACCTGCCGAGAGCTGTGCAAGCAGGCGATCCTTCTTCCAAGCAGGCGATCCTTCTTCCAGGCAGGCGATCCTTCCGAAACCGCTGATACGAGGGCTGCTCAGACTGCTTCTGGGCCGGCCCCCCCCCTCCTCCTTTTTCTCCTCCTCCTGCCTGTCCCTGATTGGTGGAGGGCAGGCGCGTGACGCGGTCATGCAACCAAACTTGTTTGCAGCCCCGGGAATCGCGCTAAGCCGGAAAACAGTAAAAGTAGCACAAAAATTGCAGAAAGGATACTCGCGGCGGGTCGCGGGCCGCACAAAATGCTCTCGCGGGCCGCGTGTTTGAGACCCCTGGTCTAGAAGGTCCAGTCCACCACTGAAGGCTCTCTGGTCAAGGGCCTCCCTATGCCAGTTACCCAGGTCAGGAATGCCCCGATATTGAAGGTCTGCACCAGGACTGCCAATTAGATAGCCCTGGAAGTGGAGGCAGTCAGGAGTGCTGTTGCGAATGTTTATTTATTTATTTAGACAGATTTAGTATACCACTTTATCATTAAATCAAAGTGGATTGGGATGATCTAGAGCTCATCAGGAACATCCAACTAGGGAACTGAGGGGTAAAAGGAGGCGCATGGGCTATAAGGGATTTTTTTTATGGTGAGTTGGGAGTATCAGGGCCCATTGGGCCACCAAGGAAATTTTGGAGGAGTGGGAGTAGGTACAGGAAGTCCAGCCATTCTTTTTGTTTAAATGTCTCCTTTCAGGTCTACACACACACAGAAAAGAGTGAGATGTGTGGATTGGTCACAGATGCTTTATTTAAAAAACCCTTATGTGTTTCGGCAGATTGCCTTCTTCAGGGGGGTAAAACCTCAAAATAAAACAAATTAAACTAAATCACATAAAGACAATCATAAAAGCAAAATCATAAATCTGTACCTAAATTATTAAAAATAAATAATTAAAAGAGAAAAGCAAAAATAAAAGTAAGGCTGAGTATAGGGGCAATCCAATGTATCCCTGTAGTACTGGAAAGAATGTATAGACCGCACCTGCCCTACACATGTGAAAAACACAAAGCCCAAATAAAGGATAGAGATAAGGGGAGCATATTTAATATTTTTAAAGCCGTCTCAATGAACGTCAATTAATGTTCCTAACATATATGAATGGCACTGGGTGGATAAAACCAAAACTGTGTATGGACGCTGTGTCTATCCCCTTGGTACTGCGGAAGAAGCAAGTCAATACATTTAAAGTCCATATTGCTGATCAGCACTGTCACCACATCAAACATTTCACTATCTCTAAAATGAACAAACACTGCAAAGGAATAATTACCATGAGAATAATGAACAGCATCAGACTCACCCCAGTGTAAATTCTTCTACACCGCCATCGCAATATAGAATCATGTAGTCGATAGATTTAAATGCGTTCTTATATGGAGAACTCAATTTCCCGCCAAACATTTAGGGTCAAAGGGTAATGCTATGCAAATTGAAATCTATTCTTTAAAGATGTTAGAAATAAAACATATTGTCCATGTGATTATAATATTGTTTTTTCTCAGATTTTGTCGATTATTAACACTGTCCATGATAGTTTTAAAAAAGAGAGCTGAAGGATAATAATTAAGACATGGGCGAATTCCCGCTGTCATCAATGTTATAGGATATCATCTTACAATCGCAAGAGGATTGTCTTTATGTGATTTAGTTTAATTGGTTTTATTTTGAGGTTTTACCCCTGAAAAAGGCAATCTGCTGAAACTCATAGGCGTTTTTTAAAGAAAGTATCTGTGACCAATCCACCCATCTAAACTCTTTTGTGTGCGTTTCCTGCTTCTTGCGAGTGTGCTCATTCTGCTTGTGACTTTTGGACTTTCTCCTGGGCGACATGCTCTCCTCTTGAAAGGGCGCCCTGAGCTACAATGAAGATGTCAAACCATGCTACCAGAGGACCCTTTCTTTACAGATGACAACAATACTGACAGTATATGGATGAAGAATAGGAAGAGGCAGTCTGGCTCACCGAAAAAAATGATACGGGAAGAAATGCATGCACTATCACTGCTAGAATATTGCAGGAAGAAAATCATACCTAGGAGCCTGTGTCTCAATAAGACCCCTGGCTTGTTTACTGAGGATGCGACTTTTATGGCAAACTGGATCAAAATATTGAATAAACGTCCCCTTGACTTAATGATTTTATTACTTAGTACTTCTAAACGTAAGGCTGAGGTTTTAAAGAAAGAGGTGGATTTAAATGTAGACAACCTTAAAGTCGAAGACACCCATTTTGAAAAATTAAAAAGTGATTTCAATAGAAATGTGGGAGAATACAAGAAGGTTGTGAAGGATAGAAAACTTAAGAAGTTTAAGATAGATGAGGAAGACTACAAAGCAGGTACAGTGTACCATTGGACCAATAATAATGGGACGGCTATGTCTAGAAATGAATCGCATAGACATAATACTTTTCCCCCAAAGCACAACCCCATGCATAAACCAAAACTAGATTGTTCTCACCAGACCCTGGTGTAGAACCTAGTACTAAATGCAGTCGTAGCCAGACAGAAGAACATATTGATAACTCAGCACCCCTCTTCTCCTCAGGAATACCACAAAGTCAACAACACACCCAACCACAGGATTTTCATATGGATTCCCCATGGAAAGGAGGGGGCTACAAGGGCTTTTGGCACCAACACAGGTCACCAGAGCACAGCAAACACAAAACATGAGAATTTTACTTCTTGACCTTTCCCCAGAGGGGAAAAGGAAGAGGGCAGACATACCGGAGGACTCAAAGACAGAAGCGTAGGGGGCATTTTTAATTTATCAAGTTATGCCTTGAGTCCAAATGAGATTGAAGTTTTAGAAAAGACACTATCTTTTGTTTCTTTCGCAAAACATGCTTGCCACTCATGTTGAACTTTTTAAATTTGTTCGTAAACTTAGGAGTATGTTTACTAAAACCCCGTTAGGTGCGCGCCGGGTTAGTGTGCGGGATGCCATTAAAGGAGTGGGCGTGTCAGTCTGAAAAAAGAAAACCGGGATTCATCATGCGCTAATGTGCGCCGTGCACTAATGTGCGCCGCACACATTAGCGCATGAGAAACGCGCGCGGGAAGCATAAGCAGGCGCGCTGATGTGCAAGCACAGGAACAGAGCCACAGTACAATGGTTAAGACACTGACCAATGGTGCAGGGATCATGGGTTCAATCCCCCACTGTGCCCAATGAATAAGGCTGGGTGAGGCACTACCTGTTATGTGTAATATTGAATTCTGAGGCATATTAATTTTATTTTAATTACTGCTACTAGCAAACGCACTCTCAAAGCACTGTAACATAAGGCGTCCCATAAGGTACCCCAGAGGGCACATTTTAAAGTGCACTGTCCGCCAAGGCACCTTACAATGTTGCTTAAAGGGTGGCCTATAGGGCGCCATATAGGGTGCCCAATGAGGCACGGCAAGGTTACTCTGATGGCAGCACTGCACATGTTAAAGTGTGGTAAGCTGAAGTAGGTGTGCTGATGTACAAACAGCAACAGCAGTGTAGCACAATGGTTAAGACACTGACCGATGGTGTAGGGATCATTGGTTCAATACCCCACTGTGCCCAATGAATAAGGCTGGCTGAGGCACTACCTGTTATGTGTAATATAGCATTATGAGGCATTTTAATTTTATTTTAAGTACTGCTGCTAGAAAACGCACTCTCAAAGCACTGTAACATAAGGTGCTGCATAAGGAACCCCAGAAGGCACATTTTAAAGTGCACTGTCCGCCACGGCACCCTACAATGTCCCCTATAGGGCACCCTATAAGGCGCTCCATAGGACACCTTATAAGGCACCTTATACGGACTGGCACACTATCAGTCTCTCCATAGCATACTGTATAGTGCACCTTATATGGACGGTAACCATAAGGTGCCCCATAGGGCGCCCTATAAAGCGCCCTCTGAGACACCTTATGGGTACAGTACGCTGAAGGTGTTTTTGCTGGCAGCACTAATGTATGTTAAAAATAGATAATGCTTTGGACAGCCCTATCAAATAACCCCACTGTGGGTTTGAACCCATGACCTCTGGCTCCACTGGTACTGAAGTAACCAGTGGGCTACAGCTCTATAGCTGCTAGCAAACCCCTGGCTGGCTGCAGAAGGACTGCAAGTCACCACACAAACAATCTGCTGTGGTCACCAGGATAGGGTTAACCCACCCATACCCATGATGCACTGCACATGCAAATCAGCAGTCTACAGATGATCACAAGATGGGGTATGCACCCCCACAGCACCTCGGCCTGGTAGGGGGAACTGACCGTGTGTGGTACTGGCACAGAGTAGCTACACACCGTCACATTGTGCAGGTATGGCACTCACCCTGCGGGTGAGGTGGGGCGCCCAGCACCAGGTCCACAGCAGAGATAGGTCATGCTGCAGGTCCCCAGCAGTGCTAATGTGTGAGATAGGTAGTTTCTGCAGACACACCTTGGATATATCTGTATGTCTCAGTCAGGTGTAGCCCCTATGGACCCCTAGGAGGATTATGTACCACCACCCTCCTCCTCCTCCAGGGCTGAGGGTGGTAAACAGGGTCTCCCAACAACAGATCCACATTCTAGCTCCCTGCAATGGTGGCAGTAGAGGGGACCATCAACCCCAGTCCTGCTGGGGAACAGACACCCTACAGGGCAGTCAATGCAGCTATGTACACATCCATAACACAATAGCAGACAGACATTAGGCCTGGATATGCTAAGCTGCACCCCACCACTATCTGATATTCTCCTGCAGCAAGCCTTCAGCCGCTGTACCCTGCAAGGCGCTCCATCAAGACACAGACCAGCTGCAGATAGTCTGCTAGCTAGTCCATAGTGCATGTTCCTGGTGGAAATGCGTGCACCCAGAGGGATGTCAGCACACACACCAAGCAGATAAGCCAGTGACTGGGCCCCAAAAGAAAACCCATAAATATCACATGAGAGAAATACTATATAGCACTATGGGGGTGCCTAGCCATGCTGTGGTCACTGCACAGTCAGGGTGAGAGTGATCTCCCAGCAGGACATGCTGTGGCCACCCTGCCTGTTCAGGTGGTGGCCGGGCACTACAATGTCCCAGCCAGTGCCCTATGCCCTGTGCAGAGGCATCCTGGCCAGGCCACCCTGTCCGGGCTATACCCATGGTACCTTGCTCCTCATTATGCCCATTGGCAGGCCAATACTGGCAACAGTGCTGGCAGTGTGGGCTGTGGAGGGTGTTTGCAGCCACCACACACTGGATAGACAGACACACACTCCCACACCTATGCCAGCATTGTGCTACTCTAGAGGAGTTTAGCAGCCCTGGCCACCACACCAGTCCTGGGCACAGTGCAGGCATGGATATGGTACGCAATACTGTTGGGGGTCACTCCCCAGGGTGGTAAACACTGTCAGAGACCAGACCTGAAGCACACTCCACAGACAGCAGAAAGGTTGCTATGATGGAGCTCAATCAGCAAACTGTGCTTAACGTAGGAATTTCTATCTGCCAGTACTCATAGCAAACGTTTGAGAGCTGTGTACCATATTCCCAGGTGTAGAGTGGCATTGCTAAGGTATGCAAGGGCTAGTATTGGGAGATGCACGCAGGGCCCAATGTCCTGCCTCTCCAGGAGGCATTGGCGAATGGAGCCTGTGGGTGTGGGTGTGGGTGTGTCTGCCCCTGTTGGCTGCTGCTTTACGGCAGTGGTTCCCAACTCCAGTCCTGGTGTGCCAAACACTGTTCGGGTTTTCATGCTGTCCCGCATGAATATGCATGAGATACATCTGCATACCATGGGGGTGGTGCATAGATATGCAGCACAGGCATCTTTATTAGAGGCAGCATGGAACCTGAATGGTGTTTGGCCCTCCAGGACTGCATTTGCGAGACTCTGCTCTAGGTAATGCGCCTGTTTATGGTGTCTTTGCTCTGTAGGGTAAAATGTAGGTGTTTTGGGCATGTTTACGTCATCTGCAATAAAGGTTCTGTCTGTATTAGCACGTTGTAGTAGTGGGTAAAATATGGGGACTGGGTTGGCAGGCACCATAGCTGGGACTTTAACCTGTGACCTTCTGCCTCCAAACACACTAGTTGTGTGCACTGCACCACCGTGTTGCCACAGAGACGGTGCATTCCCTGGTGATACCATGACTGTTTGTCCGGCAGGGCCTGTCTGTTGCAGTGCATGGCACCCACCTACACAGGGCTAGGCCATGGTCTGCTCTGGGCAGCTGCCACTGCCCCCTACACCAACAGTACCCCTCCGCCACCATGCTTACATGGCCTTATATTGGAGACAGCATAAAACCTGAATGATTTGTGGCCCTCCAGGACTGAATTTGGGGGACTCTGCTCCAGGTAATGCGCATGTTTCTGGTGTCTGTGCTCGGTGGGGTAAAATATAGGCGTTTGAACCATGCATATGTTCTCTGCAATAAAGGTTTGTCCTTACTATCACGATTTGGTAGCGGGTAAAATATTGGGACTGGATTGGCAGTAGCCCCAGCTGGGACTTGAACTTGTGACCTTCTGCTCCTGAACACACTGGCTGTGCTCACCGCACCACACTGTGCTCACAGAGACAGTGCAGTCCCTGGAGATACCATGGTTGTTTGTCAGACAGAGCCTGTCTGTTGCAGTGCATGGCACCCACCTGCACAGGGCTAGGCCATGGTCGGCTCTGGGCAGCTGCCACTGCCCCCCTCCACCACCAGTACCCCTCTGCCATCATGCTGACATGCCCTTCTGCTGGTGGTGCTGGTGGTGTGTAGTCTCAAGCCATCCAGTGTGTAGGTAGGCGGCTGCCTATGGTGCGTGTTCTGGGGTAGGGGTGCCTGCATAGGCGTCCACGCTTCCCCCCATCACCGCCTGCCAATGTTCTGTGCCCTTGGGGGTACCTGCTGGGTACTATCCCCTGTGACACTGTGATAAACACTCTCGTGCCCATTTTGGGCCCTCATCAGTTGCTGTCTGGCTGCTGTTCAGTTTCAGCATTCCTAAGTGCCACCTAGGCATCTGCCTAGTCCGCACTGTGCCCCAGCTGCACCACAGCATGTGCCGCCTGCAGCCCTCTGTATCCCCTTTCCCAGCATCTGTCCAGTTGCCCATTACGACATGCCCGCCCTGCTGTTGTGGAACATGTGCATGCCATAGGAAACCTGTCCAATGGAGAGGGAAACCCTGATCAGTGCTATTTCACTGTGGGATCATTCACCTTGTATGGGGACGGAGCGTAGACCCTTCCAAAATTCATATTTATTTTTTGGGGCTTTCTTGGGAGTGTTTTTTGATGTTTCCCATTACTATCACTATTGCCCAGCTTGATTATAATTTTTTTAAATTTTGTTGGGGTCCTTTTCAATGTTTATTTGTATTTTTGTGCCATTCACAATGTATCACACTTATCACTTTTTGTAGGTTTCCCTGGGTTTGCTGTACATTGCTGACAGAAATGGTTTCTCTTCCCTTTAAATCGGCTCTAATGCGAGGTTTTCACTCGCGGTATTTTTTGCCTCGGATTTCAGCCTCGCTCATGTGTGGGGAGCCTCTCCCCTCCCACTCTCCACCCATTGACCCCTTCTCTCCGCCCCTGGGGAGCCTTCCTCCGCCCTCCGGGAGCCTTTGCCCGCCTTCATCACACATTGGCGCACCGCGCACATGAGCGCCATGCACATGAGCACCGCGCACATGAGCGTGCATATTTGGGCCCCGTACACGACATTAGCATGTGCTAAGGTACCTTAGCACACGCTAATGTCGCGCAGTGCACATTAGCGCACAGTAGCGCACATTAGCACGGTTTAGTAAACATACCCCTTAGAGTCACTGACTTCTTTGAAACAAAAACCAGTGATCACCAAGATCCCTCCGTCATTAAAAAAAAAACCTCAACATGGCTGCTACCAAATACAAATATTGTTATGATTGATGCTTTTGAAAAAGTGGTCCTATCAAAAGTTGAAACACTTATACACTAAAAAACAAAATGAGTACCACAGTTTGTGAAAAGCACAAAAATCCACACTATTGCCGTTAAGGGATAATAATAAAATTGTCACCAAACCAGCTGACAAAGGAGGGTGCTTCAGGACCAATCAGATTACATTACTGAGGTCTATTGCCAAATCAATAACATGACTTTTTATCAGAAAATTTATGACGACCCCACACCAGTCCTTAAAAGAAAGTGGATGTTCTTTAGATTGGATGGGAAGCAGGCTACTTCACCACAAAAGAATTTGAATTTCTTACTGTGGCCAACCCTGTGACTCCCCCCATATATGTGTTACTGAAGATAAACAAGTCCTTACAAAAACCACCAGGATGACCCATTGTTTTGGCTATGGGCTCATTATGTGAGCCCGTATCCAAATTTTTAGATGCATTTTTAAGACCATTTGTGACACAGGTGTCTTCATTTATCAAAGACTCATCACACATGATCCAGATTTTACAAAATTTCAGAGGTTACCAGAAGAGGCTAATTTTAGTTATCATTGATATCAATGCTTTATATATGAATATCCCTCAGAAAGCAGCACTTCATATCATTTCCGATGTCTTCATTGTGAGAAAAATAACCTTTTAGAACCCCCCCATACATTTTTTCACTGAGTTAGCAACATTAGCAATGACAGAGAACTTTTTTTTGTTTTAGAGGGATTTTTTTTATAAATAAGCAAAAGGGGTGGCCATGGGATCCTCCATGGCACCGGATATTGCCAATTTCTACATGACCAATTTTTGAAGAAAACATTTTCAAGTGACATCCTTTTTAAACCCAGATCAAGTTGTGGAAACATTATATTAATGACATTTTTATGATCTGGGATGGCACAGACCCTGACTTACTTCAATTTTTCCCCTGGGTTAACAGAATAGATCAAAATTTACAATTCGATTATGCACATAATAATAGTGAGATAGAATTTTTAGACATTCTGATTAAAAAAGAGAGGTCTGTTTTTTTAACTGACCTTTCCCAAAAACCTACAGTCAGAAATTCGCTCTTGAGATTTCATAGCTTTCATAATAAGTCTTTAAAATGCAATCTGCCTACAAGTCAATTTCTGCAAATAAGAAGACTATGTGCAGCTGATGCAGATTTTGAACGTCATGCTTTGGACATGGAAGAGAGATTCTTGCAATGGGGATATCCACAAAACAGTATCAAGAAAGAGTGAAGAATGCCGACCGGGTTTCCCTTCTTCAAGGTACACGCTGCCTCATAGTTAACAGAATGGTATGTGTGCTTACATCCTCTAGCCTTTCAAAGGATATTGTACATATTCTCAAACAAGAATGATATCTTCTTTCATTAATACCTACATTTGCATCAAGATGTCTTACTATCACGTATAAGAAAAATTACAATTTAGCTAATATCTTGGTCCCGTCTGCGCTTTCTAAGCCCAGAGTAGCGTGTAAAGTAAAAGGACATTTTAAGTGTGGTCAATGCTCCATCTGTCCCAACACTCTGGTTACAAAAAACTATTTTAAACATTTAATTTTAAGTCAGAAGACATTTCTCAACAACTTTTCTAATTGCAATACAGAGAATGTGGTTTATCTTATTATCTGTCCCTGCAACCTTTTATATGTAGGCAAAACAAAATACGGAAGACCAAAGGAACAGATACAAAGACTGGCAGTATTTTCAGGTTTGTAAAACCCCTTTTATTGACCCCTACGCGTTTCGGCCTCTCGGCCTTCTTTAGGGAGATATAGAATGAGGGAGCAAACCACGAGAGAGCAAAATCATAATTAAAAACAAAACGTCAGAAGAATGATAAGAACAATAAGCTTTTAAAATCAAAACATAAATAAAATTAATAAATGTAAAACATGAGAGTCATTATAATGGCCAAAAACGACTTAACAAAATTCAATAAATTATATATTAAAACAAAATGAAAGTATCAATAAAATCATAAAACATGACAAGTATGTATTATTAAAAAGTAATTAAAAAATAAAATTAATAAATTAAATCAAACACACATATGATGAGATGAGGACAACTATAAAACATAAATAGTGTGTTATCTAATATTTATTGGAACATATAGAAAAAATGATAATAAAATACATAAAAAATATGACTATATCAATTGATACCTTTTTGTAAATACTTGCTTTCAAATAAAAGGCATTTACCACTGAAATAAATAATTAAACATTAATTAGATACCAATATGCTATTGATAACTAATGTTAATACATAAATAAAAAGCATTTATCATTTATGTTGTTAGTAACTAATGTTAATTTGTATTTATTTATTTTATTTAGACAGTTTTGTATACCACCTTATCCTTCAATCAAAGTGGTCACAACACAATTGGGGGATACATTTAACACAAGGGGATATGAGACACATTCACTAATACTTACAGGGAACATGGGCAATGGAGGGTTAAGTGGCTTGCCCAAGACCACAAGGGGCACCTGTGGGACTAGAAACCCCAGTCCTTCTGGGCCAAGGTTGCTATCCTCTAGTGGGATTTGGTTTTACTATATAATTTATTGAATTTTGTTAAGTCATTTTTGGCCATTATAATGATTTACAGGTTTTACATTTATTAATTTTATTTATGTTTTGATTTTAAAAGCTTATTATTCTTATCATTCTTCTGACGGTTTGTCTTTAATTATGATTTTGCTCTCTCGAGGTTTGCTCCCTCATTCTATATCCCCCTGAAGAACGCCGAGAGGCCGAAATGTGTAGGGGTCAATAAAAGGGGTTTTGCAAACCTGAAAATACTGCCAGTCTTTGTATCTGTTCCTTTGGTCTTCCATATTCTACAGATACTCTTGTTGCTTTTTTTTGGAGGCAAAACAAAATACCCCATAAAGACACAAATTATAGAACACAGGAACTGATTGGTCTCTGACAAACATTTAGGAGCATACTGACCTTTTGTATCTTGTATTAAAAGTTGTGGAACCACACTGGTGAGGTGAAGAAATAGACTCACTACTCCTTAAGCTGGAACAGATGCTCATTTATGAACTGAAGACTCTGGTACCTCATGGATTGAACCAGGACGTCAATCTTTCCGTTTTTTCTTTAATTTGAGGTGCTAGATTCAATGTTTGTGGCCACCCAGTTCTCTGACATTGAGTTGGAATGCCTCTTCCTTACTCTGTTTTTTGGCTATTTTGCACTTGCATTTTACTTATGGCTGTTTTTTAATTTTTAATTTTTATCTAGGTCTTAAGTTTTATCCAGGTTTTACATGATCTTTATACCTAATGAGTTTCTATGTTTTCATGGCTTCTAGTATTTGTTATTTATTTATTTATTTACCATTTTTATCTATGTCTTAGGTGGTGTTATTTTGTATTTTGTCCCCTTGGCCACCCAGTTCTCTGTCATTAGAGTTGGAATGTTTCTCCCTTATCCTGTTTTTGGCTTTTCGCATATGCATTTTATTTATGATCTAGTTTTACTTTTTATCCATGCTCTGCTCTTACTCAGTTTTTATGTGATATGCATTTTTTTAGCCCAGTATAGAAATTGGGGGTCATTCAGTGGCATGAATAGTGGGGATAGACGTCCAGATTGGACGTGTATCCCCACTATTCGCTCCCCTGCCATCCCCGGCTAATGCCTCCCCATACAAACAGCTCGTTTGTACAGGGAGGCCTAGATGGGGCAGCAGTGGGTATGTCTGAGGCGGAGCAAGGGCGAGGCATGGCGGATTGTGACACCGGATGTACAGGGCTGATCATGAAGTCAGCCCTGTAACGTTCAGGGCCGAGAAAATGGATGGGGGACTTATTCCACCACAGAGGAGGATTGTAGTAAAGGCTGTTAGTGTAGCTGGGTTTAAAAAAGGTTTGGACAAGTTCCTGGAGGAAAGGTCCATAAATCATTATTAAGAAGGGACCCAGGATATCAATGCTTGACCCAGTACAAGCACTGTGGAACCTGTGTCTTTTGGGGGAACTGCTAGGTACGTATGAACTAGATTGGCCACTGTTGGAAACAGGATACTGGGCTTGATGGACCTTGGTCTGACCCGGTATGGCATATCTTATGTTCTTATGTTAAATCCCCCTGGATGTTGGGGGATCATGCCATGGTGCCATGGCAAAAAGGTAGGGGGTGCAAGAGGATCCCCACAGCCGGACCTTGCGCATGAGAGGCTGGAACAAGGGTATGGCTGCTGGGAAAGAAGAAGGTCGGCGGCGGTCGGCATTTGCAGCTCCTGAATGGAGCTGCAGCTTCATTCAGGAGCCTGATTGAGGTAGCAGAGGATCTGCTGGGAATGAAGGCTGATCAGAATTGTGGCCCGGCCTGCACATTCAGGCCGTAGACCCGATTCCGATCCCGCGGGCACATCTACCTCTGGGCATCCTGCTTCTAGTCAGCCGCACAGGGGGCTGGACGGCCAAATCAGAATGTGCCTCCACGTGCTTTGATGGCTTTATCATTAGTTGTTTATCATTTTTATCCAGGTTTTACATGGTTTTACCCTGCAGTTTTGTTATTCATAATTTTATTCATTTTTAATGTGGTGAGAGTTTTTAGCCATCTATTTGTGCCACACTACAAAGTTTTATTCTTGTTGACCTCATCCTTTTACTTATCAATTTTAGTTTTATATGAGAGATCAGACACACTTCTTATCTGTTTAACTTTCATTTTAACATCGGGATTTACATTCTTTTTATTTCCCTTCCTCCCCTTTCTCCTCCACTTCCTTCCTCATTCCTTCTCCTCCCCCCTTCCCCCCTCCACCTCTCCCTCTCCCCTTCCCTGTTTTTAGTTATATTCTCTCATTGGAATGATGATGGATTTTTAAATCATTCTTTTAAAATTAATTTTATTTTCATTATTGGAACACTAGCTCTTCTGTCATACAACTGGTTTGCATTACACATAGGGGTATGTTTACTAAACTGCACAATTGTGAGGGGCGCACTTGAGCGTGCGCTAAGGTACCTTTGCACATGCTAATAGTGTGTTTTTGTGCCCCGCACACGTGCGCGTCACACTAACGGGCCCGCTCATGTGCGCGGCCCGCTACTGTGCGAGAGAGGCGTGGAAAGGCTTACGGAGGGCGGAGGAAGGCTCCCGAGGGGCGGAGGGACGGGGTCAATGGGTGGAGAGTGGGAAGGGAGAGGCTCCCCGCACAGGAGCAGGGCTGAATTTCGGCAAAAAAAATACCGCGTGTGAAAACCTCGCGTTAGAGCCCATTTAAAGGGAAGAGAAACCATTTCCGTCAGCAATGTACAGCAAAACCGGGGAAACCTACGAAACGTGAGCAGTGTGATACATGTGCACAGAACAAAATTTCAAATAAAACATAAAAATGACCACAACAAACATTTTAAAAATTATAATTCAGCTGGGCAATAGTGATAGCAATGGGCAACAATAAAAAACACTCCCAGGAAAGCTCCAAAAAAAAGAAATGATTTTTGGAAGGGTCTACGCTCCGTAGACCCTTCCAAAAAAAGAATTCCTTTTTTTGGAGCTTTACTGGGAGTGTCTTTTAATGTTGCCCATTGATGTCACTATTGCCCAGCTTGGGCATGGTATTTTTCCCCTTTTTTCGATGTCAGTTATGAGGTTTATTTGCCCTTTTGTCTCCATACAAGGTAAATGAGCCCACAGTAAAATTGTGCAGAGCAGGGTTTCTGACTCGTCCGGCCAGGTGTCCTATCTCCAGGGACTGCACTGTCTCTGTGGCCACAGTGTGGTGCAGCGGACACAGCCAGTGCCTGTAGGACCAGAGGGTCACAGGTTGAAATCCCAGCTGGGGCTCCTGCCAACCCAGTCCCCATAGTTTTACCCACCACTAAACAGTGATAGTAAAGACACTCCTTTATTGCAGAGAAGATAAGCATGGTTCCAACACCTATATTTTACCCTACACCGCACACAAACCATAACAATGGGCATTACCTACAGCCGAGTACCCCAAATTCAGTCCTGGAGTGCCACAACTCAATCAGGTCATATGCTTTTTCCCAGATAAGGACATGTCTGCATGTTGGCGGAAGGGTACAGGTGGTGGAGGGGGCAGTGGCTGCAAGCCACAGCAGACAGTGGCCTAGGCCTGTGCATGCTGGCACCGTCCACCGCAACAGACAGGCTCTCTTGGATGTACAGTCATGGACTCCCCAGGGAATGCAGCATATCTGTGGCAACACGGTGGTGCAGTGCACACAGACAGTGTGTGCAAGAACAGAAGGTCACAGGTTCAAAGGCCAGCTGGGGCTACTGCCAATCCTGTCCACATATTTTTCCCACAACTAAACCGTGATAGTAAGGACAAACCTTTATTGCTGAGAGCATACGCATGGTTAATACGTCTATATTTTACCACACCAAACACAGACACCATAAACAGGTGCATTACCTAGAGCAGAGTCTCCCAAATGCAGTCCTGGAGGGCCCCACACCATTCAGGTTCCATGCTGCCTCTAATAAAGATGCCTGTGCTGCATATCTATGCACCACCCCCATGGTATGCAGATGTAGCTCATGCATATTTATGAAGGACAGCATGAAAACCCAAACAGTGTCTGGAACACCAGGACTGGAGTTGGGAAACTCTGCCCTAAAGCAGCAGCCAACAGGGCCAGACATACCCACACACACACCCACCCACCCACAGGCCCCATTGGCCAATGCCTCCAGGAGAGGCAGGACATTGGGCCCTGCCTGTATCTCCCAATACTAGCACTTGCATACCTTAGCAATGCCACCCTTCTCCTGGGTATATGGTACACAGCTATCAAACGTTTCCTATGATAACTGGCAGATAGCAAGTCCTACGTTAAGCACATTTTGCTCATTGAGCTCCACCATAACAATCATTCTGATGTCTGCGATGTGTGCTGCAGGTCTGGTCTCTGACAGTGTTTACCCCCCTGGGGAGTGACCCCCAACAGTATTGCGTACCATATCCATGCCTGTACTGTGCCCAGGACTGGTGTGGTGGGTATGGCTGCTGAACTCCTCTATAGTAGCACAATGTTGGCATAGGTGTGGGGGTGGCTGTCTGTCTATCCAGTGTGTGGTGGCTGCAAACACCTTCCACAGCCCACATTGCCAGCAATGTTGCCAGTATTGGGCTGCCAATGTGCATAATGAGGAGCAAGGTACCATGGGTATAGGCCAGACAAGGTGGCCTGGCCAGGGTGCATCTGCACAGGGCATAGGGCACTGATTGGGACATTTTAGTGCCCGGCCACCACCTACACAGACAGGGTGACCTCAGTATGTCCTGCTGAGAGATCACTCTCACCCTGACTGTGCAGTGACCACAGCATGGCTAGGCACCCCCATAGTGCTATATAGTATTTCTCTCATGTGATAGATATGGGTTCCCTTTTGGGGCCCAGTCACTGATTTATCTGCCTGCTGTGTATGCTGTTCTGGGTGCACGCCTCTCCACTGGGAACATGCACTATGGACTAACTAGCAGATGTTTGCAGCTGGTATGTGTCTTGATGGAGTGGCTTGCAGGGTGCAGCGGCTGATGACTTGCTGCAGGAGGATATCAGATAGTGGTGGGGTGCAGCTTACCATATCCAGGCCTAATGTCTGTCTGCTACTGTGTTATGGATGTGTATAGAGCTGCATTGACTGCCCTGTGGGGTGTCTGTTCCTCAGCAGTACCGGGGTTGATGGTCCCCTCTACTGCCACCTTTGCAGGGAGGTAGAATGTGGATCTATTGATAGGAGACCCTGTTTGCCACCCTCAGCCCTGGTGGAGGGGGGGGTGGTGGTGCATGGCCCACCTAGGGGTCCATAGGGGCTACACCTGACTGCAACAGACAGAGATATCCAAGGTGTTTGTGCAGAAACTACCTATCTCACACATTAACACTGCTTTGGACCTCCGACATGGCCTCTTTCAGCCATGGGAGGTGTTGTGGACCTGGTCCTGGGCGCCTCATTGCACCCTCAGGGTGAGCACAGTACCCGCACAATGTGACGGTGTGTAGCTACTCTGTGCCAGTAAAACACACAGTCAGTACCCCCTACCAGGCCGAGGTGCTGTGGGGGTGCACATGGTCACTTCCCCCTACCAGGCCGATGTATTGTGGGGGTGCATACCCCATCCTGTGTTCATCTGTGGACAGCTGATTTACATATGCAGTGCATCATGGGTACTGGTGTGCTAACCCTATCCTGGTGACCACAACAGACTGTGTGTGGTGACGTGCAGGCTCTCTGCAGCCAGCCAGGTGCTTGCTAGTAGCTATAGAGCTGTAGCCCAATGGTCACTTCACTGTCTGTAAAGCCAGAGGTCATGGGTTCAAACCCACAGTGGGGTTATTTGATAGGGCTGCCCAAAGCATTATCTCTTTGTAATGTACATTTTTGCTGCCAGCAAAAACACCCTCAGCGTACTGTACCCATAAGGTGCCTCTGAGGGTGCTTTATAGGGCGCCCTATAGGGCACCTTATGGTTCCCGTCCATATAAGGTGCACTATACATTATCCTGTGATGCAACTTATAGGTGCCCTATAGGGGACATTTTAGGGTGCTGTGGCGGACAGTGCACTTTATAATGTGCCCTATGGAGTGCCTTATAGGGTGCCTTATGCGGCACCTTCAATTATGGCACGTGAGGGCGTGTTTGCTGGCAGCAATTAATAACATAAAAATAAAGTGCTGCAGGACAAAACATGTACAATGCAAAGCTGATGCCACAGCCAGCCTTACGTATTAGGCACACTGGGGAGTAAACTCATGACCCCTGTATCAGAAGTCAGTGCCTTAACCATTGTGCTCCACTGCTGCTCCTCCTTGCCTGTCAGCGCACCTACTTATGCTTTTCATTCCTTAAACTGCACAGTGCTGCCATCAAAAACAGTACTCTGACCTTGTGATACCTCATACGGCATCCTCTAAAGCACCCTATAAGCAACATTCTAGGGTGCCTTGGCGGACAGTGCACTTTAAAATGTGCCTTATAGGGCGCCTTATGTTAACACACTTTGAGAGTGCGTTTGCTAGTAGTGATAATTAAAATAAACATAAAATGACTCCAAAAGCAATCTTCCCCAGAATATGTAATGCCTCAGCCAGCCTTCTTCATTGGGCACTGTGGGGGATTGAACCCTTGATCCCTGCACCATTGGTCAGTGTCTTAACCATTGTGCTGTGGTTCTGTTCCTGTGCTTGCACATTAGCGCGCCGCCTTATGCCGCCCAATATTAAAAGCCTCCTAAATCAATAGCGCGCCGCCTTATGCCGCACAATATTAGACTAGCTCCTAAAGTAACGCCTCAGCCAGCCGTCTACATTGAGCACTGTGGGGGATTGAACCCCTGATCCCTGCACCATTGGTCAGTGTTCTAACCATTGTGCTGTGGCTCTGCTCTTCTGCTTGAACATCAGCGCGCCACTTATGCCGCCCAGTATTAAAATGACCTCCAAAAACATAGCGCGCCGCCTTATACCCATCAGCGCACCGCCTTATGCTGCCCATTATTTATATGCCTCCTAAAATAACACCTCAGCCAGCTGTCTTCATTGGGCACTGTGGGGGATTGAACCCCTGATCCTTGCACCATTGGTCAGTGTCTTAACCATTGTGCTGTGGCTCTGCTCTTCTGCTTGCACATCAGCGCGCCACTTATGCCTCACGCGCAGCTATCTCATGCGCTAATGTGCGGGGCGCACATGGGCGCCGCGCAACTTAGCGCATATGCAAATTCCGGAATTTCTTTTTCAGCCTGGAACGCCCACTCCTTATATGGCACCCGCACACTACCGCGGCCCGCACATTAGCGGGGTTTTAGTAAACATACGCCATAGTCGTATGCCCTCATCTTTTTATTTTCAGTTTTAGCTAACAGTGAGAGATGTGCTACTCTCATGGCTATGATGACAATATCTCAGCCTTTATTCAAATATTGGTTCTTTTTAGAAATATCATTCCAAACAGATATGCGCTACTCTCATTGTTATGATGGCAGTGCCTCAGTTTTCATTTTAATATTGTTTTTATTATTACCCAACGGAAATAATGAATGGATTTTTAAATACAGCGCGCTTTCCTTGAATGTAATTTTTCATGAATATACATGAGATTTGGCAACTGAGCCCTATAACATGCTTAACTTTGATATACTAGCGATCTGATATTTATACACTTTCACTTTGGTATCAGGGTAAGAATAGTGATAACCATACGGGTAGTGCATGAGCTCGATTTATCATTATTGAGATCCTCTTGTGATTCCTAACTATACATTTCAAACAAAGGTAAGAATTTGAGTAGGGGGGTTAATTGCTAGCTCTCTGACTGGGAGCTCATAAAAGGGTTTTGGTACATTTTTAAAACAAAGTTACATTCTTTTTTGGTGCTTAAGTAGAAATATTTTCTTTAGTGGGGTAGGTTTAAAACTCTGCTTTGGTAACTTTCTCAGCTTTTGGGAGCTGCTGACACCTAATCAGGAGTTAGTTCCCTCCCTACCCCCCCCCAACTCCCACCCACCCCTAGTGAGCAGTCTTTCTTTATAGGGCACCTCCCCATTTAACAAAACACAGGGACTTGGAACAGCACATTTTGAATATAATTAAAAATATTTAACTGCTTTTTCTCTGAAAGGACAGCTGGGAAACTGGCTGGTACTTTGGTAGATCTCTCTTCTTTTGCTTTAACAGATACCTAAACTCCACGAACAGAACAATGTCTGGGAAAAATTGTATCGCTAAAGCTGTTGCCCCCGTTACAGCTTCTGCCTCTGTCCAGACAGAGGTCCCAATGCCAGTTGAAGGACCGGTTCCATGTTCAGGGTGCCTGCATGCTGATGCTCTCAGGAAACAAATGGAGGAACTCAGAGAGGAGGTGGCGAGGCTGAAGAGCATTCAAGACAGTGAGAAGTACATTGATGAGATGCTTCTTGCGGCAACCAAGCTCTCCAGCAAAGGAGAAGATGGGTGCCTACAGAATGGCGAAGGCTGGACAAAAGTCACCAGGGCCTGCAGAATCACCAATCCAACTTCTCCAGCCCTTGAATTGAAGAACCATTATGCAGTCCTGGAAGTGGAGGAGGTGAAAGCATCCCTGGTTAAGGGAAGAACCAGAGCTCAAGTACCCCAAAGTTGCAGAATCAGTGACAACAAGGAAGCAAAGGGTAGAGGTAGTTGGTGACTCTCTTCTGAGGGGTACTGAGGCATCCATCTGCCGACCAGACTTGATATCCAGAGAGGTAAGCTGTATGCCTGGTGCCAAAATCCAAAATGTTATGGAGAGTTTGCCGAGACTCATCAAGCTCACTGACTATTACCCAATATTGCTAATCCATGTCGGAACAAATGACACTGCCAGGTATCCCTCTGAGCATATCAAAAGTGACTTCATGGCTCTAGGACAGAGGGTGAAGCAGTTAGGTGCACAGGTGGTGTTCTTTTCAATCCTCCTGTTAAGGGTAAAGGCCAAGGCAGAGAGGCTCGCATGCTGGAGATGAATGCTTGGCTGCATGCAGGGGTGGCCCAAGGGGGGTGCGGGGCCATGTGCGGAGATTCGGTGTGGGTCTCATTTGCATAAGTGGCCTCATTTGCATAAATATTTGCATAATGTTACCATACACTAACTTTTAGTAAACATGTCTCTTAATGAGTGTATGGATAAAGAAAGACTAAAAGATTTCTACATTACTATAATCCAGTGCCAACCGCCAGGCACATTAGGAACTACTACAAACGCTGCCCATTTAAAACCCATAGCAAACCCGCCGTATCCTGACAGCATTACCAGGACTCACAAAGCACCATACCCTACCTATCAAAAGGCAACACTGCAAATATTAAACCAATACATTTCAGAGAATACTGGGGAAAGAGAACAAGTGGCAATGTCAAATAGGAATTACATAAACAGAATACCTCAGCTCAGTTACACATGCAGAACATAGACCATCACCAAACAAGGAATCACAATTCAGAAACAGGAAGGTAATAATTAAACTGGGAACCCCAAAAGCAAAACTTGGAATGTACAACAACACTGTAGAAATAAAACTATAAATTAATTTCCTCTTGTACCAAACAAAGCGCAGACGTTAATGATGCACATTTCCCAGAGCTTTCACATTCCAGTTAATAAATTCAAAATAAAGAGATATCTTTCTACCTTTTGTGCATTTTTTTTTCAGTTGCAATTGCTCCAGCCACTTTCTTCTGGTTTCTTCATGTTTTCTGCTAACTCTCCATCGTCTGCTGTCCATTTCTCCTTTCTTCTCTTTTCTAGTTTTTTTTCCATTCTCTCTCTCTACATCTGCTTTAACATACTAATCTTTCTCCTTTTGCTCTTTCCTCATTCCTATTTCATCCACACAAATTTTACCCCTCCATCCTCAGTCCCCACTTACTCTCCCAATACCCGGCCAATTGTAGATTTTTCATCCCTCCCACACAAAATATTTTCCCCTCTCCATTTTACTCTCCTAGCCCCATCCCATTCTAATCCTCCCCCAACATCAGCTCCCTTCTAGTTCCTGTCTCACTCAGCATCCATTCCCTTCTAGTCCCTGCATCAGCCCATTTCCAGTCCTAGCTCCCCCATCCATTTCCAGTCCGAGTCCCTTCATCAGCTCATTTCCAATCCTAGCCCCCCATCAGCCCATTTCTAGTCATTTCCTAGCCCCACCATCAGCCCATGTCAAATCCTAGCTCCCCTCCACTCAGTCCAAGCCCCCCCCCATGAGCCTTCTTCCAGTTCTAGTCCCTCCATGAGTACATTTCAATTCAAGCCCCCACCACAGCCCATTTCGAATCTTAGCTCCCCCCAACAGCCCATTTCCAGTCCTATCCTAGCTGCTCCATCAGCCCATTTTCAGTCCTAGCTCCCTTCCTTCACAGCCCATTTCCATTCCAAGCCCCCTCCCCATCAGCTATTTGCTGTTCAAGCCTCCCCTTCCACTAAGCCCATTTCCAGTCCTTGCAACCCCATCAACCCACTTGCAGTCCTAACCCCCCATCACCCCATTTTCAGTTTAAGCCCCCCTATAACCCATTACCAGTCCTAACCCCCATCAGCCCACTTCCAGTCCTAACCCCATCAGCCCATTTCCAGCCAGTCCCCCATAGCCCATTGCCAGTCCTAACCCCCCATCAGCCCACAGCCCATTACCAGTCTTAACCCCCCCATAGTCCATTACCAGTCCTAACCCCCAACAGCCCACAGCCCACCTCAAGTCAAGTCCTAACCCCCTCCATAGCCCATTACCAGTCTTAAACCCCCCATAAGCCATTACCAGGCCTAACCCCCCATCACCCCATTTCCAGACAGCCCCCATCAGTCCACAGCCCATTACCAGTCTTAACCCCCCCATAGCCCATTACCAGTCCTACCCCCCCAACAGCCCACAGCCCACCTCAAGTTCTAACCCCCTCCATAGCCCATTACCAGTCCTAACCCCCATCACCTCATTTCCAGACAGCCCCCATCAGCCCACAGCCCATTACCAGTCTTACCCCCCCATAGCCCATTACCAGTCCTAACCCCCCCAACAGCCCACAGCCCACCTCAAGTCAAGTCCTAAACCCCTACATAGCCCATTACCAGTCCTAACCCCCCATCACCCCATATCCAGACAGCCCCCATCAGCCCACAGCCCATTACCAGACTTAACACCCCCCCATAGCCCATTACCAGTCCTAACACCCCCCCCCCCCACATCGGCTCATGGAAAATTAAAAAAAAAAAAAAAGCTGGCTGCTGCTGCTGCTGCCGCGGCAGCGGCAGAATGGAGTGTCCCGCGGGGCACCCTCTGCCCGGCTGAGCCCCTCTGTGCCGGCTTTCAGATACGCGAAGGGAGAGTGTCTCCCTCGCGTCTCTGGTAAGCCCGCTGGGGCTGATGGGAAGCAGGGGCTGATGGGAAATTTCCCATCTGCCCCTGCGGGCTTAACAGAGACGCGAGGGAGACACTCTCCCTTTTCATATCTGAAAACCGGCGCAGAGGGGCTGAGCCGGGCAGGGAGAGCTCAGCCGGGTAGAGGGGGCCCCGCGGGACACTCCATTGTGCTGCTGCTGCGGCGGCAGCGGCAGCAGCCAGCTTTTTTTTTTAATTTAATTTTTTAAAAAGCAGAATGTTCTTTGCGCGGGGCCCCCTGAAACGTGGGGCCGTGTGCAAAAAACATTCTTGCTCAATGGACGGGCCGGCCCTGGCTGCATGAATGGTGTCATTGAGAGTGTTTTGGTTTCCTGGACCATGGGATGCTGTTCCAAGGGTTGCAGAGCAAAGATGACGTCCATCTGTCCAAGAAAGGTTGATGCGTCTTCAGTAGTAGACTGGCTAATCTACTGAAGAGGGCTTTAAACTAGATTTGTTTTGGATGGGTGTTTGGATATGTTTCTGTAGAGGAAAGGTGGGATAGAGGTGATATGATTGAGATGTTTAAATACCTCCGTGGCATAAATGTTCAGGGAGAGAACTTCTTTCAATTGAAAGCAAGTTCTGCTATGAGGGGACATGGGATGAGGGTGAAGGGAGATAGATTCAGGAGTGATATGCGGAAATATTTCTTTACGGAAAGAGTAGTGGATCCATGGAATAGTCTCCCAGTGGAGATGGTAGAGATGAGGACAGTAACTGAATTCAAAAAAGCATGGGACAAACACAGAGGATCTCTAAAGGTAAAAAGGGGACTGTTGTAGTTGTTATGGAAGGACAGACTAGATAGGCCATGTGGTCTTTTTCTGTCATCATATTTTTATGTTTCTAAAAAAGCCCCCAGTTAAGTGATACATTAGATACCTTTATGGAAATGGGTAACAGGGGTAACATATGGAAAACAGTGTGTATAAATGCCCGTAGCATGGGAAATAAGATCCCTGATGTTGAAGCTTTGGTGGGAGTGGCCGACTTGGATTTAGTGGCAGTTACAGAAACATGGTTCACAGAAAATCATGACTGGGATGTAATTATACTAGGCTATACTTTATTCAGAAAGGACAGGGTAGGAAGAAAGGGAGGAGGAGTGGCACTATATGTAAAAAATAATATTAAAGCTTTGGAATTACAGAGCTTAAAAGAGAGAGAGGAGGCATTGTGGGTTAAACTAGAAAGAGGGAAAGAGAAATCTATTTGCATTGGCATGATATACAGACCTCCCTCACAAGAGGAAGAGGTGAACAGAGAGTTCATTGAAGACATACACAGCATTGCTAGGAAAGGGGACATATTACTGATAGGGGATTTCAATATGCCAGATGTTGATAGGCACATTCCTGCTGCAGTATCATCTAGAAGTAAAGGGATCCTGGATTCTCTATAGGGAGAACTATTCAGGCAAATGGTAACAGAAGGGGCCATACTGGACTTGGTGCTTACCAATGGTGAAAGTGTTTCTGATGTTATAGTGGGAGATCATTTTGCATCCAGGGATCACCAGGTGGTGTGGTTCAGTATTAGGACTAGGGCTGTTAGAATCCATTCAAAGTTAGGGTCTTAGACTTTAGGAAAACTGACTTTGACAAGGTGGGCCAATACCTCAGGGAGTCGTTAGCAGGATGGGAACAGCTGATGGATGTAGACTAACAGTGGGCAAAACTGAAAGGGGATATTTTAAGGGCAACCAACATTTTTGTTAAAATGGTAAATAAAGGTAAAGGGAAAAGGAGACTGCTATGGCTTTCAAAAGAAGTAGCTGAAAAGGTGAATAAAAAGAGGGAGTTGTTGCTATGTCCTGGGGTGACTCAGCTGGGAGCCTCTTTTGTACTTAGATTTCTTTGTAAATGTATCATAGTATTTCAATTACAAAAATATGTTTTCTTTCAGCCTGAAGATTTGTCCTCCTTCATCAGCACTCATATTGTTACATCTTCTTCTTGAGTGGTTCCCCATTTATTTATATGATGTTCTCGGTCCTCTGCCCTCTCTTGTGTTGTGGCTTAACATTTTCCTAAATAGTACTGGGGAAACTCCTGTCTTCAGTATGTTTATTATATGCTGTTCCCCCCTTTATTGAGGATTGTCGATGCCCTTGCAAACTTTGTCTTTAATTATGTTTCTTGTATTATCTTTTCCGCAAGCTGTATCTTTTCTGTACAAGCTGTGTTGCTTGATAAATTGTTAAAATGCATAAATATAAATTTTAAAAATTTAAAAAAAGAAAAAGAGGGAGGCCTTCATGAAATACAAGAGATCACAGAGAGAGAAAGACAGGCCTCTAGCAAAGTAGTCAGGAAAAGTAAAGATTCAAAAAGAGGAGGAAATAGCCAATGCAATAAAATGGGGGGATAAGAGATTTTTCAGATATGTTAGTGAGAAGAGGAAGGGCAAAAGTGGTATTGTCAGACTCAAGGGCAAAGGGGTGGAATATGTAGAAGCTGATGAGGATAAAGCGGAATTGCTTAACAAATATTTCTGTTCTGTGTTCACAGATGAAGAACCAGGAACAGGACCTCAGAAAACACCCACAAACAGAAACAGAAGTGAGGGGCATCTTGAACAATTTTCAGAAGTCTGTGTTCGTGAGAAACTAGCTCAACTTAAAGAAGACAAAGTGATGGGACCGGATGGGATACACCCTAGAATTCTGAGGAAACTTGGGGACGTTCTAGCAGCTCCACTGACTGACCTTTTCAATGCCTCGTTGGCGTCTGGAGTGGTGCCAAAGGACTGGAGAGAGGCTCATGTGGTGCCTTTAGACAAAAGCAGAAGTAAGGATGTGGTTGAAAACTACAGGCCGGTTAGTTAAACTTCGGTGGTGAATAAATTATTTGAAACACTGCTGAAAGAGAAATAAGTGAGGTTTCTGGAGTTCAGCGGATTACAGGATCCAAGGCAACATGGATTCACCAGAGGCAGGTCTTGTCAGACAAATCTGATTGATTTCTTTGACTGGGTGACCAGTGAGTTGGAATGAGGGAGAGCACTAGATATGGTGTATTTGGATTTCAGTAAATCCTTCGACACTGTTCCTCACAGGCGACTTATAAACAAACTGAGCACCCTAGGGATTGACCCTAAAGTTACTGCTTGGGTGAGAAATTGGTTGAGTGGGAGGCAACAAAGAGTACAGGTAAATGGAGTTCACTCTGAGGAGAAGGAAGTTACCAGTGGTGTGCCCTAGGGTCCGATTCTTTTTAACATCTTTGTTAGTGATATAATGAAAGGGCTGTCGGGTAAGGTTTGCCTCTTTGCGGATGATACCAAAATCTGCAATAGAGTAGACACCCAGGAAAGTGTAGATAACATGAGGAGGGATCTAGCTAAGCTTGAAGTATGGTCTAGAATTTGGCAGCTGTGATTTAATGTTAAAAAATGTAAGGTCATGCATTTGGGCTGCAGCAATCCAAGGGAGCAATATGGTATAGGGGTGAAGTACTTTTGTCCACTAAAGAAAAGAGGGACCTTGGTGTGGTTGTGTCTGATGATCTTAAAGTAGCTAAACAGGTAGAAAAGGCGAAAGCGAAAGCTAGAAGGATGCTTGTGTGTATACGGAGAGGAATGGTTAGTAGAAAAAAGGAGATGATAGTGACTCTGTATAAGTCTTTGATGCAACCTCACTTGGAGTATAGTGTGCAATTCTGGAGATCGCACCTTCAAAAGGATATAAACAGGATGGAGTCAGTACAGAGGGTGGCTACTAAAATGGTTAGTGGTCTTCATTATAAAACATATGAGGATAGACTTAAGGATCTTAATATGTACACCTTAGAGGAAAGGTGTGATAGAGGTGATATGATTGAGATGTTTAAATACCTCCATGGCATAAATGCACAGGGGGAGGGCGCCTATTTCAATTGAAAGCAAGTTCTGCTATGAGGGAACATGGAATGAGGGTGAAGCGGGATAAATTCAGGAGTGATATGCGGAAATATTTCTTTACGGAAAGCGTGGTGGATCCATCGAATAGTCTCCCAGTGGAGGTAGTAGATATGAGGACAGTATCTGAATTCAAAAAAGCATGGGAAAAACACAGAGGAACTCTAAAGGAAAAAAGGGGACTGTTGTAGTTGTTGATATGGAAGGACATACTAGATAGACCATGTGGTCTTTTTCTGTTGTCATTTTTCTATGTTTTTATGTAAGATGATATCCTATGATATTGATGACAGTCGGAATCCGGCCATGTCTTAACTATTATCTATCCAGCTCTCTTTTTTAAAACCAACATGGATAGTGTTAATAATCAACAATATTATAATCACATGGACAATATGTTTTATTTCTAACATCTTTAAAGAATAGATTTCAATTCACATAGCATTACCCTTTGATCCTAAATGTTTGGTGGGAAATTGAGTTCTCTATATAAGAACACATTTAAACCTATCCCCTACATGATTCTATATCACCCCAGCGGTGTAGAAGAATTTCCATTGGGGTGAGTCTAATGTGGTTCATTATTTTCATAGTAATTATTCCTTTGCTTTGCTTGTTCATTTTAGAGATAGTTAAATGTTTGATGTGGCGGACAGTGCTCACCTATTATGTAAATTTTACAAAGGAAAGAAAGGAAATTCAGAATGAAGTAGTTATATTTAGCTATTAAAAGTAGCAATGTTAAGGAATATTTTTTTTTCACAGACTGAAGGATTCAGTGAACAGTATCCCAGTAGATTCTAGTTGGACAAAAAGAAACAAAGACGATTTAAGAAAGCGGGGAGGTGAGGGATGGATTTGCATGTCTTTCCCTGTCTCTAGACTCTCAAAGGTTGCAGTAATGTGCAGCTTCCTCTGCAGTGAAGAATCCCACTACTCTAATTACACAGGACACTGAGTTTCACCTCCTCTTTCCCCAAACCCTTTCTAAACAGGAGAGGGGTACAACAGAGGCCAGAGAAAAAGATGGAGAGGGGCTCTGCTGGCCAAGCATTGGCAGCTATGACACTACCTTGGAAACGCTGTATGATTTTTTGATCCATCTGTGCTATCTACAGGTTTTCTTTTCTGAGATAGTGGATTTTTTTTAATGGTGGAACTACTGGTGTCTCTAAATCATACGATCTGCTGGCAAGAAATATTGGAAGAAAAGTTACAGAATTTGGACGAGATGTTTTAACACCACCACATACTCTACATGTATAGCACAGTTACTTACCTGTAACAGGTGATCTCTGGGAACAGCAGGAATAAGTCTTCACATATGGATACGTCGGTACCGACGGAGTCTGCGCGGGAACGCTTCCCAGCGTCCAATCAAAGAGCTTTTGGAAGCATCCCACCACGCCTGCGTGCTGCCTTCCCACCTTTCCCAACTGCCTCTCCTCAGTTAAGTTTTAAAGCTGAGACAAAGAGAGAGAGAGAGAGGAAAGGAAAGATAGATAGAGATACAACTCCTGGGGAGGTGGGTGGGTTGTGAAGACTTATTCCTGCTGTTCCCAGAGATCACCTGTTACAGGTAAGTAACTGTGCTATCTCCAGGAACAAGCAGGAATGAGTCTTCACATATGAGGACTCCAAGCTAAGATGCCTGGAGTCCCAGCATGTCATAGGTTTGAACATGCTATCCTCCACAACACCAGGCATCCTGAGGATGGAGGGTAGGAGTTGAAGAAAGAAAGGTGCTGTGGAACAGCTAACCAAGCATAGGACTGCAGACAAGGAGTCCATGTGCGGATGATAATTATCATCAATGATATTGAAAGAAATATTGCAATATGGACCTCCCCTAACAGGATTACACAGCAATAAGGAGGTTCATGGGATCTACTGGGGAACCCAGTAGAGGAACCTCAAGGAGGACCTCACTGTGAAGTGGAGGTAATAAACCTGTAGGAAAAAACAGTGGAGGTCAGATTCCTGAAAGGTAAGAGGGGACCCCGGTAATAATTGGGGTAGTACCAAAAACGGTGGGCCTTCAGCGGAAGGCTTTATGATAAAAGCCAAACTCTTTTGGCGACAGAGTGGCTCACCCTTGGGAGCAAAAAGAGAAGGCCGACCAAATTGGACAAACAGGCACAGTCCTTGTGTGAGGAAAAGGTATGGAAACCCCTTGTATCCCAAAAGAAAGGACAAACGGCTGAGGCGTTAGAGCCTGTGATTAGCTGAAGATCCGCAATGTCTCTCCTAACTGGAGTCAGCTAGGAGAGATACTGGAACATGGAGAGCTTCAGAGGTACCTAAACCTTAAGGTTAACTGTTAACTACCACAGAAGTGGTTGTGAGTGTAGAACCCCAACATGCTGGATAGCATAGGTATGGGTAAAGCCCATCTGTCAGAATCATATAGCTATATGAGCCTCGACAGTCAGGTAGATAAATGCAGAATACATATCTACCGATAATAAAATATCTCGACAGATACATATAGATAGATAGATAGATAGATAGATAGATAGATAGATATACGTATAAGAATATATCTATAGTGAGATATGAAAGGGCATAAAATACACACAAATGATAGACATAGACATCTGTAAGATGTATACTATAGATATGAATATATATAGGCCTCTATATGGGTATCTGCAAGAAGCAGACAGAGATATGTCTACAGAACGGTATTCACATAGGAAATGTGGAGAGGAAAGATTCATCTAATAACAAGAAGGTGGAACCTACTTGAGAAGATATATAGAGAATCTATTCCCACTGGTTATGAGCTACAGGGATGCTAGCTAGTGAAATAACCAGGACGGTTACGTGAAAAGCAGAGGATGAAATCAGTCTGCAGCCAGCAAGTCCCGAGTATTCCAGAACTCTAGCATGGTAAGTGAACAGAAGACGCATAAAAATGAGATACCATGCTGACCTGCTTAAGGGCAAAGAGGTATCATGCGTTCTTACCATGAGGACAAGCTGCAAGGAGAAAAGCATATTCCCGATTGGAAATAGTATGGACCAAAGCAGGGAATTGGCAACTCCTTAAGCTTTCACGTAAGAGAAGGCCTGTGTCCTTTATATTAAAAAGGAGATAGTGAAAAAAGGGAGAACCTTTCTAGTCATGGGAGACATGACTGAAAAAGCCTTTTCCAACCATCTAGGATAGCTGCTGGAAAAAAAAAACCCCATGCTCTCTAGCAAGGGCCCATAGTGGAGAGCTTCTCTGTAGAATTGCAGAGAGCATAATGCAGGAGAATGAGGAGATAGAACTGGCTGCTGGAGAGCCAGTACCTATGTCAACTATGCTACCAAACCCAGGGGAATGGAGATGGCAGAAAGAGAATACAATCCAACAAGCTTGTAGTGAAAAAATTTCCAAGACAGATGACAGCACTGACTTGGAGCCACTACTAAGGCCAGACAGAATGTTAGTGGAGGACAAATCTGGTTGCTGGTGGACAAGAACCAGTGGTCCAAACATAAAGGCTCCTGCATTAGACAGCAGAAAGAATCTTACTGTTTAAAAACAGAAAGAACAGACAGAACAGGAGTAGAAAACTCTGGACATGTCTGATGAACTGCCTCAAAGCAAGATTGAAAAAGAGGAGTCAGCTCAGAGAGGAGAACTCCGCACTGGAAAAGTAACAAAACTAGAGAGGCTGAAGAAAAGCCCTCCAGTGAAGCAATACCGCTCTTACAGAGGAAAAGCTTGGTAAGAGGGTAAAGAGAATGGAGCTGAAGAAGACTTACAAAGTAGTAAGTCTATAGAAAGGAAAAAAGACATGCTGGCACAGGAAACTATTGTTTGATAGTGGTTAGACCTCTTTCCCTAGCAGGAAGAAGAGGAGAACCCTGTGATCTATAAGCATGAACATCCTGACAGCTCATAGAACATAGAAAGAATGGATGTCTTTCGGGAAGAGATCCATGTCTAGGATTTAGAATGACAGCAGTGGATTGCCTCTATTGAGAAGAAGCAACTGCAGATTCTAACCCCAAGAGTCACAAGCATCTGATGGAGATTGATCAGAAACCCTGTAGCTGCTGGGTTTGCTGAGCCTGGTGAGAGGTTGAATTCTGCAGACCAGGACGATGCTTCCCTTGTTTGGGAACATCTGTATGATGGGCAGATGATGCATAAAACCTTCTTCTCCTATAGGAAGAAAGTTTGGCAGGACATTTTCTACCTACTGGGACAGAAGAAGGTGCAGAACAGCCCCTAGGAACAGGTAAGTCAGTGGACAACTGAGTAACCTGATGTAAAGACTCCTTGTTGAAAAGATTGTCTCCAGTGCAAGGAGTATGTCCCAGTCTTTGCTGTGCCCATTTGTCCAAGTCTGAAGCTTGGAGCCAGGCTCTATGTCATGCCCCTATAGTTATAGCAGAAGTCTTGCTAACAGACACAAAAGAGTCTAGGGAAGCACGAGTAAGAAACCAAGAGATATTCTGAAGATGCTTAAGCAGTGAAGAATAGCCTGCACTCTTGGACTCTGGAAGGGAAGGAGTCAAAAGATGTAATTGCTTTGTGACCTCCTCAAGAGATAGACTCATTTTAAAAATATATGAGAGAATTCTTGCAGAAAGCATAGATGTCTGGAAGGTTTGACATCCAAAGGCATCTAGTGTCTTAGACTCACGACCTGGCGGATAAGAAGAGTGCTTTTTCTTACTCTTTACCCGCCTCATTGCTGATTCCACTACTATGGAATGATGAGGAAGTTGAGTCTTTTGAAACCCTGTAGAGGGGGGCACCTGATATAAGAGATCAGTTGCTCTGGAAGGTGGGGGTACCCTTAAAGGTGTTTCCCACATTCCTAGAAGGAGATCCTGCAAGGAATGATGCAAAGGAAGCATTATGTTCTCCTTTGCTTTGGTAGAAACAGAGCCTGGTGCAGGATCATGTCCCGGGATAGGAATGGCAAGAGATCTTGCTATATCCAGGAGGAAACTCTGAAAAGAGGGATCTCCAACGGGAATTTCCTTTGGACAGGTTAGATCTGAAGAACTAGCCTGAGCATCGAAAGAGCTATCCAAATATATAGGAATAGAAGATCCTTCAAGGTGCAGTGTGGAATCCTTAAGGGATGGTCGCTGGTACTGGCTGTCAGGAGCAGCGACCGTCAGTACCACATCGTCCATGCCAGGTATCGACTCCAAGCTTGGTATAGAAGGGAGCGATCCTGTTGAAAAAAGCATGGCAGGAGTTGGCCACGATGCTACTGTGGATACCGATACCGATGCCAATACCGGTACCGATGTCGGAGCCGAGCCCGACACAGACATCGGAGCAGCCATCGGTGACAGTTCAATCGGTACCGAGGTAACCGAAAACCTCTGGCCGCTATCCTCGGTACCAAGCCTCCGGTATCGATCGGTGTCGGTACCAAAGCGTATTGGTACCCAGTCTTTCAGACTAGAGATCGATTCCAAACTCGGCATCAAGGGCAAAGAGCCTGATGAGCGAAGCATGGAAGGCACCGACCACAAGGGTAATGAGGACATCGGTACCGACTTCGGTACCGTGTCTGATACCAGTGGCAACTCAAACGGCCTCGGGGGAACCGAGAGTTGCGGATCCGAATCATCGGAACCGAGCCTTCGGTACCGCCGAGAGGCAGTACCAAGGTGAGTCGGTACCCAGTCCTCCAGACTGAAGATCGATTCCAGACTCGGCATCAAAGGAAGTGAGGCTATCGATGCACGTCTGGAGGGTACCGATGTCGGTGGTAGTATTGGTGCTGGTACCGATAATGGAAAGTCAGTCTGGAGAATATCCACCGGTCCCGAAGGCACCGAGGACGCCAGATGACCATCCCTAGTGAGGAGTGTTTCATCCAACACCAGTGCCGATGCCGGGGTATCGGTACCGCTCGAAGTGGATGCCACCACCGGACACGGCTCAGGTATGTTCTATGTGGGGTGAACCCCAGGAACAACCTGAAACCCCTCAAACGCTTTGGAGACCGAAGACTCCCACCGGGGCTTTGAAGCCAGTGGGCCCTCGAGGGCAAGGCCGGAGCCGTCTACATGCTGTGCATGAGACCTACCACTCGAGGGCTGGCTAGTCTTAACAGACTGTTTGTGGGTTACCTGATCCTGTGTAGAAGAAGAAAGGGACGGTGCCGCGAAGTTGGAGGGAAACCGTGTATCGAGGGAACCTCGATGTTGAAAACCTCTTCTCACCAAACTGTTGTCAAGACCCAAGCAGGTTAGACACCGACTTCGAGGGTCTAAAAATAAAGTTGTACCGCCACAGTTTGAACATTTCTTGGAGAAAGTGGCTGGCGGTTCCATGAAGGAAAAAGAAGAGGCCTAAAAGGCCTAAGAAACCATGGAACACTATGAAGAAAAAATATCCCTTGAAAAAGGAAGATTTTACAAGAAAAGAAAAGAAAACACCGGCGGTATCGGTGGCGTCGGGGAAGACAGCCGCGACCACAAGAAAACTAAAGAAATAAAACAAGAATTTTCTGTGGTGACAGCAGGACGTCCTGCCGGCTCCGCAGAAAATGAAAACTGAGGAGAGGCAGTTGGGAAAGGTGGGAAGGCAGCACGCAGGCATGGTGGGATGCTTCCAAAAGCTCTTTGATTGGATGCTGGGAAGCGTTCCTGCGCAGACTCCGTCGGTACCGACATACTCATATGTGAAGACTCATTCCTGCTTGTTCCTGGAGATCAGCTTTTTTGGAATCCTCTTCTGGTAATATTTCCAATAAGGCCACTCTTCTGGTGACATTCCTTAATGACAACAATAAGGTCAGAGAGCCTGATATTTATTTGGACAGGCTATGTGCTGCATCAGTGCATAGCCCTGCCTGCCGACCCCCTAACCCCAGATATTCAATGCCACAGCAATGGCATTGAATATCCGGGGTCGCCACACCAGAAACAGAGCCAAAAGCTCACCTAGTTTTAGCTGTGGATCGCCAACTGGGTAGCAGTGCAGTATCGCCGCTACCTGATTATTGGTACACTCCACCTCCGCTCTGCCCCGGAATGCCCCCAAAACTCCCCGATGCTAACCGGACAGCATCAGGGTACATAGGGGACCTAGACGGGGATATTCAATAGCACTAAACATGTAGGTGCCATTGAATATTCTCATTGAAGGCATTTACCCAGTTTACTGGGCTGTGAACCGTGTAAATGCCTTTCGAATATCGGGCCCAGAGTGCTTAAGGCTTACTTTCAAAGGAAAGAATTACCCTTTTGCGGTTGAAACCTTTTTGTTTTTCCTGATGTTTGTAAAGTTACTCAAGAGCATAGAAAAGCCTGTTTGCAATTAAACATGCCAGTTTTAGCTACTGGGTCAACATTCTGAAATTTCCCTGGAGCAACATTTAAAATTTCCTTATAAATATTTTCAAGGGATTAGATATGTCCTGTGTTTGGAAACTTTCCTTAAAAGATAAAAAAAGTGTTTAATTATTTAGAGATACTGAATTGCTGGTAGGGCTGAATAGAGTTCATGTAATTCTGTGAGAATCAACTCTCTTGTTATATTCGTTATCCTCCTCTCCCCATGATCTGGGCTGGGTTTTACTTAGTTAATTTGTTATATGTTTAGACATTTGTTGTATGCTTCTTCTTCTTTCTTTTTTTGAATTTCCATTCATATCTATTTGCAAATATTTAAAAAATGTGAAATTAAAATAATTTCAGCAAGAGACACAGAAATATGGTTAAAGTTCCCAATTCTATAATCAGGTCCCATGTATTTTATGCATTAGCATATTAAGCAAATTCCTTTCCCTTTTCACCTTAAGCTTCTCTTTTCAAGAACTATATTCTTTAAATAAGCAGTGCTAGCTTTCAGCAAAAGGATATGAGGTGCCCTAGGTGAACCTCATCCCTTGCGCCCCTCTTCCCCCACCCCCGCCTTCATTGCCACCCCTCTCTGGAACCAGCAATGGTAGCAATAGCTTCAAACAGCCACACAGTGCTTACTGAAAGCTCTGGCAATATGAGGCTGTTTCTGCTTCTAACTCCTATGATGCCCAATCTTTTTGCATGGGGAAGAAACATATGATTAGTCACTACTACCCTCATGCAAACAGGATGTCAGTATTGGGCACTGGAGGGGGCAGAAGCAAAACAGCCTTAAAGCATCAGAGTTTAGGTCAGCGTTGCAGAACTGTTTGAAGTCATGGACCATTGGCGCTTTGGTGACTGCCTAGTTTGCCTAATGGTTGTGCCTGCCCTGGTTTTCAGAGCTTTTTGAATAAGTTTGGAACCTAACGAAAAGAAAGAGAAGCTCCCTTTGGGGGTCATTCTGATCAGAACATCCAGGCCTCTGTACGCCCAATTGGAATTGGACGCACAGGTGTAGATGTGATTCTGATCCTGCGGGGCACGTCTAGCCCCCGTGGGATCAGAATCGCAACTAGGCCTGTACGTGCAGGCCGGGACCCGATTCCCATCGGCCTGCACATACAGGCCTCCAGCCCAGCTAACTCAATCAAAGTTCCTGAATGGAGCCACGGTGCTAGGGAGTCCGGTTGCCATGGCACCACGGCTCCATTCAGGAGCCGCGTCCCATGGACATCGATGAATGTCCCCTTTCCCCACAGCCCATTCCCTGAACTGGCCTCCCATGGCTAGGGTCGAGCTGTGGAGAATCCCCTGCACCCACCTCACCTTTTTTCTGTGGCCAGAGCTCCCGTCCCCTGACATCTAGGGGGAATTATTCTGCCTCCACAGTGGAATAAGTCCCTCATCCAGTCTGCCAGCCCCGGATGTACAGGGCCAACATCAGAATCAGCCCTGTACGTCCAGGGCCACAGACCACCCACTGCCCATCCTAACTCCACCTCCACCCCACCCCTTCCTGCCCCCATCTAAGACTCCCCATACAAACACCTTGTTTGTAGGGGGAGGTTAATCGAGGATGGAAGAGGAGGCCGGATAGCAGGGATAGATCTCTTACTGTCCTGGAACAGATAATACATCCATTAAATAGACAGTGAATTAAAATTCAGTATTTGCGGCTTGTAATGACCCTATTTATGTTTATTTTACTTATATGTATTTGATATACCGTCCTTCAAAAAAGATTTGATGGTATGGTGGTTTGGCTTCAAATGTATTGCTAAACCAATGAAAAGTATCATGTACAAGTTGATCACTGGCCTTTGTTCCTACTTAGTTATAACAGAAATTTTTACACCTGTTGACAAAGTAGAGCATCAAAGGCTTGCTGGTACTGTATATGCTGCTAGGTTTTTGGAGTTATTTTAGAAGCATTTACACATATAGCATGGAATGCACATGTTAATATGACTTCAGAAAGCTGCTATTTAGACATGGAAATCAATACCACTTACAGATTTCAAGGGGAAATCATGTATATGGCAAAAAGTTTCTCTCTTGGGTTTTACACCAGCTCTGAGGCGCACACGGAATTTTAGAAAGTGCTAATTTTGGCCAGGGTTTTATACAAGGGATTAATGGAGTAATTCTCCTTAATGACCTTTGCAGTTTTCTGGGTTAAACTGCATCTTAGTAAGTAGAACCGACATGACAGCCATCGTGCTGTGGCTTAATCCCCCGTGGTTTGTTTCCGCTTCAAAAGGAAAACAAAATTTAGGCCTCAGTGCTTAAACGGATGCATGTCTATGTATAGGTTTGCAAAATGGCTCCACTGCATGTGGAAGCTGTGATATCGGCACCTCCACATGGAAGCTGCTGAGCTGACAACGCTTAATTTTCCACATATAGACTTGTAAAATGGGTCCTCCCACTGTACATGGAGGCAAATCCACATGTGCCCCTGTACACCCTTATACATCTTAATTCTCTCCACAACCTATCTAAAATGTTCCTTTTTGTCTAATTGCAGACTCTGGCATTCCAGGCCATCTGCACAATAATTTATAGAAATGCACATGTGGAGGGTAATTTTATAAACTCCCATGCAGTTAACATGCATTATCACAAGCGCATGTTGTGACTATTCTATAAAGTAAAGTACTTGCGTACTTAATAGAATAGGGGCATACCGATGTGCGAAACCCATTCATACCTGTTCTAGAACAAGTGTAAATGCCCAAAATTAGATGTGGAGGAAATATATGTAAGCTATAATATTCTATAAGTGCATAAATTTAGGCCCTGCCTATCCTCGCCCAAGCTCCACCCTTGAGCTCGCCCTAAGCAATAGTATGTGCGATGGGACTTATGTAATCGCTTAGAGAATAGTGACTGTCTAAAGTATGTGCATAAATTATGCACATGTGACGTTTAGGGGTATGTTTACTAAACAGCAGTAGTGGCTTCCATACAATATCTGAGCCGCAGCCAACATACTCAGAACAGGTACTTATGCATATTACTAACACTTAACTTTCGGCACGTGCTTTAAAAAAAATCAACTCCATGGTTAACGTGCATTTTCTTGCAGGTACTTGACTTACAAATCGGAGCATAAGTGCATACAGTAGTTAAGGCGTGATCACTTACATTAGTTCAAGAGCTAGTGTAAATACCTGTGTTTGCATTTTGCAATTATGCACATAAATTAAAAAATTGTATTATCTACATGTATAATTGCTTGCACCACCTGTACTCTGTTCAGACTCTACCCACATAGATGCCCACACTGAAAGCGCACGTGATGCAAACTATGTGCGTACTTTTACGCTAGTCAGTATTTTATGAGAGGTCACCATTTACACACATAAATGACTAAAATACCAGAATTTACATGCATTATTCATGCAGAAATCTACATGGCTCCTTATAAAATTATCCTCTTAGCAATGAGTGATAGAGACCTTGGTAGACAGTATACACAGATTGAAGACAAAGATTGCCTCATGGCTTTTTACCCCTGCTGCTTTTAATGTCCTTGAAAATGTCACATTATCTTTCATTCTACCTCTTTTCCTTGAATAAAATATCTCTGTTTTTAGGACAAAAAAAAGATGATATTTGACGGCCCTTCTCTTACTGAAAAGCTATTGTCATGTGCCAATAGAGAAGTCAATGAAAATGGTCTCATTAAACCAGGCTCTTCCTGTCACTAAACTTGACATTTTTATTAATATTTCAGAAAACTGCATACCATGCACTTAAATGAAAAAAAAAAATCATTATTACTGATCAACTGTTCCTCACAAGAAAAGGAAATCTAACAGAAGAATCATCTTTAACAGAGATGTTTAAGATCATATTCTGGCTACAGCTCACCATCTCTGTTGGTTACCCATCATTAATCTACATCTCTTTGATGTCACTGTTACATTATGCAAAGGGGAAAGGGCGATTGCCTTTGCAAAACAATCGATGCAAGAAAACCGCAGTTCGGGTAGAAGGTATTTACCGAGTGGTTGCCTAAGTAAAGTCTAATTTTCAAGCACTCCCGTTTGAACTCGGCAGCTACAGACCCTCTTGCTTTTAAACTGCAAAATAAAATGTGGGACAGTATTTTGAATTGCCACTATTAAGAGGTAGACAGTTCATTGAGTCATGCAACTGTCACCTTTCTCATTGCTTCCTTCTAAGAATTAGATCAAACCCTGCTAAACATGACCAGATGATATTAACATTGACGCTGAACATCAGGTCTAGACTTGTGAAATAAAATATGAAATGCTTTCATTAGATGATGCAGTTAGGAGAGAAAACCAAGAATTATTTCTTGTTGCATGAGAGATGTTTTAATGAGTAACTTTTATATCAAGCTTGATTTAACGGTGTTATTTCACCTATAATATTTAAAAAGTTGACATAGATAGCCTCTGTGACCCTTGTGCTATCTTAGAGGGACAGTTACCAAGCCACTGTAAATGTGCAGTTTCAGCAAAGCAAAATTTACCGTGAGAGTTATGGACCTGCCAGATGGCAACTTGTGTGGTAAACTGAATTTTATGCTGCTGCAGCCAGAATAGCATGTTTGCTTCTCATTGTTTACCATGCATTTACTGCACATTTTTGCCAATTCTCACTTGTTATTTGGCAAATGATGTGCATTATTCCTTTAATGCACATTAACCATCCCTCTTGTTTAATTATACAGAATGGTTTATTGTTATTTTTGTCTGTTTTTCTTGTATGTCAATTTTAAAAAAAGTTATGTACAAGCGAACATTATTGTAACACTTCATGTTAAAGTGATATTTTAAAAATATAGGAGTTTACAGCCTCTGTATATAGGTAAACTGCAGTGCAGTGTGTGTGCCATTGAGTCAATGCTGACCCAGCAGCCCCTGGGTTTTCTTGGCAAGATGTGTACTTAAGTAGATTGCCAGGCTGTTCTCCTGAGGCAATGGAAGGTAAAGTAACTTGCCTACAACCACAAGCAGTGCCAGTGGGAATTGAACCCTAATCCCTTGGTCACCAGGATACTCCTTCACTGTACGAGTAGGTATAGTGTAATAATATATCTTAAAATGCACAGTATTTGGGTCTATAAGGTTTTTGTTTTTATCATTTTTTATATATCTGCATAGCATCTCTTGCCAATACTAGGATTAATTCTGTGATATTCTACTCATCTATGTTCCCACCGGTCTAGTCTCGTCTACCTAATTAGTATATGTATGGCCCCCAATGGAGAGATTCTTTCTCTCCTGAGATATTGTAGCTGTCCTGCGACACATTGACTATGACCCTCATTACCCATTAACAGATATACATATTCTCCCCCCTTGCTTTGTAGTTATACAGGGATGGTTATGGACTGCCCTTGCATCACCGATTTTGGCAAGTCCTGCATTGCTTCAGGCACACATCTTTTTTTAACTCTCTATTTTTACTGCTTTTATTTGATTTTATTATTATTTATATGTATTTGCCCCTTTTATTCTTTTTTATGTTTTTTAATCACTTCTGGTTGCATCTACTTTTAATATTCCAAGCTGCACTAGCAGTATTGTTTACAATTGCCATGACGCCTGCCAATACATTTTTTGGTGGGCTTTCTGTCCTTAAACGGTTGCTGTACCCATGCTTTCTTTCAATTCCCAGTCAATTCACTATGGACTTCACTATTTATTTGGCATGCAATAGGTATGTGTATTGTTTATATTACATCTCCTGCTTGTTTGTTGTGGAGGGCTCCTCCAATTTTACAATTTTTTGATTATTTATTTCCTTTTTATGTCTATTCCTTCCTCATAGCACATGGCTTTATATTACACATTCCTTCCTAATACTGGTGACTAATGCTTTTCGCCAATGTAATGCTTTTTGCATAATTTTAATCAAGGTTATCTTATTCACAATTGTTACCCCCTGTTTTCATAGTACAGCTAAACTTTATAGTCTGTTTGTATATTTGACTGGATATGTAGTTTGCTTTAGTTCACTTTATTTAACAGGTTATTTATACCGCTATATCTTTAGTCATAGCGGTTTACATTGTAACTTAATCTGGATAAAGTACTTAAACAGGGGTAAAACAACATGGATTATACAGTGAACATTTTAGATACAGAGGTAAGTAACATATGAGGCATAAGGTGTGTCTAAGTACAGAGGTTACATTTTGAGACTGTGTGATGAAATTATATAACAGGTCCATAGTGTTCTGTGAACAGGAAGATCTTTAATCTTTTCCTGAAGTCATGAATATCTCTCATGGATTTTAGATAATCTGGCAGAGAGTTCCACAGTGATGCAGCATATATTGAGAATGTCCTGTTTCAAGTCGTTTGTTTGCTCCTTGTTTTGATGTTTGGGATGGCCAATGAATGTTTCTTGATGATTCTTCTGGGTCGAATTTCAGGGTCTTTTTGTATCATGGTTTGCAGAATATCCACCGATGAATGGTTAATTGTCTTGGAAATGGTTAACAGGGTCTTGAATTTAATGCGGGAGTATATTGGGAGTCAATGTAGCTTTTTTAGGATGAGCATAATTGTTTTGTTCCTCACCGCATGGCTCTATTGTACTGCTGCCGCACAATTCATGGTCCTATTACTTTTCCTTGCCATGCTAGTGTTTAATTGCATTCTATGTATTTATAGCTGCTGTCTACTGATCTATCAGGTCTGCTCTATTGAGTATCACATTACCCAAGAAAGTGTCTTACTATATGGCTATGGACACCATTCTAATAAGATATATACTTTCCCTTATTGGCTACATGGTGATATTTTTGGCCCTAGTCATTTCACATAACTCCTTCTCAATGACCTGTTTGGGTCCTACGTCTAAGCCCCATGCACTTTTTTGTAACTGAATTTGATGGTATGTTTTTTACTTATATTTATGTTTGGATCACATCTAGCTATATGTATATTTTACTCATAATTATTGTGCTTACATGGTACATCCTTTATGTTTTTTAACTTTGTTATTTATTTGTTTTTAACTTTTTTACTTATTATTTCATACAAGCATGCTTTTTTCCTCACAATATGATATTTCTTTTATTTATTTTGTACATTTGTTTTGTGTCATATTAAACATTGTCATTTTATGGTTTCTACTAAGGTCCCAAAGCCCCTGACAAAGGCTTCAATTTGCCAAAACATGGCATGCCTTTATTAGAGAGTCCAGTGCTGCGCCTGGCCCTGTGCGGATGCATCCCAGGATACATCGAACAGGGCCAGACATGCCATTTTACAAGATAGCGGCCAGAGTGGGAGCGCGTAGGCAGCACTCGTACCTATTTGGTGCAGGGAGACTTAGATTTAGGGGCCGCTAGACCACCTGGGAATTTTTACTTTATTTGTTTTTGCTTGGGGGTGATTTTCTCTCACTTGGGTTTTGGGGTGGGGGGTTCAAGGGCTGATAGACCACCAGGTAAATTTTATTTTATTTATTTTTGCTTAGGGGTGATTTTATTTTACTTGGGGGTGATTTTCTCTTACTTGGGTTTTGGGGTGGGGGGTTTCAGAGGCCGCTAGACCACCATGTAATTACTTTTTGTTGGGGCTCTGGCACCCAGCAGTGTTTTGATGGCATCAGGGGCTTTTCACGAAGCGATTGTCCCCAATGCCATCAGAATACTGTGGAGTGGGGGGTATTGGGGCAACAGGGCCACCAGGGATTCTCACCTGTCGGGCACCAGCCCTGACAGTATTTTGATGGCATCGGGGGGTTCTCCTGAAGCTGCCATAATACTGTTTGGGGCCGATATGCAGATTAGCCATGCAGTGCCTAGAGAGCAAGCCAAACTAGTGCAGCATGTGGTTTGGCTTGCTCTCCCAGTTTAATGCTGCAGTGGCTCATTTGCATGTACAGTTACCATGGCAGATATTTGCATATCCTAACCTTCCTGCATCATGCATTAAAACACGTGTGTTGTCAGGAACATTAAAAAAAATTGATCCAGTGTGCGTCTAGTACCGGCTTTCTGCATCGGCTTGATTGTTATCTATCCTGCCACTAATAGAAGCACTGCATTTGTGCACATCTTACTCTTCACCTTGGCCAACATATGATAGTGGAATAGCATGTTGGAGAGCATAAGTTGAAAATCTTTGCTGATGCCACTTAGCTTCATGTCCTATTTCCATAGGTGGTGGTACAATAAAATCAAGTTACCAGCCTTATAGATTGAAACAGTTGTTTTTGACTCTTGTCAGACAAGCTGATAAACATGAAGTACCTATAAAGTCTCATTTTTGGCTTTTCAAATGTCAACAAAATCTATTTGGTAGTTTCTCCATCGATTGCAGGTCAGAGCAAACAGTATGTGACTTGTGTACAAACCATGGCAAATGCCTAAAAGTGATTTCTTAAAAACAATTTTCACTCAGTTTCTGCATAGTAAAGATAGAAGAATGCCACCTGACATTTTCCTATCTCTGCTGTTTCATTTGGAGAACACTCATGCTATGGCCATTGTTGCAATACCTGCTGTCTGATTTGACTCAATGTGATTGTGCTGCCTGGAATTTTTATTCTTGGTTTGTTTGGGGGGGAGTTTGGTCAAGTTCTTTCTATCTACCTCTTTATACTTCCAACTCAATTCCATCTTCATTCACTTAAGACCAGAAGCAACATCAATGGGTCTTCAACAGTTTATCTAATTACTAGGTGTAGCTGTTTATCGAAAGCCAAAGTTTCCTGCAGCCTCTCTAGTCCTGGTTAGCCTGAGGAGCAGAGTTCTAGACTGGGGATCAAATTCAGCTATACCCTACCACCAAATCATGAGACCAGTCCTCTACTCTTATTTCAATGCATAAGTAATGATTTTGCAGTGGGAAAGTTTGCAGGCATTAATTTAAAAATCATATAAATGCATTAAACAGCACTAATGGATTTTTTTCCCTAAGAAGACATTTTTACCTTAAATGGATTACACCTGTGCTTTTTTATTTAAATATATCACTTCTGGTTTTCATACATACAGTAATACCTCTCTACAGTATGATTAGGCAGTGCCACCCAAAGCAAACTGAATACAATCCCTTCCGGAATTTCACAGAAAATCAGCCATGGCAATATACTACCAAGATTTTCCTGCATTCACTAATTTTTTTTTTTTTATTGAGATTTTAGTCAATTACAATAACCAAGTAAGTGAAGGTCAATCAAAGATACAAAACAAGAGAAAGATAACTAACTCTTTTGGAATACAAGGAAATAAACACGTGATACAGTCCACATCATGAAACCATGCTGCACTAAAACAATCAGGAAATAACTTTCTAAAAATAAAAAAAAGGGAACAACGTCCCAACAAAGAGGTCTATAATTAATCGCTGGTCCTTTCTACCACTCTCTTATCGGCCAAAAATCTTTCCAGATGAAGCACTTCAGTAAAAACATATTAAGCATCACCTAAACCAATGATGCATTTACAGGGGAAGCGAAGGAAAAACGTAGCTCCCAAAGCCAACACCTGAGGCTTCAACTTTAAAAATTGCCTCCGGAGTAATTGGGTATTCTGTGAGACATCAGGAAAGATATTGACTCGCTGGCCACAAAATTTAGGCAATTTTACTTTAAAAAAGGCACGAAGAATACGTTGCTTAACTACAACCGAAGAAAAAGTGACTAATAAAGTGGCACGCGTGTTGATGTTATCCTGTGAGTCCTCTAAGAAGGCAGTGAGATTATTCAATAGAGAAACAATTTCATCAAGCTCACCCTCCACCACATTAACTTGCTTGACTGAAGAGGGAATATAATACAAACAGGAAATTTCAAAAGAATCCGAAATGGCCAAAACATCTTTAAGAAACGTATCTAATAGAATTCTATGAGAAAGCAAAGAAGAATAGGGAAAATTAAGAAATCGCAAATTACAAGACCTTAAGGAATTCTCCAGGGCTTCAACCTTATTATGAAGCAATAAAGAATCCTTAATTCCAGCAACACTCGTCGTGTGTAAAGGAAGAACCTGGGATTCCAAAGTAGTTATAGCCAAATCAACAGAGCCAATTTTCTCATCAAGCTGCCGCAGCGCAGCCATGGCCTCTTGCGAGAAAAAGCATAGGGAATTCAGAGAAGTTGATACTTTATTATCAATTAACTTTAAGGCACCCCACAGATCCCGCAAGGTAATCTCCGTATCCGATGAAAGGGTAGGAAACTCAGAAGAGCTACCTACCTCTAAGGGCAAGACAGGAGTTGGTAATTTAACAGAAAATGAATCCCTTACCAAAACAGATGACTGCGTAGATTGGCCAGGTAGATTGCCAGGAACTGGGCACAAAGGAGGGGATCTTCCGCCTGAACTCAAAGACAACCCTTCCGGGGAAGACTGCGCCACTGGTACAGCGGCAAAATGCTTATCCAAGGGACCGACCAGTTTGGAATCTCCGGTCACGGTCCCTAAAGCTTTACTCCCGGACTTAGCCTTCCTCTTCCCCATAATACAGAGAAAAATTAGCTCACAAATAGCAAATTAATTACAAATGCTACCAAACAACAACAAAAGAAGAAAAACACTAAATTCCAAACAGAAAAACAAACTACAACGGTGCAGTACCGTGAAGTGACGTCGAAGGGGCCTCAAAGGGGCCTAACAAGCCCCTTTGACCACGCCCCTTCGACACACGCCCCTTCGACACACGCTCCGCGTCAAGCAATAAGCTCAAAATATAGAGCTAAAAAAGACCCTGTAGGTAGGGCTGTCCCGTCAGTGCCTGGCTGCTGAAGTAGGAGGAGAAAGCCCAATCCTCAGCTGCAACGGCAGCAGCAGCCTCCCGAGCCGATGTCCTGGCTCTGCACACCTCCGTGGATAGAGACAGCTGGTTCACAATTTGCACCTCCCGGTTCAGCTATATCCCCCAAAGGGAAGTCCCCGCAGGTAGGGCTGTCCCATCAGTGCCTGGCCGCTGAAGTAGGAGGAGAAAGCCCAATCCTCAGCTGCAACGGCAGCAGCAGCCTCCCAAGCCGATGTCCTGGCTCTGCACACCTCCATGGATAGAGACAGCTGGTTCACAATTTGTACCTCCCGGATCAGCTATATCCCCCAAAGGGAAGTCCCCGCAGGTAGGGCTGTCCCATCAGTGCCTGGCCGCTGAAGTAGGAGGAGAAAGCCCAATCCTCAGCTGCAACAGCAGCAGCAGCCTCCCGAGCTGATGTCCTGGCTCTGCACACCTCCGTGGATAGAGACAGCTGGTTCCTGCATTCACTAATTTTAGCAGCTCATTTCTCATAGAAAAAAAGAGAAAATATTTCACAGCAGCGGGGACTTGCTCTGTCTTGAACTATCATTCAAGACAAATGCAAGCAGGAAAGATTTGTTGGGAAAAACATAGTGATCTATGTGCCAGTGCTAAAAAAAAACAGAAAAAAGATCTCTAGTACAGAAAACTGAGCCCTGCAGCTAGCACAATTGAATGTTGATGGTAGCTCTTGGCAGTGATAGAGCAGATGTAGACAGAAGGCACAGTAACATATACCATTTTGTCTTCCAATAACAGAAGAAAAACTGCCTAGCAAAAATCGTTGTTATGCTACATAATGTTACTTGTGCCAGGGCACCAAATAATTGTGTGTTCCTAGAAGATTTTTGATCGTGGTTTCAAATGGTACACCTATTTAGCGTAGTTACTCACCTATAACAGATGATCTCCGGTAACAGCAGGAATATAGTCTTCACATATGGGTGATGTCTGTAAGGATGGAGCCCGCCCGGGAATGCTCCTCTTGTCCAATAAGAAAGCCTTTGGGCATCCCACTGCACCTGTGTAGCTGCATTCCCACCTTCCCAACTCTCCCTCCTCAGTTGAGTTTGTAGCTGAGATAAAAGGAGAGAAAAGCTGACTTCCGGTGGCATGGTGGGCTAGGAAGGACGTCTCTTTCTTAGCTCCGGAGCCTACTCTCCCCCCTCTTCATTTAAACTGTTAATCGTTGTCTCCTTGCCTAGTCTGAGTTGGGGGGGACAATTTCTTCTTGACGGGGGATAGTTTAATGTTCCAACTTGGTCGCGGACCCCGTGGCAACGAAAACCACCCGGCGGGAGCGGCCCCGAGGTGGAGAAGCTAAAATGGCGGAAGGTGATCTGGCTGGCCAGGCTCCCACTGCCTCGTGCACGATGGTGGAATAGGTATCAAAAGTGGTAGTGGCTGCGCTTGAAGACCGCCTGGGGGGGCCTGGCGACCCAAATGAATGCGGTGGCTCAGGCGGTCTCTGATTTTACCGGACGAGTGGAACAGGTGGAGCAAAGAATTAGCACCTTGGAGGACAAGCGGGTGCAAGATGCGGCTCAGATCCAGAAGCTGGAAGAGGCCTTGATGAAGCAAGCGGATAAATTAGAGGACCTCGAGAATCGGAGTCGGCGCAATAATTTATGATTCATTGGCATTGTGGAATCGGTGCAGGACAAAGATCTCCGGCGGTATCTAGAGCGGTGGCTGCCCGCCAATTTGCCGCTGGCGGAGGGGCTAGGTGAGATCACCCTTGAAAGAGCGCACTGGCTGGGCCCTTACAGAGCTGGCGATAATAGGCCTAGGGCAGTCATCACCCGATTTCTCAAAGAGGCCCAGAAGGAGGGAGTCTTGAGAGCGGCGAGGCAATCGAGGCGCACCGGGGCCCCTGCCTGCAATGTACTGATTTTTCAAGACTACTCTGCCGGGGTCTCGCTGCGGCGCAGGGCCTATAAGGAGGTTTGTGGCTGGCTGGTTGGAGAAGGGCCTCCGATTCACATTGGCTTATCCCGCATCCCTTCGAGTGGATTGTGCAGGAGGACGCCGCATGTTTTCAACGCCGGAGGAGGCTATGGCCTACTGTGACCAGTGCAGGTGACTGTGGGGTCTCCAGTTTGGCGGGACAGTAGTGTTTTTCTGTGGACCCTGGACTCTATGGACATAAGAGGTGTGGGGGGAGAGTACCCTTACGCCACTTGCTATAGTGGTTGCTGATCAATGTTTAATTTTAGACTGCTAGTGTTGTGTATGCTGTACAAGTGGCTAAAGTGTGCGAAATATTGACCCCTAATCAAGCTTGTCGTATTCTGCCATCTAGGTGGTCTACGAGGAGGGAGTGCATGCTTCCTGGGTGATGTGCTGGCTGCCATTGGTTTGAGTGGGGTCTCCGGCAGTTTGCTACAGGTGCCTGAGGGTGCCCATGCCTTCTGATAGAGGGGGGGGAACCACTCACTCGGCTAGCCGGTGCATTTGTTAGTTGGTTAGTTTGAGTTGTATAGTCATTTGTAAGACATTTATATGTAGTCCTCAGGCTTTTTCTTTCTCTTCCTATACCAACCCATGTACATATCTAGTTTGCGATGTTGGGGTCCAACTGCCTGTGGCCTGAGGCAGAGACGGGGGGCAGAAGATCGGGGAGGGCGGGTGGAGGTACTGGGGAGCACATTTCTATATGTTAGTAATTGTTTACAATATGTTAAATTATATCCGGGCCTGGGTGTGGTTTTTGCTGGGTTATTGTGGATGGGGGACGTTGTTGCTATTACTGCTGCTAGATGTGAAGGGAAGGACGATTGGGCCGGGACGGGTTGGGATCCAGGCTAGAGGGCCTATTGGAGCGTGGGGGGGGGGTGTTGAGGGGGCAGCTGTCTGAGTGGGCGTTGGGGAGGGGGGAGGGGGACTCTACATGTCTCGGAGGTCTCGGAAGTGGTGGAGGGACCTTGGGAGCTAGGTCGGCAGATGGGAAGTGGAGAGGGGGATGGGAAGGTGCAGGGGGGATGGGACAGGGGGAGGGGGGAGTTGAGATTGAGATTGGGTGGGATACCCAGAGTATAAGGGTAAGGGAGCTAGAGGGGGGTCGAGCATGTGACTGGCTTCTTGGGTTTGTTAGGGTTGATGCGCGTGTGTGATTGTGTCTGTGAGTGTGTGTTGGAGATCTGGGGGAAAATTGTGCTGGGGGGGGGACCCTAGGCTGGGGGGGTTCTCGCCAAGGTACAGGGATGGCTGGTACTACTTGGAGATCCTTTTGTGGGATGTGTAATGGGTAATGGCACTAAGATAGCCTCCTGGAACATATGCGACCTGGGTTCCCCGATAAAGAGATATAAAGTTCTACAACAACTAAAACGTAAGCAGATTGGGATTATAATGTTGCAGGAGACACATCAATCAGCGGCAGAACATGTGAAATTGTGTAGAGGCTACATTGCTAAGGTTTATGGGGCCCCTGCAGTTGGAAAGAAATGAGGGGTGGCCATCTTAATTGCTAAGCATGTGGGCTGGGTGGAGGATAAAGTTGAAATAGATTCGGATGGCCGATATGCTTTGGTGTGGGGGCTGCTTGATGGGATCAAAGTTGCCTTATGCTCGGTGTATGCGCCTAATGTCTATGAGGCTCGATTTTATCAGGCTCTTGCCCGATTGTTGGCGTCTACTGATGGATATCAGGTAATTTTGGTAGGTGATTTTAATGCAGTTTTGGACGATAATATGGATAGATCTGGGCCTCTTGGGGGGAGAGATCGGAGGGGTACGCGGAGATTGTGGGGGTTGTGTGAGGCAAATAAGTTGTTGGATATCTGGAGAGTTTTACACTCTGGGGACCGAGAGTATACCCACATGTCTAGGGCCCATGGAACGTGGTCACGCATCGATTATTTCCTGATTTCGGACTCACTGTTTAGCTGGGTGTTGGAGGCGGAGGTTGGTCCCTCTGTCATTTCTGACCATGCGATGATAATCATGGAGCTGCGCAACCGAGATCCATGCAGAAACTGGATTTGGCGTTATCCTTTGGAGCTCAGTGGGGATGTTCAGTTTGAAAGGTTCCTTCGGGACAGGTGGGGGGATTACGTGGCCTTTAATGACCAACCAGGGCTCTCTCCGGCTCTCTTTTGGGAGGCCGGCAAGGCGGTCATCCGGGGGGAGATTATTAGTTACTATAGTTTAAAGCGGAAGCGGAGGAACCAGAGAATTTTATTCTTGGAACGTGAACTGGGTAAGGCGCGGAGACAGGTGGCGGCGAAAAGGACAGCGGTGAACAAGCGTACGTTGAAGGAAGTTCAGATGGAATTGGAGATGCTCCTTCACCAGCGCGCCCAGAAATCCATGCTGTATTATAGGTATCAATTGTACCAGCATGGGAATCAGGCGGGGAGGTTGTTGTCGTCTCTGGTGAGGCCGGCAGGGGGGGTCGGAACACATTGGGGTTATAAGGCATCCGGATGGGTCCCTTCGCAGGGATGCGGTGGGGATAGAACGGGTCTTTTCTGATTATTTTTGACAGCTTTACTCAGGAGACCGGGACAGAGAGACGGAGAGTAAGGAATTTTTGGCGGGGTGTGTTTTACCGCAACTGAGTGCAGAGCAGTTACAGGCCTTGAATCAACCTATATCCTTGCACAGGTGCAGGAGGGGATTCGGAATTTGAAGAATGGGCGAGCTCCTGGAATGGATGGCTTACGGGGCGACTTCTACAAGATACTGGGGGACGTAATAGTGGCCCCGCTAGCAGGATACTTTGAAGATTTGGTCCAATGTGGCGGGTTTCCATATGAGGCGAACAAAGCTTTGGTCACTATACTGCCGAAGCCGTGGAGGGACCCGCTCCTCCCGGGTTCATATAGGCCCATTTCTCTTCTTAATGTTGATATTAAGATCCTGGCCAAGATTATGGCGGACAGGTGGCGGTATTTATACCGGCCCTGATTCATGGGGATCAGGTGGGCTTTGTGAGGGGCCGGCATGCGGCTTACAGTTTGCAAAGACTTTTGATCTCTATCTGTGCGGGGCGGGCGGCTCAGCTGGGGTCTATGCTTATCAGTTTTGACGCTGAAAAAGCATTTTATCGGGTCAATTGGGGGTTTATGTATCAGGTTTTGGGTGCAATAGGGTTCACAGTCTTTTTTGTGGATGTGGTACGGCTTCTTTACGCGGACCCGAAAGGGGCTATCATGGTGAACGGGAACCTGTCCTCGGATTTTTGTATTCAAAAAGGGACTCGCCAGGGCTGTCCTTTATCCCCGCTATTGTTTGTTTTGACATTGGAGCCTCTACTGATCCGGATTCGGGCCCATTCTCAGTTTCGGGGCATCACTGTAGGGAGGACGGAATTTCGCGTTGCGGCCTTCGCTGATGATTTTCTTGTGCATTTAGCAGACCCTCAGAGGGGGTTGCCACACCTGTTAAGCCTTCTTCGTGAATATGGGGTGCCCTCAGGGTTCCGATTGAATCTGGATAAATCAGAGGCATTGTTAATGGGCCACGGGGCGCAGCAGGGTTGGCAGGACGACTTCCCCTTAAAGTGGGCGAGGGGGCATTTCAAATATTTGGGTATCTACATGCCAGTAGAGTTGGGAAATCTTTACCAGCTGAATGTTACCAAGCTCTTAACCGCCTTGACGGTCAGTGTGGATAAGTGGCGAGACCTACCGTTATCTTTAGGTGGCCGCATTGCATTGTATAAGATGACGTTATTCCCTCAGATTTTGTATTTGCTGCAGACACTCCCATTGTTGCTAAAACGCTCAGACCTGCGAAAGATGGATAGCTTGCTCAATCGATTTTTATGGCGGGGACGGCGGCCCAGGGTGCGTCTGGAGGTGTTGCGGCAACCCTGGGCTTCTGGAGGTATGGGACTTCCCGATATCCGGAAGTATAATATAGTGTGCTTGTTACAGTATGTATGGGATTGGCTTTGGGAACTGGGGGAATACACCCCATTGGGGATGCTACGGGAGGCGGTGAAGCCTCTCCATTTACGATATCTTTTGCATGTGAGGGCAGTAAGGGGGCCGGACCGAGATCTTCGAGTTATTGTTTTGGATCCCATCCGGAAGGCGTGGAAGTATTTTTGTAAAAGTCGACAGCTTGCAGTTTATCATTCTCCTTATCTCCCCATTCGGGGTAATGGTGAGTTCTTACCAGGACTTGGGGGAAGCCCTTTTGCGCGGTGGACACAACTGGGGATAGTGAATCTGGAGCATGTGGTAACGCCGGAGGGTGTGGTGGCGGATTTCTCCTTGCTGCGTCAGCAGTATCCTCTAGAGGGATGGGATGTTTTCCTCTATGCCCAGGTTCGTAGCTACATTCGTAGTGTGCCAATGGAGGCTTTGCGAGGGTAAGTCAGTTCTGGTATAGAGGTGGCATTACTGGAGGGGGAGCAAGGGGCGCGAGTAGCTTGGTTGCATAAAATGTTATGGGAATTGGTGCCGCCGGTTGCTCTGGACGAGCTTGCTGCGGTTTGGGCTTGGGATTTAGGGGAGGCGGTGACGAGTGAAGAGGTGTTACGTGGTCTGTCAACTATTCCGAAACTTAGTGTGTTGGTGACATTTCGGGATGTGCAATACAAATTGCTGCATCGTCTCTACTATGCTCCCCTTCGGGCATGGAAGGCTGGGATTGGTAGTTCCCACTGCTGTCCTCAGTGTGGAGAGGGTAGAGCCACGCTGGGTCATATGTTCTGGGGGTGCACGCGGGTTCAGGTCTTTTGGGGACAGGTGTTGGCTTACCTGGTGGGCTGTGTGCGGCGCCCGCTAACCTTTACGGCGGTAAATGTGGTGTTGGATGTGTGGGAGGAACTCTGGGATGAAGCGGTGGGGCAGGTGGTACTGCAATGGATGCGTTTGGTGCTGGTGACTGCTCAAATGACTATATTGCATAGGTGGGTGGATGCTAAGGGTCCCACATATGGCTTCTGGAGGGGACGCTTGCATGATGTGCTGTTGATGGAACGGCTTAGGGCTAGTGGGCATCCTGGGCGGTGGCAGCGCATTTTGCTGAGGTGGGAACCCCATTTATATTCTTTGCCCAGGAGAACCCGTAGCCGGATTCTGGGAGGGGTCTGAGGGTCCTTGTTCTCCCTGGCTTTAGGACCACTTACGGACACATACAAACTCAGATTTGGATTGCACAAGTTGGGGTTGGGAGGGGGGGTTGGGGGGAGGGAGTGTTACCGGGTATGGGGGTAATTTGCTAATATGACTCCTTGGCATGCAGGGGGATGGGCACGGGAGAAGAGTACACCCCGAGCCCGTCTACTGCTGGGTCTCGTATTTGTTGGAGCCGGGGGGGGGGGCATGACACTTGGTTGCTTTGTCATTTTTCTATCTTGGGACTTACATTAGGGGCCCAATGGTGATAGTGTCTCTCTTTTGCGCCTATGCGTGGTTCAGGGCTCTTTGGCTTCATTCTTGGTCAGTGGTTATTTCTCCCTTATTTGTTCTTTTATGTTGTACGCTTTTTGTATTCTAGCTTGCTATGCAAATTTGTATTGTACTGTTCTGGTGTGGATATGAAAAACTTGAATAAACAAATTTGAACATAAAAGGAGAGAAAAGAATACGTACAACTCCTAGGGGAGGAGGGTGGGTTGTGAAGACTAAATTCCTGCTGTTCCCGGAGATTTCCTGTTACAGTTGAGTAACTACACTATTTCCAGAAACAAGCAGGAATGTAGTCTTCACATATGGGACTACCTAGCTTGAAGATGCCAGGAAAATGACCTCAGAACCAATAGCAGTTTGCCTCGGGGTAGGCTTAAAGAGGTCATGGATCCTCCATAGATGTCTGGTATTGAATTCCAGGATGGAGGGTAGGAGTTGCTCTAAGTCTAAAAGAGATGCTGGAGGACAGCCTGACCAAACATGACATCCCGGCGGGAGTCCTTGTCTAGACAGTAGTGAGCAGTAAAAGTATGGATGGAAGACCAAGTTGCTGCTTTGCAGATTTCGAGAATGATCACAGAGCATAGATCTGCCATCGAGGCAGCCATGGCTCGAACATTATGAGCAGCGACATGACCTTCAAGGGATAGTCCTGCCACGTCATAAGCAAAAGTGATGCAATCTGCTATCCATTTGGAGAGAGTACGCTTGGATACTGGCAGACCTAGGTAACTAGAGTTAAAGGAGATGAACAATTGAGAAGACTTTTGGTGTTCTCAAGTCCTCTGAAGATAAAATTCTAGAGCACATTTAAAATCAAGAGTATGGAGGGGTTGCCTCTGCCCTAGACAAATGTGGTCTAGGGAAAAATACCGGAAGGTAAACTGACTGATTTAGATGCCCTGTTTCTGCGCCTGGGAATACACACACGTATATAGCATAAAAGCAGCAGCACTAGTTATTCTTAGCACCTACGTTTATGTATGTATACCCCCCAGGCAATTTTATAAGCACCTATTTGAGTGTGTAAAAAGCTGCTTTACAAGATCGTCTCACTCATACAATTACCCCGCATTATGGCATAGTTTTAATATACCATCACATCTGTATGCTGATGTCACCTTTCACTATGTAATCAAACAATGGGTGTGGGGGGATGCTGACGCTGTGTCAATGGTATGACATGGGGAAGAAGTGATAATTTTGTCATCTCATGCCTTCCCTCTCCCTCCTTCAGGACTCAAATTCAGCCAACAGGAGTGGGCTGCTACATCTTTTTTTTTCTAAGCAAGTATGTCTGGAGGGGTGGAGATGCAAGTATGGAAGGTCTGTGGAGGCTACTCTGGGCTCTGTGGAGGCCCAATGACATCATGCAGCCAGGATCTCCCACCTCATTACCAAGTGGCACAGTATCCAGGAATAAGCAACAAAAGAGCTGGAGCAGTAAGCAGTCCTTTGCCAGTTATTGCCATTTATTCATTTACTTTGGGCTGGTCCTGACCAAAGTGATCCTGCACTTGCAAAAGGGTTCAACTTAAGACAAGGTGCAGTATCTTATTGCCAGTGAACTTTTGGGGCAGGACTTTGGAATGTCTTGATGCAACACTAATGATACCTCACTTTAGACTTATTTACTAAGCAGCATTAGTGTCATTAACTGCAAATGTTAACCCATGCTTGCTCTAGAACACCTGCACTAAGGTACTTCCTCATAATACACCCCCCTTAGCAACTATTACAGCCCTCCCCTATCCAAAGTTATGTTATCACAATTCTCCTAAACTATTTCCCGCCTTTAACTACCATTCTTGCATATCACCCCCTGACAAAATGGCAGATATCACACAAATTCTAATAATTGCCCTATACATTCTAGCCCTCATCTTAGCACTATATAGTGCCCTCCAGACCTACCAGGAACCTTCTTTCCACTTCCCCATCCCCATCATCCAACACCATCCTAACCACAACCAATTATTCAGTATCTACAAATATGAATACCCACGAGGTAACCACCATCACAAATATAAACAACAGAGGAGACTAATTCACATCAACATTACTCCCAACATTTACTCCCCAACAAAGGACAGATCCTTTACATAACTAAGCTGCATACTCATAAATTCCCGATCCATAAGAAATAAAATCCTTATAATACGGGATATCCTAATAGACGAAAACGCAGACCTACTATGTGTCACGGAAACATGGCTCACTGAACAAGGTTCCATACTACTAAATCAACTAAACATTAAGGATTACTCCCTTTTCAACTGCCCTAGACACTCCAAAAGAGGAAGTGACGTCCTTATTCTGGCCAAGTCAAAACTAAATGCATTTGCTAGCATCTGCAGCAACTGTGATGGGGCTGACTTGATCAAAATTGAAAATAAATGCATAGCAATATGCCTCCTCTATAGACCACCCACAAACAACAACCACAACCTCACCTCCATACTTGAATCAGCATGTACTGCTTCTACGAAGAAGCCCCATTTTATGCTTGGAGATTTTGACCTTGCATCTCTCCCCATGCAACAATCTACAGCCTTCCTAGACGTTATGGAAGAAATGGGCTTCATTCAAGCAATGAACCAACCTACACACATTAAGGGTAACACCCTTGATCTGCTTTTCATCCCAATATCCCTTACTATATACCCGAAGTTCTCTCCCGCTACATCAACTCAGGTCCCATGGTCAGACCACTTCATCATACGAATAAATCTCCCAACCAACCTCACTACTCAAGCGCCCTCTAACAAATCCCCCCATATTGTACGATTCAGACAGTTTGACAAAGAAACCTTTTTTAGTCACTCATTAACTTGCACCTCAAATTATGAACCTCGAAGAGATTATCAAAAACTGGTTTTCCATAATCAACAAGGCTACGAAATCCAACGCACCTATCAGGAAAGCTAATCACAAGCACAAAGAAAAGTGGTACACACGACATATGAGCTCTCAGAAAGGAGCTCCGTAAGACTGAGAAGAGATGGAGAGCAAGAAAAACACCTGAAAACAAAGACCTTTACACTACAGCACTAAATACCTATAGGGAAACCATTCTTAGAGCAAAAAAGGTCTTTCACACAAACATACAAAACAAAGCCTTAAATTGCCCTAGGGAGCTATTGGAATTAGTAAAATCCCTAACCAAAACACACCTAAACCCCACATCTAACACACCAATTAACCCCCAGATAATAGCAAGCCACCTAGCAACAAAATAAAAAAACAAAGATCCTCTAACTATCCTTCTCCTCATAGAATGTCAGCTCTACCCTGATAAAAGGCAAGCTTTTCACCTCATCAATGAGAAACAAATCCTAGAAACAATAACCAAAATTAATACCACTACCTTATACCTGGATCCATATCCGATCTCATGGATAAAAGCAACAAAAATTGAACTAGCATCTTTTATCATGGAAATTGTCAATCAATCTCTTACATCAGGAACAATGCCAGCTGCACTCAAACTTTCTATAATCCGACCCATACTCAAAAACAGATCCCTTAATAAATATGACTCCACATCATATAGACCAATTGCTAGCATTCCATCTTTAGCAAAAATCATAGAAAAAATTGTGCAAATCCAGCTTCAAGACTACATTGATAGTCACGCCCCTCTTGACGAACACAAGTATGGGTTCCGCCGATATCATGGAGTAGACAGTAGGATGAAATACAAATCTATAGTCACTACGTTCAAACTTATCAGTAATATCTACCCATCTTTTCTTACAACCAAGATACAGACCCAACCAGAAAGCAGAAGCAGGAGAAAAAGTAAGTTAAACATACTAGTAATACCCTCCTCAATCCACAAAACAAAACAAGCAACCAGTAATAGAGCCTTCTCCTATACAGCACCTAATCTTTGGAATTCCCTCCCAGACCAGATCAATAAAATACCTTCAGATATTCAGAAAAGAATTAAATACCCTGCTATTTATCGAACAATACAAGAACCTCCCCTTCAGTGATACATTCACGCACCCCAGAAACTCAGCTCCCCTCTAGCACATCCTCCCAGGCTGAGGACCCTCCCCTTCAACTACCTCCGTTCAGTGCACAAGTTGCAAAATCTGTTATGTATATAGTTATATGTTAACCAATCTTCTGGTGTAGCTGGCATGTTACTGGTTCTCTCTAATATAGTTTAAATATTGTTCTCTGTAACCTTTAACTGTTCAATGTAAACTGCCCCTAATCGTTGGAAGGGGTGGTATAGAAAAACTGTTCAAATAAATAAATATTGGGGGCAATATCAGCACTTAGGGAAAGGCGGTCATTTGGCTAGTAGAAGTCATAGGACTCTAATGTACAATAATGGCAATTAGGACATGTGAACAATTAACACATTTGTTAACATGGCCTTCTGCTTTTAAAGGTGCATTAAAACATAAATAAAACACTTAAGAGGTCATTTACTAACGGTTGCCCCACCAATGGCATTAGCACATGCTGTCCATATTTTATTGCTATGGACTCAGTAGCAGATAGCATGTGCTAACCATAGTAAATAGGCCCCCTAATGTGGCTTAGCAAATAGGCCCATTTGTTCTTTTAAGTATAATGCTTCCTTTCCCGGCTGATTTGATGAAGGGGTGGTGGATGTATGGAACAACCTCCCTGATGAGATGGTAGACACAAGGATTGTATGAGAATTTATGGAAGCATGTGACAAGCATAGAGGATCTCTAAGACAGGGGAAGGGACTGAAGAGCTTAGTTGCTGGTATGAAGGAGCAGGCTGGATAGATCTTATGGTTTTAATCTGCCCTCATTTTCTGTGGGGTCAATTTTCGAAGGCACTTAGCTGGTTAGCAGCACCTGTTTCTGCCTTATGTGCTAGTTTTACAGAGAGAACCAAGCAGTCCCTGATTTGCAGAACAAAACTTCTTGATGAGCGGATAAGGTCACAGCTCATATGATAAGTATAAGTGGACCAAGTTTGCAATGCTTTGAAAACTAACACGACAATTTTAAATTTAATACACCAACTTCCCAGCAACCAGTGAATGGAGGATAAAACAGAAGCGATATGATCCTGAGCATTCATTCTGACAAAAATTGAGTAGTCATATTTTTGCGCTATCTACAATGCTTTAATTGAGGACACAGGAACTCTCAAATATATTGAGTTAGAACCCTCTATTGAATCAAGGACCAGCTGTTAGAGAACTTTATAGAATCAATAAAAGGTTTAAGCCTCTGTAATATATGTAGCTTTAAAAAGGCTCCCCTCACCTCGTGTCTAATATGAGCTTTAAAAGTTAACTGGACATCAGTTATTACACCCAGATAGCAGCTATCCATTTAAACATAGAAACATAGAAACTTGATGACAGAAAAAGACCACATGGCCTATCTAGTCTGTCCTTCCATAACAACAACTACAACAGTCCACTTTTTACCTTTAGAGATCCTCTGTGTTGGTCCCATGCTTTTTTGAATTCAGTTACTGTCCTCATCTCTACCACCTCCACTGGGAGACTATTCCATGGATCCACTACTCTTTCTGTAAAGAAATATTTCCGCATATCACTCCTGAATCTATCTCCCTTCACCCTCATCCCATGTCCCCTCGTAGCAGAACTTGCTTTCAATTGAAAGAGGCTCTCTCCCTGAACATTTATGCCATGGAGGTATTTAAACATCTCAATCTATTCACCTCTATCCCGCCTTTCCTCTAAGGTGTACATATTAAGATCCTTAAGTCTGTCCTCATATGCTTTATAATGAAGCCCATTAATCATTTTAGTAGCCACCCTCTGCACCGACTCCATCCTGTTCACATCCTTTTGAAGGTGCGGTCTCCAGAATTGCACACCATACTCCAAATGAGGTCGCAGCAAAGACTTATACAGAGGCATTATCACCTCCTTTTTTCTGCTAGCCATTCCTCTCCGTATGCACCCAAGCATCCTTCTAGCTTTTGCTGTCGTCTTTTCTACCTGTTTAGCTACTTTAAGATCATCAGACACAACCACGCCTAGGTCCCGCTCTTCTTTAGTGGACAAAAGTACTTCACCTCCTATACTGTATTGCTCCCTTGGATTGCTGCAGCCCAAATGCATGACCTTACATTTTTTAACATTAAATCCCAGCTGCCAAATTCTAGACCATTCTTCAAGCTTAGCTAGATCCCTCCTCATGTTATCTACACCTTCCTGGGTGTCTACTCTATTGCAGATTTTGGTATCATCTGCAAAGAGGCAAACCTTACCCGACAGCCCTTCTGCATTTATACCAAGGAATGCTAAAGTGTACATTACGACCACTGCAGATGGCCTAAAATACAGCAACTCGAATCACACCACTCCCATACTGAAACAGTTACACTGGCTACCAATACTATCTTGCATAAAATACAAGGCGCTACTCACCATCTTTAAGATACTGAACAATTTATCTTCAGACTACCTCCAAGCCTTAATACAAAAAGCCTCGGGCAATCGAGCAAGAAGATGCAACACTCAAAACACCCTTAACATACCAGTCCTAAAGATCAAAAGCAGTCTAGCCGCATGCAACTGAGCCTTTTTACTTTATGCACCAACTATATTTATTTTATTTATCTATTTAGACATACTTGTATCCCACCTTATCCTACAATCAAAGTGGTTACATCACATCACAAATGGGTTACATTCAACATGTGGGCGCTTTACAACATTTAACATGAGGGTATTTAACAACATTAAGATAACACAATTTGAGGGTTACATTCATCATGATGGTGTCATGAGTCTAGCTGTGTTGGTTAAGTATTGAGTTTGCAATGGGGTGTACGTTGCAGTCCTATGCGGGTGGGGGATGTTGTATATCTGGTGGGGAATTTTGTCTATCTTCTCATAGGTTTCTGTGAAGAGCAGGGTTTTAAGGGCCTTGCGGAAATCTGTGATGTCCTCTAATTCCCTTAGGCTCGTTGGGAGGGAGTTCCATAGTGTGGATGCCATTAGTGATGGAGCTCTTCTTGACGTATTTTGTTTAGTCTTGTGATATCCTGAAGGTGTGCTGATCATGTCATAACTGTTCCTTCTTGGTCTATTACTGATGTTCCTTGTTACAATTTGTTGTAGTATATCTGCTGAAAGGTGGTGGATGGAACTCTCTCCTGGCTGCCAAAAGAACTATAGACACACTACTTGACTTTTGTAAGAAGCTCAAAACCCACCTCCTTCTAGAACATTTTGGATCTCATACCTAACACGAGGCTATAAAGACACTTGCCTAAGTCAGGCAAGTACCCTATGCATTATACCTCCATGTTACACAAACAAGAGCCCGGTGTAATCATTGCCTCTTACTATGTATCTGTCACAGAGCAGACTCTCTAGAGCTCCCTGTGGTGCTAAAAAACACTACTCCTCAAGTAAACACTGACGTAAGGAGAGAGCACATGACACAAGGGTATCAGAAGGAGTATAAGGGAATGAGGTCACAAACCTGGAATTATCACCCAGCCAGTAGGGAAGCAAGGAAGGTCCCACCTGACCCCAATAGGCTAGGGTGTGGTGCAGCTGGGGATTACGTAAATAATCAGCACAGCTCACAAGAGGCGCTACGGGGGGAAGGCAGAGAGAGCCGAAGGAGCTAGGAGAGGAGCTGAGGAACCTCAGAGACGAAGGAGATATCCAGACTGGGAAGGATACAGATATCCCAGGTCTCCACAGCAAGGCAGGCACTGGCTGAATGAAAGTCTGAGTGAGTCTGATGAACATTTAAGTGAAATAAGTGAGCAGCTGAATTCAGACAGGGACAGTGTATGCAGCAGCCTTGATAGAAGCTATGCCTTAAGACACAAGCAACAAGCTAGGAAAAGCTATTCTGAACCAGATAGGAGAAATGCTAAGCTGATCTATGAGAGGCATTTGTATGAAAGACAAAAGCCTTATAATGCTAATTTAAGGAAAGCAGGAAAGCTCCAGAATCTGGGTTACAAACAGAATAGGGAACAAAGCTTGTTACCTTTGGGAGAGAATCCTTCAGAGGAATATAGTTGGCACAAGCCTCCACAGAAACTGCCGTTGGAGACAACAGCTGTTTACAAAGCTCCTGTTAAAACAAAACCCCGTGCAAAGGTTCCACTCTCTGATAGCTGGGCAGCTGACTGCTTTACTCTGCCTAATTACCAGAGGCAGAGGAAAGGCTCCTGGCTAAGCAACTCAAGAGAATACGGTAAAGCCAAACAGATACCTGCTATAGAAAGACAAGTACGTCACAAGCTGGAAAGTTTGTTAAGCAAGTTACCTCAGAAGAGAAGTAACGAAGCCTCTGTATCTGACAGTGTTCCCATGCAATGTGAGCCTTATGAAATTGAGGACAACGCTGAATTGCCTGTTGAACAAATGGACTGTAGTTTTATAATAGCTGACCATATAGAGTCTCTCAGATAGAAGGCTGAACTATTCCTGAGAAGCCTTCATCTGGAAAGCTGACAAGCTGTATTTCTGTTTCATTCCTATTTTTGTTTGCTGAAAGGTAAAGCTATTTTTGTTATAGTTCTTTTGTTTACCCGAGAAGGGTTATGTTTATTTGACTGTTATACTTTTGGAAAAGAATCCTACGGGACGGGGAATAAAACCCAGTTAAACCGATTTCGGTGTCACAACTTCTTTACATACTGGCAAGGACTATAAGTATTGAAAAGGCCAGTAGTTTACACCCGGGTGCAGTACCAACTGTGACCATCAGGAGGCGCTGCACAGCAAAGGGGTGACAGTATCAAGTGTAATTTAAATCAGTCACTCATTTGATGTAAAGTTTATTTGTTTTTATTTGTTTAAATTAAGTTGTAAGTTGAGTTAAGTTGCTTTCCTTGGTATATTGAATCCCGTTATCTGTACATTGCTTTGACTCTTATATAAAGCAATATCAAAGAATTGTTAAATAAATACATTTCAAAAAGACAGACCAGGCACTTTCAAGGAAACTAGAGTTTCCATAACATCACCCCTAAAAATCACCAACAACTAAATTTCTCTGTTTCAAGTATACTGCATTAGTGTCAAGCAATACTGGAACAGCCTGGATGCATTCAGAAAGCAATTTCAAAGGGGTCCCAAGATTAGATGACTTTAGCAGGGATATATAATATCAACAAAATCTTCACAAAAGACCACAAAGGGGAAGTAAATATAGATTAAATAATAACATAGACGGTTTAGATCCCCTCACCTTTTCATATTTACTGCATCTGGTCTGACAGGTGCAGCTTTACCACTTAGGGGCTAATTTTATAAGGTGGTGCCTCCTTTAAGTGTGAAGGTAGATGCCTAAATGAGGCTCTTCTAGTTCTTTCCATGTGCAAGTGGTCACATATGTGTATAAATTGCCTCTTATAAAAATAGCACCTGATGTAAACGTACATGCGCTGATTTGATGGTGTATACATTGTCAGTGGATATGCATATAGAACAGTTTGGGCGGGGCATGGGTAGAGCATGCAAGTATGAGCACAGAATATGATAATTTATGCATATACTTGCAAAATATAGGCATGGACACTTACACTAGGTCTAGGGCTAAGGTGTAATTTCTGTCACAGTATTTTAAAAAGACAAGTCAGTTCTCACTTGTCTATAGCAAATTGTGCCCATGTAGGTGCCTATTTTCACACTTAAAATAAGTGTCTCATTATAAAATCACTCTCTTATGGACCACCACTCCTCTTTCCAAGCTTTCTAACTGTGGAATCAGAATAGAATGCTCTAGTGTGAAAAGCTGATGGTGATAACACCCCTCTTTGTTTCAAGATACTATGACCAGACATCAAGGAGGTAATTTTATAATGCCTGTGAAAGGAATTTCATAAAATATCAACTGGCTTAAATGTATACACCTTGTCAAGAAAGCATGTGCTTTGCTGGTAACATAGCTGGGGGTACAGGCTGGGTTGATTGTAGGCGAAGCGAATGCATGTGTTAATTTTTAAATACTTTCATTATTGTGCGTACTTGGGAACTTTACATGTAAATGTCTGCCTGAATTCAAGGCACGATTTCTGCCACTTACACGAGTATTTTGTAAAGATGGTTACAGCAAAAGCACATTTTAGATAGTTGTACACGAAGATCAGGATCGAGACGTCAAGGCTGCAACACACATGGTTCTGCAATATTTTAGAAGAGGCTGCCAAATGTGGAGCCTGTTATAAAATTGTGCAGGAGTGCACATGCATTTGTCAATATGTGGAGCCAGAGGGGCCATTTTGCAGATCAACACATGGGAAAATGTAATAGGAAAAACTTGGCAACTTCTAGATGTAAGTACCAAGACCTACATGTGGAAGATGGCATTTCACAATTTTCACATATAAGTACCAGAGCTTACATGTTTATATCAGCTATTTTGCAAACAGGCATGGATAAATGCTACCAATTAAGTACAGATGCCACTATATTTCTCCAATTCCAATTTGGAGAAGGAAACAAACAGGAGACTGAACATTATAACACCCTTAAACTTTCCTGTAAAGGGCTGACTGAACTGAACTCTTCTTAAAAAGCTAAATGCGACAGGGAGCAGCTGTAAATCTTGACATGGACCATTTGCAGTCATACATTTGCTCCTATTTTACTGGGCTTTAAAAGAAAACTTAAGACTTTCTTATTTAATGAACACTTCTCAAATGTTTCAGTTTAATTCTCAGATTAAATTTTCCTATTATGCTTTTACTGTAATTTTTGTTGTGTTATTTCCTTTCTTTTAATTTTGTTAAACCGCTTAGACTCTTAGATTTGCAGTATAAAATTAAATAAATAATAAATATGCACTCCCTATAAGAAACGGGGAATACACTTAGAATTTTGACCTTTCGAGTGCAGTCCCTATGACCCCAACACTCTCCCTTGCTTCCACATAGTAAGAACATTCACATGTAAATTCAGCCCTTCCTAAAATCACCATATATACAGGGTGGCCCAAATAAAATGAGAACATCTGGTAAATTAAAAGCTTAAATAGTTTACTTATTTACCTCTTTTAGCTATATAACGTCTTTATTTCGACAATTTCCGGTCGCCATCTTTTTTTTTTTAAATTTATCAATCGTTTACATCTGTCTTCTTGAAATTTTAAATAACTTATATACTATGAGATGTTCTCACTTTTTTGGGCCACCCTGTATATATGCCATTTCCACTTGTAAATACCTGACTTTACATGTGAAAACGTTGAATAAGGCTTCTAAGATAACCCCTTATGGCTGGCATTCAGAGACAGGAATAGCGGGTTGTATGTCTGGCTTAGACATACAACCCCCAAACAAGCCTAGGACCATATTTTGCCTCTCCTACTCCAGGCACATACAGGGTCATTGTGCAGGGAGTGTAGTGCGGGGAGCGCTGGACGGAGGCAGAGAGAGGGGGTGGCAATATGGCTGGACGTACAGGGCCTATTTAGGTCAGGACCCTGTATGTCCACCGGCTGTCTGCTACATGCTCGGTTTATTCCACCCCAAAGGTGGAAGAAGCGCCAGGTGCTGCGGCAATATCAGTCCTCAGCCTCTACTACCCCAGCACGCCTCCGCGGGGGTGATCCCGGAGCCTGATCCCAGGCTTGGGGGACCTCCTCCCCAAGAGCCAGACAGCAGGGAGAATGGACTTTTGTACCACGGACAGGGTTTGTTGGGAGGGCTGGACAGGCAGGGCTCTGAGCGTCTTCAGCATGAGAATCGGGGGCATGCCAGGCTGTCCAAGTGCCTTGATTCTGCTACTGCATGAGCGTATAGCTCCCATGGTTGCAGAATCGGGTACAAATGTGCCCCATCCATTTTCTGGACGGCCCAGACATGCCCTACACAAAATTGGTCTCTACCTGTCCTTATAAAATACTGTTTATGTAGGTATTTACTTGGCCCCTTAACCTACTGTAAGTGCTCTGTTATAAATTACCCTCCACATGCAGAAGCCATTAATAACTTATTACTATTTCCATAACTAATATGAATTGAAAATCATTAAGGATATTAAGCTTTTCCAAGAAATTTTGGAGTTGCTGGAATACCAGTTGTGCAAAGATTTTAGCCAATAGGGGTGAACTTGAAATTGGATGACAATTTTCCAAGTCCTGCAGTCTAAGGGTGCCTTTTTTAGAATTCAATGCACTATATCTTGTTTCAAGGAGTGATCTAAAAGTCTCTTTTGCAAAAACGTATTTACCATACTTAGCCATTACTCTGATTTAAATTTCCTGGACATTTAACACTGACAACTTGGCAAAGGTCTGAATAGAAGAAACTGATTGACATCCATACCAGCCAACCTATTACCATTTTCTTATTTACTTAGACAAATATGTACTATATTCATAAGAACATAAGAAATACCATACTGGGTCAGACCAAGGTCCATCAAGCCCAGTATCCTGTTTCCAACATTGGCCAATCCAGGTCACAAGTACCTGTCAGGTTTCCAAAAAGGTACACAAGTTCCACAATGTTTGTCCCGGGATAAGCAGTGGATTTCCTGGGTCCTCTTTAATAATGGTTTATGGACCATTCCTCCAGGAACTTGTCCGAACCTTTTTTAAACCCAGCTACACTAACAGCCTTTACTACATCCTCTGGTAACGAATTCCAGAGTTTGATTACGCATTGAGTGAAAAAATATTTTCTCTTATTAGTCTTAAATGGGTTACAATATAGCTTCATTGCATGTCCCTTAGTCTTTCTACTTTTTGATGGCAAAAACAACTGATCAACATTAACCTATTCTACTCCATTCATTAATTAATAGACGTCTATCATATTTCCCCCTCAGCTGACTCTTTTTCAAGAGCCCTAACCTTTTAAGCCTTAACGAATAGGGTTATCTTTCTATTCCCTCTACCATTTTGGTGGCTCTTCTCTGTACCCTTTCTAATTCTGCTATATCCTTTTTAAGATATAGTGACCAGAACTGCACACACTACTCGAGGTATGGTCACACCACGGAACGATACAGAGGCATTATATCATCCTTGGTTTTATTTTTCATTCTTTTCCTTTCCTTATGATTCCTAGCATTCTATTTGCTTTCTTGGCTGCCACTGCACACTGGGAAGAGGGTTTCAACGTATTATCTTCTATTTGTTTTAATTGTAAACAGTCCCACTGCATATGTGAAGGGTGGTATATCAAATTCAATAAACATAAATATAAACATACCCAGACATCACAGTATCCTATTGGTTGTCCTCCTTCTACTATGTCTCTGAGATGCCAGTCATATCTAATCTTTCATTTACTGCAATATATTCTAACTCTCCCATCTTATTTTTCAGACTTCAAGCATTTGCATAGAGACATTTTAGATGCTTCATATTAATCTGGTTATCAGTTGATAGGAGTAATATGGCATCTTTCAGCTATGTCTGCTCTGTACTTTAGGGCATCTGAGTTACTTTTATCTTTATTGGAACTTCTCCATCAGAATGCCCTATCTTCCTCTCTTTTGCTTGTATCCTTCAAGGATACATCCTTCTGAACCATGCACTCTTGGGCGACTGTCAGCGTTCCCCTATTATGTAGTTTAAAAGCTGCTCTATCTCCCTTTTAAAGGTTAATGCCAGCAGCCTGCTTCCATTGCAGTTAAGGTGGAGCCCATCCTTTCGGAAAAACCCTCCCTTCTCAAGAATGTTGCCCAGTTCCTAACAAATCCAAAATCCTCTCCCTTGCACCATTGTCTCATCCATGCATTGGGACTCCTGAGCTCTGCATGCCTTTTGGGTCCTGCGAGTGAAATGAGAAGCATTTCAGAGAATGCTACCTGGAAGTTCTGGATTTCAACTTCCTACCTAAAAGCCTAAATTTAGAATCCATAACCTCCTTCCCAAACTTTTCTATGTCACTGGTGCCAACATGTATCAAGATAGCAGGCTCCTCCCCAGCACTATCTAAAACCTTGTCTGGGTGGTATGCAAGGTCTGCTATCATCACACCAGGCAGGTATGTTACTAGGTTATCCTCATGTCCAGCAGCCACTCAGCTATCTACATGCCTAATGATTGAATTGCCAGCTATAACAGCCATCCTAACCCTTCCCTCATGGGCACATGACCCTGGAGAAACCTCCTCAGCGTGAGAGGGTTTTACATCACCTGGAGGAGAGGTCCTAGCTACAGGATCACTTTCTGCCACACTAAGGTGATGCTGTCCTTTCATGTGATCTCTCTCCTCAATGGCAGCAGAGTGGCTGCCAGACTGGAGGTGGGATTTCAGTACTACGTCCCTGTAGGCCTCATCTACATACCTCTCTGCCTTTCTTAGGTTCTCTAAGTCTGCTACTCTAGCCTTCAGAGATCAGACTCATTCCTGAGAGCAAAGAGTTCCTTGCATCTAGCGCACATGTAAGACACCTCACCAACTGGGAGAAAATCGTACATGTGACATTCATACAAATGGGAAGCTAACATCACTAGGGACTACTGTAGCTCCTGGTTTCCAAAAGGACATAACACATCAATTTTGGAGCAAAAGGATTGCATTAACTCATGACATGATTATATAAATATAGAAATTCTAGTCTTAGTGGGAAATAGTTTACAGGGATAGTTTGTTGTGTCTACAATCTCTTTTTTTTTTTTAAATAAAATACCACTTCTTAACCCCATTAACCCTAAAGCGATAATCTGATATTGTGACCCTATATCTAACTCAGAGGTCAACATCCATTTTTACTGGATTGATGGAGGAGCCTTTTGACTTCCCATATCTCATCTGAGATCCAAGGGAAAGAATATTACCATCGTAAAACAAGCAGCTTAGTTGAAACTACTTTCTCAATAGTCTTCCCACGTATTGAGTATCATGCTTTGATTAATGTTCCTTTATTATTCCTATTTGCTGTGGCAGTTTCTTCCCACCAAACCATTTTGAACCAAGATTAATTGAATTTTCCGTGTTTCTTGTATGTAAGTGCCTAGAAAATCTAATCAGAAGTGTTAACTATTCGGGTTGACTGAAAAATCACTTAACTGGTGATCAGACTAGAGATGCTTTAGAGTAGTGATTTTAGGCACACCCATGCCACTTACCAGATCGTTAAAGGAAAACATGAGATCAAGGGTATGGGAAAACAAGTTATCATATATTTTGTTCAAATAGTTAGAGCACCTACCCAACTTGAGAGGAAATGTTTAGGATTTAATGTTTGTCACAAGAGTGTTGGTGGGAGAATGGGTTTTGAAGGATATCTGCCCAATTTCATGGAGAAAGTTTAATAAATAGGGGCGTAAGAAAGTTTGAGGGAATTTTTGGTGAACATTATTTAGTTGAAGTCCCTTACGATAACTTATCTTTAGAAGAAAGAAGGTGGGGAGGCTGGACAGAGTTCCTACATTATTTAGATAATGGGTATCAAACAGGGTTGAAGCTCTTCAAAAACATGTTAGATATATTGAAAAATGCTGGCATAAGACAAGATTATCTGAGGACAAGGAGAAAAGTAGGGTCAATGGCAGATTTTATCATCAGCAAGTTATAGAGAGTAAGAAGACTTTCATAAATAACACTTTGGTAGCAGCTAAAAATAAACCTCAAATGTTAAAACAGGTAATTAAACAGTTGGCAGGCTCAGAACAGGGAAGGGAGGAAGTCTATTGTAATTTTACAAGCTCAGATTGTACTTTTTAGGATAATATTCTAAAGATCTGTTCATCCTTTTCAGAATAGGAAAGGATTAAGAAAGGGAGACTGGATATAGATAACCTGGCAAATGTTTTAGTGGGAAGAGGTGAAGGGAGAAGAGACTGAAGCTTCGGAAATATCGGAATGGCAGACATTTCATCCCATAACTAATGTAGAAATAAGTAAAATATTGGTTGCAGTGAAATTTCCAGCTTGTTAGCTGAACTAACTTCAAGCGTAAATTCTTAGCAGGATATTAAGTCCTGTTTCCCTGTTTGTGACACACATGATTAATCTGTAATTATGTGAGAGCTTGATTCCTGAGGGTTGAAGGAAGACAATAATTATTCCTATCTTGAAAAAAGCAGTAGGTGCATGTAGGGGGGAAGAGTTATGCAATTTCTGGCCTATTTCACAGGTTTCTGGGCTTGATGGATCTTGGTCTGACCCAGTATGGCATATCTTATGTTCTTATATATGATTAGCCCTATGTTGTGTAAGTACAGTACTTTGCTGCAAATCACAGATTCTTTTGTTAATTTAGGAGTACAAGATTCATCATTGAGTATGCTATAATCAAGTGCAAACTTTTGAACTGAAAGCACATCACTTCTGCTAATATAGCAGTAATTGGACTTTCAGCGGTTGTGAGCAAACTGGATTATTGCATAGGCTTTTATCAGGATCTCTCCAAGTCCAAACTATGTAAGCTGCAGCTAGCACACAATGCAGCAGTGTGTTTATTAATTAGTTCAAGAAAGCACAACCTTATCTTCCAATACGGAAGAATGCTGCATTGTCTGCCCATGAATGCTCATTCTAAATTTAAAGTATATAAAGCCATCTACAGAAATGTGCCGGACTATCTTGCAGCTTGACTGGATATGTATCTTCTTCACAAAAACGGACTCCCTCCATTATCAGAGATTAACACGTGCTCTACTCTCTGGAATGGTCTACCACAAGAACGGTGAGATAAGTTCTTTGAGGGTGGTTTGCTTTTGAGCATGATACATTTCTGTCGGGGCTTCAATCCCTTTGAAGCATCAGCAGGGGGGAAGCCCTGCACATTCCTGGCCACAGAAAAAAGATTGCAAGAGTCACTAAAATGTAATACTTATTACTGTATTACTGAAATTTAGTGAATACTGACACCCCATATTTTTTTAAAAACATGAGAACATAAGAACTGCTATACTGGCTCAGACCAAAGCCCAATGTCCAGGGATAAACAGTGGTTTTCTCTTGGACTATCTTAATAATGGCTTATGGGCTTTTCCTCCAGGAATTTGTTCAAACCTTTTTAAACCCAGCTACAGTTCCTGCTTTTACCACACCCGCCAGCAAAGAGTTCCAAAGACTAATTATACATTGAAAGAAATGTTTTCTTATCTGTTTTAAGTACAGTCAAACCTCGGTTTTCATTATTAATCCGTTCTAAGAAGACTGACTAAAACCGAAACGTACGAAAACCGAAGCAATATTTCCCATAGGAAATAATGTAAATTCAAATAATCCGTTCCAGACACCCAGCTCCTGTCACTTCTCTCACCTGCCCGATCGTCCACAGGACAGCAAACACACAGATATTGTACTGTACGGCACTGCAACATCTCCTGCTTACATTGACAGCTACCCTGCTACCTCCGAGCCTGAGGGGGCGCTCCAGAGAACAGGCAGGCGGTGGAGAGATCGGGGCCTTCCTCTCTGTGCAATCCTTGGCTCTTGACTCTGACTCTTGCTCAGCTGACTTTCGCTTCAACACGCGATCGGTGAGTCCGGGGGGTAGTGCTGCCGGGACTGGGGAGGCACATGGAGGCTGGCAATTTGTCCACATTCCTGCCCTTGCCCATAGGAGGAGCAGCACCAGCCACTATTGGGACCATCAGCTGTTCAGTAACACAACGAAAACCGAGGCGATATCCGATAACCGAGACAACATCTCAGTCAGAAAAGACGTCGAAAACCGAAACGTACGAAAACCGGGGCCAACGAAAACCGAGGTTTGACTGTATACTACTTAGTAGCTTCATAGTGTGCCTCCAGTCCCCTTGGGAATTTATAGACCTCTATCATATTTCCCTTTAGCTATCTCTTCTCCAGGCTTTGGAGCCCTAACCTTTTTAGCTTTCCTCACAGAAAAGTTGTTCTATCCCCTTTATCATTTTGGTTGCCCGTCTCAGTACCTTTTCTAATACTGCTATATCTTTGTGTATGTAGCAGCACATGACCCAAGGTGTAGTCGCATCATGGTACAATACGAAGGCATTTTGATATCCTTTGTTTTATTTTCTATTCCTTCCCTAATGGTTCCTAATATTCCGTTTTCTTTTTTGGCTGCCACCGGATAGTGAACAGATTTTTATGTATTGTCTACATAGAAACAGAAATGCGACGGCAGATAAAGACCATACACTGTAACCACTCTGCCCCTCCATATGAACCATTAAGTTCTACAGTCACTTTTTTTTCTTTTACTTTAGAGATCCTCTGTGTTTGTCCCATGCCTTCTTGAATTCAAATATAATTTTTGTCTCTACTACCTCCACTGGGAAACTACTCCGTGCATCTGCCAGTCTTTCTGTAAAGAAATAGCTCTGCAAATTACTACTGTCTATTTCCTTTCAGCTCTAAATTAGGTCTCGCCTAGACTTATACAGAGGCATTATCACCTCCTTTTTCCTACTGGCCATTCCTGTCCCTGTGCACTCAAGCATCCTTCTGACTTTCGCCATCACCTTTTCTACCTGTTTAGCCACCTTAAAATCATCAGAAACAGTGACCCATAGGTCCCGCTCTTTTTTCGTGGACAGAAGCACTTTACCTCTTATACTGTATTGCTCCTTTGGATTTTGGCAGATCAAATGCATGACTGCATTTTTTAGCGTTAAATCTCAGCTTCCAAATTCTTGACCATTCTTCAAAGCTTCACTAAATCCCTCCTCGGTATCTACACCTTCCTGGGTGTTTCCTCTGTTACAGATTTTTGTATGATCTGCAAAGCGACAAACCTTACTCAATAGCCCTTCCACAACATCACTTACAAAAATGTTAAAAAGAATTGGACCAAGGACAGATTCCTGTGGCACACCACTGGTAACATCCTTCTCCTCAGAGCAAATACCATTTATCTTTACCCTTTGTCACCTCCCACTCAATCAACTTCTAACCATTTTAAGTCATGCTAGGATCCATCCCTAGGGCATTCAATTTATTTATAAGTCACCTGTGCAGAACAGTGCCAAAGGCTTAATTGATATCTAAGTACATTACATCTAGAGCTCTCCCTCAGTCCAGCTCTCTGGTCATGCAAAGAAATTAATGAGATTTGTCTGACAAGACCTGCCTCTCGTGAAACAATGCTGCCTTGAATCCTGCAATAAATTAGATTCCAGAAATCTCATTATCCTCTGTTTTAGCAGCCATTTCAATAGTTTACTCATCACAGAGGTCAAACTAACCAGCCTGTAGTTCCCAACCTCATCCTTAGTTCCACTTTTGTGTAAAGGGACCAAATGTGCCTTTCTCCAGTCTTCTGGGACAGTGTTAACATTCTAAAGAAGCATTGAAAAGGTCAGACAGTGGAGATAATAGAATTTCCCTAAGTTCCTTCAGCACTCTCGGATGCATCCCATCTGGCCCCATTATTTTGTCTACTATTAGTTTAGCTAGCTCCTCACGAACACAGTCTCAAAAATTGTTCAAGATCCAATTCACTTCTGTTCCTATTTGCTGGTGTTTTCTGAGGTCTTGCTCCTGACCCTTCAACTGTGAAATATTTGTTAAGCAATTCTGCTTTATGCTAATCAGCTACTACATATTCCTCCCCTTTATCCTTCACTCTGACAATACCACTTTTGCACTTCCTATTCTCAATAGCATATCTGAAAAAGGGTTTTGTCCCCCCATTTTACTGCACTGATTATTTTTTCTTCCGTTTGTACCTTTGCTTTCTGGACTACTTCCCTAGCTTCTTTCAGCTTTTTAAAATATTGATGTTTATGTTTGAGACTTTATATACCGCTTTTCTGTAAAAAGACAACGCGATTTACAAAATATAATTACAAATAGAGGGAAGCAAAGGAATGCCATAAATTGATAGGACAAAAGGAAACCAGAAACACAGGAAGACAAACCTTAGGGAAGAGGCAAAAGGAGTGGAGAGAGCAGGAGGAAAGATTGGCTTGTCTTCCAGACACATGGATGATACCAAATGAATATTTCATGGTGTCAATATGAGAAGATAAAAAAGTCTCTTAATTAATGATATATGCTGTATAAAATAGATTCTGGAGGTACATATAATTTAAGTTCTAAGATTGCAACCAGGATATTTGGAGGTGCATGACACCAAATAAAAAAAGGACAGAATGACACATAACAGACACAAATACTTTTCATGTCACACAGTACAAGCTTTTATTCCTTCTTATCCTACTTATGTGCATTATCTTGGCAAGGACCCTTTCCTACGCTGAATGTCTTTTGAGACTCACTGTCACATGGCCAGGTATTTCTCACAACAGAAAGTATTTTTCCAGGAACCCTTTCTTCATCAAGAATGGACACATAAATGCTTAAGAAGAGGTGAACTGAAATTAAAGGGCAATGGAGGCTCTTAAATACACCCAAATGGTAGGCACATCCACACATTAGCACGGAACAAAACCAGATCTAATCTTCATACTGAATCAACTCATAGAGCAAGATCAGGTTTCAGCACCGACAATCACCCCCCTGTTCCCTGGTCTGACCACCATACTATAACATTCTCAATGAGCATTAAGGGCCCCGAATATCTCCAGGAACCATGGCGCCCAAATAGAAAATTCAGGACCTTCAACAACGAAACATTCCTATAGGAAATAACTCCGAAGCTCCAGCAGAACACTCAAGACCTGGACAATATCATTGAAAACTGGAACACTACTATCTCAACAGCTGCAGTAATCACCAACTCAAAATGCACACACACTCATAAAAGGTCCAATGCACCTTGATACTCGGATAACATCAGAGAAGCTAAAAGAGCACTAAGGAAACTTGAAAGAAAATAGAGGTGCAACAAGACACAGGACTCGCTTCTGCAATACCGACACAAGCAACAGGAAAACAACAACATAATCAAAGAATGTAAACAACAATACTACACCAACACCATCATGAAGGCAGCAAATAGACCCAGAGAATCCTTTAGTATCATGCGGCAACTTACTAAAGACACAACACAACAGGACATACACCTTATTGACCCCCCCAACTTTATGCAAACTTCCTAACCAGCAGACACAGCAACTCCTCCCAACACCAGGTACCTACAACTCCTAACCCTATAACCAATAACCTATAACGCATAAGACAAACTGGGATAACTCTACTGTTCCCTTCCTTATACAGCTTGAGCACATCATGGACATGCTTAATACTTCAACCTCCTCAACTGACCCTTGCCCTGTGGCATGGATCAAGGCCTCAAAGGACCAGCTTGGCAAGCACCTTCAAAAAATGGTATGAGCTATCCCTTCAACACGGCTACATGCCATCCACCCTCAAGCAAGCTGCTATATGCCCGGCTCTCAAGAAAAATTCCCTTGATCCAGCAGACCCGAAATCCTACCGACCTATCTCCAGTCTACCATTCATCACAAAAGTCATTGAAAAATCCATACAGATGCAATTGCAAGACCACATTGATCTAGACACACCATTGGACCCACACCAATATGGGTTTAGGCCACAGTATGGCATTGAGACCCTACTATTCTCTATTCGACAACCTCAATAGGGGCATTGATAACGCCAAAAAAGGATTCCTACTAATATTCATGGACATCTCGGCTGCTTTTGACACCATATCTCACTCCATATTCATACGACGACTACAAGAAATCGGTCTACGCAGCAACACCATAAAATGGTTCTGCTCCTACCTCAACAACTGAACCCAGCAGGTCACATGTGGCGAAAACAAGTCAGCAAAGTTCAGCGTACCACACAGCATCCCTCAAGGTTCTGCATTATCATCCATTCTATTCAACATATATATACAGCCCATCTGCAACACAATCAGACACCACAAGATGCTTTACCACCTATGTGCAGATGACATCATGGTCTACACTCCCATCAACATGCTCAACCCAGACCTGACTCCCATAGCCAGGTGCCTAGAAGACATGATTACTTGGCTCATTAACAATTCACTCTCAGTGAACTGTGACAAAACAGAAGTGATGTTTATCACTAGAAGCCCCTCCTTCTCACCACCTCAAACAATCACTGTCCATGACAAATCCATTTCAGTAAAAGAAGAAGTAAATACCTAGGCGTTACTCTGGACAAAAACCTGACTCTATAAACTCACATAAACAAAACTGCCTCCAAAGCACATCACAGACTAAAACTCATCCAAAGACTCAAACCTTTCCTGAATAATGAACACTTCTGTTCGGTGTACCAAGCAATAATCACTCCCATCCTGGACTATTCAAATTCACTCTAACATGGACTACCAAAACAATCCCTCTACCCTCTCCAACTGGTTCAAAACATGGTGGCCAGAATTATCACAAATACATCCAGAAAAGAACACCTCACCCCAATCCTTCAACAGCTTCACTGGCTTCCCATCCTTTCATGCTCACGATACAAAGCAACTCTAAACATCTACCAAATCTTTCACAATACCTTGGCTATTGCCCTTCAAAGCCTGGTAATCAAGGACCCCAGCACAAGGCCCAGGCACAGTAAGATGATAAATAAGCTCAATACACCTGCTGAATTCCAATGCTCCAAACAGTCTACAGCCAGAAGAGCCCCATCACTTACTGCACCCATCATATGGAACTCTCTACCTGGATATACGAGATCCACAAAGGACATTAATGACTTCCGCAAGATGTTAAAACCACTTCTGTTTGCTGAACCCTATAGATCCTCCCAATGCTTATAATCTACTGTCAACCAGTCCTCCTTTTATTCCTCCTATCATCCCTTACAGAAATTGTATTATAACCCAAAGTAAACCACTTTGATTGAAGGAAAAGGTGGTATATAAATCTGGATACATAAATAAATAAAATAAATAAATAAACACTCCCCCCATTCGTTAGCATCAGGTCCGGTATGGCCCCCTCACATGTGGATTTTTTTTACCAGTTCCCAGAATAGTTCTCCCTGCAAAAAAATCCAGGATCTCTCTACTTCTAGATGACACTGCAGCAGGTATGACCCAATCAGTATCTGGCATATTGAAATCACCTATCTGCAGTACCTCCCCTTTCATACCAATACTGAAAATGTCTTCAATTAATCTCTTTCCACTCCCTCTGCCTATCACACCAATGCAAATGGATGCTCTATTCTGTAGCTTTAATATTATCTTTTACATATACTGCTATTCCTCCTCCCTTTCTACCTAACCAGTTATTCCTGAATAAATTATAGCCTGGTATAATTACAGCCCAGTTATGGTTCTCCATAAACCATGTCTCTGTAACTGCCACTAAATACAAGTCAGCCTCTTCCATTAAAGCGTCAATAGCTGAAATCGTATCTCCCATACTACGGGCATTAAAACACACTGCTTTCCAGATGTTGCCCTTTTTACTCATGTCTACAGAGATATTTACTTACTTGACTTTCACTTACCTGGGGGCTTTCTTCACCCATCCACAACAGATCCAATTTAAAGCCCTCTTTAATAGGTTAACCAATCTGCTATGGAAGACACTTTGACCCTACTTGGATAGGTGGACACTATCTCTGTTCAGAAGCTATTGGAAGATCATTCTGACCAGGAACCAAAACGATCTCAATGACACCATCCATGTAGCCAGGCATTCATCTCAAGGATGTGAGCCTCTCTGCCTCGGCCTTTATCCTCAACAGGGAAGATAGAGGGGAACACCACCTGCTTCACCCTCTCTCCCAGATCCATGAAGTCACCCTTAATATGCTTGGAAGGATACCTAGCTGTATCATTTGTGATGACATGGATGAGCAGCATCGGATAATAGTTAGTAGACTTGATGAGTCTCAGCAACATCTTGGATTTTGGCACCTGGCAGACAGCATATCTCCCGGGACATCAAGTCTGGTCAGGAGATGGACACCTCAGTACCCTTCAGATGAGAGAATCACCACACACTACTACCCTTTGCTTCCTTGTGGTCAATGTTTCTGCAACTTTGGGGTGCTTGAGCTGTGGTTCTTCCTCTTCTTGAGGTGTTCTTACATCCTCAATTCCATGGCTGCAAACCAGTTCTTTAATTTAAGGAATGGTGGAGTTGGCGATTGAGTACCATTTCTGAAGCCTCTGATAACTTGCATCCAACTCCCTGCTTTCATAATAGTCCTAAAGTCTTCAGCTTTCTTGGAGAGCTTGGATGCCTTAAGAAGAATCTCATTGATGTACTTCCTGCTGTCAAGGATGCTTCTCAGCCTCACCACCTCTTTTCTCAGTTCTTCCACTTCTTTCATAAGAGATTCAGCCTTCAGGCATCATACACATGGAACCAGTCCCTTGCCTGGGATCAGACTGTCCATCTGGACAAAGGCAGAAGCTGTAGCTGGGGCTACAGGTTTGGCAACACAATTTTTCCCTGCCATAGCTCAGTTTGTTTCCTATTGAAAGAAATAAGAAAGACATTCCTAACTTTACCTCAGCTGTCCTTTAAACAAAGAGCAGCTAGCCTCTTTTATCTGAGACCAAACAACTCTGTTCTATGTCCCTAGGTGTAGTCCTGTTGTTTGGTAAACAGTTATTTGGGCATGAAGCAGTTTATTTTCACTTTACGCTATTAAAATCTAATATATGTGACTGAGATATGTAGTGAACATGCTCAACTGACCTATGCTATTCAAAGATGGCCATGGCATCTTTTAAGCTTCTTAAAGCTCCGAACCGACAATAATTAAAGATCCAGATATATCATATTAGCATGTGACAATTAATATGCAAATTCTATTGGGTTGTACAGTATCCAAATGGAAAATCCAAAACTGTTCCCTCATATTTAACATTGCATCTTGATCCCTTTCTTGCCATGGTTGAAATACATGCTTAAGAATCCACCATCTCGGTTGCTCAAATGTATGTTGCATTCATATATAGTACTGAATGATAAGAGCGGAATGAGTAGTTGTATATGAACGGCCACAGGGCCACTTACCCGCGAGCCATGGTAACTGGGGGGGGGGGGAGGGCGGCGCGGGGAGCTCCTTCCGGCGACAGGGAGGAGAGCAAGGTTTGGGGTGGGGGGGGGGGTAGAAGGGATGTTCAGGGCAGCATTGTTTAAATTCATTGGCTCCCGCCGTTGAGTGATGCACGGGGCTGTTGGGGGTACTAAGATTGGAAATGGGCTGTGGTGGGGGCTTGGATTGACATGGACTCATGGAGGGGCTAGAACTGGAAGTAGGCTCATGGGCTTGGATTGGAAATGGGCTGAATGGAGGGAAGCTAGGATTTGACATGGGGTGATGGTAGGGCTAGGAAAGGACTAGAAATTGGCTGATGGGGAGCTGGGATTGGAAATGAGCTGATGGAGGGACTCGGATAGGACTGGAAATGGATGGGGGAGCTAGGACTAGAAATGGGCTGATGGTGGGGCTAGGATAGGATTGGAAATGGGCTGATGCGGGGAATAGAAGGGAGAGGATGCTGGGTGTGGCTGAAACTAGAAGGGAGCTGATGTTGGGGAGGATTAGAATGGGATGGGGCTGGGAGAGTGAAATGGAGAGGGGAAAAATATTTTGTGTGGGAGGGAAGAAAAATCTACAATTGGCCGGGTATTGGGAGAATAAGTGGGGATTGAGGATGGAGGGGTAAAATTTGAGTGGATGAAAAAGGAATGAGGAAAGAGCAAAAGGAAAAAGATTAGTATGTTAAAGCAGATGAAGAGAGAGAATGGAAAAAACTTGAAGAGAGAAGAAAGGATAAATGGACAGCAGATCATGGAGAGTTAGCAGAAGACACAAAGAAACCAGAAGATAGTGGCTGGAGCAATTGCAACTGAAAAAAATGCAAAAAAAGGTAGAAAAATATCTCTTTATTTTGAATTTATTTATTTATTTACTTACATTCACTTATATACCGCGCTATTCTGCATCAGTGCGGTTTACATTGAACAAACTGAAATTACATTGAACAGGGCATTATAACTTGGAGATAACTATTTTACAGAGAACATGTCAGCTCTGGGAAATGTGCAACATTAACATCTGCGCTTTGTTTAGTACAAGAGGAAATTAATTTATAGTTGTATTTCTACAGTGTTGTTGTACATTCCAAGGTTGGCTTTTGGGGTTCCTAGTTTAATTACACAGGTACACTAAAAAAATATTTTTTTAAACTGCCTCTAATGTTTCGATTGATTTTTACGTTTTTTGGTGCGCTGAATCCAAATCTGGTAACCAATTTGCTCCATCACGTACAGATTTTTTGCTACATTGGGTTAGCAGTTTGAGGTGAATGTTTCAGATTGAGTGCGATCGAGATAAAAGTTTCTTGGATGAATTCTTTATACTAATTGTTTAGTAGTTATTCAAATAAGAATAAAGAAAATTGTAACAAGGCAGCACATAAGAAAAGAGTAATGTCAACAAAACACACTGTGATGGTAGCAAAATTGTCTGCACTTAAAACAGCCACATACATGTGCACAAACATTGAGCATATAAGAGCGAGGTTAGACACAAAGCAAAGCAAAGAAATGTGCAAAAAATGTTGTACAGGTATGTATGTAAGAATAGAAAACGCAAACCGCACCATTGCAATACATGAAGACAAACACCCGATGGTGTGAAAATAAAATTCTAATAAATGAGATCCGACACTGTGGTAATAACTAGCAAATTTTTATTTCAAAGTTTAGTAAAAACACGATATTTGTCAACACAGTTTAGATTTTAAAGTCATTCTTGGGTCAATCAATCTCCTGGTGGGCCCGTTTCTTCTTCCCCCGAATGCTTCTCTTGGTGCGCTGCTTGGCGTATTTTTCATCTGGGGTTTCCCGCAGCAGCAACCAGCAGAAATCAGCCATCATAGTGGTGTTCCATCTTCCTTGGTACCTTCTCTCTGCGTCCTTGATGTCCTGGTGAAACCTTTCACCTTGTTCTTCACTGTACGCCCCCAAGTTTTCGGGAAAGTAGTTCACATGGGAGTGCAAGAAATGGACTTTCAGGCTCATGTTACAGCCTTGTTCTTTGAAGGCATTGAGCATCCTGGCAACAATATCCTTATAGTCCTCATCCCGCCTGTTCCCCAAGAATTTGAGAACAACATCCTTGAAGGAATCCCAGGCTTCTTTTTCCTTCTCAGACATCGTTTCAGTGAATGCTCCATCTGAAATGAGTTTCCTTATATCAGGGCCAACAAACACTCCTTCCTTTAGCTTTGCTTCAGAAAGTCGGGGGAACTTTGAGCAAAGGTACCGAAAGCACTCACCATCTTTTGGAAGGGACTTGATGAATTGCTTAATGAGACCCAACTTAATGTGGAGAGGTGGTAATAGAATTTTATCACGAGGTACCAAGCTCTCATGAAGAACATTTTTCTCACCGGGTCTCAAATACTCCCGAATTGGTCAGTCTTTTTTCCCCCAGTGTAGGTCGCAGGCCCGGCTATCCCACAAGCAAAGGAAGCAGGGATATTTGGTGAAACCGGATTGCTGCCCTAATAGCATGGATAGAATTTTAAAGTCTCCACAAATCATCCACTTATGCTCATCATAACGAATCTTCTGAAGAATCAGGGCCAAATTCTCGTATTTTTCTTGGAGAATAACAGAGTGAGCAATAGGAACTGAAGCGAATGTGTTGCCATTATGAAGAAGAACACCTTTTATGTTGTCTTTTGACGAATCAATGAACAGCTGCCATTCAGCAGGATCATACTTGAGTTTAAACTTTTCCATCACTCCGTATATATCGTTGCAAAATACCAAATCTTCCTCTTTGCTGAAATACTTCAAAAATTGTGTCTCGCGGTTGCGGTACCAATAAAAAGTTGTCCTGGTGACAATAGATTTTTCTGTTTAAGCCGAGAACCTAGCAGTTGGGCAGCATCTTTTGGGAGTCCTAAATCCCGGACTAAATCATTCAATTCAGCTTGAGAGAAAAGTTCAGGTTTCGGATCTGTTTCATTTTCAAACTCGGAAGTACTGGACTCAGCGGGAAAAGCCATCTGATGAGTATCATCAAGATCAGAACCGTCGACACAACTATGATCCAAAGATTTTGGTGGTTCAGGCACAGGTACTTCGTTGCTATGAGGCATAGGCCTAATTGCTGAGGGAAGGTTGGGGTAACTTATTACATTCTTATTTTCTAAGTTGTATCCCTTCACAATGCAAGAGCAAAAATAGCAGTCACTGCTGTGGTCTCTTTGTTCACGCCACATCATAGGTATTCCAAAACGAAATGCTTGTTTTTTACCTTTCATCCATAAGCGTAGATCTTCCTCACATGTCTTGCACACTTTGTGAGGAGCCCACGGTTTGTCTTGATCGCCTAACTTCAAACCGAAATAGGCGAAATATACTTTTTAAATAAATGCAGAAATGTTCCTTTGCCGCTTTTTCATGGTATATTCCCCACAAATAAAACAAAAACTGTCCGGAGAGTTGACGCAACCTCTGGCTCTGTGAGCCATCACAAATACACAGCACTGCAAACTACAACTGTAGTGAACCACTTCGGAATAAAGCTGGATTACGACTGAGCAAACAAAAGGTAATAATGAACTTGCAAGAAACTGAAATTTGACAGGAACGTTCATGTCGCAACCACCGTGTTTGAGTGAGCGAACGAGGCGAGGCGAACAGGAAAGAACATGCGCCAGCGCGAGTACTGGATTTAGCCCCCCGCCTCCCAATTGTCCTGTTAATGTATAAAATGAATACAAAACACTCTAAAATATCATGAGGGAGTGTTTCTAGTTAGTTAACCATTACAACCTCTATTTTGGGCCAAGAAAATAAACTGCAGTCGGCTAAAAAGAAATTATGTGAACATTCCTTATATGGGTAAGAAATCTAATTTGCAAGAAAACGTGACGTGATGGAACATTTTGGCTATTTTTCCTGGATTCAGCACCCCAAAATCTATAGGAATCAGTTGCAAAACTGGAGGCAGTTTTTTGGTAGTGTACCTGTGTTATTGTCTTCCTGTTTCTAAATTGTGATTCCTTGTTTGGTGATGGTCTATGTTCTGCATGTGTAACTGAGCTGAGGTATTCTGTTTATGTAATTCCTATTTGACATTGCCACTTGTTCTCTTTCCCCAGTAGGTCATGTATTGTTATTCTCTGAAATGTAATGGTTTAATATTTGCAGTGTTGCCTTTTGATAGGTAGAGCATGGTGCTTTGTGAGTCCTGGTAGTGCTGTTACGATACGGCAGGTTTGCTATGGGTTCTAAATGGGCAGTGTTTGTAATAGTTCCTAATGTGCCTGGCGGTTGGCATGGGATTATAGTAATGTAGAAATCTTTTAGTCTTTCTTTATCCATACACTCATTAAGAGGCATGTTTTAATAAAAGTTAGTGTATGGTAACATTATGCAAATATTTATGCAAATTAGGCCCTGCACCGTGTCTCTGCACATGGCCCCGCACCCCCCCTTGGGCCACTCCTACCCCTCTCTAGTTCCTGCAGCTGCAGAAATGGCATTGAAACTGTGATACAGTGCTTACCTGAATGTTTCAGCACTGCGTTGAGGTTCCTGCTCTCTAATGACCTGCCACTTCGGCCCCCTTCTGATGCAGACTTTTGGTTTGCATGGGGAATGCATAAAGGAAGTCTGCATTAGAGGGGGTGGAATTAGCAGGTCATAGAAGGCAGGACCCACAATGCAGTGCTGGAGAGTTCAGGTAAGCACCAAGTCATGGACTCAATGCCACTGCCGCCGCTGCAGGTTCTGGAGAGTGATTGCGGTGGCTTGCCGCTGGAACACCAACATTCTAGGTGATTGGCTGATGAAGGCACAGGCCCTGCAGCTCCCACTCTCTTGAGGTATTGTTAACTTTGAGTGAATGACACAATATGCAAAGTTTTATGCAAGTTGCATTATTCATTTTGCATAATAATGGACTGCTTTGCAGCTCATTATTATTCAAAGTGTTACAGTAAAAAGAAAATCCTGCATTAAGCTGAATTACTAGCAAATAACACACATTATTAACTGAAGGCTGTGACAGAAAAATAAATAGAAAGAGGAGAAAAAAAAAGGGTAGCCAAAGTAAGGCTTGGGCAAGAGAAAGAAAGGATATCTGGAAAGGAGCACCAGAATGAAAGTGCCAAAACAGGTAAAGGACTGGGAGCAGTAAGAGATATGGATTCACTAGTGAAGAATGAAAGAAAAGTTGGAATGTGCATTTCTTAACAAAATGAATGTAATGCATGTGCAATGGTTCTGCATGCATTAAAAGGTTTTAATGTGAGTTAAACATTTTTTTTATTAAAATGAATATCTGAAACAAACTAAAAAGAAAGCCTGAAAACTGGGGAAAAGTATACTAATTCAAAAACAAATCCCTGCCAGGAATCCAAGTGGAGAAGGATAGGGTTGACAATTGATCTCCTAGCCTATGTGGAGATCGATACATATGCTATGGTACAGAAGAGAGAAAGACTGTCTTGAGCAAAAGCATTATAGCATTTATTAATAATGCTATTACCTGCATAAAGGGTCATCTATTGATATCATGGCAATAAATCTGAAATAATGTTGGGCAGTAAAAATCATTACTATGAGACTTCTGCTAACAAAGACAAAAGGCCGAAGAAAAGGAAAAATATAACAGCTCCTCTTTGTAAAAAAAACTTAATAGTGGAAACAATAAAATAATCATGTCCAGAGGAATCATTGATATGAGTATCTGAGTGGATTAAGGCGGCTAAAAATAATCATAAAGATCCAAAATCACAAGCTGAAATAAGCTGCATTAACCAAAGAAGATCTTAAATTTGTATCACCCAATAATAAATTTAAAGTAACAGCAGAAGCACAAATGTTGTGGCTATATGAAGAAAATAAATAGGAGAAATACCAAAATAAATTATTCACGCAGAATCTAAAGCAGTTTTACAGGGAAATGCAGAAAATAGTAGTGTTGATAAATCATGACAACCAAAGATGAAGCTGAAAAGTTCTGGAGAAGTTTAGGAGGATCCCGCAGAATCCCTACCAAATGTAGAAAAGGTAATGGAAAAGACAGACATCAGAACCTGAAGAAAGAACTAATAAATTGGAAACCAGATTGAAAAGAACCTTGAATTTGAAGAGCCCTAGACCGGATGGCGTGCCTAACTTTTGGAAGACTAGCCTAGTGGTTAGGGCAACAATCTGGGACCAGAAAGACCAGGGGTCGATCCCATTGGTACTCCTTATGCCTTTGAGCAAATCACTTAACCCTCCACTGCCTCAGGTGTAAACTTAGATTGTAAACCCTCAGGGGACAGGGGAATGCCTACTGTACCTGAATGTAGCTCACCTTGAAATACTGCTGGTAAAGTGTGAGCTAAATACTACTAAATAAGTAAAATAAATAATACCCCCACACCAAGGAGTCTATTTACTAAGCTGGGCTAATGGTTAACCTGGGCTATCTGCAACTAAGTTCCATGTTATTCAAATACCCCCAAGATGTGAAAAGCTGCAAAAATCAATTACTTAGACATCCAGAGCTAGCACAACCATGATTAAAGACAAGAAGAACACTTCTCCTTCCAAACAGGCACCCAGCCAACATCCTCAAAAAGTACTCAATAACCTCTGATCTACAATTTACATGTTATTTCTATGATAGATGAAGATAGACCATACTACCGGTATATTTTATCACAAAGATTTTCATAATTTTATGGTAGGACAACAGAAGGTCAATAAAAGAGGCGCATATGGCACCAAAGACCAGTTGATGCTGGATTTGAAGTATTAGAAAAAGAGAAGCCTCAGTATAACATGACTAACTGTAAAAAAGCTTCCAATAGCACCTCACACTCTCTGATAGTAAATTCTCTTGAAATATACAGAATGAATCCTGGACTGACTGATTATATCAAGTTCACCATGAAAATGTAGTAATTTATACTCTGCAAACATTCACTGAATTTTATGAAGATCCGGTGGAGCAGAACAGAGAAGCAGAATGCCTACCCAACAAAGAGAAGGTAATAGAAAACGGAAACATCAAAAACTATGGAATGACCTGAAGTAACAATTAAAGAATTGAAAATTAGGTTGGGAATATCCCAGCTCTGAAGGGATGCCCAATTTTTGACTTAATCAATGACTATCTCGCCACCAAGATTTGCCAAATGGTAAAAATCAATGGGTTAGACATCCAGAGGTAATGTGACAGTTCTCCTTCCAAGGAGACCCTCACCCAGCATCCCCAAAATCTACCCATTAACTTGCTTATCTAAAATTTACAAGCTGTTCATTGCAACAGGTTTAGATAGAATTTATGATCACAAAGACTATAATATTGTTATGGTAGTAGAACATATCAGCATATGGAACCAAAGACCAGTTGGTGGTAAAAAAAAAAAAAGCTATTTTGACCAGCTTTAACAAAAGTAAATAGATTGGCTCTAGGAAATCTTTTAATAATATCCCACACTCTTATATTAGAAAAAGATTTTTAAGAGTCACCTATTTTATAAAATCATGTAGGCACTATCAAAAGCTTGTCTTTATAAAACACTTGCCCAAGTGGCACAAACTGTACCTTAAGTTAAGCTGTGGACATTTACAATAGCACTAGAGATAGAATAAATGCTCCCACCTAGATGTCTGCAAAACACACATACAGTAAATTATAGCATTTCATAATCTGCACACGTACTTGTGTGTTCCTACTATGCACTGTCCAAATTATTCATTCACACCCCCACTAGCAAAAGATGGGCCATCGAGCAACATGTGTACTCTTGCACTGCTATTAGTTCGTGCCTCTTAATAAAATTACCCTGTTCCGCGAATAGCGGTGATGGACGTACGTTCCAGACATCCAACCCATGCTCAGCTCGCGATGCTGATTCTGTCACCATCGTTCCTCGCATTATACACAATGGTGGAATAAGTGCCGGGCACCTCGCTGTCTGCGATCTGCAGCCCCCCCAACCCCATCGCATTGCTGTGGTACAGCACCCGCCGCCTGATCATCAACCCTAACTGGATATGCCGGTGCCATGGCAAAGGGATGCCAGGCACTGGCACACCTCCCGGAGGGTTGTGCGGCCTGGATGGGCAGCCTCCCAGATATCTTCCTCCACAGACACGGGTGCATGCCAGGACATTTAACTGCCCAATTCCATAATCATGGGTATATAGAGATCCCACGGTTGCAAAATCGGGTCCACTTTGGCCCCATCCAAGTTGTGGACGTTCAGATGGCCCAGGCGTGCACACTACAGAATTGGCCTCTTAATGTAAAGTAGTGTTTCTCAAGTCAGCCCTAGTGGACTCCTTAGCCAGTTTAGTTTTCAGGATATACACCTCAGAAACAGGAACACTACAAACACAGTAGACTGAATCAAAATGCTTCAAATTCTTTATTACCCAAGAGTGTTTTAAATGCCCAAATAGACTCAAAATGGGGAAATGGTGTTAGTCCCCCTCCATTGCATCAAATCTGTTTCATGCATTCTTATTGTGGATATCATTAAAAAACAGACTGGCTAGGGGATACACCAGAAATGGCTTGAGAAATACTGATGTAGAATGAACCCTGAACTGAGTATTTCAAGTCAACCAGGAAAATGTATTAACTTACATTCCATCAGTATTCACTGAATTGTGAAAAAAGGCAGCTCCTCATCCCAAACAGTAAGGCTCAGCTAGGAATATTAGAAGAATATAATGTTTTTATTCTGTCTGGTACTAAATCCAACCGAGTACTTTTGTTAATTCATTTGGGCTATGGCTTTAACTGCAGAGCCATTGATGAGCCACAGATATTATCACACCCACTGTTTATAGATGATCTCAAATTGTACAGCTCCTGTAACTGTCATTTGGCAAAACAACTGGGAATAGTGAAGAATTTCTCAGATGGTATCAGGATGATACTTGGGCTGGACAAATGTGCAAAGGCAACCTTGCTTAATGGAAAACTAAGAAAAACTTGTAGGTGATCATTTTATAAGGAGGTGCCTATTTGTAGGTGCAAACAATGTTGATATATTTCAATACTCTTAACTATTTACATGTAGAAGTGGCCACCTACGTACATAAATGACCTCTTATAAAACACCGACCATGCTTTGTTTGCATGGTCTGTACTTTCATTGCCGGCGTGCACATGCGTGGTGTTTGCAATGGGTGTGGATGGTGTAAACATCTATGCATGTTGGCTATGAAAAAGGAAAACATTTGCTATTGAGTCAGTGCTGAAGTAGATTGCCAGGGCTTTTTTCTAAGGCAATGGGAGGTAAAGTGACTTGCCCAAGGCCACAATATGCTTGTGAGAATCGGCACTTTTGGTCAACCAGGTTGCCGCTCAAACCACTAGGTTACTCCTCCACAATAATGTATGGATGTACTTGCAAAAGGTAATTGCAGTCATTCACACCAACTCTAAGGGGTATGTTTACTAAACTGCGGTAATGTCATTCGTGGTAGGTTCCGCGGTAAAGGTAGAGATGCCCATATAAAGGCATGGGCGGTGCATCGTTACAGCAACTGACAGAGAATGCGCGTTACAAGGTGCCTTAGAATAACGAGCGTTACAAGGCGCCTTGCAAGACACCTTGTAAGGTGCCTAGTAAGGTGCCTTGTAAGGTGCCTTATTAAGGTGCCATGTAAGATGCCTAGTAAGGTGCCCTGTAAGGTGCCTCAGAAGGTGCCCTATAGGGCCTCCTAGGCTAAGCGCCATATTAGGCACCCTTGGACAAGTCACCGCAGAAGGCACCCTGGGCTATGGAACCATAGGTTAAGGGGCAGCTCTACCACAGCACAGGGTGTTGGCAATGTAAAGTACCGGAAAAACAGTTGGTGGCAGACGATGGGAATACATGTCCCCCAGTGGAGGTGGAGGTGGCAGGATAGTTACAATGATGGGTGGACAGAGGAGTGGTGGTGCCATGCAGATCAGGCACAGGCGAGGCAAGCATGATGATGCGCAATGCAGGAAAGGGTAGCAGTGCAGGACATGGGCTGGCAGCCTGCACAGGCAGACAGGACTCTACACAGTTGACAGACGCAGATAGATGGACCGAGGGAATGTTGGCAATTGTGGCGAGGGTATTATGGGCTGGAAGCGCAGATCTGCAAAAATATGACCTCTACAGGCATGCACACTATTTGAGTAGGACAGGCATGAGAGGAGGGAACAATGAGGAACTGAACCAATGAACACTGCCAAGAATGGCAATGTATTAACCAGTAGGCTATACCTCCATGGTGTATGTCACAGCAGTACCCATGATGCAATGCACATGCTGAATAGCTGTCTACAGCTGATCACCAAATGGGGTCCGCACCTCTCCGGTACCTCAGCTGGGAAAGACGAACTGACAGTGTGTGATACTGGCACAGAGTAGCTACAGACCATGCCATTGTGCAGGTTTTGTGGTCACCCTGAGGGATAGGATTGGTGCCCAGCACTAGGTCCGCAGTACATGTGGTGCTAGAGATAGGTCCTGCTGTACATCCCCATCACTACCAGTGTGTGACAGGTGTTCCGTGCAGTGCAGCCGAAGGTAATTTGGTGTCCGTCTGTATCCTGTAGTCACATGTGGCCCTGTGGGAACAGACACCAGCCAGATTAGTGTGTACCCCATGTGAAGGTCTGGCTGACATGGGCAGCTGTTATCAGGGGAGAGGGGTTCCTAGAATTGCATGAGGTGTGTGTGTGTAGCAGTGCCTGTATAGGTCACAGTGGTATACACTACATACCCCAAAGGGTCCACATCACCCTTTTGTAGGTAAAGAACAGTGCCCCCACCCCAGAGAAGCAACCTCCATCCTGTTTGTACGAGACAGCCCTCCAGGGTTGGTGGGCCAGAGCCATACCTCTGACTGGGACAGTGGAAGACCAGCAGCAATGCTGGGGTTAGGTCTGGAAACCCCAATTGCCTCCCACCACTGTTTGCCAGTCACCAGCAGACAGCACAGTCAGACTGTACCTTAAAGGTGTTCCGACCATGCATAGTCTAACTGCAGATAGTCCACCAAGAACTATGTGCAGCAAGCAGACATCTCAGTGATTGGGACCCCAGCACTGGGGAACACAAATATATCACTAGAGACAAATAGTGTAAAGCGCTATGTGGGAACCTAGACCTGCCATGGTCACTGCTCGTTCAGAGTGAGTGCCCTCCCAGCATGCCATGCTGGCCACCCTGTCCATGCAGGTGGTCGTCAGGCACTACAGTGTCCTAGCCATTGCCCCACACCCTGTGAAGATGCATCCTGGCCAATCTGCCCTGTCCGGGCCATACCCAGAATACCTTGCTTCTCATTATGCATCTAATCAGGCTAACGCTGGTAACAGTGGGACATTTTCGGCCCAGTGAAGTGTGGGCAGCCACAGAACAATGGATAGACATACAAACATGCTCACTCCTTTTGCAGCATTATACAAAGATAGAGGTGGTTGGCAGCCCTGCCCGCCACACTAGTCCTGAGCACAGGTTTTTAGGTTTTTAATGAGATGGTGGTTAAGTGTTTATGATTTCTTCTGCTCATTGCAGCCACATGGTTTGAAGTGGTAGTGAATTTATAGGTGAAAGAGTTTATTTAAAAAGTTTTACAATGGTTTTTTTAGGTATTTTAAATAATTTTATATATTTATTGAATATGAGGAAACACATGTAGTCAAGCGGCTGGCAAAAAATTCTTTTAGTCAAAAAAAAAATTCTTTTAGTCAAATTTGTAGTCATGGTATTTATTTATTTATTTATTTCATTATTTATCATAGACACCCCTTGGAATGTGTTCTTTTGTCGCTTTGTTCTCAGGAATTATTAGAATCTATAATATTGTTTTCAGGTGGAATTGATGAAATAGAAGGTTAGCGAAGGACGATCTGGCCGTTTGCTAATTGTAGCATTTTAATAAAGACAGAAATTAATTAATTTTTTAAAACAATAAGATAATAAATTAATAATTATTTTTATGATTTTTTAGTGTGTTATGCCGATGTTTTCTTGGTGAAAGTCCAATTTGCTGTATAGTGTTAAGGATTTTTTCCTTTTTCACACGCATTGGAAACTAAACCTTGCAGGTAAAGAATAAGAATTTGATTTTTAATTTTATTTTTGTTACACTAATGAACACTAATTTTTCTAGTGCAGACTCTTCTGACACACTTCTCCCCCCTTTTTAAGTGTTGGGTCCTGTATTGTGCGCTCTTCTGTCATGTCCAATGGTTTATTACACTATACATATTTAATCCATACATGTTTTCTTCCTCTCCCAAAAAGGTGTAGTATTAGACATAAATACAAGGATAAAAGCAGGTATGTATTTTTTAGCTTTTATGTTTCTTAATCTCTTTCTGTAATTTTATGATTTTTATGACCATTTTTTATGACTGTTATTAAGGTTTCATAATTTTTGTATGTACAACTCATTTTTAAGCTAGTATTTTTGATTTTATCATCTACTTATTATTTTTAAGTGTGGATGTTATTTGCATATTATTCTAAGGATTTATTTATTATTTTAAGTTTTGACTGTTTCATTGTTATTAATAGTTTTATTTATGTATTTGTAGCTTTTAAGTCCACTTTAGTGCCCCTGAAGAAGGCAGCGAAACATGGCCTGTGTCGGGCCAGTGGCAGTTGTTTTTCAATAAAGTTAGCTTTATCCTTCTGAGGTTTCCACGTTCATTATACTGGTTTGACATTGCTAAACTGTGCAGGGGGTAGTAGTGCTTTGGTGATATCATCATCCCAATGCTGGGGCCAACAGCCTGCCACTCCATGCATCATTGGATTGTGGAGCCTGTGTGAGTGGGTATTGCACCCCTGTTCGCCGTTGCTTTGGGCTTTGCACATGTTGCTGTTGTATCTGCATAGTAGGGTAAAATATAAGGACATGCTCTGCAGGAACCACAGCTGGGACCTGCACCTGTGACCCTCTGCTCCTGGACACACTGGCTGGGTGTACTGCACCACACTGTTGCCACAGATGCATGGTAGTCCTAGGGGCTACCTGCACTTTTCCTCAGCCAGAACTTTTATGTTGCACGGCACACCATGTACTGATGCAGAGCATGGCCTGGGTCCACTGCAGGGAGGTGGCACTGCCCCCTCCAGTACGGACACATGCCCCCCTGCCAAGCTTACGTGGCCATTTGCTGTCGGTGCTGGTAGTGTGCAGTCCCAGGCCATCCACTGTGTAGGTAGGCGCCCGCCTAGGGAGCAGGTTCCGGGGTGGGGGGGCATACATGGACATCCTCACATCCCCCCATCACTGCCTACCACTATTATGTCCCCTCCACATGGGGGCGGGATGACTGGGGGGATGTCAGGTCTGTGCCCTAGCGACTATTGGCTAGGGTGGACCAGATAGATATTGGTGGATTGTGTTTGGCCTTGGTTAACTGTGGTCTTGCTTATCTCCGGTGTCTATGTTCCTATATGCCACCTAGGCGCCCGCCTGGTTCACCCTGTGCCCCAGCTGCCCATGCTACATGTTCCGCCTGCGGCCCCCTATGCCCCATTTGCACCATCGCCATAGTGGCCATTCATACTTTGGTACTATGGTATTGCTGTACATGGAGCACTACTATCACAGATTTTGGGCTCCCTGCCTGGGCTGTACATTGCTGACACGTAAATGGTTTCTCTCTCCTGCATATGTGCATTTAACAGCAGGTTTTCAATCACGTTAGGATTCAGCTCTTCAGATCAGCGCGTTAGTGTGAATGGAGCCTCTCCCCGCCCACACTCCTTGCCCATTGACCCCATTGACCCCTTGACCCCTTCTCTCCGCCCTCTCTCCACCTTCTGCGGTGTTTACCGCGCCGCGGAACGTCAACGATCGTTAAGTAACGATAACACGCGTTATGAGACGTTAACGTCTCATAACGCATGTTAACATTATTTAACGATCGTTAACATTACATAACGCGCGTCATGTAACGTTACCGCAGTTTAGTAAACATACCCCTAAGGCTAAGTTATCGCATTCTTGACCATTAAGACTATTATTCTATAAATACAAGTAGGCACCTACTTGTCTATATAAAATAGGCTTAATATGAGAATGTTAAAACATGCTTTGGCTAGGCATTCTTGTATACCCTTCACAGAGCTAAAATCATAGGCCTTGAGGTCTACTTAACAGCATTAGCAGACCCAAAATAATCAAAAAGTGCTGAAGTATAAGTTGGCCGCAGTTAGCCTCTATCTTTAAATTTAGGCAAGCGTTTCCATGAACAAAATGAATGAGTGAGAAAGAAGCAACAGAAATTACAAAAGAGAAACAACAACTCTCTAAGGAATTAGATCAGTAAACAAGGAAAATAACTAGTTAAAGAACAAACCCATAAATACAGTGCAAAATGCAATGTTATTTTAGCAAGCACAAGTAGATCTAAGCCTGAAACAGGAATGATTAAGACTTAAATCTAAAGATGAGAAATTGATAACCGAGATATAATAAGGTAGCATGTCTCATCCACTAGAAACTATTGTGCATATGCATTACACTGTTGCTGTGCAAAAAAAAGCTGTCAAATTTATCTGAATAGTTATCCAGAGAGTGGACTGATCATCACCGCTATCCAGGTAGCACCAATACTGAGTAATATCTGGGTATCGTCATTGAATATGCATACTTTATTCAACCATCAACAACTGGGTGTGGCTGTTAAATATCAGTCCAATTACACCTTGGGAGCTCCGGAGAAAGACCCTTTTTGACAAAGTGTAAGTATGGATAGAGGTGTTAGCAGTAAATCTGAGTGCCTGAGAATATATCTTACATATCCTGATTTAAGAGCGAGGTTCATTCCTGTCATGATATGTGCAAAACTAACCCATTTTGAGATATTACCCAGATTGAAATCACATTGGTTCATGAAGACCACTGGATATATTTATTAATGGCTAGTGCATGCTATGTAGGAATAAAATGATCCCTGCAGCAGAGAGCATGCACTAACACCATTAGCATGGGCTAGCCATTACTAAATGAGCCCGTAATGTTATATGTGCAATCATTTTTAATGCAAACTAACAGAATCCAAAGTATGAGTCATCTTCCATAACTTTCTTACAGGTATAATTGCTCCTAATACTACAGAGGCATATCATAAGGAATTAGGAAATAATGACTTTAGCGGGAAAGAAAATCTGAATCAATAAGAGAGAAAGTGTTACGACTGACCTCATGTACTTCAGGAATATTGAACAATGCTCTGAGAATACAGTTTGTTAAAAAACAGTCTTATCCAGATGCCATAGGATGCAGTCTTTCAGCTATCTTTTCTTATATAATATTCAATGACATTCTTTCAAAAGTGGCACAGTTTTTAAGGAACATGTTTTTTTGATAAAGTGATTACTTTACATTTGAACTATTTGTTAACACCAATCAATAACTTGCTCAAAAAAAATCAAGATCGTGGGGGATGCAACCTAGTTTCTGAAGATAAGGAAATGTATCTTTCTTTCCAAATACTGAAAGATGCATTAGGGTAAATCTCTTAAACAGTACTACCTGAAAAAAAATGCTTAATATGCAAATTCACAGGCTCATCCATCAATCCCATGAGGGCCTCTTCTAAGAGACATTCTGGTATAAAGCCTTGGTGGGGGGGGGGGGGGACGGACATATTCAAAGCAATTTAACAGGTTAGCAGACCTGTAGCTAGATATGGATGGGCACATATCCCTTGGTGCCACAGCACCGCGGGCACTACCACCATGGCCTTGAAGAATGTCCTCATGGCGGTGGATAGCCCAAAAGGGTAAACTGAAAGCAAGAGTCAAGCATGGCAAAAAATAGATATTCCTGCTGATCTGCCCAGATCAGGATATGAAAACATACCTCAACCAGATCCAGAGAAGCTAAGAACTCCCCTTCGTGCACTGCCTGAATCAAGGAGCACAAGGTTTTCATTCAGAAGTGCAGGATGTGCAAGTGCTTGCTGACCCCTTGAGGTTCAGAATGGGCCTGAAGGAATCCGCCTTTTTTATTTTTTGGGTACTACAAAATGGATAGAATGTCTGCCCTTGCCCTGCTCATCTGGCAGGATGGGCACCACAGCCTTTGGGCACAGCAACTTTTCCAAGGTGACTCGCACAGAGGCTCTTTTGATTGCAGACTCTCAAGGGGAGATGACAAAGGCATCCGGAATCAGCTCTTTGCACTCTAGGACATAGTTGAACAGAATGGTGTCTAGCACCCAGCAATCCATGGTAATCTGGGCCCAGTCCTGAAAGAAAAGATGAAGCCTGCCTCCGACTGGAGGAACCAGGGAATGGGCCCCAAACCTTAACTGCACAGTTCTGGAGGGTCCTTCTTTGGAAGGGACCAAGTCCCTGGGTCCAAGCACTCCATGAAAGGACTGAGAATGAGTCCAAAGCCTGGAAGCAGAGGGGAAGAAAGGTTTTCCAGGTCAGTAATGACAAGAGTCCTGAGACCCCGGGATTCGGCCAGCGTGCCTTCAGTGGACGGGCAGAGGCTAATGAGAAAGGGATACCAGCTCACATCACAGGCCCCTTGGACCTATCGTCCAGAAAGCAGTAAGATTTTGTCTCCCCCAGGTTCTTCACCAGCTTTTCCAGTTCAGCTCCAGACAAACTTTCCCGTAAAAGCTAGTTGGGCCAACTGGGCTTTGGAAGATGGATCCGCTGCTCAGTGCCAGAACCGTGACACCATTGTCAGTGTATCATCCCTGGCCGCCAAACGAACCAGGTCGTGCATGGCATCAGAAAGGAAGGCTCACGCCAACTCCAAAGGAGGGGTAGTACCATCCAGCGGAAAAAACTGAATCCACTCGAGTAGAGCTTGAGATGTCAGGCTGGTACATACTGCCAGCTGCAGAATAGCAAAAATGCAATCCACCTTGTGGTCGAGAAAATTCTTTGAGTCCGATCCACCTTCCACAGGAATAGTGGTCCATCTGGTGACTGCTGTGACTTGCGCATCCATCTTGGGAATGCCAAACAACTCAATGCACTCCTTTTCCTGGAGAGCACAGACCTTCTTACACACCCTTAATCCCTTTGGTGGGGAGTTGGGAGAGTCCTACTCCAACTGGTTCACATCTTTGATCACATTTGGGAATGGGAAGACATTAGTGGATTTGCACATCCCTTGAAGGAGCAGGTGTACCTTTGACTCCTGCTTCATACTGGAAGCATCCATAAAGATGGATGAAACCCTGGCCATCAATGCCACCAGCTCCTCCTTCTGGAATAGACTGTTTACTCTAACCATTTCACAGTCTTCTGAAGGTGAGAGTATTTCTAAATCCACATCAGAGCCCAGTACTGAGTCATTTGAACCTGACCCATAGTCAAAATCTCAGCCAATTCCCAGCTGTTACCCATCTCCAGGGGGAAGGAGGGGGGGGGGGTGCATCCCTTGCCAGAGATGCTTAGCCAAGGGTAATCAAACAGGGCTTCCACTCTCAGCCTGCACCCTATGTGACTGTGGCATCCAGAGGCTGCAGATTCTGAATTTCCATGCCAGAAGGACCAGGCCTGCTGTTAAAGAAAAGGAATTCCAGGGAGGACAATCCTGAGTCTGGAAGCTTTCCTCTTGAAAATGAGTCCCCAACACCAGGGGGGCCACAGCCACCACAGACCAACTAGAGGATGGTAAGCGGCTTACAGCATGGTCACCGGATCCTCCAGTCAGCTGGATATTCTTACCCATAGCATCATCCATCACCTACTGCCCTAAGGCATGGAAGGCCAAACTAATTGCATCCCCTGGCTGGGAGGAGGAAGAGCAAGCTCTCCAGGAATGACTCAGAAGCTGCCATACAAGAAGTCCAGAATCCAGAGATGAGGCACCTCGCTTGCCAGAGGTCAAACAGTGTTTTCTGGAAGAAGACAGAGAGTTAAGGCAAATATCACAACAGTGTGCACTAAGACTGCAGCGGACGAAAGGCGCGTATTTACTGCACTTTTATTGCAAAGCGCATTACAGGTGCTAGGGAAGGAGCACATGTTGGAGCCGCTTGGGCAGAATGCAACCACCAGGTGCCCAATAGGTTAAAACGCTACTAACGTGTGTAGAAAATGGCAGGAAACCCCCATATCGCACTATCACCAGTGGTCCACTCTGAATTGCAACCCAGGAAGATGGAATCAGGAGCCCCCAACAAGGACAAAGACGAGGTCAAGCCTTGCCACTCAACCCCAGAGGGCTCCAGGCAGAGGATCCATGCCAGGCTCAAGTTCTACTCCCTTAAAACTGTTTCTCTGGCTTGGCAACACTGCGTTTAAGGTGGCTGGCGGGCAGATTCCTCTAAGTGCCTTCTGCAATCTTCAGAAGAGAACGGGAGGAATAGAGAAGGAGGGAGTGGGCATTGAGGTTGTGTGAGGCTGCTGAATCCTTCCAACCTTCCAGATCCTTTCAATTTTCTGGCTGCTCAACAGACTCTCACCCAGGGTAAAAGCATGGAGCCAAATGAATTTCCTCTCCTCCTATTGCTATCGAAAAAACCACAGTCTAGTGAAGCCTCCCCCTCTTGCTATGTGACTTTAAAAAAAAGGATGAATCATGGAGATATTTACGAAACCCAATCAAATGATTTACTGGAATATTCATCAGTTTCACCAGTATGTTTAGTGTTCCCAACTAAAAATAAATATCAGTAGGTTGTTGTATATGTGGAGTTTTGCTAGAGGAAGCAAGAAAAGCAGGAATAAAAAAAAAACAACAACAAATATTTGAGTGCCCTGCATTGCCATATATAAAGAGAACATTTTTTAATGCACACATTTGTATGGCCATTCATTTTCTTGATTCTCACAGCAGTTGATGTAGCTTAATCACATTAATGTCACAACAGGTATATAATTATACTATTTATAGCTCTACTTATGGACAAAAACAATATTAAGATGACTTGTGGGTAAGTTGGAAAATAATGACTTTTTTCACCTAGTTAAGAGATCCTCATACTTGACTGATGATTCACATGTAATAAACAGCAACGGGGCAGCATTAAGATATTCTATAGCATATGTTAGACTAGAGGATTATTTAGAAACATATCATGTAAATAGTGGCATTTAACATGTAGATGGGTAGCTGTGCAAATAGGTATTTTACAAAGCCATTATTTATACGTGCAAATCCATAACACGTTTGGATTTCAAGGGGTGTGATTTGGATGGGTCTAAAATACAGATGTGTATTTTCTATTTCCCTATTGTCCTGCTAGACCAGTCCAGACAAGTGGGTTGTCTCTCTCTACCAGCTTCTTATGACATCATCCTGCTATTAACAGTCAGTACCCCTAGGATCAGTGGTGTTCCTAATCTCCCTGTCACCCAGGGCAGGTGCCCCCCACCACACTGCTGGCACAGCACCACAATGTGCCCCCAACCCATGCCAGTCCTACAGAGGCAGCGTGACAAACTTACAATTAAGCTGGCTTGCTGCAGGGGCTGGTCATTCTTCTCTCCTGGTCAGTCTTGCAATTTATGAGACTTCGGCCAGCTCCTGGAGCGCGAGTCACCATGACAAGCCAGGTTGATCATAAATTTGCTGCACTGCCTCTGTGGGTCCAGCGGGGGTGCATCCCTCTTGACTGGCCCCTGGGGCAGACTGCACCCACCACCTCACCCTTGGTATGCCATTGACTAGAGGCATACCTTGATATTTCTCTGTCTCCAGCAGATGGTGGACTCAAGTTTTTACAGCTCTGATGAAATCTGATTTAGCATATGAGCAACCCCCCTCGGGGTGCATTTCTCACTACAGTGCAGTGCTGGAGGCTCCACTAGAATCATCAGTGCTCTTTTTTGTATTGCCATACAGAGGAGGGGAATTGGTTCCACTCTTTATCTTGTTAAGGGCCAGTTGGAGCAGCCAGAGATTTTGGAAAGGAGTTGGAAAAGGATATTTCAAGCCTCATACAACCTTAGTGCCACCTTCCTCCCTTCTACTTCCCCCCAGTTCTTGCCCAAAGATTAGAAGGATCCTCAGAAATATGTTCCTGCAGATCCCGGCAGCGGGGGAATAGCAGTGAGCCCAGCATGGCTTGCCTGCCTTGGGCTCCCCAGGGTGAGCACCAAAATGGAAAGGCCGCGGGGCCACGTACCGGCAGGCCGCGGATAACCGGGTGGGCGGCGGGGTGTGTGGCCCCGGCCTGGGGGGTTAGGTGTGGGGGGGGAAATGCGGCGGCGGGCAGTTTAAATCTATTGGCTCCCGCGGGTGAGTGAGGAGCGCGGAAGCCAATGGATATGGTGCTGGGGGGTAGAGGGGCCGGCGTAAAGCAGAGCGTGCCGGCAGGATGTCAGTCCAGTGAGGCGGAGGACAAGGACTGGCGTCTTTGTTGGGAGCCCCGGTGTTGGAGGACGTGGTCGGCGGCGGAATTCGCGGCGGGTCTGCCCTGACGGATCGTAGGGCTGTGGGGCAGTGAAGCTCACAGCGGTTTTGCCCGGATTGATTATTAACTGCGGGGCAGTGGAGTGGTGGCTGGAGTGGGCCGGAGAGCGATGGGTGTGCAGGAGGGCTGCACGTGGACAGCTGTGGCTGCGGGGGGCCAGGCAAGTGCACCTCTAGCTAGGGTTTGCAGGCATTGGGAGTGAGTTACAAAAAAAAAAAAAAGAGGGAAATATATATAAATTAAAACTAAAGCAGAGCAGCATCAGTGGGAACCAAAAAAACAAAACAAAAACGGAAGGGGTTTTGAATTGCAGACTTACTCTGTCTATTGGGAGACTGGTGCTTGGTAAGGGACATGCCTCCTCATGAGGGACGAGGGCCCCGGTGATCTCGGGGGCCTGGTAGAAAGGTGGCGCCAGCTGGTGGAAGGTAAGCGGGGGGGGCGGGGCAGTGCAGGTGTGAAGGGGGGGAGAAGGGGTAAGAGAAAGGGTTCGGGGTGAGGGGCGGGGTGGAGATAGGGTGCCAAGGGGGGGTCAGAGCCTGTGGAGGTCCTGGCGAGAGGCGGGGGGTGCACGGGGGAGCTCTAGGGGGGGGGGAAGTGGTGTGTCGTTTCTGATGGGCTGTGCAGGGACGGAAGGGTCGGCGGGGCGTTGCCGGGAGTGAGGGAGGTGGAGGGGAGGTCGGGGTCAGCACCTATGTCATGGGGGACACACAGGGGCATGGTTGGGCAGGATGGGTGGCTTGGGGGGCCCATGGGGCTGGCCTATAGTTCCGGGGGGCTTACATCCCTCGGCTTTGGAACATTGGCGGGGAGGGGGCAAGGATCCTCCAGAGCAGAGTGCCTGGGGGCTTGGCAGCCGCCTTGGGCATTGGCAGGTTCCCCCTCCTTGTTTCCCTCTTTGTCTTCACAGATGCTTGCTGGAGAGGTGGTGCGAGGTGGAGAGATGGAAGTGGAGCCAGCGGGAAGCGTTCGGGAAGCAGAGCCAGCTAGAAGTTTTCGGACAGCGGAGACAGGGGAGGCGCTGGTCGAGGTGCTTCCGGTGGAGGGTGGTCTGCCGGCTTCGGATGGCCTTGCAGGAGTGTCGCAGCCCGGGACCACATCAGCGGGTAAGTTGCCAGGGGGTAGTGGGGAGCAGGAGGATGGGGGGAGGTTAGGAAGGGCAAGACGAAGAGGAAGTGTCGGCACTCACGTAAGCGGCGCCGGAGGTCAGCGTCCTCTACGTCGTCTTCCGACAATGTCTTGTCTTCTTCTTTAAGCTCGGGAGTCAGGGAGCCAGCCGCCAATGGGGGGGGGGGGGCTGGCCGTGCCGGGCGGGGGGGGGGGTACTTCGCTGGTGGTTTTTTCGGAATTATGGGAGGGGGTGCCGCGGAAGCTGCTTCGGAAGATCCAGAAGAGAAGATATATCGATATCTTTCGACTGCTTGAGGGTAGGAAGCGTTCAGGTGATAGTAAGAGAAAAAGGAAGGAGGATGAGAATGCAGGGAGGGTCCAGAAGGCGTCGCGCAATGTTGTTAACTGGACGCGGGCCTTCTTGCGTTTGGCTAGTGTGTGGGGGCATCATCACCCGGAGCAGTATGGGATGCTGCTAGCGTACGCGGACTCGATTTTGGAGGTGGCACAAACTCATGATGGTTGGGCATGGCTCAACTATGATGAGAAGTTTCGGGATAAAATGGAAGAGAATCGGTTATTGTCTTGGGGGACGCAGAACATTAACCTCTGGCTGACGCAGATGTTGGTGAGAGGGGGGTCGGGGGGGAGGCAGACAGAAAGGGGGTAGCGCGTTGTCAGCAGGTGCGGGGCGGCCCTTTCATAGTGGAGGGGCTCCCTTGCTGCAGCGACCAGGTGGCGGGGGGGCCGGGGATGTTTGTTGGTGATTTAATAAGTCCTCTTGCCCCTTTCCGGACTGTAAGTTCTGGCATGCGTGTTCGGTCTGCAGAGGGGGGCACTCAGCGCTTAAATGTGTTAAGAAAGGGGCCGCGGTCGTCCCCTCGCCTGCTCCTAAGCAATAGTGAATTGTTGGGCCTGGCTCTGACGCCTATACGGCTCAAGGCTCTTAGGCTTTGGCTTCAGCGATACAAGAGGTGGGGGTCGGGGGGGTGCTCAAGCGGGGTTTTCAATATGGTTTTCCCATATCAGTTGTGGGTGAAGGGGGTTCGGAGAGGGCGCATAACTCACCGTCGGTGCGGCGTTTTGCTCAGATTGTTAGGGACAAGCTAGCCGCGGAGTTGGATTTGGGTAGAGTGGCCGGCCCCTTTGCGGACTGGCCGTTTCCGCACTTCATGGTTTCCCCATTGGGCATTGTCCCGAAGAAGGAACCCGGGAAATTCCGATTGATTCACAACTTGTCCTTCCCAGCAGGGGCGTCAATTAATGACCGTATTCCACAGGAGTTATGTGCGGTGCGTTATGCGTCCTTCGACGAAGCGGTGGAACTAGTGCTGGGGTGTGGGCCGGGGTGTCTGATGGCAAAGGTGGATATCGAATCCGCCTTCCGCTTGTTGCTGGTTCACCCTGATTCATTTCATCTACTGGGTTTCAGTCTAGAAGGACGATTTTATTTTGATAAGTGCATGCCGATGGGGTCCTCGGTGTCCTGTTCTTATTTTGAAATGTTTAGTTCATTCATGCACTGGGCTCTGCAAGAGTCGGTGGGATGTGGGAATGTGGTCCATTATCTGGACGATTTCCTATTCGTGGGCAGGGCGCAGTCGGGGCAATGTCAGGAGTTGCTGGACAGCTTTGTGAGGTTGGCGCAGGATTGGGGTGTCCCGTTAGTGGCGGGCAAGATGGAGGGTCTGGCGATGCGCCTCACGTTTTTGGGGGTGGAACTGGACTCGGTGGACATGGTGACACGCTTGCCATGTGATAAAGTGGCAAGGTTGCAGGTGCTGGTGGCGAATGTTATGGGGTCGGCGAAAGTAATGCTGAGGGAGATGCAGACCCTGATAGGCTTGTTGAAGTTTGCGTGTCGGGTCATTCCGATGGGGCGGGTGTTCCTCCGGCGGTTTTCGGCGGCTACATCGGGTGTGCTTGGGCCGCATCACCGGATCAGGGTTTCCAGGAGTATGAGGGCAGACTTGGGGGTGTGGGATGAGTTCCTGCAAGGCTTTAATGGCATAGCGGTGATGCAGGAAAAGGAAACGTTGACTTTCGATTTGCAGCTCTTCACCGACGCGGCGGGCAGTTTGGGCTTGGGTGTATATTTCAGGGGCACTTGGTGTGCGGAGCCCTGGCCGCTGGCGTGGAGTGATGCGGGACTGACCGACAGTATAACCTTCTTAGAATTGTTCCCGGTGCTGGTGGCTTTGGAGTTGTGGCCGGATAGACTGCGCAATTGACGGGTCTTGTGGTGGTGTGATAACGAGGCGGTGGTTAGCGTTGTTAACCAGTATGCTCCGCGTTGCTTGCGGGTGGTGGCCCTAATGCGGGAGGTGGTGCTGGCTTGTTTGAAATTGAATGTGGTGGTGCGGGCTCGTCACGTTCCGGGCTATGCCAACCAGGTTGCTGATGCTCTCTCTCGTTTCAAGTGTGACCTGTTCTGGCGATTGGAACCAGAAGCGGACGCCATCGAAATGCAGGTCCCGGAGCGCTTATGGCAGATTGGCCTGAAGGCATGCTGAATCTGTTGCGGAGTTCCATGTCACCAGCGACTTGGTGTGCCTATTGCAGAGACTGCAACTGTGTGGTGGAATTTTTTGCTGCCAGGGGCTGGCGGTGGGGTCCTGTCCCTGACCACCTCATGGGCTTGTACATTACGGCAGCGAAGGCTGCGGGGTAGCGAGATCTATGGTGCGGGCGCACATAGCGGGGTTTGCCTTTTTCTCCAGGGCAGTGGGGTGGGGAGCGTCCAGTTGGGGGTTCCTCTCGCGCTGGTTGTTGCTAGGTTGGGAGAGGGGTAACCCTCCGCAGTGGGATAGGCGGCGGCCGATCACTTTTGAACTGCTCGGGAGGCTGTATGTGGCGCTGCCTGTGGTGGCAGCATCTGCATAGGAGGCCACACTGTTTAAGGCAGTGTTTTATGTGGCCTTTTTTGGGGCTTTCTGGGTGGGGAAGTTGATGGCGTCACCTGGTTCTGCTGTGGGCGGGGGGGGGGGGCTTTACAGGTGCATCAGGTGTGGTTGTCTCAAAAGGAGTTGTGCATTTGGTTGGCAAGGTCCAAGACGGATCAGAGGGGCAAGGGTGCATGGGTGATATTAAGAGCTGTTGGGGGTTCCCAAACTTGTCCAGTGGCTGCTATGGAGGCATACCTTCGGGCAAGGCTGCAAGGGGGCAGATTTCTCTTTCTCCATGAGGATTTGCGCCGTCTTACGCGGTTTCAGTTCACGGCAGTCCTGTGGATGGCAGTGCGCCACTTGGGGTTGGAGCCGGGTGGCTTTGTGCCTCATTCATTCAGGATTGGTGCGGCCATGAGTGCCGCGGAGGCAGGTTTGCAAGGTCACGAGATTCAGCGGATAGGCAGATGGCGCTCTCAGGCATACCGGGGATATGTGCGTCTTTGAAGGGAGTAAGGGATCGATATTTACCTGTGTTTTTTTCTTTTAGATGGGAGCCGGACGCCGTGTTGCTGCTGGATGATCGGCCATTCTTTTGTGTACTGGGCAGGTCAGCAGGCAGCGACGAGGCCTCTCGGGGCGAACATTGGACTGAGCGCCGTGGAGGTGGCCGTATTATGGCTGGGTGAGCGCGGTCTTCGCTGGACGCAGCTCTTGCCTTTGCTTCGGCACCATCAGCGTGTGCGGGGATCCGCGGTGTTGCTATTGCTGCATCTCGGAGGTAACGAGTTGGGGACTTGGACAGTTAAGCAGCTGATCAGGGCGGCAAAAAGAGACCTGAGTGGAATATTGTTAATGTTTCAGGATGTTGTCTTGTTGTGGTCGGATATAATTCCGAGGACTGCTTGCTGGGGCCACCGGAGGTGGTCTCAGGGTTTGATAAAAGTTAATCGGCAAATTGGTCGATGGGTTTGTGAAAAAGGGGGATGGCAGATTTTGCATCCGTGGGTCGAGGTAGCTTGTGCTGGCTTATACCGGCAGGGCGGAGTACATTTATCCCCGGTCGGGGTTGATTTGCTCCTGAATGATTGGCAAGAGGCCTTGGAGTATGTGGTGCAGGGCAGGAGAGTTGGTCGCAGCTTTGAATTTGGGGGGGCTCAGGGGCAGGTGTCCCTGAGCCTGTGGCGGGATTCCGGAGGTGTCCGGGGTCCGGAGTCTTGGCAATACGCAGGGCGGGGGTGGGGTACCCCCGACCCGGAGAACCCCTCGGGGCTTTTGCTAATAATATGGCGAAGCCTGAAGAGAGGGGGTTGGAGTTGCCAGGGGATGGTTCCGGTGGAAGCAGGAGGGAACTCACTTTGCTGCTCACATGGCTGGTGAGGGTTCGCCCCGCTGCCGGAACCGGTATGACAGAAGTTTGTTTGTTAGATGGTTTGGATAATGTTTATGGTTAATAAAGCTGTGACCAGTTGAATGCCAACAATTGTGCTGTTGTGGTTATTTTTGGGGGGGGGGAGGGGGTGGCATAGAGGGAAAGGGCGGGGCGGGAGCACAACGTCCGCCTTACCCGGTTACGGAAAGGCCGCGGGGCCACATACCGGCAGGCCGCGGATAACCGGGTGGGCGGCGGGGTGCGTGGCCCCAGCCTGGGGGGTTAGGTGGGGGGGGGCAAATGCGGTGGCGGGCAGTTTAAATCTATTGGCTCCCGCGGGTGAGTGAGGAGCGCGGGAGCCAATGGATATGGTGCTGGGGGGTAGAGGTGCCGGCGTAAAGCAGAGCGTGCCAGCAGGACGTCAGTCCAGCGAGGCGGAGGATGAGGACTGGCGTCCCCTCCCTCCCACCCTTGGGACGGGTGGTTGCAGAAAAGGGGGGGTTGCAGCTGGAGGGGGGAGGTCTGGGATCCCGGAGGTGTCCAGGGTCCAGAGTCTTGGCAATACGCAAGGCGGGGGTGGGGTACCCCCGACCCGAAGAACCCCTCGGGGCTTTTGCTAATAATATGGCGAAGCCGGAGGAGGGGGGGTTGGAGTTGCTGGGAGATGGTTCTGGTGGAAGCGGGAGGGAACTCACTTTGCTGCTCACATGGCTGGTGAGGGTTCGCCCCGTTGCCGGAACCGGTATGACAGAAGTTTGTTTGTTAGATGGTTTGGATAATGTTTATGGTTAATAAAGCTGCGGCCAGTTGAATGCCAACAATTGTAGTGTTGTGGTTATTTTTGGGGGGGGAGAGGGGGTGACGTAGAGGGCAAGGGCGGGGCGGGAGCACCACGTCCGCCTTACCCGGTTACTAAGTCTCTATCTTGTCTGACTTGTTTTATGGGGGGGGGGGGGGGGGGTTACCTGACTTCATCTGCCGGGTGGTGCATCTGCTGGATTTGGTCCACTCAAGGTGTCTATTGGTGTGGTGCCGATTTTCCCACTTCATTGAGCTGCCTGCATGCATTTGCTGCATTTCACACACTTTTGCATGTGCCTTTTCTCTGTGCGCAGTCATAATGTGTAGTGTTAGTACCCTCAGAGCCATAGCACATGGTGTTAGATGATACTACTGCTCTCTAAGGCCAAAACAAGTGCTTTCCTCTGGAGCCATTTTATAAATGACATTTAGAGACGTCTCCAGTGCAGGGATATCTAATTAGGCAAGGGTGTGGTGGAAGTGTGTCTGGGGAGGTGCAATACACGTAGGTGTCTCCGTTCAATTTCAGACATATTGGGGACGTCGACAAGCATGGACTGGCATCAGGAAAGTGCTTGTTCTAGCCTTAAAACATCCGAAGGGTGTAGAGACAATGGAGACTTAAGCAACTAGTCTAAGATCACAAAGGCCCACAGTAGGACCTGAACTAGCCTAGCACACTGCTTCTAGCTCACTACTTTAACCATTATTCTATTAGACGTCTATCTTCTTTTGAATGCTCTTCTGGGTACGACTATGTAGATGTCTGTATGGACATCTATATCGGGCACGTCCACGTTTCTGAAATCATGCCTGTACTTGCATGTACATGCTTTTTCTTCAGACATTATGGCTTTGATGTCCCAGACAGCACGTGGATGTTCCATTGTAAAATGTACCTTTAAACCTGCTTTCACTTAAAGCTGCTATAGAGCTGATGTAAATGTCTATGCCTTAAGGCTTGATCTCTGCCACTTACGTATAATTTTAATAAAGACAAGAAGGCACCTACTTGTCTTTATAAAATAGGTGGGTTTGGACTGCCTTAACCTAGGCATCCTGTTACAGAATTACCTTCTTAATGGGAGGACAGTTTTCAAAGTAATTTGACCAGGTAACAAATTAATTTATATGAGTAAATTCTTTAGGCTAAATATTGTCCTCCTCTCACTGACTGCTAACAAAGGTGAGAAAGACAATAACAGAAGCAATTTGCAAGCTGTGGGGATATGGAGTAGTGAGCAAGGAGATTAGAAGTTAAGTAAAATATGTAAGGAGAAGAAATTGGTTTAGACTGCATGTGCGAACTCGTATGTGCATTTATACAAGTGCATGAATAACTGGGAAGACTACATACACAATTTCGGTCCTTATCTAGCATTATTAACTCTGCTACTAAGAATGAAGCAGATATCAGTCTGGTTTGCATTTAGTGAGAAATTGAGATTTTACCCTATTCTAGGAAAAATCTGATGGATTTTAGCAGTAAATCTGCGAAAACACCAAAACAGATTTTCCAAAATTTGAAATGGATCTACTTATTAGAGACACTGTATGATTTAATTTTTTGGATCTGTATCAGATTTTTCTGCAAAGGGACCCTTTTCTTTCCTTCACTTGGTTTGCAGCTTGTCGTGCTGTGGGGGCTTGTGTGCATCAGTGATGCTGAGAGCTAAACTATCGGTAGTTTAACTATTGGCAGGGTCTCCCAAGATGGACACGTCTCAGCTGAGGTGCGAGACCAAGATAAATCACCCATCTGGGCAGCAGCAGAATGGGATAGTGTTGAAGGCGGAGGATCACATTTCTGTGACAACGGCAACACCACCAAACTTAAACTGCGCGGAAGAAAGGCCCGGCAATCTACTTCTGTATCTTGCCTTGAAAATCCAATGGATAGCTACAACAAAACAAATGGTGCTATAGTGCTGGAAAATGAGACCCCCAGGTCGGAAGGCAGTCAACTAGCTACTGGGGAAGAGCTGAAGACTTTTCAGAGTAAAGCCAGCAGTTATGATGTGGCTGGATCAAAACCCTCGGGACGTCTGACTGCTGATGTAGCTGCGCATGAAATGAGAGTCAGAAGCTGTAAAGATGTCTTACGCATTGGAACATGGAACGTATGAAGCATGAACCAAGGGAAGTTGGAGGTGGTCAAGAATGAAATGGAATGTGTACAACTTGATCTGTTGGGTGTCAGCGAACTGAAATGGACTGGCATCGGGCACTTTGCATCAGATGATCACATGGTCTATTATGCTGGAAATGAAAGACAAAGAAGAAATGGTGCTGCATTTATAATAAAGAAGAAACTTGCAAGAACCGTAATGAAATACAATGCAGTCAGCGAACGCTTAATCTCTATTCGTCTACGAGGAATGCCTATCAACACAACTATAATTCAAGTATATGCCCAAACAACAGCTGCAGAAGAGAATGAAATTTTAGAGTTCTATAAACAAGTACAAGCTGAAATTGACAGAACATGCAAACAGGATATCCTGATAGTCATGGGTGACTGGAACGCAAAAGTTGGCAACAAAGAAGAAGGCAAAGTAGTTGGAAAATATGGACTTGGCAACAGAAATGAAGCTGGAGAAAGACTGATAGAATTCTGCAAGACCAACGATCTATTCATCTCAAACACCTTCTTCCATCAACACAAGCGGCGACTGTACACATGGATGTCACCTAATGGATTGTATAAAAATCAAACTGACTACATCTATAACATCAACAAAGACAAAACCTGGAGCTGACTGTGGTACAGATCAACAACTACTAGTATGCAAACTCAAGCTAAAGTTGAAAAAGAGCAAACCACTCATGAATAAAGCAAAATATGACCTTGAGAATATACCACTGGAATTTAAAGACTGCCTGCAAAATCGATTTGCTGCTTTAGATACAAATGACAGAGCTCCGGAAGAGTTATGGAATGACATCAAGAAGGTTGTGTTGGAAGAAAGCGAGAAGTCTCTACAAAAGGTGAAAAAGCAAAAACGGCCAAAATGGATGACGGAAGAAACTCTGAAAATTGCCAGAAATGCAGAGAACCTAAAGCCAGAGGAGAAAGAAAGAGAATAACAGAACTCAACAGAGATTTCCAACGTGCAGCAAGACAGGACAAGGAAAAGTACTACAACGATGCATGCAAGGAAATAGAAGCAGAAACTATTAGAGGAAGAACAAGATTGGCTTTCCTAAAGCTAAGAGAGTTAAAGAAAAGGTTCCAGCCTCGAACTGGAATGTTACAAGATGCTCAAGGTTCTATGTTGAATGATGCTGAGAAGATCAAGAAAAGGTGGAAGGAATATACAGTTTTTATATGATAAAGATCAAGTGGACCAACAGCCATTTCAACCTGTACCTTATGATCGGGAAACATAGAAACAAGATGACAGAAAAAGATCACATGGCCTATCTAGCCTGTCCTTCCATTTCCACAACTACAACAGTCCACTTTTTACCTTTAGAGATCCTCTGTGTTGGTCCCATGCTTTTTTGAATTCAGTTACTGTTCTCATCTCTACCACCTCCACTGGGAGACTATTCCATGGATCCACTACTCTTTCCATAAAGAAATATTTCCGCATATCACTCCTGAATCTATCTCCCTTCACCCTCATCCCATGTCCCCTCGTAGCAGAACTTGCTTTCAATTGAAAGAGGCTCTCTCCCTGAACATTTATGCCACGGAGGTATTTAAACATCTCAATCATATCACCTCTATCCCGCCTTTCCTCTAAGGTGTACATATTAAGATCCTTAAGTCTGTCCTCATATGCTTTATAATGAAGACCACTAATCATTTTAGTAGCCACCCTCTGCACCGACTCCATCCTGTTCACATCCTTTTGAAGGTGCATTCTCCAGAATTGCACACTATACTCCAAATGAGGTCGCACCAAAGACTTATACAGAGGCATTATCACCTCCTTTTTTCTGCTAGCCATTCCTCTCCGTATGCATCCAAGCATCCTTCTAGCTTTTGCTGTCGCTTTTTCTACCTGTTTAGCTACTTAAAGATCATCAGACACAACCACGCCTAGGTCCCACTCTTCTTTAGTGGACAAAAGTACTTCACCTCCTATACTGTATTGCTCCCTTGGATTGCTGCAGCCCAAATGCATGACCTTACATTTTTTAACATTAAATCCCAGCTGCCAAATTCTAGACCATTCTTCAAGCTTAGCTAGATCCCTCCTCATGTTATCTACCCCTTCCTGGGTGTCTACTCTATTGCAGATTTTGGTATCATCTGCAAAGAGGCAAACCTTACCCGACAGCCCTTCCGCTATATCACTAACAAAGATGTTAAAAAGAATCGGACCAAGGACAGATCCCTGGGGCACACCACTGGTAACATCCTTCTCCTCAGAGTGAGCTCCATTTACTTGTACTCTTTGTCGCCTCCCACCCAACCAATTTCTAACCCAAGCAATAACTTTAGGGTCCATCCCTAGGGTGCTCAGTTTGTTTATAAGTCGCCTGTGAGGAACAGTGTAAAAGGCTTTACTGAAATCTAAATACACCACATCTACAGCTCTCCCTCGGTCCAACTCCCTGGTCACCCAGTCAAAGAAATCAATCAGATTTGTCTGACAAGACCTGCCTCTGGTGAATCCATGCTGCCTAGGATCCTGTAATTCGCTGGACTCCAGAAACCTCACTATTTTCTCTTTCAGCAGCGTTTCCAATAATTTACTCACCACCGAATTTAAACTAACCGGCCTGTAGTTTTCAACCACATCCTTACTTCTGCTTTTGTGTAAAGGCACCACATGAGCCTCTCTCCAGTCCTTTGGCACCACTCCCGACTCCAACGAGGCATTGAAAAGGTCAGTCAGTGGAGTTGCTAGAACGTCCCCAAGCTCCCTCAGTATTCTAGGGTGTATCCCATCCGGTCCCATCGCTTTGTCTACTTTAAGTTGAGCTAGTTTCTCACGAACACAGTCTTCTGAAAATTGTTCAAGATGTCCCTCGCTTCTGTTCCTATTTGTGGGTGTTTTCTGAGGTCCTGCTCCTGGTTCTTCATCTGTGAACACAGAACAAAAATATTTGTTAAGCAAGTCCGCTTTATCCTTATCAGCTTCTACATATACCCCCCCCCCCCCCCGCACCCTTGAGTCTGACAATACCACTTTTGCCCTTCCTCTTCTCACTAATATATCTGAAAAATGTCTTATCCCCCCATTTTATTGCATTGGCTATTTCCTCTTCCTTTTGAATCTTTGCCTTCTTGACTACTTTGCTAGCTTCTCTAAGTTTTTCCAAATACAGATGCCTGTCTTCCTCTCTCTGTGATCTCTTGTATTTCATGAAGGCCTCCCTCTTTTTCTTCACTTTTTCAGCTACTTCCTTCGAAAACCATAGCAGTCTCCTTTTCCTTTTGCCTTTATTTACCATTTTAACAAAAAGGTTGGTTGCCCTTAAAATACCCCCTTTCAGTTTTGCCCACTGTTTTTCTACATCCCCCAGCTGTTCCCATCCCACTATTGACTCCCTAAGGTATTGGCCCATTTTCGCAAAGTTAGTCTTCCTAAAGTCTAAGATCCTCACCTTGGAATGGATTCTAACAGCCCTAGTCCTAATACTGAACCACACCATCTGGTGATCACTGGATGCAAAATGATCTCCCACTACAACATCAGAAACACTTTCACCATTGGTAAGCACCAAGTCCTGTATGGCCCCTTCACGTGTGGGTTCTGTTACCAATTGCCTGAATAGTTCTCCCTTGTAGAGAATCCAGGATCTCCTTATACTTCTAGATGATACTGCAGCAGGAATGTGCCAATCAACATCTGGCATATTGAAATCTATCAGTAGCACTTCCCTTTTCCTATCAATGCTGCGTATGTCTTCAATTAACTCTCTGTCCACCTCTTCCTCTTGTGAGGGAGGTCTGTATATCACACGAATGCAAATAGATTTCTCTTTCCCTCTTTCTAGTTTAACCCACAATGCCTCCTCTCTCCCTTTTAAGCTCTGTAATTCCAAAGCTTTAATAGTAGTTTTTACATATAGTGCCACTCCTCCTCCCCTTCTTCCTACCCTGTCCTTTCTGAATAAAGTATAGCCAGGTATAGTTACATCCCAGTCATGGTTTTCTGTGAACCATGTTTCTGTAACTGCCACTAAATCCAAGTCAGCCACTCCCACCAAAGCTTCAACATCAGGGATCTTATTTCCCATGCTACGGGCATTTATACACACTGCTTTCCATATGTTACCACTGTTACATTAAATACCTTTATGGAAATGGGTTTCACCTACCTGGGGGCTTTCACTTAGCTGGGGGCTTTCTTCACCTATCCCCAATGAATCTAGTTTAAAGCCCTCTTCAGTAGATTAGCCAGTCTACTACCGAAGATGCGTTGACCTTTCTTGGACAGATGGATGCCATCTCTGCTCTGCAACCCTTGGAACAGCATCCCATGGTCTAGGAAACCAAAATTCTCTCGATGACACCATCCACGCAGCCATGCATTCATCTCCTGGGTGCGAGCCTCTCTGCCTTGGCCTTTACTCTCAACAGGGAGGATTGAAGAGAACACCACCTGTGCACCTAACTGCTTCACCCTCTGTCCCAGAGCTATGAAGTCACTTTTGATACGTTCCGAGGTAGTATCATTTATTCCAACATGGATTAGCAACATTGGGTAATAGTCAGTGGGCTTGATGAGTCTCGGCAAACTCTCCGTAACATCATGGATTTTGGCACCAGGCAGACAGCATACCTCTCTGGACATCAAGTCTGGTCGGCAGTTGGACACCTCAGTACCCCTCAGAAGAGAGTCTCCAACCACCACTACCCTTTGTTTCCTTCTGGTCACTGATTCTGCAACTTTGGGGTACTTGAACTCTGGTTCTTCCCTTTCCAGGGATGCTTTCACCTCCTCCACTTCCAGGGCTGCATAATGGTTCTTCAATTCAAGGGTTGGAGAAGTTGGATTGGTGATTTTGCAGGCCCTGGTGACTTGTGTCCAACCATCGACATTCTGTTGGTACCCATCTTCTCCTGTGCTGGAGAGCTTGGTTGCTGCAAGAAGCATCTCATCAATGTACTTCTCACTATCTTGAATGCTCCTCAGCCTCGGTGATGAAAGAAGAAGTTGAAGCAGCATTGAAAGCCTTATCAAAGAATAAAGCACCAGGCATTGATAGCATTCCCATAGAAGTATTACAGCAATCTGATGCAGCTGTTACCATACTTAGAAGGCTCTGCCAAGAAATATGGAAGACAACTTAATGGCCAACTGACTGGAAAAGATCTGTGTTTATACCAATACTAAAGAAAGGTGATCCAACTGACTGTGGAAATTATCGCACAATCGCTCTGATCCCACATGCCAGCAAGATTCTACTGAAGATTATTCAAAAGAAACTACAACCATACCTGGAACAAGAACTCCCTGAAGTGCAAGCAGGGTTCAGGAAAGGGCGAGGAACGAGAGACATCATTGCGGATGTGAGATGGATCCCTGAAAAGACTAAAGAATACCAAAAGGATATCTATTTGTGCTTTATCAACTATAGCAAGGCTTTTGACTGTTTAAACCATGAGAAACTCTGGGCTACATTAAGAAGCATGGGTATACCAGAACACCTGATCGTACTCTTGCACAATCTGTACATTGATCAAGAAGCAACCGTTCAAACAGAACAAGGAGAAACAGGATGGTTTAAAATAAGTAAAGATGTAAGACAAGACTGCATACTTTCCCCCTACCTGTTTAATTTATATGCAGAACAAATCATCAGAGAAGCAGGATTGTATGAAGACAACAGAGGTGTGAAGATTGGTGGAAGACTCATCAACAACCTTCGCTATGCTGATGATACCACATTACTGGCTGAAAGTGAAGATGATCTGAAACATTTGCTTCTCACAATCAAAGAACATAGTCTCAAAATGGGCCTGCACCTTAATGTAAAGAAGATAAAGATGATGACAACTGGCATAATCAACAGGTTCATTGTTGAAGGAGATGAAGTTGAAATTGTGAACAACTTTAACTTACTTGGATCAACTATCAATAAAGAAGCAACAAGCAGTCAAGAAATCCGATGACGCATTGCTCTTGGCAGAATGGCTATGAAAGACCTAGATAAGATCCTCAAGAGCAGAGATGTCTCTCTCCAAACAAAGATTCGACTTGTTCAAGCCATGGTATTTTCAATAACATCATATGGATGTTAAAGCTGGACAGTGAAAAAGATAGACAGGAAGAAAATTGATGCCTTTGAATTATGGTGCTGGCGGTGAATACTGTGTATACCATGGACTGCCCGAAGATCAAACCAGTCGGTACTAGAGGAGATGAAACCTAAGCTTTCTTTAGAAGCTCAGATGACAAGACTTTGACTTTCATACTTTGGATACATCATGCGAAGAGAGAGATCATTAGAGAAAGACATCATGCTTGGCAAGATAGAAGGTCAACGCAAAAGAGGAAGGCCAGCAATGAGATGGATCGATACAATAACAGCAGCTACGGGTACCAGTCTGTCATCAATGAGTCGCCTGACTCAAGACCGAACACAATTTAGGATAGATATCCAGAGGGTCGCCATGAGTCAACTCCGACTCGACGGCACTTAACAACAACATCAGATTTTTCTGCAAAGGGACCCTTTTAGTAAAGGGTGCTAAGCCAATAGCATGGGTTATAGCACATGCTAATCCCACTTTATAACCCACAGTAACTATTAGCGTGGGGCCAACACAGCACGGCCCAATTTCTACGCTAACTGTACAAGGCATATTAAGTAGCAAGTGGGCAAGTTATTTATTTTTATTTATTTATTTAACAGTATTTCTAAACCGCCTTATCTTAATAATCAAGGTGGTATCACAGCAAACAATCTGGTAAAGTGAGTGTGTTATACATGCAGTGAGGGTGAAATTTAGTTGAGTGTGTGTTGTAATGTGTGCTAGATTGGTTTGAGCTATATACAAGGTGGGCTATATACAGTGGTGCTAAAAACATTTTCCATACATACATTGTTTAGGCGGTATCATGTACTGTTATACATTCTCTGAGGTTATGTGATGTGTCCATAGTGTTCTATGAACAGCATGGTTTTCAGCTGTTTTCTAAAGTCTTTGAGGTCTGTAGTTGCCCTCAAATCGTCCGGTAGTTTGTTCCATATTGTTGGAGCAGCCATGGAAAGTGCTCTGTCTGTTGTGTCCTTGCGTGTGTGTTTGTATTCACTTGGGGTGCTGACTCGGTTGTGTGTTTGTTTTCTTCTCGGACGTGTGCTGGTGTCTGGTTGTATGAGGGTGTGCAGGCTGTTGGCTGATGTGTGCTGTTTTATCTTAAATAGGTTTATGATAGTTTTGTATCTGATGCGTGCACCGATTGGGAGCCAGTGTAAGTCCTTTAAGGTAGGTGTGATGTGCTCTTGTCTTGCAGTTCCGGATATGATTCGTGCTGCAGTGTTTTGTGCCAGTTGGAGTGGTTTGAGGGCTTGTTTCGGTAGTCCAAGGTATATCGGATTGCAGAAGTCCAGTAGTGGGGTTATCAGTGCTTGACAGACGGTACGGAAGTGATCTGGGGCGAGGAGTGGTTTCAGTCTCCTGATGATTCGCATCTTGTAGTAGGCTTTTTGGATTGTTTTGTCTATGTGTGGCTTGAGGTTGAGTTTATTGTCCAGAGTAACTCCGAGGTATCTTACTTCTGATCTTATTGGTATAGTAGTGCTTTGTATCTTTATATTTGGTGGGTGTATGAAGCTTTGGTTCCGAGTGATGATTAAAGCTTTGGTCTTGTTGTTTATTGCGAGGATGTTGTTTTGACACCAACTCGTCATTTGGGTAAGGCAGTCTGTTATTTTAGAGAAGTCCGGGTTGTCGATTGATATCGGGGTATATATCATGATGTTGTCTGCATATACTGTGTATTGAATGTTGTTCTCTTTCATGATGTTGCATATTGGTTGGATGTAGATGTTAAATAGGAGTGCTGAGAGTGCGGATCCTTGAGGTACTCCCTGTCGGACATTTATGGGTCGGGAGGTGTTGTGTCTCACCTTGACCTGTAGCTGTCTTTCGGTTAGGTACGATTGGAACCATTTCAGTGTGATACCGTGTATACCAGTGTTCTTTAGTATTTCCAGGAGCGTGTTGTGGTCCACTGTGTCGAAGGCTGCGGAGATGTCGATGAAGATCATTAAGATTCCATTCCTGGTGTTGTCAATTATTCTTAGGATGCTGTCGAAGAGGTAGATCAGTAGCGTTTCGACTCCATGGTTGGGACGAAATCCGTGCTGGTTGTCGTCAAGTGTTTCATGTTTGTCGATGTGTTCCTGAAGCTGTAGTTGAACCGTTTTTTCGATGATTTTTGCGAGGAAGGGTATGCTGGAGATTGGTCGGTATGCTGCTGGATCTTTTTTGTCGAGAGTTGTTTTCTTTGTGATTGGTCTTACTGTGGCAAGCTTTAGTTGCTTTGGCATGAGTCCTTGAGTGAGTGAGTTGTGTACCATTTTATGTATGGTGGGGATGAAGCTTGATTTGGTGGCTTTGACCCATGACACTGGGCACGGGTCTGTAGGAGCAGTGCTTGTGTTGATTGTAGAGATGATGTGGGATATCTGTTCTGTTGAGGTTGTGTAGAATGTGCCCCAGGTTTTGGAGTGTACGTCCGTCCTGGTGTTCCCACTAGGTGTTGTTCGTTCTGTGGAGTGAAATTTGTCTTTGATGTGGTCAGCGAATTCCTGTGGATCAACTTGTACTTCCCCTTCTGTTGTTTGCTCTTTTGTGAGGATCTTTACTATTTCGAAAAGCTCTCTGGGTTTGTTGATGGAGGAATTTATCATGTTTGTGTGGATTTCCATCTTTGATTGGTTGATGTGTTCATTGTATTGTTTTTGCTTTGTTAGGTAAAGATGCTGGTCGTCAGTTGTTTTGTTTTTTCTCCATCTCCGTTCAATCTTCCTGAGCTCCCTCTTTTCCTGTCGTATTCTTGCTGAGTACCATGGCTTGTTTTGTCTCATGTTGTGGTGTGGTTTCTTGGTCCCGCCACCAGATTGTTTGGCGGCATTAGCTAAAATGCTGTTCCAGCTTGAAACTTGTTCCTCCAGGTCGTCAGTTAGGGGCACAGAGTGGACAGAGTGAGCACCTTGTACTACATGCACCTTCACTAACAGCATGGGTGCACTTACCGCCACCCCATAGGTGAAGGTGAGTGCCCCATGCTATTTTCATGCCACGTTAGGGCAGGATGCCCCATGTTAACTGCTGGGAACATGCTTCCCATGCCCCTGACATTTAACACACCCGTGTTGAGCATTCTGTTTTCCTTAAGGTGTTATTTTAGAAGCCTTATTCAGGATTTCCACATGTAAACTCAGACATTTACATGTGAAAATGGCCATTTTAGAAAGGTCTTAATTTACACATGGATATCCTTACTTTGTAGCAGTTGTAAGGGGGCATGTTCGTGGCTTTTGTTAGGGCGTAGCCTTACTGGGTCAAAAATCTACATGTGTGTTCCCCATTTCATACATGGAAATATACGTGAAATGTCCACATTGGGATTTTTACCATCTCCCTGGCACGTTTCTGTTTTCAAAAAGTGCTTGTTTCAGCCAGCCCTTTATGGGAGAAATTAAGGGCGTTATCTAATTTCAATTAGGAGGAGAAAATAACAGAGGATTGAGGAGAATAAGGACGGAGGCATTTGTAGTTACTTGGTGTCATGTATTTATGTAGGTTTATTTTAAATTTTATTTATTTTTCTATACCGCGCTCTTTGGTATCAGCTCGGTTTACAAATAACATCGACTTTGTTCAGACACAGGTAAACATCCTTGCTGGACTTACAGAAAACAGGGTTATTCAACTTGGATTAACTGGGGAAACTATATACACAAAATTGCCAACATACACATGTAGGTGCTGGTACATACACGTGCAAGTTGCCAAGTTTGCCCTGTTGATTTTCCCACATGTGCATTTGCAAAACGGCTCCTCCAACTTCACGCATTGGCATATTCACACATGCTCCTGTGCTCCTCCTTATTTGTATTTTAGAAAAGTTCCACATTTGGCAGAGCCTTTTCTAAAATGCTGCTGGAATTGTGTACCCTGCAACCTTGATATCTCCATTCCAGTCTCCAGGTACTACCTAAAATACAGTTGTGATCAACATTATTGGCACCCTTGCATTTTAGATATGTTGTGTACGATATCTTGAGAAATAATTGGAAATATTCAAAGGTATACAACTAAAAAAAGGTATACAAAAAAAAGGATGCCTATGCAACTTAGATGTAGTCATTTCTGAGAAAAACACAAAATATGACCTGGACAGGATTAACGACCCCCTTCACTAATATTTGGTTGCACAACCATTGCCAGTGATGACAGCCTCCAAACGTGTCTTGTAGCCATCTATAAGTTTCGTACATCTGTCTGCTGGTAGTTTCTCCCACTCTTCAACTGCAGTTGTTTCCATTTCATGAATATTTACTTTTACCAATGGCAGATTTCAGATCTTTCCGAAGGTTCTCAATGGGATTGAGATCAGGACTCATTTCCGGCCAGTTTAAAAAAGCCCATTTTTATCTTTTTAACCATTCTTTTGTACTTTTTGATGTGTTTTGGGTCCTTGTCCTGCTGACCCTGAACTAGCTTTCTGACACTAGGTAGCACATTTAGCTCCAAAATACCTTAGTAGTCCTCTGAAGTCATGATTCCTTTAATATGTTCCAGGCCTCCAGTTCCTTAGGCAACAAAACAGCCCGACAACATTATGGAACCTTCACCAAATTTAACTGTAGAAAGGGTGTTTTTTTTCCTTATAAGCTTCATTTCTTCACCTATAAATGTATCACTAGTTTGCATTGTCAAAGAGCTCAGGTTTGGTTTCATCAGTCCACAGAACATTTTCTCAGGATTGTGGTTTCCCAAGGTGGGTTTGGGCAAAGATCAGGCGTGCCTTTTTATGTCTGACATTGAGTAGCGTGTTCCTCCATGGCTTTCATCTATGAAGTCCTTCTTTGTTTAGTGCATGGCATATGGTGCAGGTTGAAACAACCACTCTAGATTTCTCCAGGTAAGCCTTAAACTCTTTGGATGTTGTACTTGGTGTTTTTCCAACAGTTCACACTAACCTTCGAAGATTTCTTGGATTCCTTTTCCTCTTCCCATCATATCCCAGAGCTTCTTGATAGTTCCATGAGGAGAAAACTTCTTAATAACATTGCAGACTGTAGGCACAGGAATCGAAAGGACTTTGGAGATGGCCTTGAACCTTTTTGATGGGTAATGTTTGGTGATAATGGCTTTTCTGGCAATCTCAGGCAGCTTTCTTGTCTTCACCATTGTGAAAATGGAACAGGGAGTGAATTTAGCCATTTTAAACATTAAAACCATCATTCATTGGTTGATTCAAATCATTTGAGTACAGACAATTGATCACAGGTGCATCAAATTTTACTGCAATGGGAATGTGGTTCCTCTCTTCAAACTGATTTGAATTGTTTATAAGGGTGCCAATAATCATGACCTGCCAATGTCCCAGTTTTTATACTATTTCCTTTTTTAATTGGTCTTTTTTTATTCACTGGCCATTCATTTAAGGAGATATTGGACATTAAGGGGTTGAATTGCAAGGATGCCATTAATGTTAACCACAACTGTAGCAGGTGAAAATGTGTGCATAGTATTCCTGGGGTACTTTTTGAAATGACAGCACACATGCACTTCACTTTGAAAATCTAACAAAATCTACATACTAAAAAAGTGATCCCCATAATGCCCTATAGTTGCATGAAACTTAATTCTAAATCTGGGTAGGTTGTCAGTAAAAATGAGATGAACAAGAGCATAGAAAAAGAAGGAAGAAGAGAAACTGTTTACATAAAAGCAGGGAACAAGATAATGGCAAGGAATATTTTGTCTTCCAAATGTGAAAGAGAACATTGAATTATTGTCTCATTAAAGTCAACTGTCTAAATGTGTTTGTGGCACCAAGCTCAGAAATATGCATTCCAGACAGTAGGAAGTCATGCTCTCCCACTGTGTCTATTTATCAAGAATATATTTAATTTCCAGATGTTGCAACTGATTCAGAGCTCAAGATGTTATGCAAATAATCAAGACACTGAACATGCTTAGGCAAGGCATTAGAGGTCACTATCTTTCCCTACTGCACTACTATCCTTCTGGTCCTCCTTCAGGTGAACAGTTATCCTGCTTAAAATACTATTTTCTGCATACACAAAATCTCAAGTGTTAGAAGGCATATATCTAAAATAATACTTAACATTTTAATTTTCTTTTAAATGCAGCTTAGTTCAGTACAGAAGTTTGCCATAAGGTCATTATCGATATGTGTCTGTGACATACTGAGGTCAATATTGAAAAACTTGCCGAGTAGGTATGATAACTGGCTAATTTCAGCAAATTATCTTTAGGAAAAATTTTCAGGCTAGGTGTTCAGCTGGAATTTTGGGTAAATTTAGGGGTATGTTAACTAAACCATCTTAACATGCGCCTGGCGATAGTGTGCAGGCTGCCATAAAAGGAGTGGGCGTTTCAGTCTTAAAGTAGCAAAACAGGAGTATCACGCGATAACACGCGCTGCTTCGCACATTATCGGGTGAAGCGCCACTAAGCGCGTTAACCCGCGGTAATCTTAAGTAGGCGTCCAGACATGCAAACATAGAAACAGTAGTGTAGCACAATGGTTAATACACTGACTGATGATACAGGGGTCATGAGTTCAATCCCCCAGTGTGCCTAATGCATAAGGCTGGCTGAGGCATCAGCTTTGACATGTAAGTATTGTTTCTTGAGGCAGTTTATTTGTATTTTAATTATTGCTGCCAGCAAACACACCCTCACGTGCCATAACCTAAGGTGCCGCATAAGGCACCCTATAAGGCACTCCATAGGGCACATTATAAAGTACACTGTCTGCCACGGCACCCTATAATGTCCCCTATAGGGCACCCTATAAGGCGCTCCATAGGATACCTTATAAGGCACCCTATAAAGCGCCTTCTGAGGCACCTTATGGTTACAGTACCCTGAGGGTGTTTTTGCTGGCAGCACTAATGTACATTAAAAATAGATAATGCTTTGGACAGCCCTATCAAATAACCCCACTGTGGGTTTGAACCCATGACCTCTGGCTCCACAGATAGTGAAGTAACCAGTGGGCTACAGCTCTATAGCTGCTAACAAGCCACTGGCTGGCTGCAGAAGGACTGCATGTCACCACACAAACAGTCTGCTGTGATCACCAGAATAGGGTTAACCCACCCGTACCCATGATGCACTGCACATGCAAATCAGCAGTCTACAGATGAACACAAGATGGGGTATGCACCCCCACAGCACCTCGGCCTGGTAGGGGGAGCTGACCGTGTGTGTTACTGGCATAGAGTAGCTACACACCATCACATTGTGCGGGTACTGTGCTCACCCTGAGGGTGAGGTGGGGCGCCCAGCACCTGGTCCACAGCACCTTCCATGGCAGAAATAGGCCATGTTGCAGGTCCCCAGCAGTGCTAGTGTGTGAGATAGGTAGTTCCTGCAGGCACACATTGGATACATCTGTATTTCTTAGTCAGGTTTAGCCCTTATGGACCCATAGGTGGATTATGTACCACCACCCAACCCACTCTCTGGGGCTGAGGGTGGGAAACAGGGTCTCCCACCAACAGATCCACATTTTACCTCCCTGCAATGGCAGCAGTAGAAGGGACCATCAACCACAGTCCTGCTGGGGAACAGACACCCTACAGGGCAGTCAATGCAGCTCTGTACACATCTATAAAGCAATAGCAGACAGACATTAGGCCCAGAAATGCTCAGCTGCACCCCACCACTTTTCTGATATTCTCCTGCAGCAAGCCTCCAGCCACTGCACCCTGCAAGGTGTTCCAGCAAGACACATACTAGCTGCAGACAGTCTGCTAGCTAGCCCATAGTGCATGTTCCTGGAGGAGATGCATGCACCTAGAACTGGGATGTCAGCATACACACCAAGCAGATAAGTCAGTGATTGGGCCCCAAAAGGGAACCCATAAATATCACATGAGAGAAATATTATAGAACACTATGGGGGAACCTAGCTATGCCATGGTCACTGCTCAGTCAGGATGAGAGTGATCTCCCAGCAGGACATGCTGTGGCCACCCTGTCTGTGAAGGTGGTGGCCGGGCACTACAATGTCCCAGCCATTGCCCTATGCCCTGTGCAGATGCATCCTGGCCAGGCCACCCTGTCCAGGCTATACCCATGGTACCTTGCTCCTCATTATGCACATTGGCAGGCCAATACTGGCAACAGTACTGGCAGTGTGGGCTGTGGAGGGTGTTTGCAGCCACCACACACTGGATAGACAGACACACACTCCCACACCTATGCCAGCATTGTACAACTATAGAGGTGTTTGGCAGCCCTGGCCACCGCTCCAGTCCTGGGCACAGTGCAGGCATGGCTATGGTACGCAATACTGTTGGGGTCACTCCCCAGGGTGGTAAACACTGTCAGACACAAGACCTGTAGCACACTCCACAGACATCAGAAAGGTTGCCATGATGCAGCTCAATCAGAAAATTGTACTTAACTTCAGAATTGCTATCTGCCAGTAATCATAGCAACCTTTTGATAGCTGTGTACCGTATTCCCGGGTTTAGGGTGGCATTGCTAAGATATGCAAGTGCTAGTATTGGAAGATGCACGCAGGGCCCAATGTCCTGCCTCTCCAGGAGGCACTGGATAATGGAGCCTGTGGGTGTGGGTGTGTCTGCCCCTGTTGGCTGCTGCTTTACGGCAGAGGTTCCCAACTCCAGTCCTGGTGTGCCAAACACTGTTCGGGTTTTCATGCTGTCCCTCATGAATATGCATGAGATACATCTGCATACTATGGGGGCGGCGCATAGAAATGCAGCACAGGCATCTTTATTAGAGGCAGCATGGAACCTGAATGGTGTTTGGCCCTCCAGGACTGCATTTGGGAGTCTCTGCTCTAGGTAATGCGCCTGTTTATGGTGTCTGTGCTCTGTAGGGTAAAATGTAGGTGTTTTGGGCATGTTTATGTCATCTGCAATAAAGGTTCTGTCTGTATTAGCACGTTTTAGTAGTGGGTAAAATATGGGGACTGGGTTGGCAGGAACCACAGCTGGGACTTGAACCTGTGACCTTCTGCCTCTGAATACACTGCTGTGTGCACTGCACCACCGTGTTGCCACAGAGACAGTGCATTCCCTGGTGATACCATGACTGTTCGTCCAGCAGGGCCTGTCTGTTGCAGTGCATGGCATCCACCTACACAGGGCTAGGCCATGGTCTGCTCTGGGCAGCTGCCACTGCCCCCTCCACCACCAGTACCCCTCTGCCACCATGCTGACATGCCCTTCTGCTGGTGGTGCTGGTGGTGCGCAGTCTCAGGCCATCCAGTGTGCAGGTAGGTGGCTGCCTATGGTGCGTGTTCTGGGGTAGGGGTGGCTGCATAGACATCCATGCTTCCCCCCCCCCCCCAACACTGCCTGCCAATGGTCTGTGCCCTTGGAGGTACCTGCTGGGTACTATCCCCTGTGACACTGTGATAAACACACTCGTGCCCATGTTGGGCCCTCATCAGTTGCTGTCTGGCTGCTGTACAGTTTCAGCATTCCTAAGTGCCACCTAGGCATCTGCCTAGTCCGCACTGTGCCCCAACTGCACCACAGCATGTACTGCCTGCAGCCCTCTGTATCCCATTTTCAAGCATCTGTCCAGTTGGCCGTTCCGACATGCCCGCCCTGCTGTTGCCGCACATGTGCATGCCATAGGAAACCTGTCTGATGGAGTGGAAAACCCTGCACAGCTCAATTTCACTGTGGGCTCATTCACCTTGTATGGGGACGGAGCATGGACTCTTCCAGAATTCATATCCTTTTTTTGGTGCTTTCTTGGGATTGTTTTTTTATGTTTCCCATTGAGATCACTATTTCCCAGCTTGGTTATTTTATTTTTCCATTTTCTTCTGTTCATTTTCACTGTTTATTTGCCCTTTTGTTCCGTGCACATGTATCACACTTATCACTTTTTTGTAGGTTTCCCTGGTTTTGCTGTACATTGCTGACAGAAATGGTTTCTCTTCCCTTTAAATCAGCTCTAACGCCAGGGTTTCACTGGCGTTAGTTTTTAGCTTCGGATTTCACAGCGTTAGTGTGCGGGGAGCCTCTCCCCTCCCATTCTCCACCCATTGACCCCTTCTCTCCACCCCTGGGGAGCCTTCCTCCACCCTCCGGGAGCCTTTCTCCGCCTTCAGCGCTCGTTTGCGCCGCTGCGTGCGTTATTGCGCGCTAAGGTATCTCTGTGCCCGATAAAGCGCCATTATCGCACGATAAGGTACCTTATCGCGTGATAACGTCACAGAGCGCACATTAAGACGGTTTAGTAAACATACCCCTTAGTTGGTCAAATTTGTCTAGCAAGATTTCTCAAATGCAGCTTGTTAGTGCTAAAAATCTTTGCTGATTGATAAATTAATAAAATATCTTTCCCCTTGCCCACCTCCTTTCTGACATTGCAGTAGAGTCTCACACAGCACTCATCTCACAGCACCCATCTCGCTTCCCTTCTTTTATCTCAATTGCCAAATTAAAAAAATAAAATCTTGTCCACAAGGTTGTAATCTCACTGATAATTTTTGTGATTTTACTTAACCCTCTATTGCCTAAGGTATAAACAGATCATAAGCCCTCTGGGGACAGAAAAATACTGACGGTACCTGAATGTAACATGCCTTGAGCTACAACTGGAAAGGCGTTAGCTCAATCCAGGTTAAAACTACTGTATTTTCAAACAAATAACATGTGGAAATGATGCCATTCAATTTGTAAATGTTCAGATAACATTGATCAATAAAGTCATGTTACTGATATAAAAATAGTCATTTCTTATCAATTTTTATATGCTGAACATGAATATGACAGTGAAATTGCAAAGTTGGCTCTAATTTTTTTGTAATCTACAAGAATTAATGTGTACATCACGAAATGCATGTCAATAGTAAATATAATAGGCCTTCGGTTAATACCTGTAAAAAACCAAGTCATAGACTACTTCTTAGGATTTTTTGCCTGTGTCTTGTACAGCTGTTCGGGAACTTCTCTGGGGAGTGTCCAGCAGTAGTCAGCAAGCATTGTAGTATACCATTTTCCCTGGTATCTTTGCTCCATCATTGTGATATCCTGGTGAAAACGTTCGCCCTGTTCATCACTAACCATACCACAGTTGTCAGGAAATAAATCGAGATGGGAATCAAGGAAATGGATCTTTAGAGACATATTGCAGCCAAGTTTCTGATACTGCATCAGCATGTCTTCTACTAGTTCCTTGTAGTTTTCTGCCCTAACATTCCCGAGAAAGTTCGTTGACACTAGGCGAAAAGCATTCCATGCTTGTTTCGCACCACCCTGCAGCAAGTTGTTGAACGGTCATCTTTGAAGAGCTCTCGAATCTGAGGACCCCAAAAACTCCCTCTTTAATCTTTGCTTCACTGAGTCGAGGGAATTTTTCATGCAGGTATCAGAAAGTTAGCGAAGTGAGTTCCATGGCTTTCATGAAGTTTTTCATCAAACCTAGTTTGATGTGAAGGGGTGGTAGCAGGATTTTGTGAGCCTCAACCAGAGCTGGGTGCTGGATATTCTTCTCTCCAACTGTTACATTTTGTCTTCAATTCCATTCCTTCCGCAAGTAGTGCCAATCCCTTGCTCGGCTATCCCACTCACATATGAAACACATGTATTTTATATATCACTGCTGCAGTCCCATTAAAAGGGCAACTACCTTCGAGTCACCACAGAGGTGCCAGCTGTACTTGTTATAGTTAACTTAAAGCATCTACTGACTTCCACTTTCTGCTTCTCTCTCCTCTGCTCAACCCGATCAGAGGGAGCACGCTGGTGGTGTCGGGCAGAAGATGGAGCACCCGATGGCGCTCTGAATTTAAATGTGGAGAGCGTCGCTTGATTGGTGGAGAGCACTGAAATGAGGAGTCATCCTGCTTCTCTCTCCTCTGCTCAACCCAATCCGAGGGAGCACGCTGGTGGTGTCGGGCAGAAGAGGGAGCACCCGTTGGCACTCTCATTTTAAATGTGGAGAGCGTCGCTTGATTGGTGGGGAGCGCTGGAATGAGGAGTCATCCTGCTTCTCTCTCCTCTGCTCAACCTGATCCGAGGGAGCACACTGGTGGTGATGCTGCATTTTGAGTGAATGACAGTAAGTGGAGGGGGACGACAATAACAGGCAATTTGATCACCTTCAGTGACATCTGCATGGTTAGGTTTAGCACACAAACCTGTTTCTACAGGGCCTGTTTCACTATTTACAAAGTTGATGGTGGACCTAGCCTTCTGACTGACTCTTAACACTACATTCGATTATAAACATGTACAGAATTCCAGCATTACTTTACTTAGAGGTCTGGTTACTAAGGTGCACTACCATTAGTGTGTGATATTTTAAAACAGGTCCCATGTCATTCAATGGAATCTTATTACTAGTAATGTGCATTAACATTAGTGCATCTTAGTAACTAGACCCCTTAATTTCTTATCCAATTTTATTTCCTTCACAAATTTATGCCCACTTTCTTTGACATATGCTTTCAGTCAGGTATCATATACTTCACTCTTACTTAGTTCCCCTCAGGAGAACTTTTCCTCCTGCACAATATACTTCCCCAGTATAACTTAGTGCTGTAGTTCCCTTCCTCTTTTCTCTCTTCAGGGGCTGGCTCTTACTTATTTAATTTTATTTATTTATTTGGTTTTATATACCATACTATTTATAATCAGCGTGGTTTACAGAAGAACAACTCATTATATGGAACAGATTACATTACATGGACAGCTTACAATGAATAAGTAAACATAAGTTAACACAATAACAGATTACATTAAATATGTGAATAAAAACTTAACACAGTGATCGATAACAGATGCCTTTAAGAAAGGTGAACTATATACAAGTTGAAGGAAGCTGGGCATTGTATGGAAGATCATAATGAGCTATGTTACATGGTCGAATGAAAGCTGGAATAGATGTGTCTTAATTGCTTTCTGGAAAATTGACAGGTCAGAGATTTATTTATTTATTTATTTAGCAAAACATTTATATACCGCTGCTTCCAGCGATCAGCAGAGGCATTGTGAGAGATGAGATGGATAGGAGCAGGCAGGGAGTTCCAGAGCAGAGGGGCAAAGAGGGAGAAGGCTCTGTGCCTGGCGAAGTGGGAGCTTTTGCCAGCCAAGGCTGGGATGGCAAGAGTGTTTGCCATATTTGTTCTTCTGACTCTGATGTCGGGCATCCAATGCGAGAGATCTTCCAGGGAGGATGCAGAGAGATGATGAAGGATTTTAAATGTCATTAGAAGGGCTTTGTACTTGAGTTGATTATTTATTGGAAGCCAATGTAACTGTACTAGGAAAGGTGATACGTGATCATATCTAGAAGCTCCATAAATGGTTCATGCAGCGATATTCAAGGCCATTTGTAAAGGATGGAGAGCATAGCCAGGTAGGCCATGTAGGATGATGTTAGCATAATCGAAGAGAGGAGTGACAAGAGCTTGGAAGACAGTGCCGAAGTCAGTAGGTTCCAATAAGGGTTGAAGCTGATGGAGGGAACATATTTTGAGATAGACAGCCTACGTGATATTGCTTATACGAGGGATTCCATATTCAGGTGTTGGTCCAAAGTGACACCCAGATATCTACCCTCATTAGTCTTCAGTTCAGCATTCTTAACCTGTAGGGTAGCTGGAGGTATGGATGTTGGAACCTTCATGATGAACAGAACTTCTGTCTTACTATAGTTCATTTTCAGGTTGTGAGCTCCTAACCAGTCAGAGATGGCATTAAAGCAGCCCGTGGTTCCAGTGAAGTTAGGGTTATCCAGTAGAAGTGGGGAGCAGAGCAGCACATCGTCTGCATAGATGTGGTAAAGAATGCCAAAGGATTGAATGATCGTGCATATTGACTGAATATATATATTAAATAGCAGGGCGGATAGGGAAATGTCCTGTAGTATTCCTTGGGTTTGTTGAAACATAGCTGGTGTTTGAGTACCTATGCAAACCTGTTGTTGGCGATCTGTTAGATACGAGCGACACCAATTTAGTGCTGAGTTATGAATGCTCTTAAGTTTAAGTTGAGTTTAAGTTTAATCAAGAGGCTGTAACAGACTGTATCGAAGGATGGTGCAATATAACTCGTACATGAAGATCAGGATGAAGCCCTGTTTCGGTTTATTCATGCCTATAATCAGATTATCAAATAGGGAAGTAAGCAAGGTCTCAACACTATGATGCTGACAGAAACAATGTTGCTATGGATCCAAAGGAGTGTAAGTATCAATGTGGTCTTGAATTTGTTGTTATACTATATACTCAATTATCTTAGCCAGGAAAGGAAGACTAGATATGGGACGATAGGAGTTCGGGTCCAGCGGATCTAACTTAGAATTTTTTAGAAGTGGTTTGATGGTAGCAGTTTTCAGAGGTGTTGGAACAAGACCCCTGTTGAAGGAGAAGTGAATGATTCTGGAGATGAGGACTTAATTCAGAGCAAGCAGACTTGATCCAATGGGATGGGCATGGATCCGCAGATGAGGTAATGGAGTTAAGTTTTTGATTATGTTTTCAACTTCTTCTGCGCAGTATGGGTAGAAAGAGTTCACAGCAGAGATATTGGTGATTCAACTGAAAGCACCAGTATCCCTGCTGTGAACTCTTTCTACCCATATATGAAAACATAATAAAAAGGGATGTCTGTGCAGGGATCTCCAGAATAATTCATGATCAATTTGATTTTAGTATGAAAGTGGATAGCAAGATCCTGCGGGTGAAGCAAGTTTTCTGTTTGATGTAGCGGTGTGTCCTTAGTGAGGGACTGGATTAAATGAAAGAGTTCACAGGGCCTATTGAGGGAGCACATAAGGCATGTTAGTGTGGTATTCTTTCTTTCCAGTTGTAATAGCAATGCGGTGGTATTGTAAGGCCTTCATATATATTTCTTTGTCATGGAGAAGCCTGGAATTGTGCCATTTTCTCTCCAGTTTCCTGAGACTCAGTAGGGAGTTGTGTAGGTCAGCTATAAACCAGATAGCAGCATGTGATCTTTTAGAAGAGTGCATGGGTTGGGAAAGTAGAGCAGCCTGGCTTAGGGTAGAGTTCCGAGTGTATAATGTCAACTAAATCAGAGGTGCAGGAATTAAGGTTAGGCAATGTTTCAGCAAGAAATACATCAGTATTAAATGGTTTGAAGCAACAGACTGGCAGTAATGCAGTATTAATAGATTTATTTATTTATTAAGACAGTTTTGTATACCGCCTTATCCTTCAATCAAAGCGGTCACAACACAATTGAGGGATACATTTAACACACAGGGATATGAGACACATACACTAATACTTACAGGGAACATGGGCAATGGAGGGTTAAGTGGCTTGCCCAAGACCACAAGGAGCACCTGTGGGACTAGAAACCCCAGTCCTTCCGGCCCAAGGTTGCTGTCCTCTAGATGGATTAGAATCTGAAATAGCAGATGGAATGTGGAATATGATGGCCTTGTGGTCCGACCGTGGTAATGGAAAACTTGTGGCTGGACAGAGTTGTTGGAACCATATGTGTGGGAGGGTGAAAAGATAAGGTCCAATGTGTTTCCTCTAGAGTGGGTAGGGGCATGTATTATTTGCTCATAATTATGAGCAGACATCACATCAAGAAAAGCTGTAGAGTTCTTCTTTGATAAGACAGGGAGATTGAAGTCTCCCAGGATCCAGAGTGGTCTAGTCTTTGGTGAGTGATTACAGACTAAACCCAGGGCTATGGAGAGGTTGTCCACACAGGTGGAGGGAGCACAATAGAAAAGCACTATTGCTAAGTGCTTATTAGCAATTATGATAGTGTCGAGACTGGTAGAGTTGTAGGAGGTGAAGTATTGGAATTGTAAGTCAGATCTAGCCATTATGAGGATGCCACCACCTCATCTGTTAGTTCTTGGACAGTTGAAAATATAGTTGGGGAGCTTAAGTTGATTGGTAAGAACTGCATCGGTGTCTGTGAGCCATGATTCTGTAATGAAGATCATGTCTAGCTTATAATTATCAATATAGTCACCAATAATTGGCAATTTATTCCAGATAGATCTTGCATTTATAAGCATACACTTTAGGGCTTTTTCTTCTGTGGACTTCTGAGTAAGGGGTTTTCCAGGGGGATGGCATACAATGTGAATGAGGTGATGGTGCCTTAACAGATGTGGTGGTCTCAATGAGTCAAAACCATCTTCTTGTCTGTTTCGGCCAAAGCCATGTATGGTGGAACTTAGGCTTGCTGGTGTGAAAAGGATCCAGCAAGTATGATGGATAGAGCCAGATCATATAGAAAAATAATGTAGGGAATTAAATTTGACATTGTGATAGAAGGGGAGAGGCTATTTATAGGAAAAAGTAGAACTAAATGATGGTACTCCTCAGACTAGACAAAGCTAGGAGGGGAGAGAGGAGACTGAGTGGCTAGCTAGGACAAGTACAGTAATGCATATATTTCAGTGTAAGAATAAGAAACTTGCTGTAGTTAACTAAGCAGCAGAAGATGGAAAGCTGCAAAAAGAGTAACCAGGAATGTGATAAACAGCTACAAAGTAATGAAAGGGAGAGCTATAATGTAACAACAAATTACGTTATAATAGTATATCTTATAAAGTCCTAGTCACTGATATACAAATGTGACCTGAAGTTTCAAATGGTAAATGACAGAGTTAAGGTATAGATTATTAAATTCAAATGGATACTGTATGCAACTGCAATAAGGCTTAACACAAAGAATATCAAACATAAACTTACAATATAGCAGTTAGTAGAGTCGGTCAATAGTTGGGAGGATAATTATATATGAATAGAAAGGCTGGTTGGGCAGCACTATTGCTTCCATTTCTTACTCGCCTCCATTCCATGCCAAAAGGCCCTCTGGCGAGGTCCTCAGGCAAGGGCATGTCGGGAGGCGCTCCTTTTTGAAGAACTGGCGGTGGGCACTGATTTGCCTTCTGTTGGAGAGCGGGAGGGGTTATAGCCTCCTGCTCTCTTTCAGGATGACGATCGGGGCTCAGGGAGCCGGTAGAGAGTTCTTACTTATCCACTTCTCTTCTCTACAGGCAGGGCTGCTCTCCTCATCAGTTACTGGAGGTATAGGGGCAGCGCAATGCCTGTGTGTTTGGGGGGCCTCAAACTCCACCTTAACTCCACCCACCTCCACTCCTAGTCCCCCTGCGGCCAGACAACCAGCATCGAGGCCGCAGTGGTGGTCCTCTCCTCTTGTTCTGCCCATGGGATCCAATCTCCCACAGGCAAACAGGAAGTGTTTTTGCCACAATCACGGTTCTCTTCTGTATTGTTTTGTGTTTATTTTCATTTTGCTATTTACTTTTAAACATATTTTATTGTAAAGTGCATTGATATTAAATTAGAAGGCAGTTTAGCAAATAACAATAAACTAATGTGAAGGGCTACATAGAAGTGATACCTGGTTCTCCTTAAATCCAGCTTACCTTAATAAGTGTATAGCTGGGGAAGCCGAGTCATTGGTGGGACCAAGGAAAAGAAGCTAAACCCCAGCTCAGGAATAAATCAGAGAAGCCCACACAGGAATGTATATATGAGGCTGTTGATGCAAATAATACTTTCCTTTGGTACTGAACCTACTACTACTACTACTATTACTACTGCTGCTACTGAGCATTTGTATAGTGCTACAAGACATATGCAGCACTGTACAGACATGTAAGAGACAGTCCCTGCTCATCAGAGCTTGCAATCTAGTCAAGACAGGCAACACAGTAGGTGTAAACAGGGATACATCTAGGGGGAATGGTAAGGAAACACAAAGGAGATCAGGTGAGTCAAGATCCGAAAGTGTCAGCAAAGAGGTGAGTTTTCAGCCTGGATTTGAAAAGGGTCAGAGAAGGGGCCTGACGTACAGACTCAGGTAGTTTGCTCCAGGCATAAGGAGCAGCCAGGTGAAAGGAGCAAACTCTGGAGTTAGCAATAGAAGAGAAGGGCACAGATAGAAGCAATTTGCCATAAGAGCAGAGTTTCCGGTGAGGGGTGTAGGAAGGTATAAGAGAGGAAAAGTAGTGAAGAGCTGCAGAATGAATTCACTTATAGAACAGCAGGAGAAGTTTGAACTGGATGTGGAAATGGATAGGGAGCCAATGAAGTGACTTGAGAAAAGGAGTAATATGAGCATGACGAGGCTGGTGGAAGATTAGCAGCGCAGCAGAGTACTGAACAGGTTAAAGGGGAGAGAGATAATTCAGAGGAAGACCAGCAAGGTGTAGGTTACAATAGTCAAAATGGGAGGTGATTAAGGAGTGGATAAGTGTCTTAGTAGTATGCTCAGAAAGGAGTGGGCAGATTTTGTCGATGTTATAGAGAAAGAAACAGCAGGTCTTAGCTATCAGATGGATGTGTGTGGAGAAGGAAAGAAAAAAGTCAAAGACGACCCCAAGGTTGCGAGCCAAGGAAACAGGGAAGAGTAGAGAGTTATCCCAGAGAAAGGAGGAAGGGGAGAGGAGGTTTTAGGGGGGAAAATAAGAAGCTCAGTTTTAGCCATGTTCAGTTTCAAGCAGCGGTGAGACATCCAAGCAGCAATATCAGAAAAGCAAGCAGAGATCAGGGTCTGAATTGTCAGAGAGATTTCAGGTGTAGAGAGGTAGATCTGGGAGTCATCAGCATAAAGATGGTACTGAAATCCATGGGAAGAGATGAGTGGACCAAGGGACTGGGTACACCAAATGACAGCGAGATAGCAGCAGAGGAGGATCCACCAGAACAAACACTAAAAGAGCAGTGGGAGATATAAGAGAAGAACCAAGAGAGTACAGAGCCCTTAAAACCAAATGAGGACAGGATATCAATAACAAGGTTGTGATCAACAGTGTAAAAAAGAAGCGGAGAGGTCAAGAAGGATGAGGACTGAGTAAAGGCCCTTGGATTTTGCCAGGAATAAGTCACTGGAGACTTTGGGCTCAGTTAGCTTTATTTTATAATTAATGCTTCATCTCAGGCCCAGAACTCTGGCCACATGGTCACACTATTGCAGGTGGTGGTAGCTTGAGGATTTAATTTACCCCATTACAAAAGATTTATTTTTTGAGGATGCAGATTCATGCAACCCTTATAAGGGGCTCTGGCCTAACTGGAGTAGCTGAAGTGTTTGTTTGGGCTCAAGGACTTAGCTTTGCCAAGTTAGAAAGAGACGTTTAAAGTGATTTAGAAAATCTAAGGTTTTTCTTTTGATTGATTGTTTTTTTAGGAGGTTTTTATCTGTCCAAAACATGGAGCTCCCTTCTGGTCAAATAAGACATCTGGGAGAACTGAGAAGTGGTGAGTGATGAATTCAGACTCTGGTGAGACAGCAACAGCAGCTACAAAGGGCTTTTCAGGAGAAAAGGGAGGGGATAAAACAGCAAAAGTCAAGCAGTCCAGCTATTCAAATTACCACAGCCAGGATGGTACCTCAGACTCCTAGGATGCCAAAACTTATCTCTGGAGAAGACCAAGACTAGTTTTTAGTACACTTTGAGTAAACTTTCTGCCTAGTAGGGTAGCCAGAACTAAGCTAGATCACCTATTTGCCTTCCCAAGCTGCAAACTGTGAAGGAAGAGGTTAAAACTGTTATCCTGGAGTGAACAGGGCATAACCCAGAAGCCTATAGTAAGTGTTTTTAATGAAAACTCCTTCAGCCCTGGAGTGTCCCTGGAATCTTTTCTACCATTTGAAAGACATCACCTGGAAGTAGTTGCAGCTAGAAGGAAGGAATGATTTTGAGGTGACCAAGCTGATATTGTTGTATTAGTTTCTAAATAGCTTGAATCCCTTCCATGTGACAATGGGTACAACGAAACAAGGACCTCATTCTAGAAGGAGCTGTGAAAGTTGTGGAAGCCTTTCATCAAACTCAGTATCTCAGAGCCCTATACGATAGGTGGGGGGGCTGATAAGTCTCTGACCTTGTAACAAAACAGAAAGCTACGGGCACACTTCAGTTCTGGAGGTCCAAATGATCTTTCTGTAGTGTGCCTGTAGCTTTCTGTTTCGTTACAAGGCCAGCAATTTATTAGCCCCCACTTGTACCACAAGTAGCATTGGACATAAATATTCACAAGCAGAAATCCAAGCAATCTCCACAGAACAAGAGGAAAGGGTGGCCTATGTCCACATACTTGCCTGGACCTTTGTAAGCCCTGGTCTGCTTTGACTGTAGAGAAGATGGTCACTTTGCCCAGGAGTAACCCGAAATAATGAAAGATAACATGGGAGTTCACTGAAGGATGTTCCATATCTGTAATTTTGTGAATATTTCAGACTAAAAAGATTTCTAGTTAACATTAGAAGCCCCAAAAGGAATTTTACCTAGAAACCCCAAAGTGCATCAATTGACGCATTATCACAACGACCGCATTTAACATGAAATGCAGATATGAATTAATGTTAAGTTACTTATTTGTTAAATACGTGCAGTATGTGACATCATTACATGATGTCATCATGTGTTTATTGTTTGTAATGTCGGAGTAAAACTGTAAACAGTGATTGAGATGCACCACCTAGTGGGAACATGAATTTATACCTAGAAGCCCCAAAGTACGTCAATTGACGCATCCATGACAATTGAGTGCGTCAATTGACATACTTTGGGGCTTCTAGGTATAAATTCATTTTCCCGCTAGGTGGTGCATCTGTCATTAATTTTCGATGCACATATTTGAACATCTTGACTTTGTTAACAAAGTCATGGAACATGACTGACATGGTTCTAGCAGTGGCGCTGGTATACAACTTTGAAGATGCATTTGCGTCAATTGACGCACTTTGGAGCTTCTAGGTATAAATTCATGTTCCCACTAGAATATGTATTCATTAGCTCATATTCAGTTTGATTGGATGCCTAAAAGAAACGTCTGTGCACAAATCACTTGTGTGTGCATATACCTATGAATTGACATGTATACAATTGATTTATGTGCACAGAAAAGTTCTTGTGCAAATACAATGCGCACAAAAAATGAATGCATGAGAAAACACACAAACAAAAAAAGCTTTGTTTTAAAAGAGTAATCAAACATTTGTATGGCTATCACACCCCTATTATTTGGATGCATAAGGACTATTTACATGGCAGGTAGCATAGCTGGGTTTCAAAAAAGGAATTGTCACTATTTTCACTTGTGAATTCCATACAAGCATTCTAAAATAGCCTCTATGGTGTTTAGAGGAAGAAAGAACCTGAATGAGATAATCAATTAGCAAAGGTTTGATTATTACACCTTAGAACAGCTGTGTACTCTTAAATTATCAGACTAAAGGACATTCCTAAATCCATTTTAGATCACATTGAATAATTTAACTGAATAACGTAATCCAGAGAATGATTCCAGAAATATGATTGAATCTGCAGTTTAGTCACCTTTACTTTTAATTTGGTAAGAAAAGCAATATAGTGTAGCACTAAAAAGAATGACTCATATCTAAGTGTTCATTAATGTTTGATTGAATGGCTAAGAGTCAGTGCTACCTTTTTCACACAGAAAGTTCATTGGTGTTGTCAAGGAGTCCTGCAGTTAAAAGGCCTCATTGAATTTTAATGTTCTGAACAAAACTGTGCTGACTGACTAAGCAGTTAAGATTTGACTTAATACCTGTTATGTTTTTGTGTGGTTCTTTGAAAGACTCTCAGCTCACTGCAGAAACCCTGCACTAGAGCATGGCGCAAAAGCGCTAGCGCAGGGTTTCCTAAGCAAGTTTAGGGCAGGGGTTTTGCGCAGCAATGCTGTAAGCTAGCAGCATGCAAATAAACTGTGCGTAAAAAGTCAGCACGACACAAGGAGAGCAAGACAGGCACAGGCGCACAGAGATCTCAGTGAGCATCATCTATATCCAGTGCACAGTTTTGCCGGATTGCTATCTAGCACATAAGCAGCAAAATTATCCTGAGCGGCAGTTCTGGATAGCAATCCGGCATATTTGCATAATTTAGTTTACTTTGCATATAAGTTAGCTTGAAACAATCTCCTGCATGCTCCCCTCACCCATTATTCTATGTAAAGCACACGGGTTGCGTTGTAAACCGCTTTGATTTTAGGATAAGGCGGTACAGAAATCCTAGTAAATAAATAAATAACGTTCCACGCACTCACACTCCTGTTTTTTTTTTTTTCTTTCAGCAAAAGCAGAAAAACATTGTGGGTGCTGTATTCTGAAGAAACAGTCTTAACCTCCTCACCAGCATGGACCATAGAACTATGAGCTCATTCTTAACACCGCCTCAGAGCTTGCATTAAAATCTCCTGTTGGACTCAGTCTTCTGATCTCTTGCACACTTTTCTGCATCTGTGCACCATAGCTGACTGCTTCCTTACCGGCCATTTAAATGGTTTTAAGTGTGTGGCACACTGCCACTAGCACAGGTATTTGCATATTGTTTATGCTTGCGTTGGCTTCCTCCCTGCACTAGTGCACACTAGCCCCAAACATTTGGCATAAACACTGCGCAGATGCCTGCACTAATCGTAGCGTGCTTTTCTGTACAAAGGTCTTTGATTTCTTTTTCTATGCTCTGTACTGTTCTAACTAATGTACTGTTCTAACTGGATTGTAAGCTCCGATGAGCTTGACTCTGACGGGCAGGGACTGTCTCTTGTATGTTGGCTACCTCTTGTAGGTTAGCTGTGCAGTGCTGCGTGCGTGGCGCTTTATAAGTGCTGAATAGTAGTAGTAGTAGTAGTAATACAGTATTGTGCTGACTTTGAAGAAAGGATTGAACACATTTTCATTTTGAATACAGTGTTTGGGAAATGTAGTTTTCCTTCCAAATATACCTTCTAGCTGATTTTCCCAATAGAATAGATATTTTTGTTTTGGTTTATTAATTTTCTGTATGCGGTTAGTTTTAATTTCCTTTTCTCTTAAGAGAGACCAGTAATAGATACCACTGAAAGACAAGACACTATTAAAAACAATCCTAACAGACTCTGAGAATTGCAAGTGGCAACCCTCGTATCTTCTTAAAACGGTGCACTGCATAGCTTTGCATTGAAATACTAACGGCAGCTGAGCTGTTAGCAAGGGATCTGTATTGGAAGCAATGTTTTTAACACATTTATAAATGATCTGGGATTGGGGAAAAGCAGCAGGGTGACTGAATTTGCAGATGACACCAACATATTCAGAGTTGTAAAATCGCATGAGGATTGTGAGAAACTGCAGGAGGACCCCATGAGACTGGGAGAATGGGCATCCAAATGGCAGGTGAAATTTAAGGGTCTTTTACTATGGTATTGCACCTAACGTGCCACTAGCTCCAAAACTATAGTGCGTTAGGTGCAAAACCACCATGTTAACTTTCAGGGGCTGGAAAGCATTTTCCGAGCAGTTAAGGCAGAGCCTTGTCCCCTAACATGCACCACATTAGTGCGGATGTACTTAGCTTCACCTATTGAGGTGCTGTTAGGTGAACCTGAACTAATTATGCAGGACACAGTTAGCACATGGTGTTTACCCCATGCTAACTATGCAGAGCTCACCATGTCTACTCTCCACCCTTAAGCCACCCACTCATGTCTCCAATGTAGGATGCACAGTTAGCATGGGAATTGGCCCATGCTATCATAGTCCTGTGCTAATTGGCAAAGGATGTCCAAGGCATACTTTTAGTGCATGCCACACACATACTGCCAGCTAACGCCTTTTGGTAAAACACTCCCTTGATGTGGACAAGTGCATAGTGCTGCATGTAGGGAAGAATAACCCAAACTATAGATACACAATACTAGATTCCATATTAAGGGTCGCCACCCAAGAAAAGGATCTGGGTGTGATTGTAGACAACACATTGAAATCTTCTGTTCAATGTGTGATGGTGGCCAAAAAAGCAAATAGAATATTAGAAACATAGAAATATGATGACAGAAAAAGACCACATGGCCTGTCTAGTCTGTCCTTCCATATCAACAACTACAACAGTCCCCTTTTTACCTTTAGAGATCCTCTGTGTTTGTCCCATACTTTTTTGAATTCAGTTACTGTCCTCATCTCTACCACCTCCACTGGGAGACTATTCCATGGATCCACTACTCTTTCCGTAAAGAAATATTTCCGCATATTACTCCTGAGCCTCATCCTATGTCCCCTTGAAGCAGAGCTTGCTTTTAATCAAAAGAGGCTCTCCTGTGCATTTATGCCGCGGAGGTATTTAAACATCTCAGTCAAATCAAAGACTTAAATAGAGGCACTATCACTATCCTTTCTTCTGCTGGCCATTGCTCTCCCTATACACCCAAGCATCCTTCTAGCTTTCGCCGTTGCCTTTTCTATCTGTTTAGCTACTTTAAGATCATCAGAAACATTCACACCTAGGTCCCGTTCTTCTGTTGTGGACAGACGTATTCACCCACTATACCATATCGCTCCCTTAGATTGCTGCATCCCAAATGCATGACCTTGCATTTTTTAACATTAAATCTCAGCTGCCAAATTCTAGATCATTCTTCAAGTTTAGGTAGATCCCTCCTCATGTTATCTACACCTTCCTGGGTGTCTATTACAGATTTTGGTATAATCTGCAAAAAGGCGAACCTTACTCGACAGTCCTTCCGCAATATCACTAACAAAGAAGCTAAAAAGAATCAAACCAAGGACATATCCCTGGGGCATATGAGTGGTAACCTCCTTCTCCTCAGAATGAGCTCCATTTACCTGTACCTTTTGACGCCTCCCACTCAGCCAATATCTAATCCAAGCAGTAACTTTAGGGTCCATCCCTAGGATGCTCAGTTTGTTTATAAGTCGCCTGTGAGGAACAGTGTCAAAGGCTTTACTGAAATCTAAATACACATCTAGGACTCTCCCTCGGTCCAACTCCCTGTCATCCAATCAAAGAAATCAATCAGATTTGTCTGACAAGACCTGCCTCTGGTGAATCCATGCTGCCTCGGATCTGATAATTTGTTGGACTCCAGAAACCTCACTATTTTCTCTTTCAGCAGCATTTCCAATAATTTACTCACCACAGAGGTTAGACTAACTGGCCTGTAGTTTTCAACCACATCCTTACTTCCGCTTTTATGTAAAGGGACCACATGAGCCTCTCTCCAGTCCTCTAGCACCACTCCCGATTCCAAAGAGGCACTGAAAAGATCAGTCAGTGGAGCTGCTAGAATGCCCCCAGGTTCTCTCAGTATTCTCGGGTATATCCCATCTGGTCCCATCGCTTTGTCTATTTAAGTTTAGCTAGTTCCTCACGAACACAGTCTTAAGAAAATCGTTCAAGATGCCCCTCACTTCTGTTCCTGTTTGTGGGTGTTTTCTGAGGTCCTGCTCCTGGTTCTTCATCTGTGAATTTGCTGGCATTTATGGCAAAAGTAGGTAGTGCAGTTGAGTTTAAAAAAGGTTTGGACAAATTCCTGAAGAAATAGTTCATAAATTGTTATTAAGATAGTCCTAGAGAAAACCACTGCTTATCCCAGCAGATTAATAGCATGGAATCTGGCTATGTTTAGGATATGCCAGGTACTTGTGAACTGGATTGGCCGCTTTTGGAAATAGGACATAGAAACATAGAAACATAGAAACATGATGACAGAAAAAGACCACAAGGCCCATCTAGTCTGTCCTTCCATAACAACAACTACAACAGTCCACCTTTTACCCTTAGAGATCCTCTGTGTTGGTCCCATGCTTTTTTGAATTCAGTTACTGTCCTCATCTCTACCACCTCCACTGGGAGACTATTCCACGGATCCACTACTCTTTCCGTAAAGAAATATTTCCGCATATCACTCCTGAATCTATCTCCCTTCATCCTCATCCCATGTCCCCTCGTCGCAGAACTTGCTTTCAATTGAAAGAGGCTCTCTCCCTGAACATTTATGCCACGGAGGTATTTAAACATCTCAATCATATCACCTCTATCCCGCCTTTCCTCTAAGGTGTACATATTAAGATCCTTAAGTCTGTCCTCATATGCTTTATAATGAAGACCACTAATCATCTTAGTAGCAACCCTCTGCACCGACTCCATCCTTTTCACATCCTTTTGAAGGTGCGGTCTCCAGAATTGCACACCATACTCCAAATGAGGTCGCACCAAAGACTTATACAGAGGCATTATCACCTCCTTTTTTCTGCTAGCCATTCCTCTCCGTATGTACCCAAGCATCCTTCTAGCTTTTGCCGTCGCCTTTTCTACCTGTTTAGCTACTTTAAGATCAGCGGACACAACTACGCCTAGGTCCCGCTCTTCTTTAGTGGACAAAAGTACTTCACCTCCTATGCTGTATTGCTCCCTTGGATTGCTGCAGCCCAAATGCATGACCTTACATTTTTTAACATTAAATCCCAGCTGCCAAATTCTAGACCATTCTTCAAGCTTAGCTAGATCCCTCCTCATGTTATCTACACCTTCCTGGGTGTCTACTTTATTGCAGATTTTGGTATCATCCGCAAAGAGGCAAACCTTACCCGACAGCCCTTCCGCTATATCACTAACAAAGATGTTAAAAAGAATCGGACCAAGGACAGATCCCTGGGGCACACCACTGGTAACATCCTTCTCCTCAGAGTGAGCTCCATTTACTTGTACTCTTTGTCGCCTCCCACCCAACCAATTTCTAACCCAAGCAGTAACTTTAGGGTCCATCCCTAGGGTGCTCAGTTTGTTTATAAGTCGCCTGTGAGGAACAGTGTCAAAGGCTTTACTGAAATCTAAATACACCACATCTAGAGCTCTCCCTCGGTCCAACTCCCTGGTCACCCAGTCAAAGAAATCAATCAGATTTGTCTGACAAGACCTGCCTCTGGTGAATCCATGCTGCCTTGGATCCTGTAATCCGCCGGACTCCAGAAACCTCACTATTTTCTCTTTCAACAGCGTTTCCATTAATTTACTCACCACTGAAGTTAAACTAACCGGCCTGTAGTTTTCAACCACATCCTTACTTCCGCTTTTGTGTAAAGGCACCACATGAGCCTCTCTCCAGTCCTTTGGCACCACTCCCGACTCCAACGAGGCATTGAAAAGGTCAGTCAGTGGAGTTGCTAGAACGTCCCCAAGTTCCCTCAGTATTCTAGGGTGTATCCCATCCGGTCCCATCGCTTTGTCTACTTTGAGTTGAGCTAGTTTCTCACGAACACAGTCTTCTGAAAATTGTTCAAGATGTCCCTCGCTTCTGTTCTTATTTGTGGGTGTTTTCTGAGGTCCTGCTCCTTGTTCTTCATCTGTGAACACAGAACAAAAATATTTGTTAAGCAATTCCGCTTTATCCTTATCAGCTTCTACATATTCCCCCCCTGTACCCTTGAGTCTGACAATACCACTTTTGCCCTTCCTCTTCTCACTAATATATCTGAAAAATGTCTTATCCCCCCATTTTATTGCATTGGCTATTTCCTCCTCCTTTTGAATCTTTGCCTTCTTGACTACTTTGCTAGCTTCTCTAAGTTTTTCCAAATACAGATGCCTGTCTTCCTCTCTCTGTGATCTCTTGTATTTCATGAAGGCCTCCCTCTTTTTCTTCACTTTTTCAGCTACTTCCTTCGAAAACCATAGCGGTCTCCTGTTCCTTTTGCCTTTGTTTACCATTTTAACAAAAAGGTTGGTTGCCTTTAAAATACCCCCTTTCAGTTTTGCCCACTGTTGTTCTACATCCCCCAGCTGTTCCCATCCCACTAACGACTCCCTGAGGCATTGGCCCATCTTCGCAAAGTTAGTCTTCCTAAAGTCTAAGATCTTCACCTTGGAATGGATTCTAACAGCCCTAGTCCTAATACTGAACCACACCATCTGGTGATCACTGGATGCAAAATGATCTCCCACTACAACATCAGACACTTGTTGGTCTTTGGTCTGACCCATTTGACAACTCTTGTGTTCTACTAGTCTGCATTAAATAAGAAAAATTCTTCAAAATTCCCAGATGTGTTTTAAAATTACAACTTGTGGCAGAACAACATAAGAAAGCCTCAAAGAATGTGTCAAAATTTGATCCTGTGTTACTTGTGCTTGAATTTATCACAAAAAGATGGTAATACTGATGCAATTCTAAGAGCCCCAGGTTTGATTGGGGTAATATAACATGACTGATGCTCCAAATCATCTCTGTAGATGATGGCCCCTTCTATTTGTGGCCCTTAAGCTATTGGGCCCATTTAACTGGGTATGGTTGGATAGGCACCAGCAGGGTAAATGTTGTAACTTGGGGATATAGGGTAAGTTGGATGCCTTCCCTAACTAATCAGGGGTTGCTATCATGGATAGAGTTTTGGAGAGCTCTAGGAGAGTTAGTCCTTCAGATGACAGCAAAATATTTGGTGATTTTCTTTCCCCACTCATCCACCCCCCAGCATTTTTTTTTTGTTTGGTTTTAAAGATTAGTATTAAAATTATGGGAAAGATATCATAACTATTTTGATGCAACTATGGAATCAGAGCTTTCCAACTGCTTCAGATATTTTTCTCAGGAATAAGTCCTATTTGATGACTGGCGTCATTGGAACTCAATGTAATATTTTGAGTTGGACAGCCATGGAATAATTGGCTGCCCTGGGATTTCAGCAATAAATGTTCAGTGCCTGCAGAGTCTTGTGTTATCATAGACTGTGGGATATTGATAGAGGGAATCAGTGCTGTACCTATACTGAACCTGCATAATTAACTAAAATTTCAATAAAAACTCAGCCCCAGATCAAGCAAGCTTTATCAAAAGTCCAAAAACGTTCTCTGCTTCTCCTGTGCAGTTATTGAGAAATCTGGGAAAACCCTTACCTTCTGAGCATAAAATAATGAATCTTTATTCTTAAAAATAAGAACACAGGGCCCGATATTGAGTTGTGAGAGCTTTGTGTCTCTAAAGCACGTAGCTGTTGCCGCCAAACTTTAACACTGGATATTCAATCTTGGGCCATATCTGGGTACCGGAATTGAATATCCAGGTCTTCTGCAACGTATCAAAATGTTGCAGACACTGCAGATAGTCTTTCCAGCATGCAACCCCATTGTACATACCATGTAGACGCTGATCCTGAGAAAATGTCTGCAGCCATATGCTGCAATCACCATTGTTCCATACGCACACGGCAGTTGTGCGGGGATCTCTGAATGTGGGCGGGAGAGAGCAGAGAGGGGGGTGGTCAGTCGGCGGTACGACCAAAGGGTATGCAGGAATGGCCTGTGTATATGCTGTGCGTTATACAGGGACATACAAGTTAGTCCTACAGGAAGAAGGAATAAGAGCAGGATGCTGATGACTTGTATTCAGCTCTGCAATGCATCCCACTGCAATGACCAGTCATGCCAAATGTGTATTGGGGTAGTGGGGTTGCAGTCTGGAGGTCCAGTGGCGAACTCCATAGGGAACAGAGTACAGTGGTGAGGGGCGGGTGAGGGAACATGGGCAAACTCGTATACCGTGATCTGTGACTGCAATAGCATTTCCTGTGGCTATGCTGACAGGTCCCCTTGTGCTGCATAGTGCATCTGTGGATGCACGGCTGGCATGTAGCTGATTACTGGATGGCATCATATTTGGGGGTGTGACATGGATCGGACATTTCATCCTGGGATGCCATACCTTGCTGTTATACCATTTTGTGTATGGGGGCAGGGCACCCTCTGGACAAATCTGTGATGTCCATGCCTGCAGATGTGAGTGTGCGTGCGCACGGTTTGAGTGCAGCATGGGCCATGCAAACTATTTGTGTAGTTGGTATGCATAGAAATGGCACTACTGTTCCATCAGTGGACATGTGTGGGGTCCATGCACCCATAGCTGTCATTGAGCACAGTGGCATAGGGGTGCAGGTTTATCTGTGAAGGTGTGGCCGTGCGGAGACAGAAGGGCTTGTCTACATCTATCTTTCAAGAATACTATGAGCGCAGACCCGTACATGCAGAATCGGGTCTAAATCAGCCTCATTTTCCATTTGCATGTGCCCGTGGGCCAGTCATACATGTTGCAGAATCAGACTCTAACTGTGTAGTGGTGATAGTGAACCGCTGGCAGGCTAGTTTCCATGGGTAAAGATAGTTGAGGTTTTCCCATGGTTCGCTAACCAGGCAGCAATGGTGCCTCCTCCACTCCACCCCAGAATGCCCATGACATGCCCCAGTTCTATGCGGATAGCATCAGGGTGTGTAGTGGTGGAACCAAGGGATATTCATCGGCACTAACCATATTAGTGCCGATGAATATCACAGTATAGTGGCATTTACATGGTTTACAGTGTTTTAAATTATGTAAATGCTGTTGAATATTGGGCACACAATGCCCAGTTTCTATCTAATATGGATGTGCATTCAACTGAAATGACACAGGGAATGAAAACACCATTGCCCATGTTGTTTCATGCTAGTTTTAACCAGTTGGAACCCCCCCCCCCCAAAGTTTTATGCTTTATTCTGGGTTGCCAATAGTGTGCACAATTATGTAATAATGTATCCTATCACTCCCCTGTACACCCTATTCGTTTGTAGGCAATGCTGAGCAACAGTCCACACTATGGAGCAATAGGGAGCCCTATTGCTCAAGAGCATGACATATTTATCAATGGGGCACACTATTTGAACAACAGGTGTACGATTCAGTAACAGGGCACATTTGTTCACGATAGTGCACACTATTGACGATATTGTCAGAATGGTAAATGGTACAGGAAACTAACAAGTGGAATTAGAGTGGAAGCGTACCCTAGTGGTTAGAAAAGCAGCTTGGTGACTAAGTAGACCAGGTTTTGATTCCCACTGGTACTCCTTCTGGCCTTGGGCAAGTCACTTTACCCTCCATTGCCTAGGAAGAAAGGCCTAGTAATCTTCTTCATGTCACATCTTGCCAAGAAAACTCAGGAGCTACTGGGTTGCCAGGAGTCATCACTAACAACAGCACACATTGGATTCTGCAAAGAACTCAGATGTTTCAACCTCACAGAATTCTCTGGATGTTCAGACTTGAGATAAAGATACTGGTCATCCTTAATAAGGGTAACATTACTATATTTTCAAAGAATTAACAGATTGTTCACAGCTCTTCAAACGCGCCCCATACTGAGATAAACCAGATCTTGGTTCTCAATCTTCGATGTCACTTCCATGAAAAACTGACATAGTTGGAAAACACTCTTCATAAGAAAAGCTGCATCCTAGACACAAAGGATCAAACGTCTCCCATTGTGACCTCTACAGGAACATCAGACTTAGGGGCTAAGGCAAACTGCAAATTCACTGGTTTTCATAACAGAAGAAACTGGAAGCCTAGCTATAGCCACTAGCTCATCTTCAGAGGCAAAATCACCAGAGGAAAACTATTTTTAGCCTGAGCTCCTACCTCTTTCCAAACACTCAGTTCACTCCTTGTCCTGGAGCTGTGTGTCAGGCAAAATCCCAAAACGTCTGGGAACAGTACCCAATGCTGCACCAGCAGTACCTCAGTTCTCTGTAGGAACCCCTGCGTCACGACTATACACCTTGGGTTGCACTAGCATGTAATGTCTGTGGATCCCCCCACCTCCCCCTCACCCCATTCAATCTGGCATTAAGCTGAGGCTGCCATTGCACATGTGAATCCATGGGGCCAAAAAATGGTGTAGAAGTATCCAGATAAGAACAGTACTTCTTTAATTTTCTTCATTCCACAAGTGAATGCCTCATATTCACAGCATCGTTCCAAGTCTCAGCTGTTGCCCCAACTTCTTACTTTAAACTTCCCTTCTCTTTCAAACACGTACATTTTGCTATTTCATGTAGCCTCTCCTGAACAATTAAATACCCATTATATCTGAAGGTTTGAAATTCAAAGCTGTCAAGTGTTATAGTATATATTTATAGGAAAAACTCACATAAAAGATCCAAAAATCATATTAAGTCCATTTATTGCACATACTGATCTGAAAAGAGACTGTGGATGCCTTTTCTTTTCTATAAAGCATCAGTCTGCAGAGACAGAGTAGCATAAGTTTTTTGGTTCAAATATGAAGATCAAAAACACTGTGATTTTTGATTTATTGCATTTAATGAGTGTTCTTAAATTTATAAATTCACTATTGGTCATTAAAATGTAGATATTTATTTATTTAATGATTTTTTATATCGCTTTATCCTTCAGTCAAAGCAGTTTACATTATAGCATTATAGTATGAGAAACAGGTTACAGGTTAACATAATATACATGGTAACATATATATGAAAACTTATGTACATGTCATTTATGAGGCAGGAAGTGATCTGGGAGTATAACGGGCATTAACATAATGTTTGGTAGTTGGAGAGCAATAGTCACTTGGGGATGGGTAATATGCACCGAAGGAGCTGAGTCTGTTGGAAACAGCTTAACCTTCTGTTTGTCTCGGTTCTTTCTCCCTCTGGAAGTCATGTTGTGACAGGAGGGATAGGAATCCACATTGTGGTCTGAGCCCAAACATTCAAGGCACCAGTCATGCTCATCGGTAATAGAGCATTTCTTAAACCACTATGGGGCTTCTCCATTTCTGGAAAAAGAAGGAAGGCAAAATCAAATGAAACTTTGAAGAGAAAAATAAAGAAAAAATGAAAAATATATGGAAAAGAAAATAGATACAGGAATCGACAGGGAGTTGAGTCAGTCAACGGGAAGGCAAAAATATAAAGTATTAGAGAACTTTGAAGTCTCTTCACACGGTGAACAAGGGATGAGGTTCCAACGGCTCCGCAGAAAAAAGATGACTGAGAAAACCAGGAGAGGTGGGAAGGCATGTGCACATGCATGGAGCAATGCTCCCAAAAGCATTCCTATTTGATGCTGGGGAGCGTTCCTGCACTGGGCTCTGTCCATGCCGACATCACCCAGATGTGAAGACTGACTTCCTGCTTGTTCCTCGAGATACTATTTATGGCAGTAATCATTAAGTTTGTTTAATTAAAACTTGATATATCATCTTTTGAGGCAGCAAGGCGGTTTACGATATAAAATAAAAAACAGACGTAAAAAGTCAGAAAGGAACTCCATGGTTTAAAAGGTAAGAACTGTCATGTTCAAGGCCACACAGAACTAGCAGCCATATGCAATCAAAACCATGCTACATTTTAAAAAGTTTAAAATTCAATTGCTAAAAATTCAGGGCACAGTAATCCAAAGTGCCCACTTTAGTGAAAACTCCCCAGGTGGGTAGCACTATTCACAGAATTGTGCTTACTGGCTAACAAAACATACCCAAAGAGACTCTGCCTGCTTTCTCTTTGGATTAGTGGTTGGGGAAAGAACACAATCTAAAATCTGAGGTTCTTTTTGCTTATGTCCAAGTGTCAGGGAGGTGTCAAGGTTGGGAGGGTTTCTTTTTTTTTTGCTGCCAGGTGGTGATGGTGAGTTAGGAGGTGATGGAGGTAACAGGGCTAACAGGAGGGAAGAAATCACCATGCTAACCAGCCTTTTATTTTTGGGATGGCTAACATGAGAAAATTTAAGCAAGAAATGGAGGGGGCTGCAAAGCACAGTCTCCGCAGCTTTGAGTAACAGGGGCACAGCTGTGTGGCTCAGAAAAGGTGAATCACTAAGGAGACATTTTGGGAATTAAGTTTAAAATGGAAAAGTGTTATTGTGGAAAGCTTGCTGGCTGTATGAGGAACTAGATGATGGGAGGGTAGGTGGAGTGGGAGAAAGAAGCAAAATACATTTTTTGAAATGGGGCACATACAGTTGGCTGTATGAGGATTGGTTACTGCAGGGAAGGTGGGGGGAGAGTCGGGGGATTAAAGGAGAGGTGATCTGGACAGAAGGTTTCTGTGCCTTTGTAAAGGGAACCATCTGGGGAGCTAGATTCTATTGGCGTGACTCCTCTTGGGCTCAAGCTGCCTGCTCTATGGCTGCAAAGCAGTGAGAAAGGATGGAACGCCAAGATCAAAGGAAGGCTGATGTAGAGCTGGCAACTCTGAGTGCTCCACCTAGGTTGCTAGGTTGTGGGTCTGAGTTGTGTTACAACCATGGATCCTTCTGGTGACGTATGTGTTGAGGAGGCAGCTGTTGGATCTTGCAGCAGATGGGCAAGATAAAACTGAAGTCAGGAAGAGGATCTGGGGACAATGCACAAAGTCACTGCAGACAGGTCAGAGCCAAAGCAGTATAGCATGACTCGGCAAACATGCCTGGAGTGTTGTCTGGTTGGGGGGGGGGGGAAGCGGCAAATGTGCAAGGCCTTGTTGAAAGCCACAGCAGTCTGGCTTTGCAAACGTGCATGGGAGCAGGAATCGCTGCTGCAAGAGAGCAGGAATTCGCCTGCAGCAGCTCAGCCTTTTCCTGTTAGCCTAAGCTGTCAAGGGAAGTCTGATACTCCAAGAGCCAGAGGCACAGTTCGTGCATTTGAGCAGTAATGTTTCTTGGCTGGGAGCACCCCAGCCTGCATCAAGTTGGTGTAAGAGAGGCACAGCCCTTTGGTTCAAGGAGGCAGGATTCTCTTCCACCTGTCCCTCTTTTCTGGCCCACTGAGATAGAGCTGGGGACTCAAAGGGCTTTTGCAGAGTACATTAGGCTGCTGAGGGTCAAGGCTTATCATGATCTTTATGGCCAGCGAAAGACATTGTGCATGGCATAGGATCTATGCTTGTCTTTCTGCTAAGTGCTGCTCCTCCTGTTTTTTGTTCACAGGTCGCTGCAGTGTCATTCTAAAATCCTCCATAGCAGCCAACCAATCGAGAGGTCTCTTCATCCAGTGGTTGCTGGGGGGGAGGGGCTCCATTTGAAGAGTAGCCTCAACTGGATCCTCAGCCTGCTTCTGCTATGAGTGAGCTGATCCATATAGATTTGTCAGAATAACCAACATTGCCAGGAAACCTGAGGTGGGTGAGAGCTCTGTCCTAGAAGGGGTTGAAGTGGATGATTCCAGTGAAAAGAGGGGGAAGGGGGTACACAAAGGTGGGAGAAAGTGCAAGCAAGGGACTGAGAAAGAAGGACTCACATTCTTTATCCTCCTGAGTCTAACTCATCTTCATCATAAGTCAGTAGTAGTACTTCAACTGGAAAAGGTCAGAGAGGTGGTGCTGAGTCAGAAAGGTGGGATGCTCCAAAGCTCTGGAAGGCAGTCCCTCATTCTTTATGACATAAGATTAGAAAGCGGAGGTACATTGACATTTTTCACTTGTTAGATGAGAGAAGGAAGATTGGCAACAGCAAAAAAAGTAAAATCGGGGGAAATTTGAGATTTCTTGTAATATTGCCAACTGTAAGAACTCCATCATCCAATTGACAAGTATTTGGGAGGATATGGCATTATGGTCTTCTTTTGGTATATGCAGATTCTATCTGCGAGGCTTATCAAATGTATGCAGGATGGTATTGGTTTAACTATAATGATCAATTCCATGACAAAATGGAGGAGAATCTCCACATCTTGGGGGACTCAAGACATTAATCTATTTTTAATGCAGATGGTGGCCAGATCAAGCACTTCAATGACCTCAGGGTATGCAAAGGGCCTGGTTTCTGGGTCAGAAAATATTGCCCTTGCCTTTTGTGCCTCCACAGCTACTACAGTCCAAGGCATAGCTGGAGAAACCAGTGGTGGTCACTTCAACAAATCATCCTGGCCAATCCTGGACTGTAAAATTTGACACTCCTCTTTCATCTGTGCAGACAGTCACCCAGCATCGAAATGTGTTAAAAAGGGTGGATCCACATTCGGTGGAGGAAAAAAGTAACATCTACAGATTCCAGCAGGCATTTACCCCTGTAAAGGTAGAAGTCATACGCCCTTGGTTAGCATTGATCTGTAAGGCTACTGTTTTGGCGGAGGGTTTTGAGCATTGGTGCTTGTAAAATCTTTTGACTTGTCCAATGTTGTCCATTACTTGGATGACTTTGTAGGGCCAGCAAGTACAGATACATGAGCTTAATTGATGCTTTTATGCTTAATTGATGCTTTTATGAACATGGCTGGTGACTTTGGAATCTCATTGGCATCTGAAAAGATGGAAGGCCCCAGCACAATGCTCTTCTTTCTGGAAATCGAGATTGACTTTGTTGCTATGGTTATGCACTTGCCTGAGAATAAGGTTTTGAAGCTACATGGTTTAGTGGCTTCTGTTGGTTCAGCAAAAAAAAAAGTTAGTTTGAAAATGATGGCCCCTATTCAGGTCTTTAAATTTTGCATGTAAAGTCATTCTTATAGGTCATACCTTCATCAGTTGTCTGGCGGCCTCATCACTGAATTCAGATCTTGGTTGGAATGTGTGAGTACCTGAAAGTCTGAAATAGCTTTCTATCCAACATCAATGAGGCTGTAGTTACTCAGGGTGAAGGAGTAACCAACTCTGAGCTGCAAGTTTTTTTGGATGCTACAGGAGGCATAGGTTGCAGGACTTATTTTCAGGGTGCATGTTGTGCAGTGCCTGGCAGATGGAATGGGCTGAATCTGATACAATTCATAAACTTGCATTTTTTTCAGTTGTTCACCATAGTGGTTGCTTTGGAAAACTGGCTTGAGAGACTAAGTAACAAACGTGAGATTTTAGCGTGAGAATTTAGGTGTTGTGGAAGAAACTAATTAACCCTCTGCAAAATGTCTCTGGGTTTCAGTATTGACATGGCATTTTGCATTGTCTTGCTTAAGGCTGAATGTGTGGGCATGTGCAAAGCATATCCCAGGGGCTCATAACCATATTTCTGATTCTCTTTCATGTTTCCAGTGAGAACCTTTCAGATCCTTAGGCTCCATAAGCGGACCCAGGAGGAACAGAAACTCCAGGTTACTTTTGAAACATTGGTATTGGGAAGTAACGAGGCTGCTGCGGGAAGCAGTGGTGACTGCTACCTGGATTTCATACATCAATGGTTATGGCAAGGTGTCTGCATTCTCAGCAGGGATGGAAATCATGTATGGTTTCTGGTTAGTTTTGCATTTTTTGCAAAAGCAATAGGTTGGGGAAATCCTGGTGGGATTCCTCACCTTCAGAATAATGAAAGGGTGTGGTTGGTCTGGAAAACCTTGCGTCTACTCTAGATGGCTGATTTCTCATGAACTACTGTACTACAGCATTTATGCTGGGTTTTACCTCTAAAGACCACATCCCAATCTGATGCAGTACTGTTTAGGGTGGCTTTTTGCCTAGCCTCTTTTGGAGCTTTACAGGTAGGGAAACCAATTGCAACTTTGGAAAAAGGGAAGAAAGGAATAGGTTTGCAAGTGAAGCATGTGCAAGTAGGATCTTCCCAGATGCAAGTGGTGTTTGTGAAATCCAAAAAGACCAGAAAAGTTGTGGGGCTCGAGTGGTTCTCACAGCTTTGGAGGTGACAGTTATTTGCCCAAACCAGGCTTTAGGTGGCTATTTGTTGATACGCTTTCATGTCCTTCATTAATGCATGCCAGCTTGTTAATTTTAACTCATTTTCAGTTCACTGCAGTTTTGCATATGGTGCTGAAGTTTATAAGTTTGGATGCTCAGCCATTCACTGCCCATTCTTTCAGGATTAGTGCAGCTACCAGTGCAGTGGCAGCTGGTCTCAAGGATACAGTTATCCAGCAGAATGTCAGGTGGAGTTCCAGGGCTTTTGTCGGTTATATCTTCCCAGAGGGTGTTCAGTATTTGCAAGACTAATATTATTTTCTTTCAGATCACAATTTTCCCCGGAATCTGTATGGTTGGTTGATCACTCATTCATCTACTGGACAGGATGTCGAGTAGAGACATGGCCTTACGGGCAAGAATTGGGCCTCTCTGCAGAGAATGTATGTTTGTGCTGGCTTGGTGAGCATGGAATATATTGTTCCCGGTTGCTGCCTGTTCTAAGCTATCAGGCCAGACCCAAGTGGTGCTGAGCATTCACTAGGTCAGAAATGATTTGACCTTGTAGACCTGCAAGCAGATCATTAAAGCAGCTAAGAGTGACTTTGAGCAGGTCTGGAGGATGGCCCTAGTGCTAATTTTATTTATTTACATTCTCTTATATACCGCGCTATTCTGCATCAGTGCGGTTTACATTGAACAAACTGAAATTACATTGAACAGGGCATTATAACTTGGAGATAACTATTTTACAGGGAACATGGGCTATGGAGGGTTAAGTGGCTTGCCCAAGACCACAAGGAGCACCTGTGGGACTAGAAACCCCAGTCCTTCCGGCCCAAGGTTGCTGTCCTCTAGTGGGATTTGAACCCCCGACCTTCTGGCCTGAAGTACCTTGACCCAACCACTAGGCCACTCCTCCACTCCATGTTGGTTTGGTTGAGCATCATACCCAGGATTTCCTATAATGGATAGAAAAGGTGGGGCAGAGGGTTAATAAAAAATAATCAACAAATTGGGCGGTGGATGGATGGCAATGGCAATCTTCAGATTAGGCACAATTAGCAGACATAAATTGTGCAGGGTTTTATAGCTCTGACAGGGTAAATTTATCTTATGTTGGTCAGGAACTTTTCTTAAATTATTTTCAGGAAGCCGTGGAATTGGTGTTATGACGGTTTAAAGCTAAGTCACAAGTTTAATTGGTGGTCATGGGAGGGGGGAGCACAAGGTCTATCCTGTGCCCATAATGGCTATCTGAGCCGAGGTTGATGATACATATTTTGTTTGAATTTTAGGGCTACTATGGGTGGTAAGCAGCTCGGGGAGGTGATGGACACAAGGTTGTTTGGGCTACATGGGTTTAAAACCCAGTCCAATGTGTCCTTAGCTAGTAATATGGTAAAAATGAGTGGGCAATGGATCGTTGCTTGTAGGGGGATGTTCAGATGAGGAAAGGCCATCTAGCTAGTGGTATGGTGGGTTGGTGAATACCCATCTGGGGGAAGGAATGGAAGTTATTCCTTGCATCCTGATCTCTGTTTGTCTCAGGTAGTCAGTTGACTTGCTCATTAACCAAAATAAAGCTGTGTAAAGAGTATTTTATTCAAAGGGGTAGGGACAAAAGAGGGTTGGCAGGGGCAATGGGGGTAAGCAGCGTGTTAAAAGGTCGGCTGTTTTGAGGGCAAATTCACACTCATACTTGGTTCTCCTCTTACAAGCTTGCTAGAAATTTAATATCTGGTCAAAGGCAGGTGTTAAAATTTCAGGCTTTATTGAATAAGTTCATGGAAAATAGCAGATGTGGAAAGTTCAGGAAAGTGTGACAGTATTTTCATATGACAGTCCCTCATTTACATTAGTGCAAGCATTACTGCAGAGCACACTACTTTTAGCATGCACAAAAACCCTTAGAGCACGATTTTATATGGATCCGTGTAAAGATATGCACCATTTACATACATAAATCACCTATTTTCAAGGGCTTAATTATGTGAATGGGCACTTACACACATATTTTAGGTGGTCCCTATTCTTTAAGGATGCGCCTAAGTCGTATCATGCATGCTTGCAGTGTGGGTGTGCACCGGGGAGGAACTGGGATGGAAGCCAGGCAGAGCACAAAGTCACATGCGGAAACTCTAGCATGCTTATGGGTGTGCTTGAAAAATCTAGGCACAGGCATTTACACCTGCCATGTATCAAGCATAAGCACTTGCGCTAGTTTATGCACATCTTTACCCCAATTACGCCTTTTTATATAACATACATGCACACTTCCCTATATAAAATAGGCCTCAAATGTGTGCATGCTAATGCATGTTAACTCTGTGAGAGCTTAAGAAATGACCCTCTTAAAGTGCATATTAAACTTAATTTCAAAAGCCCACAAAGTCACATTAATAGACCATTTGGGGCTATGTGCATTCTTTCAAATGAAATACATATTTCTTTACTATAGTCATTTAGTTTCCTTCCATGTTAAATAGGTAACGTTACACTGCATTCTAGCCTTCACAGGAAACACTTTTTATTTGTCCTTTACTCCACCCTGATGCTCTCTCCTTGTATACTTTAACGATAATCACATGCCATTTCCATTTAATATGAAACGTTATCCCCTGCTGGTATCTTCTGCAACCACAGGGACTACTGCTTCATTAAAGAAAACCTCATAATGTGATACCTAATTCAAATAAATCACCTAACCTACCAATGAGTTTGTCTAATTGCTTGCAAAATACTCGATGCAGAATCAAATGCAAGAGGGTGCAGTTTCAAGGCAGGTAATTAGCATTACATGAATTTACTCCGTGAGTGGAATTTGACAGCTTTCAGACACATTCAGTTTCGTGTTAGTTTTCCTGTGCTTTTATACATCTCTCCTTCGGATCATACACTTTGTCATTTGAAAACGATCCTTTGTGATTAGTGCCAAGATACTGACCTGCAGCATTTGCAAGTACCCTTCTTGTGGGTCACACAGCAGTGAAGAGATTCGATGGTTGTTCCTCATGCATCTTAAATTGTTGTCTTTTGATGAAGGGAAAATCTGTCGTATAACAGTTATCCTTCCAAGAGAACTGTGCACAAGTTCTAAAATTTCTGCATCGCTGATTTCCTGTAGAAGAAAAAAAGCCACTATGTGTATATGATCGTGCACTACTTAGTTTTAAGCAATATAGAGCGATTGTCAATGAAGCAATTTGTTAAGTATAAATTAAGGGGGGAATATTTAATCGCGGTGATAGGCATTTTTCTTTAAAATGCCAACCACTGTGGTTAAATAAAATCCGGCTATTCAGCACCGGCATCCAGATAGTAGCAATTTTCAGTGCCACAATCTAGAGAGCCTTTTTGCTGTCCTAATTTATGCAGAGTAATCTAGACAACAGTGCTGAGTATCACTGTTATCCAGGTAATTTACCCTTCTGCCCCTGTTGAGCCCACCCAAGCATACTGCCAAGACAGTCTGTAAGAATGTTCAGAAACATTGTCTAGACACTGCCTCTGAGTAGCACAGTTGGCGGCACTTAACCATATAGCACAGTTACTTACCTGTAACAGGTGATCTCTGGGAACAGCAGGAATTAGTCTTCACATATGGTTACGTCGGTACCGACAGAGCCTGCACGGGAATGCTCCCCAGCATCCAATCAGAAAGCTTTTGGGAGCATCCCTCGCGCCTGCACGCTGACTTCCTGCCTTTCCCACTGCCTCTCCTCAGTTGAGTTTCATAGCTGAGACAGAAGGAGAGAAAGAGGAAAGGAGATAGATAGATACAACTCCTAGGGGAGGTGGGTGGGTTGTGAAGACTAATTCCTGCTGTTCCCAGAGATCACCTGTTACAGGTAAGTAACTGTGCTATCTCCAGGAACAAGCAGGAATGAGTCTTCACATATGGGGACTCCCTAGCTGTGGGTGCCAGGGGAGATCCCATAAAATGCGTATCCCTGGAACAGGACGGCATTTCCCAAACCTGGATCCCCGGCATCCCCTGAGGGATGGGGGGTAGGAGTTGAATAGAGAAGAGCTGTAGAGGAACAGCGAATCTAAAGACTACAGAAAAAATGAGTCTTTAGAATGTATGTCAAGTATCATTAAAATATTTAATGAACTAGTACAATACAGAGCTTACCTACTGGATTGTAGGAAGTAGAACTGTGATGGAGTGTACTGTAGATGCAGTAGCGGAATCCTCAAGGTAACTTCACAGCAGTGAGGATGAAGTTCCATACCTGGAATGGGCAGGTAACTGGGGCAGGTAACTGGGGCAGGAGAAGAACGGCAGGTCTTCAATGGAAAGCTTTATGGGAAAAAGCTGAAAACTCTTTTAGGTACAGAGTTATTAACATTGAGGACTAAAAGAAGAAGACTGACCGATCTGGAGAAATAGCCCAGTCCTGAAGGGAAGAGGGGGTATGGAAAAAAGCCCCTATTCCCAAGGAGAACAGAAGTGTACTCAGAAATACTGAAGATGTACACTGTCTTTCCTAGCTGGTAAGAGATAGGAAGACATTGAAGTTTGATACTTCATAGACAGGGCGATCTATAACAAAAATAGAAGCTGTTGACATCACAGCAGTAATTGTGTGTATAACCGCTCCCACTTACTGAGCCGTATGAGAATAGGCAAGTTGACTGTCTGGACCCCTTAAGAAGGTAAAAGCTTTATAGTGCAGACAGTTAGGGAGATAGTAGGTAATACATAGTGTCCTATGGACATCTCCCAATGGGCATATATATATAGATACATAAATATATATATATATGGAGAGACATACATATCTATAGATATGTGCATATATGTCTAGATATGTGACATATATATATATATATATATATATATATAGGCATGACTTATGCCCACACAGATTACAGAAATATGTATGTATAAGACATATACATACATGAATATAAGTCTGAGGATACATGCCTGCAACTGAATCCCACAAAACCATTCACATGGGGAATGTGATGGGAAAAGATTCATCTAATAAAAAGGGGGTGAAAACCACCTGAAGATATATAGAGAATCTATTTCTGTGGTGCAAGAATGTAGTTCAGTGGAATAACCAGTATGGTTGCGTGAAAAAACAGAGGATAATAGCAGTCTGGCCAGAGCACGTCAGGAGTACTTTAGGACTCTGACATGTCCAAAGGACAAAAAAACGCATAAACTAAGATACCAGGATGACCCAGCCAAGGGACACAGGGGTATCATGTACACTAAAAGAGTATGCGTTGTCCAAGTGGAGCAGAAAAGCATAATGCCAAGCTGTAAGGAAAAAAGGGGTAGATTCCTGCAAGATTGGGAACTCCTTGGACATTCACGCAGAAAAAGCTTGTCTTCTATATCACAACAGGAGACAAGAGGGTAAAAAGAACCCATATAGTCATGGAATGATTATATAAGTTTTTTCTACTATACGGAAAAAACCCTCAGAGATAAAGTTCAATGCTCTGTAGCAAGGGCCCATAGTAGTAAGCTTCTCTGAAGATTGCAGAGAGCATTGTGCAGGAGAATTATGAGATAATACTGACTGAAGTCAGGTGTGTTGCCACATCCTAGGAAAGGATATGGCTAGAAGAAGATAACCTGCAGTAAGTAGTATTATGCAAGATAGGTGAAAGTAGCTTGCAATGAGCACTAAAGTAATCACTGGAACTCCTGCATGCACAGCAACTGAACAAAACAGCAGAGGGGATTCTCCTGTATAAAAACAGAGAGAAAACAGACAAAGGGATTGGAGATATTCCCGTCTCTGTCTGATGAATTGTTCAGAGCATGTATTGAAGGATAACAAAAAATCTACACTGGAAAGAAAGAGAAGTGTTTCAGTATGGTACCAAATCCAGCAGGGGAGAACCCTGGAAGAGAGGGGGTTGGAAGGTGACTTACCATATGGTAAGTCAGCTGAAGGAAAAGATGTCCATGTGGGGACAGAAACTATCATGGGATAGTTGTAACCTCCCTTCGTAGTAGTAAGAAGGGGAGAATTCTGTAACCCATGGACAAAAGTATCCTAACAGCTTAGCATACTGAAAAGAAAAACACAGTGTAGAGTTTGAAGAATAAACTTCTGCTGAGAAGAAGTTAACTGTAGATTGCAACATACAGGAACCTATGGTTGCTGGTTATGATTAGACTGGTTAGAGTCTGGAGACTTCAGACTAGGATGAGATGTCCCTTGCTTGGGTACATCTGGAGGATGGGCAGGAGACGGGTGAAACCTTCTTTTCTTAGGGAAAGAAGGTTTGGTAGGATATTTCCTACGTCCTGGGGAAAAAGAAGGCTTAGGATGGTTTCCAGAACCAGGTAAGTCAGTGGAGAAATGAGCAACCTGACGTAAAGCCTCTCTATTGAAGAGATTTTCTCCAGTACAAGGAGAATTACCCAGTGTATGTTGTGCCCACCTGCTCAAGTCTGAAGCTTGCAGCCAGGCTTTACGATGTGCTCCAATAGCAATAGCAGAGGACCTGCTAACAGACTCAAAAGAGTCTAGAGAAGCACGAGAAAGAAACCAAGAGATATTCCTGCTATGATTAAGAAGCAAGGAATAGTCAGTGACCTTAGGCTCTGACAAAAAAGGGGACAAAAGAGATAATTTCTCTGTGACCTCCTGAAGTGTCAGACTCATATAAAAATATATGAAATAATTCTTGAAGCCAGCATAGAAGTTTGGAAGGTCTGGCGTCCAAAGGCATCAAGTGCTTTAGATGCACGACCTGGCGGATAAGAAGAATGCTTCTTCTTGCTTCTTACCTTCCTCATTGCTGATTCCACTACAAGGGAATGATGTGGAAGTTGGTTTTTCTGAAACCCAGGAGAGGGAGGCACCTGATACAGAACATTAGTGGCTGTAGAAGGCGAAGGAACCTTTAAAGGTGATTCCCACATCCTCAGAAGAAGATCCTGCAAAGAATGATGTAAAGGAAGCATTATATTTTCCTTTTCTGCAGGATCTTGGTTAAGAGTAGAGCCAGGAATAGGAATGGCAAGAAAGGTTGCCATGTCAAGGAGAAATTTCTGAAAAGAAGGATCTCCAATGGGAACTATTCCTGGGTAAACTGAGGTTGAAGGAGCAGCTTGAGCACCAGAAGACATACTGGACTGGTGCAGAAAAAGAATCCTGCTAGATAGATAGTGATACTGACAGTTCTGATTCGAGGCAGTTAGTACTGCATCATCAGTGCCCGGTATCGATTCCAAGCTAGGCATAGAAAGGATCGATGGCACCGATGGAACTGCAGGAATCAACATCGATACCGGTATCGGAGACGGTAATGTCATCGAAGCAGTAATCGGGGGCTGCTGAAGCGGTACCGAGGTAGCCAGAGAGCCTTGGTGAATATCCTCGGTACTGCGTAGACGGAAACGATATGGATCGGTTCCGAAATGCATCGGTACCAAGTCATCTAGACTGGATATTGATTCTAGACTTGGCATCGAAGGGAGTGAGTCTATCGATGCATGCCTAGAAGGTACCGACGGTGGTGGTGGTATCGGCGATGCCGATACAGGAAAGTCAATCAGAGTCATATCGATCGGTTCCGAAGGTACCGAGGACGTCCGAAGACGATGCCTGGTGAAGAATGGACCACTCGACACCGGCACCGATGTCGGGGTATCAGTACCGCTCGAAGCCGATACCAACCCCGAGCATGGCGAAGATACAGGAAAGTCAATCTGGGTCGTATTGATTGGCCCCGAAGGTACCGAGGACACCAGATGACGATCCGTGGTGAAGAGTGGAACACTCGACACCGGTGCCGATGCCGGGTTATCGGTACCGCTCGAAGCGGATACCATCCCCAAGCATGGCTCAGGTATGTTCTGTGAGGGGTGAGCTCCAGGAACAACCTGAAACCCCGTAAATGCTTTGGAGCCCGAAGACTCCCGCCGGGGTTTTATTGCCAATGAGGTCTTGAGGGCAAGGCCGGAGCCGTCATCATGCTGGGCATGAGACTTACCCTTCAAGAATTGGCTAGTCTTAACAGACTGTTTGTGGGTTACCTGATCCTGGAGAGAAGAATAAACCGGTGTCCTCACCTCGGGAGGAAAAACGGCATCGAGGGAAACTCGAAAAAGGGAAGGTCTTCTCCCAATAATACAGCCTGATGGATCAGGGAAAAAAGGGTCAGGACCCAAACAGGTTAGACACCAAGCATTGGAGTCTAAAAAGAAAATCATGTTTCCACAGTGAAGGCACTTCTTAGGGGAAGAAGGCTCCATGTTGGAGAGGCCTGGTAGGCCCAAAAGTTAAAACAAAAACTGAGGAGAAAAAATTTCTCTAAGTTTAGAAAAGAAAAGAATAAAGCACCGGCGGTACCGGTATCGGCGGGAAAGACAGCCGCGACCACAAGAAAACAAGGAAATAAGAATTTTAAAGAAAAAAGTTTCTGCGGTGACAGGAGGACGTCCTGTCGGCTCTGCAGAAAAACGAAAACTGAGGAGAGGCAGTGGGAAAGGCGGGAAGTCAGCGCGCATGCGCGAGGGATGCTCCCAAAAGCTTTCTAATTGGATGCTGGGGAGCATTCTCGTGCAGGCTCCGTCGGTACCGACGTACCCATATGTGAAGACTCATTCCTGCTTGTTCCTGGAGATAGCGGGTACTGCTATCCAGATAGGTGCTGCCAAATATCAGCCCCAAAGTTAACATGTAAAAGGCCGGGCCCACTAGCTCATCAGCAGAGCAGCAAGGTTTGTGTGTTGAAGGTTCTGAGTGGAGGGGGAGCTTGCAGCTAGCTCATCTTGGATCATAGAGTGGAGGGGGGCACAGAAAATGTTTCAGCCGCCAGGAATGTGTGGATATCTCCACAGCTAATAAGCTCTCTATGTCAATATTTCTGGAAACGTGTTCCCGTAACCCGCGGGTTTTACTAAGGACTTACTACCGTTTAATAAATCCCATGTGCATGGGAGGGGGGTGACAATAATGTATTAAAAGCATGTGACAAAGCAGTTTGAAATTCTTTTTAGTAAATAAGATACAGTTAGCGCACTGAGCTTTTTTGAAAATTGATGACTTTATACCTTTAGGGGGTAATTTTATAAACATTTTCCTTGCGCCAACTCCTTACTTTCGTGTCTAAAGGGCCTCATGGGTTGCGCATGTAAAAGCAGACGCAGTAACAAGATGGCACATGCTTTGATGTGGCCCGCATGTAGCCATGTGCAGAGGCATAGTTTGGGTGGCCACAGCTACAAGCAAATTTTTCACTCATATAATTTTACCTTGCTCCTGGGCAAGTGTAAATGCACAAGGCTATAATTTAGCTACAGTCGTGCAAGAGTTGTGCTAGTATTTTACAAAGACACATAGGTGGATATGGGGCATGTTTACTAAGGGTTGTGCCAGCAGCATGAGTTCAGCCCTGAAAACGGATGCAGGAGTGGCTCTCAACTCACACAATCCCTGCACTCCTTTTATTTGGTGTGGGTGCACTTAACGGCACCCAATGAGGTGGTGGTGAGTTCACTTGCACAAAACATCGTGATGTGCACGCCCTGCCCTTGAACCAGCCAGTCTACGCCCCAACCCATGCTACTCCGGTAGTATGGAATTTTTAGCATGCTCGCTTTTTTAGCGCACAGTACTTTTTACCATGGTACACTCGACACTCACTTGACCCCACACTACCAACTAGCAAACTTTAGTAAACATGCCCCATGTGTCTTTTTTAAAATAGCACACAAATAAGCATCTACTTGCCTGCTCAAACTAGGTGATTTCTTTGTACAATTATCCCTTCAAGGTGCAATTTTATAACAGTTTGGATAGGCAAGGAGGCCAAGTGGATGCGTATTTTGTCTCTTTGTAAAATAGCAGCATAAATGCTGCAGGGATTACAGCTAAAATGATCCCATATACATTTACATATCAGATGCACACGTGCATGCATTAAGTATGCACACATATATGCCCGCAGACTGACTCCGCTTGTGCTCCACCCAAAATCCACCCCAAACATACCTACACAAGAGTCGTGTACAAGTATGATCATTTTTGCCATTGCGCATATATATACACACACACATACATATAATTGTGCTCTTCCTTGTGTCTAACGAGTTTGTTTATTCGAAACTGCTCATGACATTTGTACAATTAATTCTAGTTTGTAAATCATGTATAGAACAAATGGCGACTTAAATTTTAATAATGCATATTATGCATCATTCTTTTATTTAATTTGTGATAAGGCAGTCGAACCATGCTGCTTTTTCACCATTTTCATAACTCCTCATGTGTGAATAACCCTAAACAGTAAATTAACGTGAGAAAGACTTCATCTGGCTGAAAACTCCGGTGGCAGCAGGTCACAAATTGAACAGTACACTATATTGCCACAGAGAATGATTTTAAATTCTGAGACTCTGTTAGCATAGTAAGTGTTTTGCCTATAACTCCTCGTAAATGTGTCTGATTTTATGATGCCAGCATTTTCTTTATAAAGGAAAACAAGTTCTGAAATTGCTGCAATCTATCTCGTGTTCTCTGCTACCAGGAACTTATGAGAGCCATACAAGTTAAGGACACCATCTAGTTCTCTTACTGTAAAAGTTAAGTGAAAAACCAAAGAATGGTTTAACATGAAAAGGCTTATTTTCTTTTGTATATAAAGAAGGGCAGTACATTCAAGATAATTAGTTATAGGATCATAAACAACATGTATTCGAAAAGCAGAACGTGTTGACAAACAGCTTTGATTGATGAAATGAGCAGAGTTGTAGATCAGGGGAGTCTACCTTAGTTTCTGCAAAATGCCTGATATGGTTTCCCACAGAAGATCATTTGGAATTGTAATAAAAATTATAAATGGGTTGAGAAAGTGGTTAAAGAACAGGACTAAAACATTTACAGTCACTGGTTTGAAACCGGTGAAGGGAAAGCACGTAGTAGAGTACAAAGAGGGCCTGTTCAACCACCAAACTAGGCGGTTGCCTAGAACAGGAGCTTTTTGGAGTGAGGGGGGGGGGAGGCAGCACAGAGTAGCACAGTCAAAGCAAAACAATGGGTCCTGCTAGCCACACAAACTCGGAGGCATCAGTGCATATGTTTAACTGCAGGAAGAATGGCAAATATACAAAATAATCCATTTACCCTCAAATTTTTTTTTAAACATCCCTCATTATGTATCTATTTACTAAAGAAAGTTTAACATTTCAAAGTGTGATGTTCTGGGAAGGTTGGTGTTGAGATGATTACAACTGAGGTCTAAAAGCAAATTGTAAAGGGGCGCAAAGCTGAAGTTTCACCTAGGACGCTTAATATCCTTGCACCAGCCCTGAGTACAAAAAGTATCCCTTCTGGAATTGAGTAACTCAGAACCTCGACACTGCACACTGAGCTGTAATGATGTGCATAGCATCAACACATGGGGGAGGGGAAGTGGGATAAATAATTCCATAAGCAGCTTGAATATGTAGAACATATTCTCATTTGAGTTATATTGTTTTTCCAATGTAAGTTCTCTATAATAATTGAAGTTACAATGTAAACCGCCTTGATTAAATGATAAGGTGGTATAGAAAAATTGTTAAATAAATAAATAAACATCATTTTGCACACTAAAATAGCCCTGACATATACGAGGGCCGTTTTTTTTTCAACCTCCGATCGCTCCGTGCAGACGCTACGCGGGCAGCAGAAAGCGGGCATGCGCTGTAGGCGACTGCGCAGCTCTTGCACTACACACTCCGCCATTGTTGACATTCAGGCGTCAGTCGGCGTTGTGCTACAGCCACGTAAACATGTCCACCATGATTGATGCTCCCTCCAAGTGTGAATTGCGAAGTGTGATTCGTTTTCTACAGGCTGAAGGCCATAGTGCTGCAGAAATCCATCGGAGAATGAGTCGTGTGTATGGGGAAAACTTCATGAGTGATGGTGTTGGGCCAAGGACGCAAATCTGTCATTTCAGATGACCTGGTGCAACGAGTTGACAGAATGGTTAAAGGAAACCGCAGATTCACCATTACTGCTTTGTCTACGGAATTTCCAGAGGTTTCAAGGTCTGTTTTGTACTCTATTGTTACTGAACGGTTAGGCTACAAAAAACTTTGTGCACGTTGGGTCCCAAAAATGTTGACGGACGGCCACAAAAGCGCTTTCAAACCAATGAGGACCTTCAAACCAACGTCAAGGACTACTTGAATTCATTGGCGGCAACTTTCTTTGCAGAGGGTATTGAAAAGCTTGTCCACAGATATGACAAATATCTCAATCTCTTCGGTGATTATGTCGAAAAGTAACCGTAAGTGTACCAATCTTTTGGTAATAAAATTATTGTTTTATATGAACTTGTCTTTTATTTATAGCCTATCGGAGGTTGAAAAAAAAACGGCCCTCGTACATACAAACAATGAGGTGCAAGGAAAATATACTTTTATGTGATATTTAGGATGGGATCAGTATTCATGCATGTATCTTACCAATTCTTACCAACACAAACACACACACACACAAAAGTACTTCTGCACCAAAAAAGATGTAATTTTGTACAGCAGTTTTTGGGGAGATAATAACTGGTATGTATATAGTTCAACTTTATCATAGTTTACAACATGTTCTCTGTAACTGCTTACTGTAAACCGCCCCTGATTGATGGAAGGAGTGTTATGGAAAAATTGTTCACATAAATAAATAAATTATAAACAAGGCATGTAAAAATAACTGGATAAGTAAAAAATACATAGATGATTAAATTGAGGGGTTGGAGTCACAAATAAAGGACCATACTTTGCAAAGTGATCTCAGTAGCATGGCATACATATGCAAAGTCTGCCTGGATATTAATGTGTGAGCAGCAGCATCATCCAATGTCCCTACTACATGACTACAATGCAGGTCAGAGAAAAACCTAAAGTTTTTCTGAACTGGGGAGGTTCTTGCTGCTAATCATTTCATGCTGGAAGGAGACTCCGCTGGAAGGGAAAATCCCACTTCACATATGAACCAGTCCCAAAGAGAGAACTCTGTCTTTTCACTGAGCCACTGTACCATATAGGAGTAAGCTCTCTGCCCTTATGGAGTCAGGAGTGGTGCCAAAGGACTGGAGAGAGGCTCATGTGGTGCCTTTACACAAAAGCTGAAGTAAGGATGTGGTTGAAAACTACAGGCCGGTTAGTTTAACTTTGGTGGTGAGTAAATTATTGGAAATGCTGCTGAAAGAGAAAATAGTGAGGTTTCTGGAGTCCAGCAGATTACAGGATCCGAGGCAGCATGGATTCACCAGAGGCAGGTCTTGTCAGACAAATCTGATTGATTTCTTTGACTGGGTGACCAGGGAGTTGGACTGAGGGAGAGCCCTAGATGTGGTGCATTTAGATTTCAGTAAAGCCTTTGACACTGTTCCTCACAGGCGACTTATAAACAAACTGAGCACCCTAGGGATGGACCCTAAAGTTACTGCTTGGGTTAGAAATTGGTTGGGTGGGAGGCGACAAAGAGTACAAGTAAATTGAGCTCACTCTGAGGAGAAGGATGTTATCAGTGGTGTGCCCCAGGGATCTGTCCTTGGTCCGATTCTTTTTAACATCTTTGTTAGTGATATAGCGGAAGGGCTTTCAGGTAAGGTTTGCCTCTTTGCAGATGATACCAAAATCTGCAATAGAGTAGACACCCAGGAAGGGGTAGATCACATGAGGAGGGATCTAGCTAAGCTTGAAGAATGGTCTAGAATTTGGCAGCTGGGATTTAATGTTAAAAAATGTAAGGTCATGCATTTGAGCTGCAGCAATCCAAGGGAGCAATATAGTATAGGGGGTGAAGTACTTTTGTCCACTAAAGAAGAGCGGGACCTAGGTGTGGTTGTGTCTGATGATCTTAAAGTAGCTAAACAGGTAGAAAAGGCGACGGCAAAAGCTAGAAGGATGCTTGGGTGCATACGGAGAGAAATGGCTAGCAGAAAAAAGGAGGTGATAATGCCTCTGTATAAGCCTTTGGTGCGACCTCATTTGGAGTATAGTGTGCAATTCTGGAGACCGCACCTTCAAAAGGATGTGAACAGGATGGAGTCGGTGCAGAGGGTGGCTACTAAAATGATTAGTGGTCTTCATTATAAAGCATATGAGGACAGACTGAAGGATATTAATATGTACACCTTAGAGGAAAGGCGGGATAGAGGTGATATGATTGAGATGTTTAAATACCTCCGTGGCATAAATGTTCAGGGAGAGAGCCTCTTTCAATTGAAAGCAAGTTCTGCTACGAGGGGACATGGGATGAGGGTGAAGGGAGATAGATTCAGGAGTGATATGTGGAAATATTTCTTTACGGAAAGAGTAGTGGATCCGTGGAATAGTTTCCCAGTGGAGGTGGTAGAGATGAGGACAGTAACTGAATTAAAAAAAGCATGGGGCAAACACAGAGGATCTCTAAAGGTAAAAAGGGGACTGTTGTAGTTGTTATGGAAGGACAGACTAGATAGGCCATGTGGTCTTTTTCTGTTGTCATATTTCTATGTTTCTATCTTTGGCACCCAGCCACTGCACCAGGAGGGAGCAAGGGTGTCTGCCCTTTAGGCAGGTGTCTTTGGCACACAGTCAGTCAAAATGTCCAGCGTGAACAACAGACTTAGAGCAGCAGCAGCAAAGGAGAAGAGTGCAGCAGGATGATGTCTGTACAAAACCTGCCAGTACCGCAGTGTCTCAGGAGAGTAACTCTGCTTCTGAGAAAGGTTCCAAGAATTGCATCAACAACTTAGCCTTCCAGTCCATCACAGCCAGGAGCCCTGCAGAGTAGTTCCAGGGACCTGAATCTACAGAAGCCACCAGCTCTAAGGAAGAAAAAGGAATCCAAGCACTCATCACACACCAGTGACACCAGATCTTGGAGTGAGTTCTGCACAGTATCGGGCATCTGCATCCGCATCACCACCAGTTTCAGATATACTGGGAAAGAGTATTAGAAAAAGGAGAGAGGGATTTTCTCTCAGCACATAACCTGGCTTAGAAGTGAGGTTCATGGCTGTCATGATATGTGCAAAACTAAACCCTTAGACAAACCAGAACTCACTCATGCATAAAAAAATATTACAAGGACTACTCCTATACTTATCAACAAAACTGAAACCACACACCAAATACTTATCATTTTTAAAGGGAGAAAAAGACCTGAATTGCCATAGGGGAACATATATTTCTCACATCACCGGTCTCAAAAAACTCCCTTAAATCACCAAAGCCAAACTTAGCTCTATCTACATTATCATTTTATTTACTACTACTACTACTACTACTGAGCATTTGTATAGCGCTACAAGTCGTACACAGCGCTGCACAGACATGTAGCGCTGTTTACGACAAAAGTACTTTTTTACAGTTATAAATTTTCAAATTAAATTTATAGGTCTCACATATCTATACATATACAAAGCAAAGAACCATTCTCTCCCATAAGTAAGGCGACCAAACTCTTTCGATAGTGTCAGCAGACCTCGAAGCAGCTTCCTGCAACAAAGCAAACAACCGGGTAACTGGACAAAAGTTGTCAACCAGACTTTAAGCAAACTGACACACTTAGCTGATCATAATTCACCAGGCTTCCAACATTTAGTAACCATCATCACCCAACAAAGATCTTTGTTTCTCCTAGACACGGCTTCTTCAGGAGCATAGCATTTTACTTCAAGCAAAGATTTAAGGAAGCAGATTTAGTTTCTGATGTAATAGGATTTTAAAGACCTGACTCCCAATCACAAAACTTCATTGGTGAACATGTCACTACAGAAGGAGTGTCACTTACTCACATGGCACAGCATGTTTTACTTCTAAAAAGCTCACCCATTTCCAGCTTCACAAAATATTTAAAGAACAAAAATACTTATAAATAGGAATGTGCGATTGAGCCACAACACTGACCCCACTGGAATATATCAAAATCCCTCTCATTCAAAGAAAGATATTCCACTCAATCTTATTGTTCAAGCTATTGGGTTTCAATTTTGATAAGTATAGGAGTAGTTCTTATAATATATTTTATGTATGAGTGAGCTGTGGTTTGTCTAAGGGTTTTCTTTTGTATTTTTGCTATAGTATCCCTTAGTGCCGTATATCTTGGTTGATCTATGCGCAAAACTAACCCATTTCGAGAAAATGCCCCGAATAAACTAGATTAAGTAACAAAGGTACAGGAGTGGCAAAGAATGGAGTAAATGTTCAACTTCAGATACAGAGTAATTAAAGGGAGTGTATTCAATAATCTAAGTGAAAGGAGACAAAGGAATAATCTACCCATAACCATTTTGACTAAGAAGAGTCAACTGCCTGTAACATAGTTCTTGTTTGTGGTTTCTGCCAGTTGTTGTTGTTATTGCTCAGTGACCCTGAAGTTTAAGTAAAATCCTGTTTCAGAACACAATTTCTGGCCTGGATTCATTTGAGAAGGAAGAGGTGTGAGAGTGTCAAGTGCCAAGGGACTCCCTATGTATGCTGGTCCCTATCAAAACAAATCCTGATATTAAATTCCAAGAGACCAAGAATAATAGACCGGAAAAAACTCAGTGTTCCCTCTTGTCTGCCAAGCCACTAGAAGCAACTGTGAGGACCACACAGAAAGGACATTACACACACACACACACACACATTTTATATATAATAAATATTCTCTCTCTCTCTCTCTCTCTCTCTCTCTATATATATATATATATATATATATACAGTATATATCTATAAAGAGAGATGGCTTATCTATGATATAAAATCAGAAGTGAGAATGTATTTGATTTGATATGTATGAAACTTCTCTCCAGGTGTGAATAATGTATGCATGAACATAAATATTTTAGAAAATACACATGTACTTTGCAACTCTTGTCTACTCTTTGCCCCTAGGAATTCCTGTTTGGCGTGGATTTAAATAGGCATGATCTTGCATGCACACATACTTATACTTGAGTATTTGGGAGTAAAATTTTATAAGAGCCCTTTTTGACATTTCAAACATGCTTTACACAGAGAAAAAGTGATATAAAATAACTCCCATAGAGCGTGCATGCTCACATTTACACTTTATTCAGAGCAAATATAAATTTGTGCTAGACAATCTGCGTGCTACTGAGGATACTTCTGAAAGCCTCTTTTGTAGCTGCAAAGAGCACCTATTTTGCCTTTATGGAATAGGAATAAAAGAAGTGATGTTTTTGGACATTTCACATAGATGTGCTGCTATGAAATAATACCTCTACACCCTCAATATTTTGCTGAAGCTGCTCTTTGGTACATCAGAAAATTCCAAAATTGACTGGGACTATAAGTTTACAGATCATAGGGAACAGTAAAGTCTGTATCTGGCTTGTGCCATATGGCTATTTTTATTCTTTCCAACCCAACAGAAATTGAAAAGAATTAGATAAAAGGGGTTGAGAATGTCTGTCTAGGGGAAAAATAACTGTCAGAAAATTTAATGGAACAGGATGAAACTTGGCATGTGAGAGAAACTGGGACACTTCAAGCTCAAAAATGGGCCAAATTGGACTGGGGGTTCTGGAGAAATAAGCCCCCTCACGAAAACAAAAAAAACCCCCAAAAAACTAGCCAATGTATTTCTATGGGAGATGGAGTCCCAGCTTCTGGAGCATAGACACTTACATACGGAGAGACACAACAGTTGTAAGGGAGCTGCCCCTTTCAGACTCCTCCTCCCTGTTCTTTACTCTCCCAACCCCCATATCAAAATATGCCCCCACACCCACAATTTCCCCACCACCCAAGAAAATACTCCCTTGCAACTGGCCCACCAACCCACCAAATATGGCCACCAGAAAAAAATCTACCCATCACAACTGCCTCGTCACCCTGCAAACTGCCCCGTCCCTAAAAACTGCACTCCACAACTGCCTACCACACCGCTACAATTGTGGTCAATGTTATTGGCACACTTGCCGTTCAACCCCTTAATGTCCAATATCTCATTAAAAATGGCTAGTGAAATGGCTTTGGACTATATATATGCACACATATATGACAAATAAAAGAATCAAATAAAACAAGACCAATTAAAAAGGGAAATAGTATAAAAACTAGGACATTGCCAGGACATGATTATTGGCATCCTTATAAACAATTCAAATTAGTATGAACAGAAGAACCACATTCCCATTGCAGTAAAATTAGATGCACCTATGATCAATTATCAGTACTCACATGACTGAATCAACCAATGAATGATGGCTCTAATGTTTAAAATGGACACATTCACTCCCTGTTCCATTTTCACAATGGTGAAGACAAGAGAGCTGCCCGACATCATCAGAAAAGCCATTATCACTGAACATCAAACTTCAAAGGGGTATAAGGCCGTCTCTAAAGACCTTGGGATTCCCGTGTCTACAGTTTACAATGTTATTAAGAGGTTTTCTGCTCATGGAACTGTCAAGAACTTCCCAGGGCGTGGTGGGAAAAGAAAAATTAATCCATGAAGTATGATGACATACAGTTGGAATATTTCCAATTCTTAAGATATTGTACAAAACATACCTAAAATGCAAGGGTGCCAATACTGTTGACCACAACTGTAACTGCCCCATCTACAAAAAAACTCCTATAGCTGCCTCACCTCCAAAAAATACCCTTTCACAATTGGCCTACCACCCAAATTGCCCCATTCAAAAAACTATTTTTGCACACGCCTATTGCCCTGCACCCTGAAACCACTCCGCAATTGCCCCACCCCATAAACTACCATACTGCAACTGCCTCACCAGTCTGCACTATCCCACCCCAAAAAAACACTCCTTCATAACTATCCTACCACCCTCAATCTTCCCCCACTAAAAAATTATACCCCCCCCCACAACTGCTTGACCACCTCACCAAATACCCCACCACCCCACAAACTGTCTCCACTCCTAAAACTACCACCTTACAGTTGCCCATCCCCAAAACTACTTCCCCATAACTGCCCCACCACCCTCCATACTGCCTTCACAAAAAATCCCCTATGACTGCCCCATGCTCAAAAATTCTCATCAGGCAAATTCCCCACCCCCAAAAATTTCCCACAGAACCTGCCCTACCATCCCGTAACATATCCCCCATAACTACCTCCCCCACAGCTGTCACCATCTGATAAAAGTGTGTCCGCCATAAGTGTTCTACCATCCTCAGCTATCCCACCACAGACACAACACATGCACAGCACACAGAGCATGCAACAGAGATACAAACGCAGATAAACACAAACACATGAAAACGGCAGACACACAAAGATTCAGGAATTATGAATAATTCCCTAATTGTGAGGTAATGCATTTTAAATTATCCACATACATGTTTCATTCTCTTTGTTGTTATTTCTAGTATAAAAGCTTCAGGCTGAATTCTTCTGCTTTCTTAATGATTACTATCTCTACTGTTAGTGTTAGCTAGTATATGTTACCATGGCCACAGCTAGATTAAGAAACTGACAAGAACATATCTAAGGTCCAAAGTTTAGGGGGGGGGGGGTGCTGTCAGATGTGCTCTGCATTAGGGAAGATACAATTGTCAACTGTCTGGCTTTGTTCATGATTTTACTGATTTTTACATTAACGTCTGGAAGCTAGAAGGAAGGTCAACATGTCTGCACATTTTTCAGAGTTTAAAACGTCTATCTACAAATCTCCAGGAACAAGCAGAATGAGCCTTCACATATGGGTACGTCGGTACCGACGGAGTCTGCGCAGGAACTCGTGCTGCCTTCCCGCCTTTCCCAACTGCCTCTCCTCAGTTTTCGTTTTTCCGCGGAGCCGGCAGGATGTCCTCCTGTCACCGCAGAAAATTTCTGTTTTTATTTTTTAGTTTTCTTGTGGTCACGGCTGTCTTCCCGACGCCACCGGTACCGCCGGTGTTTTCTTTTCTTTTCTTGAAAAATTTTCCTTCCACGGGATATTTTTTCTTCATAGTGTCCCACGGTCTCTTAGGCCTTTTAGGCCTCTTCTTTTTCCTTCATGGAACCGCCAGGCACTTTCTCCAAGAAATGTTCACACTGTGGCGGTAAAACTTTATTTTTAGACCCTCAGAGTCGGTGTCTAACCTGCTTGGGTCCTGACAACAGTTTGGTGAGAAGAGGTCTTCAACATCGAGGTTCCCTCGATACACGGTTGCCCTCGAACTTCGGGGCACCGTCCCCTTCTTCTTCCACACAGGATCAGGTAACCCACAAACAGTCTGTTAAGACTATCCAGTCCTCGAGTGGTAGGTCTCATGCACAGCATGTAGACGGCTCCGGCCTTGCCCTCGAGGGCCCACTGGCTTCAAAACCCCGGCGGGAGTCTTCGGTCTCCAAAGCAGATAAGGGGTTTCAGGTTGTTCCTGAGGTTCACCCCTCACAGAACATACCTCAGCCGTGTCTGGTGGTGGCATCCGCTTCGAGCGATACCGGTACCCCGGCATCGGCACTGGTGTTGGATGAAACACTCCTCACCAGGGATCGTCATCTGGCGTCCTCGGTGCCTTCGGGACCGGTGGATACACTCCAGACTGACTTTCCATTATCGGTACCAGCACCGATACTACCACCGCCGTCGGTATCCTCCAGACGTGCATCGATAGACTCGCTTCCTTCGATGCCGAGTTTGGAATCGATCTCCAGTCTGGAGGACTGGGTACCGACTCGCCTTGGTACCGGCTCTCGGCGGTACCGAAGGCTCGGTTCCAAAGATTCGGATCCACAACTCTCGGTTCCTTCGAGGCTGATTGAGTTGCCACTGGTTGACCTTCCTTCACCGGTGTCAGACATGGTACCAAAATCGGTACCAATGACCTCATTACCTTTACGGTCGGTGCCTTCCATGCTTCGCTTATCAGGCTCTCTGCCCTCGATGCCGAGTTTGGAATCGATCTCTAGTCTAGAAGACTCGGTACCAATAGGTTTTGGTACCGACATCGATCGATACCGGTGCTTCGGTACCGAGGATAGTGGCTGGAGGGTTTCGGTCACCTCGGTACCGATTGAACTGTCACCGATGACTACTCCGATGTCTTTGTCGGGCTCGACTCGGACATCGGTACCGGTATTGACATTGGTACCGGTATCTACAGTAGCAACGTGGCCAACTCCTGCCATGCTTTTTTCAACAGGATCGCTCCATTCTATACCAAGCTTGGAGTCGATACCTGGCATGGACAATGTGGTAAGGACGGTTGCTGCTCATGATACCCAGTACCAGCAACCATCCCTTAAACATTCCACACTGCACTGTGCAGGATCTTCTATTCCTATATATTTGGATACCTCTGGGGGTGCTCAGGCTAGTTCTTTAAATCTAACCTGTCCAAGAGAGATTCCTGTTGGGGATCCCTCTTTTCAGAGTTTCCTCCTGGATATAGCAAGATCCCTTGCCATTCCTATCCCAGGACATGATCCTGCACAAGGCTCTCTTTCTACCAAAGCAAAGGGGAACATAATGCTTCCTTTGCATCATTCCTTGCAGGATCTCCTTCTAGGAATGTGGAAAACACCTTTCAGGGTACCCCCACCTCCCAGGGCAACTGATCTGTTATATCAGGTGCCCCCCTCTCCAGGGTTTCAAAAGACTCAACTTCCTCATCATTCCATAGTAGTGGAATCAGCAATGAGGCGGGTAAAGAGTAAGAAAAAGCACTCTTCCTATCCGCCAGGTCGTGAGTCTAAAACACTAGATGACTTTGGACGTCAAACCTTCCAGACATTTATGCTTTCTGCAAGAATTCTTTCATATATTTTTTATATGAGTCTTTCTCTTGAGGAGGTCACAAAGCAATTGCATCTTTTGTCTCCTTTCCTTTCAGATTCCAGGAGTACAGACTATTCTTCACTGCTTAAGCATATTCAGAATATCTCTTGGTTTCTTTCTCGTGCTTCCCTAGACTCTTTTGAGTCTGTTAGCAGGACTTCTGCTATAGCTATAGGGGCACGTCGTAGAGCCTGGCTCCAAGCTTCAGACTTGGACAAATGGGCACAACAAAGCCTGGGACATACTCCTTGCACTGGAAAAAATCTTTTCAACAAGGAGTCTTTACATCAGGTTACTCAGTTGTCCACTGATTTACCTGTTCCTAGGGGTTGTTTTACCCCTTCCTCTGTCCCAGTAGGTAGGAAATGTCCTACCAAACTTTCTTCCCACAGGAGAAGAAGGTTTTATTCATAATTTTCCCATCATACAGGTGTTCCCAACAGGGGAAGCATCATCCTGGTCTGAAGAATCCAACCTCTCACCAGGCTCAGCAAACCCAGCACCTGCAGGGTTTCTGATCATTCATCATTAGATGCTTGTGACTCTTGGGGTTAGAATCCACCGCTTTATTCTAACCCCTACACATGGATCATTTTCCAAAAGATATCCATTTTTTCTATATTTCTTTGAGCTGTCAGGATATTCATGCCTATAAGTCACAGGTTTCTCCTCTTTTTCCTGCTAGGGAAAGAGGTCTAACCACTATCAGATGATAGGAAAAATACATGCTGGCACAGGAACTTTCTATAGACTTACTACTTCGTAAGTCTTCTTCAGCTCCATTCTCTTCACCCTCTTACCAAGTTTTTCCTCTGTAAGAGCGGAATTACTTACTGGGAGGCTTTCTCTTCAGCCTCTCTACTTTTCTCACTTTCCAGTGTGGAGTTTACCTCCTCTGCTCAATCTTGCTTTGGGGCAGCTTATCAGACATGTCCAGAGTTTCCTACTCCTGTTCTGTCTGTTCTTTCTGTTTTTGAACAGTAAGATTCTTTCTGCTGTCTTGCTAACAGCTGCCTATGCAGGAGCTTTAATGTTTGGACCACTGGTTCTTATCCACAAACAACCAGATTGTCCTCCACTAACATTCTGTCTAGTCTTAGTAGTGGCTCCAAGTCAGTGCTTCATCTCTCTTGGAGATCATCTCACTACAAGCTTTCTAAATTGTCTTCTATTTCTGCCATCTTCATTTCCTGAGTTTGGCAGCATAGTTGGCAGAGATACTGGCTCTCTAACAGCCAGTTCTATCTCCTCATTCTCCTGCATCATGTTCTCTGCAATCTACAGAGAAGCTTTCCACTATGGGCCCTTGCTAGAGAGCATGGGGTTTTCTTCTCCAACAGCTATCCTAGCTGGTTAGAAAAGGCTTTTCAGTCATGTCTCCCATGACTAGAAGGTTCCCCCTTCTTTTACTATCTCCTTTTTTGATATAAAGGACATAGGCCTTCTCTTACGTGAAAGCTCAAGGAGTTGCCAGTTCCCTGCTTTGGTCCATAGTATTCCCAATCGGGGATATGCTCGTCCTCATGGTAAGAACGCATGATACCTTTGCCCTTAAGCAGGTCAACATGATATCTCATCTCTAGGCATCTTCTGTCTACTTACCATGCTAGAGTCCTGGAAGACTCGGGACCTGCTGGCTGCACATTGACATTGTCCTTTGTTTTTCACGTAACAGTCCTGGTTATTTTGCACTAACTAGCATTCTTGCAGATCATGACCAGGAGGAATTGATTCTCTATATGTCTTCTCAAGTAGGTTCCACCTCCTTGTTATTAGATTAATCTTTCCTCTCCACATATCCTATGTGATCACTGTGCTGTAGGCATATCTCTGTCTGTTTAATTGCAGACACCCATATGTAGGCCTACATATCCATATTTATTTTTTGTGTGTATTTTATGCCCTGCCATATCTCACTATAGATATATTCTTATATGTCTGTCTGTCTATCTATCTATATATATATATATATATATCTATATATATATATCTATATCTATATCTATATCTATATATATATATATATATATATATATATATATATATATATATATGTATCTGTTGAGATATTTTATTATAGATAGATATTTATCCACATACTTATCTATCTCACTGTCTATTCGCCGGCCAATATGATTCTGACAGAGGGACTTTACCCATACCTATGCTATCTAGCAGGTTTGGGGTTCTACACACACACACTCCTGTGGTAGTCAACAATTTTTATACCATAACCTAACGGTTTAGGTACCTCTGAAGCTCTCCGTGCTCAATATCTCTCCTAGCTTACCCAAGTTAGGAGAGACATTGTGGATCTTCAGTTAATCACAGGCTTTAATGCCTCAGGCATTTGTCCTCTCTTTTTGGGATACAAGGAGTTCCCACACCCTTTCTCCCCACAAGGACTGTGCCTGTTTGTCCAAATCGGTTAGCCTTCTCTTTTGCTCCTAAGAGTGACTCAATCTGCCTCCAAAAGAGCTAGGGTTTTTCTCATAAAGCCTTCTGCTGAAGGCCCACCGTTTTTTGGACTACCCCAGTTTCCCTACTGGGGTTACCTGTTACCTTTCAAGATTCTGACCTCCACTGATTTTCCTACAGGATTATTACCTCCACTTACAGTGAGGTCCTCTTCAAGGTTCCTCTACTAGGTTTCCCAGTAGATCCATGAACCTCCATACTTCTGTGAAATCCTGTCAGGGGAGGTCCATATTGCAATATCCTTTGCAATATTATTGATGACCATCATCATCCACACATGGACTCCATCTCTGCAGTCCTATGCTAGGTTAGCTGTTCCACAGCATCCTTCTTTCTTCAACGCCTACCCTCCATCCTCAAGATGCCTGGTGTTCTGGGAGATAGCATGTTCCAGTCTATGACATGCTGGGACTCCAGGCATCTCAGCTTGGGAGTCCCCATATGTGAAGACTCATTCCTGCTTGTTCCTGGAGATAGCACAGTTACTTACCTGTAACAGGTGATCTCTGGGAACAGCAGGAATAAGTCTTCACAACCCTCCCACCTCCCCAGGAGTTCTATCTCTATCTATCTTTCCTTTCCTCTCTCTCTCTCTTTGTCTCAGCTTTAAAACTTAACTGAGGAGAGACAGTTGGAAAAGGCGGGAAGGTAGCATGCAGGTGTGCTGGGATGCTTCCAAAAGCTCTTGATTGGATGCTGGGAAGCGTTCCCGCGCAGACTCCGTCGGTACCGACGTACCCATATGTGACGTACCCATATGTGAAGACTTATTCCTGCTGTTCCCAGAGATTACAGGGAGTTACCTGCTGTTCCCAGAGATTACAGAGAGTTACAGGTAAGTAACTGTGCTTTCTCTATCCTTCCCTGCTGTATGAGTGAGCCTGCCCTGCCTGCTTCTAGTACAATTAGCAGCAGAAAGTATCGCTGGCCAATGGGAAGGCTGCAGGGGCGGAACACTAACATGCTGTTTTAGCCACAGAAAGGGTGGAGATAAACTGGGGGAAGTTTCTGTGCCGTTACTGTACAAGTTTAGTTTCTGTGTGTGATGGTAAATGCCCCACTCTCCCTAAAGTTTCCTTAATGCATTTCTCTAGGCAAAACAGCTCCAACAGCTGCAGCATACTAACACTGATTTATAGTAATGTTAACAATTATGCAATTGTACTTGTCAAACAGCTTTCTCTCTTACCTCCTCTCCCAATCACAGACACACACAGAACATACACACACACATAAACCATGCTCTGCATGAGTTATTTATTTTAGCATTTCTTCTATACCGCCCCTTCCTGAGGGTTTACCGTTAAACAACATTATTACATAGAACAAGGTTTTAACAGTCAGTGAGTTCAACAAATATCTTAACTATATACATACAACTATGAACTTGAATTATTTACAAAGGGTGCGGTGCATCAACTTCATAATACATTGGGTGGTAGTTATGAAGAGGATTGGTTTTGGGATTGGTGTCTCTTGTATTATCCCCATAGTGCTGAGTGAAGAGAAAGGTTTTTAGTTCCTTCCTAAATGTGTTTAGGTCTTTGATGTTGCGAAGGGCGGCTGGGAGGGCATTCCATAGTAAAGGCGCCGCAAGGGAAAAGGCACGGTTGCTTGTAGATTGTTTAGACTTTCTAAATGTAGGGGAGATCACAAGCGTGTTTTGTAAGTGTTCTCCTCTAGATCTTGTATTTGAAGCATGAGTGATTAGAGTTCAGAGGAGTGATGGAGCAAGGTTATTTGTAAGTTTAAAGATTGTCATGATCATTTTGTATTTTACTCTGCTCGTAATAGGTAAAGCACAGTTACTTACCTGTAACAGGTGATCTCTGGGAACAGCAGGAATTAGTCCTCACATATGGGTACGTCGGTACCGACGGAGCCTGCGCGGGAAAGCTCCCCAGCTTCCCAGAAGGAAAGCTTTTGGGGCCTCCCACTGCGCATGCGCGCTGCCTTCCCGCCTTCCTGACCAACTCTCCTCAGTTCGAGTTTAAAGCTGAGACAATAGAGAGAGGAAAGGAAAGAGAGAGATAGATACAACTCCTAGGGGAGGCGGGTGAGTTGTGAGGACTAATTCCTGCTGTTCCCAGAGATCACCTGTTACAGGTAAGTAACTGTGCTATCTCCAGGAACAAGCAGGAATAAGTCCTCACATATGGGGACTCCCTAGCTAAGATGCCTGGGAGATCCCCTGAAGGGTATGAGACCCTGAAAGGTTCCTCATCTTCCTATGGATCTCAGGCATCCATTCAGGGAAGGTGGGCTGGAGTTGTTCAAGAATGAAACAGGTGTCTGAGGACAGCCTGACCAAACAAGGCATCCCAGCGGGAGTCCTTGTCCAAACAGTAATGGGCTGTAAAGGTATGAACCGAGGCCCAGGTGGCTGCTCGACAGATCTGGTCAATGGACACAGAGTTTAGATGAGCCATAGAGGTGGCCATGGCCCTCACGTTGTGAGCGGTGACATGGCCCTCCAGAGAAAGGTTCTTACTCTGGTAAGCAAAAGAGATACACTGAGCAATCCAATTGGAGAGTGTTCTTTTAGAGACTGGAAGTCCCAAATGAGAAGGATCAAAAGCAACAAAAAGCTGAGAAGACTTTCGATGTTGCTGTGTCCTGTGGAGGTAAAAGGCAAGAGCTCGTTTACAGTCTAGAGTATGAAGGTTCCTCTCTGCACTGGATGCGTGAGGAGCTGGAAAAAAGACAGGTAAATATACCTCTTGATTAAGATGAAAAGGGGAGACCACTTTAGGCATAAAGTGGGGATTGGTCCTAAGGACCACCTTATCATGATGGAACCTTGTATAAGGTGGATTAGCCACTAGAGCTTGCAGTTCACTGATACGGCGAGCTGAGGTGACTGCAATAAGAAAAATAACCTTCCAGGAAAGAAATTTCAAGGAGGTAGTGGCTAAGGGTTCAAAAGGTGGCTTCATAAGCTGACCAAGAACCAAGTTTAAGTCCCATGCCACCGGAGGTCGTCGAATGGGAGGTTTAGTTAAGGTTAGGCCTCTCATGAATCTTGCAATAAGAGGATGAGAGGAAACAGGTTGTCCATTGATGGGCTTAAGTGATGCCGCAATAGCACTCAAATGGACTCTTCCTGAATTTGTTTTGAGTCCTGCATTGGAGAGATGCAGGAGATATTCCAAAAGAGAATTCAAGGGGAGTGCTAGAGGGTTAAGACCCTTTTGAGCACACCAAATGGAAAATCTTTTCCATTTAAAAGCATAAGAATGCCTAGTGGAAGGTTTCCTAGAGGCATGTAGGATATCCTTCACTTGCTGCGAAAGATTGAAGTGTTGAAGGTCTAGGCCTTCAGTAACCAAGCTCTGAGGTGAAGGGACTTGGGGTTTGGGTGCCACAAAGTCCCCTCCTCCTGAGACAGGAGGTCTGGAGCCGCTCCCAAGTCCAGGGAGGGGGCTTGGGAGAGATGCAGAAGTAGAGGGTACCACACTTAGCGTGGCCAGCGTGGAGCTATGAGGATCATGGACCCTTGATCCCTTTGAAGTTTGAACAGAGTCTTGGGAATCAAAGGAATGGGTGGAAAGGCATACAGGAAGCCCTGACCCCAATGAAGGAGGAAGGCATCCTTGGCCTGAACTCCCTGACACGGAATTCTGGAACAGAACCGGGGAAGTTTGGCATTCCACGGACTTGCAAAGAGGTCTATGTCCGGGGTTCCCCATTTCTGGAAGATTCTGAGTACCTGATCCATGTGCAGGGACCATTCGTGTGGAAGCAGAACTCGACTGAGTCTGTCTGCCCAAGAGTTTTGGATTCCTGGAAGATATACTGCCAGGAGATGGATTTGATGCTCTCTGGCAAAGGCCCATAATCTTAGAGCTTCATTGCAAAGCAACAGAGAGCCAGTCCCTCCTTGTTTGTTTATGTAAAACATGGCTACTTGATTGTCCGTATGAATAAGGACTGTCATGTTGCTGAGGAGGGTATGAAAAACTCTGAGAGCTAGAAAGATTGCTCGAAGTTCCAAGTGGTTGATATGAAGGGTGGTCTCCTGTGGAGACCAAGTGCCCTGAGTGGAGAGATCTTGAAGATGAGCTCCCCAACCTGTTTGGGAGGCATCTGTTGTGAGGGTTGCTTGGGGCAACAATGGCTGAAAGGGGGCCCCCAACAACAGATTTGGAGTGGATATCCACCATTGGAGAGACCAAAAGAGACGATTGGAGTTTGCTATTTGGTCTGAGAGAGCTCCTGATGCTTGAGTCCACTGGGTGGATAAAGTCCATTGAGCTGCTCTCATATGTAGGCGAGCATAAGGCACCACATGCACTGTGGAGGCCATGTGGCCTAATAGTTGTAGCATCTCTCTGGCAATCAAGTGGCTTCTGGACTGAGTCTGAGAGGCTAAGTGCACTAGACGTTGGCAACGGGCCTGAGGTAGATAGGCCCTTGCAGTGGTGGTATCCAACCAGGCCCCTATGAACTCCAGGGATTGTGTAGGGGTGAGTTGAGACTTTGGCAGATTGATCACAAGTCCCAGATACTGCAGGATGCGCCTGGTGCGATCCAGGGAAGTCTGAGCCTCGGACTGAGATGGAGCTCGGATGAGCCAGTCATCCAGGTATGGGAAGACAAAAATTCCCAGGACACGTAGAAATGCAGCTACTATTGCCATGCATTTGGTAAATACCCTTGGAGCAGAAGCTAGACCGAAGGGAAGTACTCTGTATTGGAAATGTTTTCCTTGGAACAGAAACCGTAGGAATTTTCTGTGGGATGGATGGATGAGTATATGTGTGTACGCATCCTTGAGATCTAGAGAACAAAGCCAGTCCTGACTCTGTAGGTATGGAAGGAGAGTACCTAGAGAAAGCATCTTGAATTTCTCCTTGTATAGAAATTTGTTCAATTCTCTGAGATCCAGAATGGGTCTGTACCCCCATGTTTTCTTGGGAATGAGAAAATAAGGGGAGTAAAAACCTGATCCCTGTTGAGGAAGAGGAACCTCTTCTATTGCCTTTTGGGCGAGAAGAGTGGTCACCTCCTGACTCAACAGGTCTAGGAGAGATGGGGGAGAATTGAAACTTCTCACCATGGTATGGGGAGGAAGGTTGGAGAAATGTAGTTTGTAGCCCTCTCTGATGATAGAGAGGGTCCATTGTTCTGATGTGATTTGCTCCCATCTGGGAGCAAAATGAGTTAACCTTCCTGGGATGGTGAGAGGTTCTGGTTTTAGAGCCAGAAAGGTTAAGTTCTCTAGATTTAAGTCAAAAACCCTGAGGGGGTTGGGACTGTTGGGCTGTAGCAGCCCTTGCAGGTTTTGCCCTGGCCTGTTTAGGCTGCTGACGCTTAGGAGTAAAGCGAGCTGCAGAAGATTGTTGTCCAGTATTTGAGGCAAATCTGGTCCTCTTGTAGAAAGGCTTTTTGAAAGATTTTTTCTTGACAGGGGTAGAGGTAGACTTAGAAAGTCTATCTAACGCAGCATTTTCTGCATCCATTTGAGTGGCTTTGATTTGCCACTCCTTACCAAACAGATTCTCGCCTGTACAGGGCAAATTTCCCAACCCATCTTGGACCCAGGGTTCTAGGTCAGAGGCCTGGAGCCAAGCAATTCTGCGAGCCACTATGGCAATACCTGAGGCTCTGCTAGCACCCTCAAAGGAGTCAAAGGCTGCTCTGTTGGAGAACTTTGAAATATCTTGGGTATGCTTCAGCAAAAGAAGGAACTCCTCCTTTCTATCCTCTGGGATAAAGGGGAGAAAATGGCGTATCTTTAATGCAATTTCCTTCAGAAACATGCCCATATAGAGGCTGTATGAGTTGATTCTGCCAATAAGCATACTTGCTTGGAAGATTTTTCTTCCAAAAGCATCCAGAGTCCTACATTCTCTTCCTGGAGAAGTAGAAGAGTGTCTTTTAGTACTCTTTATCCTTTTCATAGCTGACTGCACCACGATGGAGTGGTGAGGGAGCTGAGTTTTTTGAAACCCAGGAGAAGGGGGGACATGATACATGGTGTCCAGACGACGAGAATGTGGAGATAGGGTGAGAGGAGTCTCCCATAAGTCCATCATGTGTTCTTGAAGAATTTCATGGATGGGCAAGGTGACTGCCTCTTTGGGAACCTTAGAGTATCCTAAAATGTCTAACTTTTTTGCTCTAGGTTCTTTTTCAGAGGATACAGAAATAGAAAGACTTTTAGCCACTTCAATGATGAAGTCTTGAAAGGATAAATCCTCTGGAGGAGACATTCTCCTCTTTGGAGAAGAGGGCTCCTCAGGCAGAGTAAGGGATACTTCAGCAGAGTCATCTGATGAATCAGAATCATCAGAAGACTCAAAGTATCGTCTGTTTGCTTCCAGGGATCGATAAGCGTATCGACCGGTATCGACATCGGGGGTACCCGGAACCGAATCGGTATCGGGAAAAACCCCAGAACCGGGAACCGGAATCGGTATCCTGGTCGATGTGGATGGCCTGGGTACCGGTATCGGCTGTGGAACCGGAACCGGAGTCGGTACCGCAGGGTGCGGTACCGAGGGCGTCGCAGCCTTGATGAAAGCGAAAATGGCCTGCTGCATGGATTGAACTGTATGATCCATGGACGCCACGACTGTCTGGATGTCGGTACCGGATGCATGAGCCGGTACCCCAGAACAGTCTAACAGGTGATCGGTCGAGGCCGTGCCATCGATGTCAACCTGTAACCCCATAGGAGGAGCTTTGGATGCCGGAGCTTCCCGCCGGGGTTGTTTGGCTGGGGCAGGGTCCTCAGGGTCAAGCCCAGGGGTATCTCGATACTTACAGGGAGATTTGCCCTTTGAGGACCTGCCAGAGGAATGTTTGGTTACCTGAGATCCATCAGGAGAGGAAGACCTGGAAGATGTCGATGCTGGAGTATCTGTAGAAAACAGCATGTGAAACTTGGCTGCCCGGTTCTGTAAGCCACGTTTAGACATCAAAGAACAGGAGGGGCAATCCGGAATGGAATGGTCAGGCCCCAAACATTTAAGACACCATTCATGGGTGTCTGTGACTGAAATAGTACCGCTGCACTTGGTGCATTTTTTAAACCCAGAGGCTTGTTTCTCCATGAGGGAGAATTAGTGAAGGCCTAAAGGCCTCACAGAACAAATACACCAAGTGAGGGAAAAAAGAAGATTTTTTTTTTTTTTTTTTTTAAGAAATAAAAGAAAAAAGACCGGCGGTACCGGTCTGGAATGGGGGAAGGCAGACACGCGGCCAAAGAAATAAATTAAAATAACAACTTCTTCAGCGGTGACAGGAACACGACCTGCTGGCTCCGCGGAAAAAGAAGAACTGAGGAGAGTTGGTCAGGAAGGCGGGAAGGCAGCGCGCATGCGCATTGGGAGGCCCCAAAAGCTTTCCTTCTGGGAAGCTTTCCCGCGCAGGTTCCGTCGGTACTGACGTACCCATATGTGAGGACTTATTCCTGCTTGTTCCTGGAGATCCATGTTTTCCCCACATTAGCCAACAGTACATATTGCTGCCCAGGTAACATGGGGCTACTTATTATAAAAACATATGAGTTCAGAAAACTTTAGAAATACATTTTATTTATTTATTTATTTAAACTTATTTTTATACCGCGTTTCTATTATTCAAAGTGATTTAGTTAAACAACAGATTAACATGACCAAAATGGTACAAGTTTTACAGAGAACTGGAACAGTATAATAAGATAAATATACAAAATGACAAAATGTTATGCAGTTATATTGTTAACTATGAACTATTTACAGTGTTTTGTAGTTGTCTTGTTGAGTCCTTATTACATTGTTTGTGTGTGACCCACTAAAGTTTCGGATCGCACTGGCGGCCACAGAGCTCCCCGCAAGTATAGTCGACTTGCTCTGTTTGTGGGCGGGAGGGGGTGGGCCGGAGAAGGAGCAAAGGCGGACGGGAATGCAACCCCAGATGCACAGGACTGATTCTGAGATGAGGAACTTATTTCACCTCAGAGGTGGAATGTTCCCCCGGACGTCGGGGGATGGCGGCCCCAAGAGGCTACATGGAGGTGAGGGGTGCAGGGGGTTCCCTGCAGACTGACCCCAGCCATGGGAAGCCCAATTGGGGGTCAGGTTGTGGGGAACAGGCCGGATACCGCTGCTGCCAGGGATCGCGGCTCCTGCATGAAGCCGTGGTGCCATGATGACAAAATACCATGGCACTGCGGCACCATGAAGGAGCCTGTTTGAGCCAGCAGGGGAAGAGGCTGGACATTTGGAGTGTCTGAATCGAGGTACCTTCCAGACGTCCAGCCACTATGATGCGATTCTGCTCCCACGGGGACATCTAGCCCCCGCGGGAGCGGAATTGGGTGCATCTCTGGGCCGTCCGGACGTCTATACATGCAGACAGCCCAGAGACACACAGGGCGGAATGGGCTCCATGGGTTTTTGGCGGGTGTGACTCAATTTATTTATTTTATTTATTTAACATTTCTTATATACCGCGCTTTTACCATCAGCGTGGTTTACATTAAACAAACATATACATACAAGGTAACTGTAGTGTATTTTACATTTAACAGGATTTGAAACTTGGAAGAACAGGGGTAACTATCTACAGTTATTCACATAGTCGAAAATCTCTGGTTATATGCATGGTGTGTGTATTTCCCTATGGAATCTACACCGGAAAGTAACTTGTGAATAGGTAGTGCTTGAGCCTTTTTCTGAATTGGATTAAGCTGGTGATAGCTCTCAAGTCTGGTGGGAGGGCATTCCAGGCTTTTGGGGCATAAATGCTGAAGGCTCTTTTAGATGTTGGCTTTGTGTATCTCGCTATTTCTTTCGGGACAATTAGGGTGTTTATTGCTGCGGATCTTCTGATTCTATTTGTGGGTGAAGTGCGTAATAGTTCAGTGATGCTTTGGGTGATTGATTGTTCAGGGCTTTGAAGGTCGTGATTATGATCTTATGTTGGATTCTGGCATGGGTCGGTAACCAGTGGAGTCTTTTCAGGATTGGTGTAATGTGGTCTGTCCTCGCTATTCCTTCCAATATTCTGGCGGCTGTGTTCATTGCCAGTTGGAGGGTTTAGCGTTGCCTGTGGGAGTCCATGTAGGATTGCATTTGAAAAATCGAGGTGTGGCATCACCAAGGCTTGGTAGGTGGTTCTGAAATCCGTGGGTTCAAGTAGTGGTCGTAAATGCCAGTGTGTACGTATTTTGTGATATATCAATTTTGTTTTATTTTTTATGTGTGTTTTCATGTCTAGTCGTTGGTCCAGGGTGATGCCTAGGTATCGAATAGTGGGTTTAACCATTAGTTCTGTGTCCTTTATCTTTAATGTGGCTGGGGGTGTGAAGTCCTGGTTCCTCGTGATGAACAGTACATCAGTCTTGCTATGATTGATTCGTAAGTTCTGTGTGAGGAGCCACTCTTCAACTGCTTCGAAACAGGTCATCAGTGGGGTAAAGTCAGGTTGGTTGATTGCGAAAGGCATATATAGGAGAATATCGTCTGCATAAGCTAAGCAGGCAACATTAAAAGAACGAACTAGGTCACAGATAGGTTGCATGTAGATGTTGAACATTAATGCAGAAAGCGAGGAGCCTCGAGGTACACCCTGTTCTTGTAGGAATGGGTCTGATGTTGTGTTGCCGGTCCTCACTTGTTGCCATCGGTTGGACAGGTATGATTTACACCAGCTCAGTGCAGAGTCATGGATTCCTTTTTCCTTGAGATGATCGATAAGTATTTGATGACTTACAGAATCGAACGCAGCCAAGATGTCCATGAATATAAGGATGAAGCCTTGTCGGATGTTATCTATTCCTGTGATTAGAGTGTTGAAGAGGGTGATGAGGAGAGTCTCCACGCCATGTGCTTCCCTGAAGCCATGTTGGGACATATCCTCAATGCAGAGGATATGTTATATTCTTCCTGGACGAGGTGTGTTTTTAATTTCTTTCTGAAGTCTGAAACTTCTGAAAGTCCTCATAATGATGGTGGTAGTTTATTCTGTAGGGATGGGGAAAATAGTATGAATGTTCTATTGCAGGTGGACTGCTTGTTTTTTGTCTTTTGCTGTGGGATGCGAGCAGGTTAAGGCTGCGTTTCTTTGCCGTCTTTCCTTCTGTGCTTTTAAGATTAGGGGTTGGAGGCATGTAGTGGATTTGTTGTGAAGTATTTTGAATATTGTGATGAGAATTTTGTATCGGATCCTGGCCGAGATGGAAAGCCAGTGGAGTTGTATAAGTATGCGGGTGATGTGTGATCGATAAGGAGCACCAGCAATTATTCGAGCCACGGTATTTTGGGCCATTAGGTAGGCCCTGGTAGATGATATTACAGAAATCTAGTACAAGTGTAATCATTGCTTGGCATACGGTTCAGAAAAGTACTGGGGTAAGTAGTGCCCAGAGGTGTTTCAGGATTCTTAGTTGGTAGCAAACAGAGGTGATTATTCTTTTTATGTGAAGTTGGAAGGACAGTTGCTGATCTAATTTTATGCCCAAGTATTTTGTCTCAGAATTCACCTTGATTTTTACGTCGCCAAGTTCTATTGTTGATGGTGACATCAGTAAGATCTTTAAACTATCATAGAACTCAACCTTTTCAATAGATATTAAAACTTTTCTAGGGCTCCAGACACATCCTCAGCACCTTAAACAAGCAGAAAGTTAGAAACACAGAGAGGGTTGCCAGTATCTTCCTTTCTCTACCCTAAGTGGACTGCATCTCCTTTCCTCTCCCCACCCCCTCACCCCAAGGTGGCTAGCATTTTGCCTTCCCTTCTCTATCCCCCCTTAGTTCAGCATCTCCCTTTTTCTTCCCTTCTCCCTCATATTCGCATCTCTCGCACACTCTTCCTGTCCATGTCCCTTGAAGAGCCTGCCCCCCTTCCCCTTACCACTCTACCTCTGCCTGGAACTCCCTGAAGTACTGTGAAACAGCATGCACAGTGATTGGCTTCTGAGGGCAGATGCCTGCTGAAGCATTACTATGTTCTGTTCCCTCCAGCAGGATGTTGGTGCCAAAGGGGGGTGGGACAAGACAAAGTTTGCACATTTGCCTGCATTCAGTGGCGCCAACCAATGCACAACATAATGTTTCTGGGCGGTCGCAGCAGTAAAAGAGGGGACATTACAGGCCCTGTCCTGCAGCGCCGCCACCCCCCCCCCCCCCCCACTCCTTCTCCAAGCTCTGCCAGCCTAGGCAGCAGGGGCATATAGTGAGTACTTAAGTTGGTGGTATACTGAAAAGTATTCAGCTGCTTTTAGCAGTGAATTTTGAGATAATCTTTTTCTCAAGTTGGTGGTGTAGAAGTGTACCACCATGCACTATGAATGCCATACCCATGCTAGGTGCCTGATCCACCCATTGGTAGGGCCATTTCGGAGAGTAGGCACAGTGTTGTCATGAAAACTATGCCCTGGCAAGAGGGAAAAGAAAGGCACCATATAAAGCAAACTGCAAGATCTGCCAGATTCCTATACTGGGCACTTTTCAAGGTGATGAGAGGACCACTCATCACATACAGATTAACTGATGTTGGTTTTCTTCAGGTACAATAAAATACTATTTGTAGAATGGATATGGAAGGTTTATGCAGAAAAAGTGGCAATTTTTAAAGGGAAAATACATGTACATATTCCCTTATAGAAATGCTGTTATTTATTTTGTTTTTGTAACTCGCCTTGAGCTTCTCCTTGAAAGGCATAAGCTAACATTATAAATAAATACATTTCTCAGTGAATCAAAGCGGCTCACACTGATTACATAAGAACCATAACCATAAACATAAATCATATCAACAATAAAATGCAATCCATATTCAATTACAATACAAAGTTCCAAAAATATTCTTCTCAGCATGATAAGCAATCCAGCTAGTCCAGCAAAATATAATTTAGGTAACATAGAATCACCAAAAATGATGGCAGATAAAGACCATATGGCCTATCCAGTCTGCCCATCCATGAGAGCTATTAAGTTCTATAATCCTTTCCTCTCCCTCTGAGGTCTTCTGTACTTGTCCCACTCCCTAGCATGTCCTGCTGTGACACTGACCCCCGATACCATGGTAATGGAAATCACCCATTATTACTATATTGTAACTTTTGTTAGCTTCCCTGATTTCTCTTAGCATTTCATCATCCATCAGTTCATTCTGACCAGGTGGGTCAGTAGTATACCCCTACTGCCTTCACCTTCCCCTTTTTACATGGAATTTCTATCCATAGAGATTCTACAGTATATTTTGTTTCCTGCAAAACTTTAATCCTATGTGACTCAATGCCTTCTCTAACATAGAGCACAATGCCTCCACCAATATGATCTACCCCATCATTGTGATATAGTTTGTACCCAGGTATCACAGTGTCCCATTGGTTGTCCTCCTTCCACCAGGTCTCTGAGATGCCAATCATATCTAACATTTCATTTCATGCTATATTCTAACTCTCCCATCTTATTTTTTAGACTTCTAGGCATTTTAGAGGTTGTATTTTTTTCTTATTAATCTGGTTTTATTTGATAGGAGTAATTTGGAAACTTTCAGCTCTGTTTGCTCTGTACTTAAGGACATCTGAGTTACTTTTATTAGGACCTCTCTTAGTGTATTCCCTAACTTCCCTCTTTTCCTAGTATCCTTCAAAGATACATGCTTCTGAACCAAATGCTTTTGGGTGACTGCCGGCTTTCCCCTATTATCTAGACTCCGGTGTTCTACCTGCCTTTTGGGTCATGTGCGTGGAATGGGAAGCATTTCAGAGGATGCTACCCTGGAAGTTCTGGATTTCAACTTTCTACCTAAAAGCCTAAATTTGACCTCCAGAATCTCCCTCCCACACTTTTCTGTCATTGGTAACAGCATGTACCAAGACAGCATGCTCTTTCCCAACACTATCTAAAACCTTGTCTAGGTGGGACGTGAGGTCCATGCAGTGGTTCTTCAGTCCTAGGATGGTAGAGTCAGGGTATCGAATCTGTAGGTTCTCATGAACTGTATCCCAGCTGTCATCTTTTTGTACTGTGTCATCTTCCATTCTACTAGAGATCTGAGATGCTTGTAGAAGAATTTCATCAATGTACCCCACATTATCATGGATGCTTCTTAGCCTCACCATATCCTCTCTCAGCTCTTTCACTTGTTTCCTGAGGAATTCAACCTGCAGTCATCTGGCATAATGATCCAGTTCTATACCCTGGATCTGGCTGCCTGTTTAGGCAGATATAGATGTGGTAATGGGGATTCCAGCTTTGGCACCACAATGTTTCTCCATCCTATCTCTGCTGTTTGAGATATAGAAAAGAATGAGAAAAAAAAAAGACCTACCAAAGTCTCTACCCTACCCTCAGCTGTCCTGTCAGTTAAAGCTAATTGCCTCTGTGTAGTCCTACTTATTTGCTCACCTGTTACTGGACTCTGCAATAACTTACCTTATCTCTTTAGACTACAAAATGTGTTTATTTATCTGGGGTGTGTAGTATAGTGTGTTTTCTATGTAGAATTGTCACAAAGATTTATTGAATGATAGATATTGAAGATTGAAGTATAATGAATGCATGGCATACAATCCTACGAAGGAGTATGCAGTTGCTGGCAACTTACTGGGCAGACTAGATGGGCAATGCTGGTCTTTATCTGCCATTGTTTACTATGTTACTGTCATTAATAAAAGCCTCCTGAAATATACTTTTTTGTTCTATTTCCACTATAAACTTAACTCCCTTATTCCTTTTCCAAAATAAAACTATCTAATTCAGTCCCTTAGTTGGAGGATGTGGAGCCTGAATTTAGCAGGGGCAGATTTGGGCCATCTGGATGGGCACGAGCAGAATGGGCCTGATTCAGTACTGTGGGAGCAAGATGTTCCCGCAGCATACAAAATCGGGCCCGAGGATGGCCTGGCATGCCCCTGCATGCCTGTGGGGACAACCCCCCTTCCCCACCACCTGACCCAGGGCTGGCCAGCTGGGGGTCTGGATCAGGTGGAAGGGACCTCCCTGCACCCAGCCCCGAAGGGGGGGGGGGGCCCTCCGGCCCTGATAGCATCATTTGTGCTGCTTATTCCACCTTTGAGGAGAATAAGCAGCACATCTCCCATGATCCCACAGGTTGTACAGGGTCGTGACCAGAATTGGTCCTGTACATCCTGCCACCTTGGCCCACCCCAGCTCCACCCCCTCCTGCCGGCTCTCCCCGTCCTGCTGCTCTAGTCATGTGGGGAGAGCCAGAAGGGGAATAGAGACAGGACTGCTTGCGAGGCTACACGTCCCCCCGGGATGTGCAGCCCCGCAAGGCGCATCTCGGAATCGGGCCTTCAGTCTATATAGGAAGATTCAACATTGGGGTGGGTAGGAGCTGGAGTGGGTAGGAGCTGGGGTGGGAAGGGAGGGACCTAACACCTCAGCAGCGCAGTAGCTCCCTTCCCTCCTCTTTGAACTTTCAAAGCCTAAAGTCGAAGGAAAACAAAACAAAAAAACAGCAACAAAAAAGTAAAGCCTTTCCTAAAACTAGGGTTGCCAACCGGCCGGTTTTCAGCCGGCCTGGCCGGTTTTTCAATGGAACAGATGTAAAACCGGCCCTTGAAAAGCCGGTTTTTTGCTCTGGCCGCAAGATCGGGAGCAGCCAAAGCAAAAAAATGGCTTTTCTCCCGACTCCCGCGGCGCGAACGCGATTGATCCTCCGTGCAGCCGCTGCTTCTGCTTTTCACAGAGCAGCAGTTGCAAATTGCACCTCCCCTTATTGCTGCTTTAACCCCCCTAGTGCTGCTTCAACCCCCCTCATAGTGCTGCTTCAACCCCCCCTAGTGTTGCTTCAACCCCCCTCCCTCCTAGTGCAGCTTCAATCCCCCCCCACACACACACATGCAGCAACTGCTTCTGCTTTTCACAGAGCAGCGGCTGCAAATTGCAATAAAGTTAATTTCAAAAGGAAGAAACCTGTGAGAAGCCCGCCCCCTCTGACATCACTTCTTCTGGGGCTGCATAAGGATGACTGGAGGGCTGGGCTCCTCACAGGTTGTCTTTTCTTTTCAAATTAAGTTTATTGCAGCCGCTGCTCTGTGAAAAGCAGAAGCAGTTGCTGCATGTGGGGGGGGGGGGATTGAAGTAGCACTAGGAGGGAGGGGGGTTGAAGCAGCACTAGGGGGGTTGAAGCAGAACTAAGGGGGGTTGAAGAAGCACTATGAGGGGGTTGAAGCAGCTCTAGGGGGGTTAAAGCAGCAATAAGGGGAGGTGGCGAAGCAACACTAAGGGGGGTGAAGCAACACTAAAGGGTGAAGCAGCACTAAGGGGGGTGGTGAAGTAACACTAAGGGGTGAAGCAGCACTAAGGGGGGTGGTGAAGCAGCACTAAGGGGGGGTGAAGCAGCACAAGGGAAGCAGCACTAAGGGGGGGTGAAGCAGCACAAGGGAAGCAGCACTAAGGGGGGTGAAGCAGCACTAAGGGGCCGATGAAGCAGCACTAAAGGGGGGTGAAGCAACACTAAGGGGTGAAGCAGCACTAAGGGGGGGGGATGAAGCAGCACTAAGGGGGTGAAGCAGCACAAGAGAAGCAGCATTAAGGGGTGAAGCAGCACTAAGGGGGGGGTGAAGCAGCACTAAGGGGTGGATGAAGCAGCAGCGGCAGCGGCTGCAAGGGGAAGGAGGTGGCAGAAGGAACTGACAGGTGGAAGGTGAGGGCTAGAAGAGAGCTGAAAGAGGGGGGAAGGAGGTGGCAGGAAGGAACTGACAGGGTGAAGGAGGTGGCTGGAAGAGAGCTGAAAGGAGGGGAGGAGGTGCTGGAAAGGGGCTGACAGAGGAGGTAAGGAGGGGGTTCAAAGGGAGCTGACACCTGGGAATGGTAGTGGTAAGTGACTGGGTAATGGGGAGGGGGCACTGGGACTGGAAATAGGCTGATGGAAGGAAGTGAAGAAAAGAAAAGAAGAGACAAGAAATGGCAGATATAGATATATCTATATATCTATATAGATATATAGATATAGATATATAGATATAGACCATAGAAAACGAGCTAAGAGAAGACGGGAAAACAGAAGCCTCAGATTGGAACCAGCATGATCAGAGAATAAAATGGTCAGACAAAAAAGGTAGAAAAAATAATTTTATTTTCAATTGAATGATTGCACCTTGTATTACCTTTATATTTTACACAGTATGGGGAACTGCATCTCTTATTTATCTGATATTGGACTGCATGCAGAGTCTGTCTTCTTGGGGTTTCAGTTTAATTTTTGTCTATATATTTCTCTTTTTCTTTTGTGCTCATTTATTGATGAAGACCTGTCTGTACTGTGTGTGTGTACAACCAATGCTGCATCTTCTGTCAGTATAGAATTTCTGCTTAAGAATTTGTAGAAGTCTTGCTTGTTCAGTTTGCACATTGCCCTCTCTGCAATTTTTTGGGGGACAGGAGGTGGAGTGGGGGCGGGGTGGGGGTTGGGCAGGGGCAGTGCAGGGGCGGGGCAGGGGCGGGGCAGGGGCAGGGGCAGGGCAGGGGCAGAGCGTGACTAGCCACAGGTGGCGGGTTTTTCTCTTTCAAAAAGTTGGCAACCCTACCTAAAACAGATAAATCCCCTTCTACAAACTGTTGCAAAAGACTAACCAGTACCTTAAGCACTAATTTGGAATAGCCAATTTTTCAAATTCCATCTAAAATACATCACAGAAATCGCTTTCTAATTATATTTGAGAATTTATTCTAATAGCGTGGAATTGCATAGAGCAAAGCAATTTGTGATTTCGTAGATTTAACATTAGGAAATTCAAACTGGAGAACCTCTGGAGAATACAGGTAACAATATTTGGCTTATAGTCTAAATTTATATTTCAAATATGAAGACCCTAAAACATTTAAAGGTTTTTACACCAGTGTTAAAGCTTTGTATAAGATTCTACATTTAAATGAAAACCATTTAACTTTAACTAAAACTTGTGAGATAAGCTCTCTGGGCCAAATAACACTGGTCAACATTGAAATCATTACTGACTTTAAAAGGCCCTAATCTGTAGTATCTTGGTGAGCTGAACACGAATATAACATTAAAAAGATTTTATTGGCTCTCGTTTTGAAGATATTGCATGTAGTTCATTTTTGACGTTTCACCATGTAAATTTATCCAGTAGGACATCAACAACATCCCAAATAAGCCTTGAATGATGTAATATTGCATCACATTGCATAATACCAGTATGCACACATCATCCAGAGTTGATTGCATCATTTTCTGATGCAATGCAATACTACTGCCAGACGGCTGCTGAAACTATCTGATGTAAGCAGTGTACTATGCGCAGTCAGAAAGGAAAGTAATCTGGTATTCTGTTCCGATATTGAAAGCCTCATGAATGCCTTAAAAATCACTCATGACCCACAAGACTGGAGACTATTTATAGACTCTTCGAAATGGAGTCTAAAGGCTGTGCCTTTGAACAATGGAAACCGTCTTCCATCTATTCCAGTAGCGCATGCCGTTCACATGAAAGAGACATACGATAACTTAAAGCATCTACTTACATCCATTAACTATAACAAGTACAGCTAGCACTTCTGTGGTGACTTGAAGGTAGTTGCCCTTTTAATGGGACTGCAGCAGGGATATATAAAATACATGTGTTTCTTACGTGAGTGGGATAGCCAAGCAAGGGATTGGCATTACTTGTGGAAGGAATGGAATCGCAGACAAAATGTAACAGTTGGAGAGAAGAATATCCGGCACCCAGCTCTGGTTGAGGCTAACAAAATCCTGCTATCACTCCTTCACATCAAACTAGTTTTGATGAAAAACTTCATGAAAGCCATGGCCGCACTTCGCCAGTTTTCCGATACCTGCATGAAAAATTCTGACTCAGCGAAGCAAAGATTAAAGAGGGAGTTTTTGTGGGTACTGTGGCAAGGTCAGCCATCCAGAGCAGGGGGGAGGTGAAAAGCATAAGGAATTCACCTTAATCAAGGGGCCTTTGTTAGGTGTGCAGGGTCAGAAGGCCAGAGCCACGTTTCAAAAGCAGAAAACCCCCAGCTGGAATAGGTTTCAGGAAATGCTTGATAGAGTAAGAGGGGGAGATTGCAAGCACGAGGACCAAAGCCCTTACTCTAACAAGTGCACTGATTATTCTAAGTTCAGAAGGCAGGGAGATTACAAACACCTGGGAGAGAAAGAGGTAGGGTTGGATCCCAGTGAGTAAAAACCCTGGTTAGATTATGGAGAGCTAGAGGAGCAGAGGAAGAGCAGCGGAAGGAGCAGCAGAGAAAGCAAGAGAAGCAGCAGATGGGGAGAGGAACAGACTCCAGAGCCACAAGGACAATGGAATGCTGGAGAAGCCAGAGCAGGTGCTAACTCCTGGAGAAGGGCTGAACTACCCAGAGCTGAGAGAGGTGTTTTCCCTGAATCAGGTTGGCAAAAGGGGTGGAAGCCAGGAAGTGGAGAAGCTTTCAGACCACCAGAGAGATTGTCAGCTGAGCAGTCTGATCAAGTGAGTGAGTCAGAGCCCATGCAATTGGGAGAACCAGAGCCAGAGGTGGGGGAAGAAGATATGTTTATGGATTGTTCTTTATGTCAAGCTTTAGAATTGAAGTGTTGAAGAAGAGCCAGCCCTGAAAGAATTGTTCCTCTTGCAAAGGTAATCGTAAAGCATTAGCAGTAAGGACATAAATTCCTGTGTGTTTTGGAAAGGGAATTTACTGCCACCTAAGCTTCTAAAGAAAGCTGTGTTCATGCCTGATTATCAGCTGTGTTAGAATTCTGCAACAGCAAAAAAGCTAATTGGCTGCTTTAAGAGTTTGTGCTTTGCTCCTGTTTTATATGAAAAGCCTGCTAAGAGTTTTGAGGACATTTTGAATGCTTATTTCATATTCACCTGGAAGTGCAGCCCAGAGAATTGAGGCTGAGTGAAGATAAACTGCCATAGAAGAATTAACCTTGTGTTCTTTGTGCTATGATTAACAAAGGACTATAAGAAAACGTGGCAGGGAGGAGATAGTAGAGGCAGCCGCAGGTCAGTGGAGCGGCAGGCTCTGGGCAGGACGGCCCCAACGCCCTTGGGGGCTTAAAATCAGCTGTGGGAGCATAGAGGTGCCGGGAGGAGATCGTAGAGGCAGCCGCAGTCAGCGGAGCAGCAAGCTCTGGGCAGGACGGCCCCGACGCCCTTGGGGGCTTAAAAGCAGCTGCAGGAGCATAGAGGAGCTGGGAGGAGATCGTAGAGGCAGCCGCAGGTCAGCGGAGCGGCAGGCTCTGGGCAGGACAGCCCCAACGCCCTTGGGAGCTTAAAAGCAGCTGCGGGAGCATAGAGGAGCCGGGAGGAGATCGTAGAGGCAGCCGCAGGTCAGCGGAGCAGCAAGCTCTGGGCAGGATGGCCCCGACGCCCTTGGGGTCCTTCTCCCCTTTATTTCTTCCCCCTGCACTTCCCTGCACGGGTGAGCGCACGCGGGTGGCGCATAGTAAAGGGCACGTTACAAGGGGCTTTATAGGCCCCTTGGGAGCCCCTTGGAGCACCGTTGGAGTAGTTTAAGACGCTGAAGTGGACTATCCATGGGAAAGAGGAAAAAGAAGAAAACACCAGCAGTAACAACAGAGGTGGTGAAACCTTCTTCTGTGGTAAGTGGTCCTATGGATAGACATTTGACTCCTTTATCTGGGGCTGTTACGCTTTCCGCTGTGGGCTCCCCATTAGATGTATCTGGGGGAGTCTCCCTTAGCTCCATTGACCGTACTCCACCCCCTCCACCTATGGGATCTACGACTGTGAATACCGCCTGTAGTTCTCCGTTGGGACAGAACGCTTCCGTGCCTGTGTTGAGAGTGCTTAAACCAGTCTCCTGGTCTCTCCCTCCGGATGCAGCCCTGGGAATGCCTGATTCTCAGGTCTCCTTGGCTATATCTGGAGGGTGGTGACACGTACGGAGCGTACTCTGGTGTCTACGGTGACTCAGCTTTGCTCCTTTACTCATGAAGTAGTAGCAGGGCTGGCTCAGGTGGGAAACCAGGTGGAATTGCTTAGTGCTCAAGTACCTAAATGTGAAGCTTTGTGTCAGTCATTGCAGGCAGGTCAGACAGCTGTTGTGAAGTATAATTTATCGCTTAATCGTAAGTTAGAAATGTATGATTTCTGAATTTTCCTAGGTGTCATTTGCTTTCATCAGAGATTTTATTGCGTAAATATTCTCGTGAGGTATTGAAATTGTCAAATGCTGATACTATTTCCTTTTCTAAAACTTCCTCACAGGTCGGGGAAGTTCAGTTGGGTGGTCTGCTACTTGTTCTCAGCAGCAGTTGCCTCCTGAGCTCAATTTAACTGAATTCTTGGAGGATACTCAAGATAATATTTCTTTTCGGGCTACTTTACTTGTAACATTTATTTCAGATAATGATAAAATCTCTGTATTTAAGGAATACTTTAAAAATAGAACTGTTTCCTTTTGTGGTGCCCCCATTCAATTGTTTCCGGACGTATCTAGAGCCACGCAAGCACGGAGGAAAGCCTTTTTGGCTCTTAGGCCTCGTGTTTTGGCTTTAGGTGCTTCCTTTTTCGTGAGATATCCTTGTAAGTGTTTAATATCTTAGGGGGGTTAGATACATTTTCTTTGATTCACTACAGCTAGAGAGTTTTCTGTCTAGCAAGGAGGTCACGGCTGCATGAGGTTGATTGGGTGGGTTAATTGGTTTGGGCTGTTATATGGAGATTATTCTCCTTGTGATTACCTAATTTTGTATTATTTTTCTATATATTTAGTGCCTCTCCTATGGTGGTCTATATTGTTGTATTTGTGTTTTCTTATGATGTTAATAATTCTAGATTGTCTATTGTGATTTTCTTTGATTTCTTGTAATGATGAAACATTTTGGAAATCAAATAAAAAGATTATACCTAGAAGAAAAAGTGGCACACTGTTACTTCTGAAAAGGCTAAGCTTCTACATTTAAGAGGACTTTGAAAAGCCATTGCTGAGTTCTGTTTGTTTTTGCCACCAGTTTGCTGAACCTTAAGCAAAAGCCTACAATTTATCCTGTTAATGGAACCTTGAACCTGATCTGTTCTCTTGTGTTTAAAATAAACTTTTTTCTGTCATAAGCCTTACCCTCGGTTTGTCTCAACTACAATCCTTTTTACTTGAAGCATAAATATAGCTGATAGAGGAAGGATACATCAACCACCACGCCCTCAACAACTAGAGACTAGTGGTTTTGGCATTGTGCTTGTGACAGTCCTCAGATTCGAGAGCTCTTCAAAGATGACGGGTTCAACAACTTGCTGCAGGATGATGCAAAACAAGCATGGAATGCTTTTCGCCTAGTGTCAACAAACTTTCTCGGGAATGTTGGGGCAGAAAACTACAAGGAACTAGTAGAAGACATGCTGATGCAGTATCAGAAACTTGGCTGCAATATGTCTCTAAAGATCCATTTCCTTGGTTCCCATCTCGATTTCTTTTCTGACAACTGTGGTATGGTTAGTGATGAACAGGGTGAACGTTTTCACCAGGATATTGCAACAATGGAGCAAAGATACCAGGGAAAATGGTCCACTAAAATGCTGGCTGACTACTGCTGGACACTCCCCAGAGAAGCTCCCGAACAGCTGTACAAGAGACAGGCGAAAAAATCTAAGAAGTAGTCTATGACTTGGTTTTTTACAGGTATTAACCGAAGGTCTATTATATATTTACTATTGACATGCATTTCGTGATGTAAACATTAATTCTTGTAGATTACAAAAAAACTAGAGCCAACTTTGCAATTTCACTGTCATATTCGTGTTCAGTATTGTGGTGATGAGAGCAAACAGGAGAAAATGGAAATAGAAGAAAAAGACACTTATACCTTTAAAACTACTGACAGCTCAGCTCTACACAGAGGTAGGAAAGCTGCTATGAAAAAAAGCCAAGCCAAGCCACGCCCTAGCTCTAATGAGGAGGCAGGCTTAGCTGCTGATTATGAGCACACGTGCTCAGAGGAAGCTCTGATAGGAAGGAAACAGATTTTTAAACCCGTCTTCAAACAGAAGAAGGGAGTTCACAGCTCCAGAGTGAGTTCAGTTTGGAGGAACAGGAGTGCTAGTTCCAGGAGTTCATCTGGCTCAAAGAGTTCCTGCCATGAGAGAGAAGGTTCCAGTTTGACTCCAGATCCTAGGAGTTCAAGGATATCTGAGAGACGTGAGTGTGCTGATTTCCAGCTGCTCAAAGCTAAGAGCAGAGAAGGAAACACTCCACGTATGGGAAAGATTCCTAAACCAAAAGCCAGCCAACTTTTTGGGAGAAAGGCTGCAAACTCATGGGAACAAATACCTTTAGCCTGTATTCAGAATCCTAAGCTGAAAACTTCAACTGACAAAACGTGGGTGGATTCGATTCACTGGGGAAAGAACCAGGACCCAACTGTTAGCAGGGAAGTTAATTTGAACTCAGTAAAAGCTTTGAAGCAAGCATTTCAGGGAGGAGAAGTTTACTCTCCTTATGTAAATGTTTATGACCAAAAGGAGAAATTATGGAATGAATTTTGGGAATTCTTACAAGCCAGAAAGCCAGAAGGAGCAGGCTGCATCAACAAAGAGCTCACCAGGTTCTACAGCACCACACCCCACATGCACACTAGACTTTCATACTAGTGGGAGCTTTAACTTTGGACCTTTCTCTGACAGAGATGATATTGAAGATTATATGGAAGTCTTTGACAGAGTGGCTCGTATTAGCGGCTGGCCAAAAGAACAGTGGGCCGTGCGCCTAGCTGTGTCCCTTACGGGGGAGGCCTTAGCGGCATATCGTGCTATGCCCGCTGCCCTCGCTAATAACTGAAGAAGTGCAGAAAGCCATTCGGGATAGGTTGGGGCTGACTCCATTAGTATATCATAGGATGTTACGTAATGTAAAGCTTAAGTCTGGCGAGACGCCTAAAGCATTATGCCAGAGGGTGCGAAGCCTAGTAACTAAGTGGCTAGCACCAGAAGGAAATTCTGTCGATACCATAGTTGATTGTATTGTCTTAGAGCAATATATAGCGGCTGTACCTAAAGATATCCATACCTTCCTGATACTCCAAAATTGTCAGAACCCACAAGACACGATAACACTTACCAGACGCTTCATGGAAGCAGAATTAACCGCCCGAGAGAGTGGTAACGCTTCCAGGGTGACAATGTCAGCTGTATCAGAAAGGGGGATGATTCTATGAAAACCTGTTTGCCCATGTTCAAATCTCCTGTTGTGACTAAGAAATGTTTCCAATGTGGTAATCAAGGTCATTTGCAAAGGGAGTGCAAATGGAAAACAGCACTGATGACTGTAAACACCCAGGAAAGTAGGGAAGGTTTCTTATTGCCAGTAGAGGTGCAAGGCGCTGTTAGCACCGCGCTTTTAGACTCTGGTGCAGATCAAACCATGATGTCAAAGGCGTTTTGGCAACAAATTGAAGCACACAGTGAGGCAGTTCCCAAGCAACCGATTAATATGGTAAAAATAAGATGTATTCATGGTTCAGCATCCTCTTATCCTGTTTACCGAGTCATAGTGAAAGGGTTAGGCCTGAAAAGGGAGATACCCATAGCTGTGGTCCCCAGGTTACCTCATAGTTTAGTGCTAGGGAGGGACTGGCCACAGTTTCACAAAGGCATAAAACAGGGTTTGTAGCCACAGGAGGCCATGGTTTCCAGGAAAACCCAAGCAGTAACTCGAGGACCCGCATCGACCAAGGTAGTGGCCATGCCCAGTCCCCTATTTGCAAAATCCCCTAAGCGAGGCTTGAAGGCATCCTCCCAGGGAAAGGAAGCTATGGAGAAGCCGAGATTTGTACTGAAATATTGCAAAATGAGCCCCAGCGCTCGAAGCCCCCAAAGAGCTTCGCCTAATGCCACAGGATACAATCTCTGCAGTGCTGAAGACATTATAGTGCCAAGGCAAGGGAAAGCTCTCGTAAATACCGCTCTGCAAATGGAGCTGCCAATAGGGTGCTATGGGCGCATAGCACCCTATTCAGGATTGGCATAAAAACACTTCATTGACATAGGGGCTGGGGTTATCGATCCCAATTTCAGGGGGGCAGTGAAAGTGTTAATCTTCAACTTTGGAAAAGAAGATTTTAAAATAACCACAGGCGATCGTATAGTGCAATTAATTTGTGAGAGGGTTGGGTTTCCCCCTCTTGAAGAAGTGGCTCTAGTGTCTTCAACATCCCATGGAGCGAGCAGATTCGGCTCCACCGGAGGTACAAGCTTGCAAGGGTTAGCAGCTTCCCTTGAGGAAAAACCCGAAGAAGATTTAGGGCCGCAGATAGAGGACTGCAAAGAGAACCCAGAGCCAAAGGTAGGCGAGGGGCTTTCGTGGCAACAGAGACAAGAGTTGGCCCAGTTGTTGACCAGATTTACGGAAGTCTTGACTCCCAGGCCAGGCAAAACCAACCTTGTGGCCCACAAAATCCTAATACCACCAGGGGAGGTGATAAGACAGAGGCCAGGACCCAACTGTTAGGAGAGAAGTTAATTTGAACTCAGTAAAAGCTTTGAAGCAAGCATTTCAGGGAGGAGAACTTTACTCTCCTTATGTAAAGGTTTATGACCAAAAGGAGAAATTATGGAATGAATTTTGGGAATTCTTACAAGCCAGGAAGCCTGAAGAAAGTGCTGAGGTCTGGAGTAGAGATAAACCAGCCACAGTATCGGAGCCCAGGTAGATAGAATTACCTGAGTCACAATCTTCCCCAGAAGATTGCCAGATGGATTGCTCTCTTTGTCTTAGGGAAGCATACGTTTCTGTGTGCAAGGCTAAGGAAGCTTTTGTAGAAGAATTAAGGTATTTCTGCTAGAAGGAGCTCATAAGGCTGTCTTATGTTTATTGTCATGAAGACGGCTGCTTGTGTTTGAAGAGACTTGTGCTGCATTTACTTCAAGTACAATTTCCTTTTGTTTGCTCTTTTGTTACTGAAGAAGTTATCCATCTTTGTGTTTGTGTACAGAACTTTAATGCGTGTGGAAATCCACAATAATAAAAATATTCTTGTTTGCCTCAACCTTCGGTTGCACAACTACAGTTTGTCTTTTTGAATACAATTTTCTCAACTACAAGTCCCAGAGTGCATTGCTGGTGGCAAAAGGAAAATACAGTTCATTTAAGGACAGACAAGGCAGCCCATAGCTGTAAGCCTCTTGCCCAGACTTGGGTACCACAGTATATAAAAATTGATAAGAAATTACTATTTTTATTTCAGTAACATGACTTTTGTAAAAATTTGTAAAAATCAAAGGATTTATGCTCATAACTTTGAGAGTTATGCTCCTTAATTGGCTTTGTTGAAAATTTACTAGGGCTGAGTGCCTACATTTTTTCATAAAATATTAAACTCCTAAATATAGGAGCATAAAAAGTGGATGGCAATGGGGGAGGATCGAGGGAGGGGAAAAAGAAGTTAGAAGCTTAGCACTGACTGTCAGCACTAGGCATCTAAATTAGGCTCATAGATCCTAAATTTAGATGCATGGGGGGAATATACAAAAACATTTATATAGTTTGCAGATCTGCACACCGTGTAAATGCTACTCAGTGGGATATTCAATTGCACTAACACGGTGCATGCCAGGGGTGTTCTGCGGTGGCACCCGTCACTAACCAGGCAGTGGCGATATTGAGCCATTGCCCAGTTAGCGCACACAGAGAAAGTCAGGCACAGGAAACACTGGCCTAACTTTTGCTACAGAAGCTAACCGGGCAGCAGCTGAATATCCGTGTTTACAGCTCAGCACTGGCCGCTGGCACTGCATATTGGGCCCATACATTTTAAGCACCTAAATTAGGATGAATTTTCAGCTGAAAACTTAGGCTTGTAAGCGTGGCCAAAAATAGGGCACAATTTAGGAGCTCAGTTTTTTTTGAATATTGGGCTCTCTATGTCCATCCCCTCATCGTTTCAACATCAGTAGCCAACAGTTGCATTTTATATCAGCTATAATTTCCTTAAAGGTTTATGTGGCAAACCATTAAAATAATGTTTAAAATATCATGAATGTGGATATCCAAATTCCATAATTAAAATGGCCTCTCTACGAGGTTCATATGCTCAACATGATTTATTGTTCAAATAAGAGTGGATCATCATCGGAAGATCTTCTCATTTGTTCTTTGCCTTTTTTAATTCATGCGTCAAAAGTGGCTTCAATTATACATAAACACTGGGCAGTCTTATAACTTCATAATGCTTTAAGAACATAAGAACATATGAAATGCCATACTGGGTCAGACCAAGGTCCATCAAGACCAGTATCCTGTTTCTAACAGTGGCCAATCCAGGTCACAATTACCTGGCAGTTTCCCAAAAAGATACCCATTGTTTGTACTGGGGCAAGCAGTGGATTTCCGAGGTCCTCTTTAATAATGGTTTATGGACCTTTCCTCCAGGAACTTGTCCAAACCTTTTTTAAACCCAGCTACACTAACAGCTTTTATTACATCTTCCAGTAATGAATTCCAGAGCATTACGCGTTGAGTAAAAATAGCTTTTAAGTGAGGTTTAAATATTGCCAATATGATTAATCCTTCTGAAACTTGGCATACTAAGGTTTTCTCCAAAGTATATGGACACTATCCTTGTGGGCATTGTGAATATTGCAATTCTAAAATTCTAAAAAAGTAATTAAATCATGAGCTTACACTTCCTGTGATTCTAGCTATGTTATCTATTTGCTTTACTGCCCCTGCAAAAAGAATTATATAGGTTGTACATGACGATCTAGATTGTGGAAACATAAATCATATTTAAAGTTATCTGTACATAGTTCCAACTGTTTCATAACAAAAGTTACTACTTGTTTCAATGTAAAATGTCTACCGGTTAACTGTACATAGTTCTAACTGTTCCATGTAAATGTTACTACTTGTTCTATGTAAACCGTTTTGCCTTCAAGAAAAATGGTATATAAAATCAGTTAATAAAATAATAAATAAATAAATAAAGATCAAAACTCTATTGGCCCCAATTATTGAACATTGTGTGGCATATAACCATTCTTTTGATCAGATTTTTATGGAGGGTTTTGCAATATGTTCCCCCTCCTTCATGTGGTGGCGATCGTAATCCAGTACTTAACTAATGGAAGCAATTCTGGATATTTTACCTGGATTCCATTCATCCTATGGGGTTAAATGTTCAAATAGAATGGAACTCCATCCTTTAATTGGATTTCCTTTTAAAGTAAATGGAAGTGAATCGGAAATTGTATAAAAATTGTTTTAACCAAGTTTCTGGTAGCCAGAGGAGCTCCGAGATTATTTGCGTTTTCACGCCAACAGCTGAAAAAAAGGTGGAAAAGAACGGCTTTTTCAGCTAAGTGATTGAGAAATAACCTTTTGGCTCTACTGAGAAAGATAACCCTGAAGCAGAACAAACTGAATTAGTTTGAATCGCGTTGGTTTATATTTTATTCACGTTGTCACGGCGACCCTGGGTAGAGCCTCCGTAGACCCAATAGGCCACTGCCTAGGGTATTGTGGTTTTTACTAACTGGTGCTCTCCTTTGAACAGAGTCAGTCAGTCAAGTGGTTAAAGCAAAATTAGGGTTTTATTCCCTTTCCCGGACAGATAATATTCCTTGCAAAAACACACAGAACAAAACAGCAACTAAACGAAAACAGCTAGAACATCTTTTCTTCTTTCCTTGTTTCTCTTACAAGGTCACATTGGCTGAAGTTCAACACAAAGAGGTTATGTCATCTGATAGACAAATCGTACAGTCCATTGGCTCAGGGTCTGTGCAAATGTTATCACTCTCCCACTGCATTAAGCCCGGATCACTCCCAATACTCTCCGTGTCACATTCCTTACATGTGCTGGAGCATGGCTTGTTCTCTTGTGGCTGGTAAACCCCTTTCCTTCCAAGGTGTTTATCCCAGCCCGGGTTACAGAAATCTGGTACAGGTAATGTCTTTCTGGTTTGCCTCTCTTGGCTTTCTTAGTAGGAAGTCTGAGTATCTGTCTGAGTTATAAGACTGCTCAGGGTTGTGCTCATTAAAACCTCTAGCCTCTTCTCTATACAGATAAGGTTTCAAACTTGTTACCTTACTGCAGGCTTTGAAATCAGCTTTGAGCTTCCTCTCCCCTGGCACAGTTCCTTCAGCTTGAGCTAGGTTCCTCCGTGGCTCATGCAATCCCCCAGAGACTCTGCCCCGCTTCCTGTTTGTGTGGAAATCCTTCCTGGGACTGTCGTTCCAGAGACCAGCTGCTCTACTGCTCTGCCTTCTCTGACCTCTCTGCTCCTTCTGACCCTTCTGACCTCTCTGCTCCTTCTGACCCTTCTGCTCCTTCTGACCTCTCTGCTCCTTCTGACCACTTCCTGGTTCAGACCAGGAACTTACCGTATATACTCGAGTATAAGCCGACCCGAATATAAGCCGAGGTACCTAATTTTACCACAAAAAACTGGGAAAAACTATTGACTCGAGTATAAGCCGAGGGTGGGAAATGAGGCACCTACTAGTCAATGTAAAAAATAAAGATAGAGACCAATAAAATTACATGAATATTTATTTAAACGAAAAACAGTAAAATAGCTCTGTAAGTGGAAAATGGGGTCAACAAAAACAATATGGTATCAAAAATACCGTATCTTTAAAAGTACATCAACCTTAGCTTAATCAGCAACCAAGCTAACACACAAGAGCTAAAATCCTTCAAAACTGGAGTTCTCCTCCTCATCATCTGTATGTCCAAACAGAGCTTCAGCTGCTTCAGCTCCTGTGATGTTATCAGCATAAACATTGTCATCATCACTGACTTCACAGTCATCACCATCACTGCTGTCGTTCTCATACAATGCGCTGTCTTCACTGCCATCCATAGCATTACTAATGCCACATTTCTTAAAGGCGCGTTGCACCAGGTCCTCTGGAATATCTTCCCATGCATCACGAACCCACTGTGCTATCAATTCTATGTCTGGCTTTCTCAGATTTCCAACTTTTGTCAGTTGAGCTTGACCAGATGACATCCATTCATGCCACATCTTTCGCACACGGTCTTTGAAAGGTTTATTTAAACACACATCTAGGGGCTGCAATACAGATGTAAGCCCACCTGGAATAACGGCCAAAGTAACTTGAGAAGACTTTGCCAATTTTTTTATGTCATCAGATGTGTGGGCTCTGAACATATCCCAAACTAGCAATGATGGTTTTTTCTTTAAGGCTGCTCCTGGTCGTCCGTTCCAAATTTCTTCCATCCATTTTTTTGTTCCGTCTTCATCCATCCAGCCTTTAATATGTGCACGCACTGTAATTCGTGGTGGGAATTTGACCTTTTTAGGCAAGGTCTTTCTTTTGAAAATAATAACAGGCCGCAGCTTGGTTCCATTAGCCAAACATGACAGAACGACTGTGAAATGATTTTTTTTCATTTCCTGTGGTTCTTAGTAAAATAGTTTTGTCTCCCAAACTTGCCACAGTTCTGTTGCTTGGAAGATCAAAGGTCATAGGCGTTTCATCCATATTCCCAATATTTTGAAGGTCGTGGTTATAGATCCTTCTTTGTTTTATGATGAATGAATGGAATGACATCACTTTTTCATCAAGGTCTTTTGGCAGCTTCTGTGCAATCTTTGTTCTTTGCCGCAAACATAGGCCAAACCTATTCATGAAGCGGGTACACCATCCTGCTGATGCAACAAATTTTTTAGTGCCTGGTACTTTAAATTTTTCATCTTTAGCCATTTGAAGGGCATGTAAGCAAATTCCCATGCGTGTTACACAGTAACCATTTTGACGACACTCCATAACCCATTTATGCAATTCAGTCTCTAGAGCCCCATATGAAGTCGTTAAACCACGTCGAGCTTTTTTTGCCTTTGGAATCTTTTCCAAGTCAGCTTTCATTTTCCGCCACTCCCTTACTTGTTTTTCGTCAACACAAAATTCCCTACTTGCAATACTGTTATTGCTTTCTTCTGCTCTTGACACAGCCTTAAGTTTGAAAGCAGCTTCGTATGACCTGCGTTTTTGTTTTGGTCCAGGATTAACTTGCATTTGGCTTTATAAATCAGCCCCTATATTACTTAGGTAGTCAGTACATTAGGCAGAGGTCAGTACATTAGGCAGTGGACAGTACGTTTTGCACTGGACAGTACGTTCGCTTGGCAGTAGACAGTACGTTCGCTCGGCAGTAGATAGTACATTAGGCACTGGACAGTACGTTCCCACTTAGGACAACCACCTTAAACATGGGCAACACAACTATCATGTTAAATAAAAATACCTGTAATATAGCACCTTTTAATTTTACTTTCCCCTTCCTCGTGGCTCAATCTGCTGAATTTACAGGGGCTATGTGTGTGTTTTCACTGAGAGGCTGGCACATACATACAGAGGAGGAGCTTGTGCCTCTGTGTGATGTGCCAGCCTCCTTAATGCTGCCTGTGACAGCCCGAGCCTGTCACACTGTCCAGGATGTGCTGCTGCGGGCTCGAGGGGGGGCCAACTCTGCTCAACTACAGGTACCTCTGCGGGGGGAGTCGGGGAGGGGGAGGGAGGGTCCGTGCTTACTACAACTACTTCTGCGGGCGGCAGGTGACAACTTAGCACCCGCCGCTCGCACAGGCACAGCACACACTGTAGGAATGCCCAGCACATCACTGCAAAGGTTTCCATATCTGCAGCCGCGGTTATGGAAACCTTAGCTTTAGAAGCAGCGCCCCCTGCTAGACATCTGCAGACGTTGACTCGAGTATAAGCCGAGGGGGCCGTTTTTCAGCACAAAAAATGTGCTGAAAAACTCGGCTTATACTCGAGTATATACGGTATATATCTCTCCTCTCTGCACGTTACGTCAGATTCTGAGGACAGGTGCTCCTGATGAGATTCTCTAATTCTACCTGCGTCATTACTAGAGAAGGGAAACTTCATTTTAAACCCTTTCTGCTTTACTTGTGCTGACGGCACTGGCTGCTCAGCTGCCTTCACACATGCTGAGTCTTCACGTCCAGCCAAGTTTAAGGTAAGCTCTTCCTTTTTACTAGCCCCTACAGGCTCTCTATAGTCTACTGTATCACAACGTATAGCACTACTGAATCACTATCGGGGTTATACTGTCCCAAAAGGATGTCCATCACTGCTATTCGTGGCCCTCCATGCCGGCATCTAACTTCCCCACCAGTTGTACATGGAAATTAGACGGGGAGGGGGCAGAGTTAGGGCAGGCGGTGGGTGGTCGCCGGTCTTGGATGTACAGGGCCGATTCTAATGTTGGTTTTGTACATCCAGGGCCAGCGACTTGTACGGGGAAATTATTCCACCTCCGAGGTGAAATAATTTCCCTGGACATATTGGATCGGTGGGCCCAGGGTGCGGATAGGGCAGGGGGGGCTGAGGTCACTCCCCACAGGCAGACCCCGGCCTTAGGTGGCCGAATTGGTGGCCAGGCTGCGGGGAATAAGCTGCAGAAGTCAGCGGCTGGGATCGAGGCTTTTAAATGGAGCCATGGTGCCATAGCAACTGGATGCCAGGCCGCCATGTCTCCATTTAAAAGCTCTGATTGAGTTAGTCTGGGCAGTGGCTGTACAGGTAAGGCTGGGCTGAATCATAGTCCCGGCCTGCATGTACAGGCCTGATTGCGAATCTGATCCCGTGGGGGCTAGACATGCCCCACGGGATCAGAATTGTGACGCCCTCTGTACGTCCAGTTCAGATCAGACATACAGAGGGTTCTAGGTCCGGGACGGAATCGGCCTGTATATATTTTAAAAGAATAAAAGGACTTAAAGGAGGATGCTTTTTAATAGCTATCTCATATTTCTTTAGTCCAACGTTTTCAAAAATCTCGTTTGAGCATATGATCTTACAGGTTATAGTAGATACACTGGGGTGGAAAATATTTTCCTGTAATATCGGTCATTTATATGAATAATTACCTATTAAAACTGGTCTCCAGTTTTTAAAAGTTGTTTGCTTCTGAGACAAGATCTGCCAATTCTTATGGATTTTGATGCGCTGAATTCAAAAATGATAATTAAAACTGCTGATTGACTACTGTCTACAAGATATCTAAGCTTTTCCCATTTTACGCATATATACCATATAGTGTGTTGGTAGTAAAGTATTAATCACAAATTATTATAAACCAAGGTCTTCTTATGGTGCCAAAGGACTGGAGAGTGGCTCATGTGGTCCCTTTACACAAAAGCGGAAATAAGGATGTGGTTGAAAACTACAGGCCGGTTAGTTTAACTTCGGTGGTGAGTAAATTATCGGAAACGCTGCTGAAAGGAAAAATAGTGAGGTTTCTGGAGTCCAGCAGATTACAGGATCCGAGGCAGCATGGATTCACCAGAGGCAGGTCTTGTCAGACAAATCTGATTGATTTCTTTGACTGGGTGACCAGGGAGTTGGACCGAGGGAGAGCCCTAGATGTGGTGTATTTAGATTTCAGTAAAGCCTTTGACACTGTTCCTCACAGGCGACTTATAAACAAACATAGCACCCTAGGGATGGACCCTAAAGTTACTGCTTGGGTTAGAAATTGGTTGAGTGGGAGACGACAAAGGGTACAGGTAAATGGAGTTCACTCTGAGGAGAAGGAAGTTACCAGTCGTGTGCCCCAGGGGGTCTGTCCTTGGTCCGATTCTTTTTAACATCTTTGTTAGTGATATAGCGGAACGGCTGTCGGGTAAGGTTTGCTTCTTTGTGAATGATACTAAAATCTGCAATAGAGTAGACACCCAGGAAGGTGTAGATAACATGATGAGGGATCTAGCTAAGCTTGAAGAGTGGTCTAGAATTTGGCAGTTGGAATTTAATGTTAAAAAATGCAAAGCCATGCATTTGGGCTGCAGCAATCCAAAGGAGCAATATAGTATAGGGGGTGACGTAACTTTGTCCACTAAAGAAGAGATGGACCTCGGTGTAGTTGTGTGATCTTAAAGTAGCTAAACAGGTAGAAAAGGCGACAGCAAAAGCTAGAAGGATGCTTGGGTGCATATGGAGAGGAATGGCTATCAGAAAAAAGGAGGTGATAGTGCCTCTGTATAAGTCTTTGGTGCGACCTCATCATTTATTCTGAGTGACCCAGACTTAGTATAGTGTAACTGAATTAATTTCAGAAGCATTTTGGCTGTAGAACGATATAATCATCTATTTATTTGTTTATTTTATTTGAGATTGTAACCTGGAATCCATTACATAAGTATCATGCTGGGTTAAACTAATAGTCCATTGACTTAGCATCCTATCTCCAATGGTAGCTAACCAAGGTCTCTTGGAAGTACCTGGTAGAACCCATCATGGGGATATCTTTTCTCCTTTTCTTTTTCCCAGAACTAAACATTTCTTTAAAGCCAACTATGCTATTAACCTTCACTACATCCTGAGGGTAGAAATTCCACAGCTTAATTATGCTTTGATTATAGCCCCTGATATACCATCGCCCTAGCGCCCCCTCCCTTTTGCCCCTCTTAAGCTTACCCACAACATCACCTCTCATATTCCTTCCAGATCATTCTACCAACAAACACAAGAGCTCACCTTTATCCATGCTCCAATCCCACACCAGCCATATCTTTCATGCCTGCACTTTCAAGACCCTGACAAAGAAAACTGATGGACAGAAATGCACACTCCTTCAATCCCTATCTTTCCAACAGACCTCTAACTCTGGAAAGGCAAATAAAAGATTTGACATAAATGGAATATGAGTCATAATATGAGTGCAGATATCTGATTTTTTTTTTTGCTTAGCTAGATATCTCTGCTACTACTGTTTGCACTCCCCTGCTGAGGTTCAGTTGCGCTCCTAGTCCTCCCTGCAGTCCTGATAATGACCCCTATCTACCCAGCTAACTTTTATACAGGTTTGGAGAAAAGAGACAGGTGTCCCATCCCTTGCTGTAACCATGTTGTTGTTTTTTTTGTTTTCTTATTTCCTTGTTGTTGCTTGCATCAATGTTTGCTTTCTTAATTTTATTGTAGACTATCAATAAAGAGATTGAACTGAGAAGCAATGAGACTGAAACATGAAGAGAAGAGAAGTAAGTACTTTCCATTTAGTGCCTGTGTGAGCCAGTACAAGGGAGGAAGTGCCCTAGATGAACCTTAACCCTTCTGGCCCCTCTCCCGCTCTCTGGCCCGCCACTAGCACCACTACCGCTCCTATCTGGGACCTGCAGCAGTGGCAATGGCCTCAAAGAGCCCCTCAACACCTACTTTAAAACGTCAACACCACAGAGCTGTTTGGCTTCTGTGCCCACCAACATACAATACTGACTTCCTTTTGTATGGGGGGTGGAAGCCACATCAGCATCAGGCATTGGAGGGGGCAGAAGCCAAACAGCCCAAGGCGCCAAAGTTTTAAGGTAAGCACTGCGAGGTTATTTGAGGTCATAGCTGCTTCTGATCCTGGTCCGGGTCCATTAGCGCTCTAGGCAGCTGTCTTGTTCACCTAATGGTTGTGCCAGCCCTGATAACAGCCCCCTCTTCTCTCCACTTTCAAAAATGTTGAAAATGGTCTTCTAATTGTGGGGCCCTTTGTCTCTCTCTCTTCCCATCTTCAAATATTTTGGAAATGGCACTGCAGCAGTGGAATCCCTCCTCTTTAACATGGAAAAACTGACTGCACAGCAAGAGGACTCTTTTCTTAACCTCTCTCCTCTTGAATATAATAACATGGCCCCATGACATGGGGACCCTCTCCTCTCCCTCCCTTTCTTCTCTTTAATAAGAAAATCAAACTCAATAGCAGAGGGATCCATCCCTCCTTTCTCTCTTCCCTTAAAACCAGTCTGCCTAGGATCCCCTTGCCTTTCTCCTTCCTATCAGGCTGAATACTAAGCGCTGGCTGATTTTTATGCATTTTTTCACAGAAAGGGTTTCACATGGCAAACATGAAAAATGCCAAAATATTAGTGTATTTGTGACAAAAGAAATTTGCAGCTTAGCACATCATCCTAATATGGCTGAATTTGTTCATTTGTTGCTGTTAGCTTAAATAGATATTTTATCACAAAGACTGAATATTTTCAAGAAGACTGGGGTAACCTGCAAAGAGTAACCACAGCTACAACCTTTACGAGAACAATACAGTAGAAGGGAGATGGGTGAACATGGATGCTTGGAAAACAGTTTCGATAATTTTGGAAGCTGTCTGTATTAGTAGCAGTTTAGTGGTAAGGTAAAAGAGATAACCTGGGTATCAGACTAAGGGTAGGTTTATTAAGTTGCATTAATATTCAGCAGGTATCGCATGCTGAATGCAAACATCAATGCACAGTACATATGACAGTCACGTGTTAGCTTTTGTGGGCATGTACATCATGGGCCCAGAAGATAATACTGTACACTGATTCATACCCAAATATGAGCCAGCACTAGCTGCACTTATCACCATCCTCTGAGGTGGCATTAAAAGCAACATTGATGATGACCATGCATTAGTCACCCCACCCTAACTGCAAATGCAGTGAATGTCGACGCTCTGCCCCTACCCTCCCATTTCCCTCCTCTGTCACGTGCTAAGCAGATAGTATGGAATTAACCATGCACGGTCTGTTTTTGGTGACCATTAGCTGTTATCACATGCTAAAGTGCATGTTAACAGTTAGCACAGCTTAATAATCATCCCCCTAAGAACCAAAGACACAGGTGGCAAAAACTGACTTGGATAAGTGATTCTCTGCAGATGGCCATCTATGTATGGGGACTGTTTACCAAAAATTAGCGTGTACCAATAGAATTAGCATGTACCATCTGCTGCTATGCCACAGGAATAACATTCGTGTGGTGCCAGATGGCAGATGCTAATACCCATTAGCATGTGATAATGTTCAGTAAGCAGTCTCCTATGTCTGATAGCTGGTCTATACCTGTTGTAGCTTATGACAGGAATAACTAGGCAGAAAGATGGAGTTTTTCAGGATAAGAATTTGAACTGACTACCTAGAAAAATTAGACTCTTTTGGGAAGTCTCCATAATGACTCCTTGGAGGAGGGTCATGGAAAAGAACAAAGACCAGTCTTTTCTAAGGGAGAAGGGAGCCCCAGACAATCACTGACTGGCTCCACAAAAGCACTACTCAGATTGGTCAGGGGATATACAGTAATTCAGGTGATTTCCCAAGTTCTTTGCTTGCTCAGCAGGGACACTTGCTGTATCAACCCCAGATTTCACAGCCCAGACTATGCACAGATCTTGTTACAATGAACCTTCCTAGCTGGACTGCATCTTGGATTGAATATCTGGATCACACTGAGACGTTGTTGCCTTTGATCTTGTTGCCTGGTTTGTGTCTTGAACTTGTTACTTGGATCATATTTGGATTTGCTCTCTTGAACTTTGCCCACCTGGACTGAACCTGAACCTTGGATGTGTTACCTGGATCAGATTTAAACCTTGTTAAGTTGCTCCATGATATATCTAAAATACACTCTGAAGTTTATTTATTTATTTATTTAGACAGTTTTGTATACCATCTTATCCTTCAATCAAAGTGGTCACAACACAATTGGGGGATACATTTAACACGAGGGGATATGAGACACATACACTAATACTTACAGGGAACATGGGCTATGGAGGGTTAAGTGGCTTGCCCAAGACCACAAGGAGCACCTGTGGGACTAGAAACACCAGTCCTTCTGGCTCAAGGTTGCTGTCCTCTAGTGGGATTTGAACCCTTGACCTTCCAGCATGAGGTACCTTGCCCCAACCACTAGGCCACTCCTCCCTCGTTGATCCTCCAGTTGTTACCTGGATCACTTACCCTACACTTGAGTTAGCCTGTTGCCAGTCCAGAACTACTAGTAATTAGCTGGAAACAATGATGTTCTCATAAGTTATCACCTTTCCAACAAACAGTCTTGTAGCGTCAATAGTGCACAGTGGTACATAGACACCACAAACTTGACAAGAAAGGGTGCTATGCACCACCAATAAGGGCCTGACTGCAAAAACCTTTCCCATCACAGCTCTGGCCCCTTCTCCAAATGCCCAGCACTTTACATTTTCTGCAGTGAGGCAGGAACTTGTTTATTTCACTTTGATGCTCTGCCTGTCCTCTGGCCACTGGAGCCACACCAGAGTCAAACTCAAGAGAGCAAATACTTACTGGGTCTGGAAGAAGAGGCTGGGAGCAGGGGGCTACTTCAGAGGCTGGAGGTTGACAAGTAGGCAGGTGGGAGAAGAGGACTGGGGTTAGAAGATGGGTCTGATGCTTCACATGGGAGGAGGTAGTATGAAAGAAGAGGGGGACAGTTGCTTGGGCAGATGAAAGGCAAGGGAATATTCAGGGGAAACGAAGATAGATGGGCAGAGGGATGGATGCTGGGTTTAAATTGGAGGAAACAGTGGAGAAGGAGGGAGGTGGCCAGATGCTGGGGAAGGGGAGAGGGAAGTATGAGAGAAGAGATAGGGGAACAGATGCTAAGGATGGATGAGAAATGGAGCCAATGATACTGAGGAAAGGGGAAAGAGGCAGAGGTCTATGAAGAAGGTGAGAGACAAAGGACTGAAAAGGTTTATGAAGAAAGTGAGAGAGGGTGGAAATAGCGGATGTAAAAGGGAGAATGAGAACCTGGAGAGGGTAAGACATAAGAAAAGGACTGGAGGTGGAAGGGGATAAGTGATAGGGAAGGAAAAGGGTTGGTGAGATGATGAGAGACAGAGATATGAGGCTGGAAAGGTGATGAGTACGGAGGTTGGAAATGGGGGCTAGAAAGTGGAAGAAAGACGGAGGAACAGGAAGCTGGGAAAGAACAACAGTCACAAAGGTGAGAATGAGAGGCAAGCATAGGAAGCAAAAAAACTGGAAAGTAGGTGAAAGATGGAGACCGAGGATTGGTGGGGGGGGGGGGGGGATGGAGGAATGAAATAGAGCTATAAGTAGATGAGAGAAATAGAAAGACAGAATAAGAAGCAGAATAATTAATATCAGAGAAAGATGTAGAGGAGGAAGGGGAGAAGACAAAGACAGTGAAAAAAACTGAAAATGGAAATGAGAACCTGGAAAAGGACTTGGGGGCAAACCAACAAAAAGAAGAATCATAGTATATGATGGCAGATAAAGATCAGCATGGCCCATCTAGTCTGGCCAGTAAGGTGGCTAGAGTGGTTGTAACTGCCCCATGCCTGTGATTAGGGTTGTACCTGCTGCTTGACGCAGGTCATCCCCCTCTATTGAGTATAAAAGATACTTAAGTTTGCTTTGATTTTATCCTCTTACTATAAAGGTTTCCACTGTGTCTGTCCGATGCCATTTTGAATTCTGTTACTGTATTTGCCCCCACCACCTCCACCAGGTTAACTGCTAAAATAAAAAGGTCAGACAACAAATATAGAAAACAAATATTTTCCATTTTAGAGAATGAAATATGTCAGCTTTGAAATATGGATTTCTTGTATTATGTTCTGTACAGGAGGGAATGCATTTCTCAATCTGCTCACAGTCTGGTTTCTTCAGTTTTCCATTTCATTTTATTTTTATTTATAGAAAATTTTAAATTATAAAACCAAATAATCCAAGAAACTGTAGCCATACAAAGAATAACAACCACAAATAAGAAAATATAATCTACTACATCATAGCCCACATCAAGGAAACTTAAATCCATCTATACAAGTACCACACCAAACCAAGAATAACTATACCAATAGGTATATTAAGAGGAGACCAAATTTAACCATTAAACATACCCACCATTAAGAGCTTTACTTATCTAAAAGAAATTCTCCAGATGGGAAACAGCCTGGAAAAACAATGTGCTCCCCTGCAAAATGACAATACATTTACAGGATAACTGCAAGTAGAATTTTGCACCCTGGTCAAAAAGCCAAGGTTCAAGTTCCAGGAATTGTTTCCTACGCAACTGAGTGCTGCGTGTAACATCCAGAAATACAGTCAGACACTGTCCACAAAACTGGGCGTCTTTCTTTTTAAAGTATGCTTTCAAGATACAAATTTTAGATGCTTTCAGATACAAAGGTGAACAGTAAGGTGGCTCATCTAGCAATATCATGGGAATTTTCTAAGACTGCTGTCAAATTTTGAGTATCTGAGGGACCCAATAAATCTAAACCCTCATTAGTGGGATCCACTTCCCTGATGCAAGAAGGAAGGTAATAAATTTGCATTCATTCTATAGAGTCAGTAATGGCCAAGACATCATTCAAATATTTTTTTTCAAAAGAATCTCAAGAGAGAGCAACTGGGTATAAGGAAAGTTTAAAAACCTTAGCCCTCACCGTGTTCTCAAGTGCTTCCACCTTGGCATGTAACACTAAGAAATCTTTAATAAAGGCGACATTTGTTTGATGAAGTGGCCGCACTTCAGCATCAAGCTGAGTTACTGCCTTATCCAAGGAACTAACATTACCCCCTAGGTCCTGCAGACAAACTGAAGTGTCCTGGGGAAAAGTACACAACGAGAATAAGTTGAAGACAATTTCTTATGAATATTCAGTATTGTACCCTATTTATTTTATTTATTTATTTAACAGGACTTTTATACAGCCTTCTCATACAATCAAAGCGGTTTACATGGAACTTCAAAAAATGTTACAGAGAACTCAAAACAAATCAGGTAGGGGAGGCATGGAGGAAATAGACAATCTGCCCTTCCGAAGACACCAGAGGAGGATCAATAGGATCATCAGATTCACACAAACTAACAGGTTTAAGTACCATAGACTCTACCATAAACTCTTGTTTGACAATTCCAGGAAAAACACTTTCCACAAACGTAGAAGATAGCAAAGGAACAGACACGGTGGCGGAGTTCACCCCCAGAACTAAGGGAGAACCCATTTGGTAGGGACTGAGAGGCTTATATCGGAACAAGGCACTTGTCCATGGGACCAGTCAGCTTACTTACCGGAACCACCGCCACCTCATTCCCAGACTTACCCTTCCACGTCCCCATTAAGAATTAACTTATCAATATAGCATGCATTACCAAATCTGAAAGCTGAATACCAGTGACCTGCCCCTTTGTATATGCCCCTTTGGATAATGCTCCGCGGTCATGGGATGAGTGAGAGCAGAGCATTATACTCCATGGGGGGAGGGGGTCTTTCTGGGCAACGAGCTGCCCCCCAAGGAGCTTGTCCATAAGCAGCACCAAACTCGGGCAATAGCACAGTGGCAGCCAGACAGTCCACAGGCCGATGACAGGACTCAGGTAAGCCTCCTTCCACTCACTGGAGCAAGTTCCCCCATTTAATTTTTGTCTGAATATTGTTTTCTAATCTGTGGTCTCTTATTTTTTAACTAGTGTCGCCCACTCACCCTCCCAGAGGCCTTAGTGTGAGTAAGGTGAGCGGGGTAATGTTCTTCTTGAGGCTGTGAACCACTATTTTGAGGCTTGGTAAAGCCTTCTGGGTATTGTAGTTCAATAGCTTATGAAGTAAATAGTTGTGCACGAGATAGTAAGGTAAAAATAGGATTTATTCCCTTCCCAGGGTTGGATTTTAACCTTGAAAATACAGCAACATAAAGTCCATACTTCTGGTACAGTGAAACAAAAGGATAACCAAACTTAGGCAATGCTTGTCTTCAGCTTCTTAAAGTAACACAAAAAGGCATAGAAAACAGTTTAACTTCCAAACACTCTTTGGACTGTTTTCCTTCTTATAATAATATTATAGCAATACTAGCATAGAGAGTGTATGCTATCTGACAGCGTGTACGTACAGTCCATGAATATCTCCGGGTCTGGAGCTTGGTAAAAATCACATTGCATACCATCAACGTCCTCCTCAGCTTCCCGTGGGGTGAACTCTTTTCCCTGCTTAATCACTTCCTCTGCAAAGGGTAAGAGGTTCCCTTCCCCCAACAGCCTAGAGGAGCCTGGGTGTTTACCATAATTACTATTGGCTCTTTCACACAGCTCCTGGTACATACAAGGAACTTGGTTAGATTCCTCTGCTCTGCTATTAGGTGGTATTTTCCTACCTTCCAGCAAACTCCTTTCCAGGAACCTCCCTTGGCTGCAACACGGCTCAAGGTAAAACTTTTCTTTTCTGCTTTTCCTGGGTTTTCTCACAGGCAGAAGCTCAGCTTCTGGGAAATAAACTTTTCCTTCAGAGTACTTAGCATTATAAGGTTGAGACTGCCTTATCTGGGTTTTAAAGCAATGTTCCTTGCTTTCTGGGGAATAGAGTTCCTCAGTGCACTGACCAGCCATGCACTGCCTCCTACAGCGTGGAACTGCCTGTCTCTTTGGGTCAGCGTGCCTCCCACAACTCCCTTCTTCAGAGGAGCTTTCCTGGGTGAGATTGGGACTCCCTTCCCTTCTTTCGTCCTTCCACTCTGTTCCCAAGACAGTTCTCCTTTGGCTGGGTCCTTGGTTAATTCTTCTCCTCCCTCTCTCCTCACTACTCCCAGCTAGGGGATTTTTAAATGTGTTGCCTTTCCCGTTTGCTTGGGCTCTGCCCCTCATCAGCTGCCTCCCCTCTCCTAATGAGTCATGGGTTAGCTCCTGATTTGGGCGTTCCCTAGTACTGTGTGACATTGTTTGGGGTTTCTATGCCAACCTTCCTCCATGTTTTCCTTTGACCTGTCAAAAGTGGATTCATTCTGAAGTACATTCTCTATCTCCCTGGGCTCTGATCCTTGTGCCTCATGACAGATCCCCCGCCTTAAAATATTACGCGCTGCCGAACCTTCTGTCGGACAGTGCGTAATCCGGGAGAGTGCGTCGGCGTTGCCATGGAGCTTACCCGCCCTGTGCTGTATCATGAAATTAAAAGATTGTAGCGCTAAATGCCACCTTGTCAGTCGTGCGTTGGAATTCCTCATCTGGTTCAACCACTTCAACGGGGCGCGGTCCGTTATGAGGAGGAACTTCCTACCAGTGAGGTAAAACCGAAATGCCTCGATCGCCCATTTAATTGCCAGGCATTCCTTCTCGACGGTGGAGTAGTTCTTCTTGGCCTTAGAAAGCTTCCGGCTAAGATAAATGACCGGATGCTCGACCCCCTCGAACACTTGGGACAAGACGGCCCCTAACCCACTCTCAGACGCATCCATCTGCACCACGAATGGAAGACTAAAGTCTATCCCTCTTAATACCGGGGCAGTGCAGAGCTTTTCCTTGAGGGTGGTAAAAGCTACTTCAGTTTCTGGGGTCCAGCGAAGATTATTAGGGGCATTTTTTTTAGCATTTCGGTAAACAGAAGGCTTTCTTCTGCGAACCGAGGGATAAATCTCCTGTAGTAGCCGATGAGCCCCAAGAAACTACGTACCTGTTTCTTTGTGATGGGACGGGGAAAATCCTGTACACTCTCGACCTTGTTGGCCAGTGGCCTCACTATCCCCCTTCCCACTAAGTGGCCTAAGTATTTTGCTTCCTCAGTGGCAAATACACACTTTGCCGGGTTAAGGGTTAAGCCCGCTTTGCGTAATGCCCGGAGCACCGCGTCCACCCTAGCAAGGTGTTGGGTCCACGTCGTGCTGTAGATGACTATGTCATCCATATAGGCCAGGGTGTAGTCATGGTGGGGCCTCAACACCTGGTCTACCAACCGCTGACACGTGGCTGCCGCCCCGTGCAGCCCAAACGGCATTCGCCTAAACTGCTATAACCCGATAGGGGTGCTAAATGCCATTTTCGGTTTCGACTCGCGGGTAAGGGGTATCTGCCAGTACCCCTTAGTTAAGTCTAAAGTGGTGAGGTACCTGGCCTGGCCCAATCGATCTAGTAAGTCATCGATGCGTGGCATGGGGTATGCATCGAACTGCAAAATATCATTCACTCGCCGGAAATCGATGCAAAATCGAAGCGTTCCATCAGGCTTCGGCACCAATACTATTGGGCTCGACCACGGGCTGTGGGACTCCTCAATTATCCCCATTGTTACCATCTCTTTAACTTGCTTGATCACCTCTATCTTTTTTGCTTCGAGCATACGATAGGGCCGTTGTCTAATCGTTCGCCCCGGTGTGGTGATCACCTCATGGGCGACTAGGTGGGTTTCGCCTGGCTTTGTGGTGAGGACATCCCTGAATCTGCTTAGCAGCTGGGTCAGCTCCTGTCGCTGTGACAAGGATAGGCCTATGCCCAACCTCGGTTCTGGCTGTTCCCTCCAATCAGAGGTCTGTGGGCCAAGGTCCTCCTCCCGCTTTTCTTCCGCCAGGGCCGTCATCCCTTTCATCTCTCTCTGGCCCGTGGAACCGAATCCGCCGGCCCCCCTAGTTGTGGGTGTTAGCTCTGGAACTTCCTCCACTATAGGGAATCCTACCCGTTCACACACTAATTGTGCAATACGGTCTCCTTCCTGGATTCTAAAATCCCTCTCCCCAAAGTTAAAAATAAGGACTTTTATAAGGCCTCGGTAATCGGGGTCTATCACCCCCGCCCCAATGTCAATGGAGTTTTTCACCGCAAGACCGGACCTGGGAGCTATTCTTCCATAACATCCTTCAGGTAATTTAATTTGTATCCCTGTATTAATTAGGGCCTTCCCACCTTTTCCCACCACCGCCTTTTCAGCACTAAAAAGGTTGTATCCAGCCGCCCCAGCGGAAGCTCTTTGTGGGCTTTTTGCCTGTGGCATCGCCTTGCAAAATTGCAGCACAAATTTGGCGTTCCCTGGAGGCACTCCCTTAACTCGGGCCTGGGTTGGACTAGTAACCCTTTTGGCTTTCCCAAACAGGGGCGCAGGGATTTTAGCTGTTAAAGCCTCCGTTCCTGTCGCTTCTGTTGGGGGTGGTGCAAGCTTGTAGCCTAATCTGTTCAGGCCTTTTCCCATTTCTTTGCAAAAAGGTGGCCAGTCATGAGGCAATCTTGGTACTATGGCAACTAAAAGTGAGTGTGTGGTTCCCAACCCTCTTATGGTTACCATGTATAAGGGATAAGGCGATGATGCGCCATGCACACATCGCACGCGGACCTGGCCTTCTGCTTGACTCAGGGGCGACGAGCGGCGCCTTTCGATGGCCTCCCAGAGCCTGGAGGAAATCATGCTCTGGTCGGCCCCCGAGTCCAGCAGTGCCAGCGCTTCTACCGCTTCTACCTGAACCGGTAATAGAAAACTGTCCTGGGCGGGTTCATCCACTCCAGACATGAGGACAGTTTTCCTGGCACAATCCCTCTTGTAATGCCCCACTTTTCCACACAGGTAACATTTCCCCTTGTATACAAAAACATCACCATCATTATTAGCATTTACACTTTGCGTGGTACACAATTTTCCTCTGGGATCCTTTCCCCTTTTACCAGTTGCCAAACCTGCAGCCTGCATTACCCCAAACCCTGAGGGGTCAGCTATCTGAGCCTCCAAAAACCGGTCAGCTAGTATAGCTGCTTCCTCTGTAGACTGCCAGTTTTGCAACATGAGGTACGTCCTCATCTCATTAGGCACAGCTTGGATGAACTGTTCCAAGACTACTGTGTCTAATATAGCTTCAAAAGTTTTCGTCTCTGGAGTTAACCACTTCCAGGCTAAGGGGTCTGTTTACTAAACATTCCTAACGTGCGGGGCCGTGCTAGTGTGCCTGTGCCATATAAGGAGTGGGCGGTTCAGGCAGAAAATAGAAAAAAAACGGTAGTAAGCAACCGGACGTGTGTGCGTCGCGCTAATGTGCGGGGGTCGACATTAGCGCGTGGAAAGGCAAAGTGGCGCGCTGCTGAGTATACAAAACAACAGAGCCGTGGTACAACAGTGAAGACACTGACCAATGGTGCAGGGGCCATGGGTTCAATCCCCCAGTGTGCGCAATGACAAAGGTCAGCTGAGGCAGTAACTGTAATGATTAACATTGTTTTAGGAGGCAAATTAATTTGGAACGGCATAAGGCGGCGCACAGTTATTTTTGGGCGGCAGAAGGCGGCGCACAGTGCTTTTTGGGCGGCATAAGGCGGCGCACAGTTATTTTTGGGCAGCAGAAGGCGGCGCACTGGTCCCCTTGGGCGGCAGAAGGCGGCGCGCTGATAGGCACAAGGCGGCGCGCTGATGCACAAGCATAGGAACAGAGCCACAGCACAATGGTTAAAACACTGACCAATGGTGCAGGGATCAGGGGTTCAACTCCTCACAATGCCCAGTGAAAAATGCCTGCTGAGGCAGTATGTATTATGTTGTGGAGTGCTGTAGGAGGCTGTATAATTTTATTTTGTTATCACTACTAGCAAACGCACTCTCCCAGCATGTTAACATACGGCGGCCCATAAGGCACATGTTACAGTGCACTGTTCGCCAAGGCACCCTTGAATGACCCCTATAGGGCAGCATGTATGTTGCGACACAGGATAATGTATAGTGCACCCTATAGGGATGGCAACCATAAGGTGGCCTACAGGGCGCCCTATGAAGCACCCTCAGAGGCACCTAATGGGTATAGTAAGCTGAGGGTGGTCTTGCCGGCATAGACATATGTACAGTAAATAAAAATAAAGCTGTGGACAGCCCTACCAAAGGGCCCCACTGTGGGTTTGAACCCATGACCTCTGGCTGCACAGGCAGTGATGTAACCATTGCGCTACAGCTCCATAGCTGTAAGCAGGCCCCTGGCTGGCTGCAGATAGCCTACACGTCACCTCACAGACAGTCTGCTGGTGTCAACAGGATAGGGTTAGGCCACCCGTACCCATGATGCACTGCACATGCAAATTAGCTGTCCGCAGATGGACACAAGATGGGGAATGCACCCCCACAGCACCTCGGCCCTGTTGGGGAAGTGACCGGGTGCACCCACACAGCACCTTGGCCTAGTAGGGGGCACTGACCGGGTGTTTTACTGGCACAGAGTAGCCACACACCGTTACATCGTGCGGGTACTGTGCTCACCCTGAGTGTGCAATGAGGTGGCCAGGACCAGGTCAACAACACCTGCCATGGCTGACGGAGGCCAAGCGGGCGTTCCAAAGCAGTGTTAATGTGTAAGATAGCTAGTTTCTGCACAAACACGATGGATATCCCTGTCTGCCGCCATCAGGTGCACCCCCCCCCCAGTGGCAAACATGGTCCCCATCAAGGGATCCACACTCTACCTCCCTGCAAAGGTGGCAGTAGAGGGCAACATCAACCCCAGTCCTGCTGAGGAACACCACCACCACGCCCCCCCCCCCCCCCCCAGGCAGGCAGCTCCATACACAGCCATAACACAATAGCAGACAGACATAAGCCCAGGGTATGGTAAGCTGCACTCCACCACCAGATATTCCCCTGCAGCAAGCCAACAGCCACTGCACCCTGCAAGCCATTATAGCAAGACATTTACCAGCTACAAACAGTCTGCTGGTTAGTCCATAGTGCATGTTCCCAATGGAGATGCATGCACCCAGAACTGGGCTGTCTGCATACACAGCAAGCAGATAGATCAGTGACTGGGCCCCAAAGAGAAACCCATATCTATCACATGAGAGAACTACTATACAGCACTATGGGGGGGCCTAGCCATGCTGTGGTCACTGCACAGTCAGGGTGAGCGTGATCCCCCAGGAGGACATGCTTTGGCCACCCTGTCTGTGTAGGTGGTGGCCGGACACTACAATATCCCAGCCAATGTCCCTGCCAGGGCCCTATGCCCAGTGCAGATGCATCCTGGCCACGCCACCCTGCCCTGGCTATACCCATGGTACCTTGCACCTCATTATGCACATTGACTGGCCAATACTGGCAACAGTGCTGGCAGTGCGGGCTGTTGAAGGGGCTTGCAGCCAACACCCACTGTATAGACAGACACACACTTCCACACCTCTGCCATCATGGTGCTACGATTGAGGGGGTAAGTAGCCTTGCCCACCAAACCGGTCCTGAGCACGGCAAGGCATGGATATGGTACGCATTACAGCTGGTGGTCACTCCCCAGGGTGGTAAGCACCGTCAGAGGCCAGGCCTGGAGCATGCCCCGCAAACACCTAACAGATTGTTTGGATGGGGTCAACTAGCAGTATGTACGTAACGTATGGATAACTGCCTGCCTGTGCTCCTAGCAAACGTCTCCGAGCTGTGTACCGTATACCTCAGGTGTAGGGTGACATTGGTAAGTTATGCAAGTGCTCGTTTTGGGTGCTGCATGCACGGTCCAATGTTCTGCCTTTCCAGGAGACATTGGCCAATGGGGCCTGTGGGTGTGGGTGTGTCTGCCCTTGATGGCTGCTGCTTTACGGCACAGATTCCCAACTCCAGTCCAGGTTTGCATCACACTGTTCAGGTTTTCCTGCTATCCCTCATGAATATGCATGGGCTACATCTACATGCCATGGGGGTGGTGCATAGATATACAGCACAGGCATTTGTATGAGTGTCAGCATGGAACCTGACTGGTGTGTGGCCCACCAGGACTGCATTTGGGTGCTTCTGCTCTAGGTACTGCCCCTGTTCATGGTGTCTGTGCTCAGTGGGGTAAAAGATAGATGTCTTACCATTGCATATGTCCCCGCCATGAAAGGTGTGTCCTTACTATCACTGTTTAGTTGTGGGAAAAATATGTGGGCAGGATTGGCAGTAGCCCCAGCTGGGCTTTGAACCTGTGACCTTCTGTTCTTGTATGCACTGTCTGTGTGCACTGCACCACTGTGTAGCCACAGATTGGTTGGATTCCCTGGACTGTCCATGACTGTGGATCCGGCAGGACCTGTCTGTTGCAGTGGACTGTGCCAGCCTGCACATGGCTAGGCCTCTGTCTTCTGTGGTTAGCAGCCACTGCCCCCTGCACCACATGTACTTGTCCGCCAACATGCTGGCATGACCTTCTCTCAGAAAAAGCAGTTGACCTGATTGCAATGTGGCAGTATGGGACTGCATTTGGGGGACTTGGCTGTAGGTAATGCCCATTGTTGTGGTGTGTGTGCGGTGTTGGGTAAAATATGGGTGTTTTCCCCATGCATACAGGGGTGTCTGCGCTATCTTTATTTAGTGGTGGGTAAAATATAGGGACTGGGCTGGCAGGTGCCCCAGCTGGGTTTTGAACCTCTGCCCTCTGGTCCTAGAGGTAATGACTCTGTCCGCTGTACCACACTTTGGCCACATAGACAGTGCAGCCCCTGGAGGCAGTAAGCCTGGCAGGATGGAGTCACAAACCCTGCTCTACGCAATTCTACTGTGGGCATATGCACCCTGTCTGGTGACAAACGTGCACATAAACCCCGGAAATGACCACGGGAAATGTGGGACAAAATATTACCATGCTGGGCAACAGTGATATTAATGGGCAACCATAGCAAACACTCCCAGGAAAGCTCCAACACGTGGAAATGTTTTTTGGAAGAGTCTCCTCTCAGTAGACCCTTCCAAAATTCATTTCTTTTTTCTGGAGCTTTGCTGGGTGTGATTTCTGTATTTGCCCATCACTATAACTGTTCCCCAGCTGAATTACTATTTTTAATAGTCCTGTTGTGGTCATTTTCTATTTTTATTTTCACTTTTGTGCTGTGCACATATATCACACTGCTCACGTTTTGCTGGTTTCCCCGGTTTTCCTGTACATTGCTGACGGAAATGGTTTCTCTTCCCTTTAAATGCTTTCTACCGCGAGTGTTTCACTCGCGGTAGTTTTTACATGCACATTCGGGCCCGATACTGTGCGGGGAGCCTCTCCCCTCCCACTCTCCACCCATTGACCCCGTCCCTCCGCCCCTCCGGAGCCTTCCTCCGCCCTCCTTTCGCCGTTCCACGCCTCTATCGGACATTTGCGGGCCCGCACTTGTACGGGGCCCGTTAGTGAGCCGCGTACCTGTGCGGGGGTGACACGCACGTGTGCGGGGCGTTTAAACGCGTTTCTGCGCGTTTCAGTGCCGCGTTGCCGTGCGCTATTTTGCGGCGCGCTATTTTGCGGATTTTAGTAAACATGCCCCTAAGTTTTTTAACCGCTGCTGCAACGCCTTTGGGGTCTCTTGTGCTTTCAGGCAGGCTTGTCTAAATAGCCTCCTGTAATGAGAGGTAGTGAGCCCCAACCTATCCTTTACCGCTTTTTTAATCTCATTATAGTCAGCGGCAGGAGTGGCTGGCATGGCCTTGTAGGCCGATAGGGCTTCACCTGTAAGTGAGACCGCAAATTGGGTTGCCCATTGCTCACTAGGCCATTTTAGCGCTCCCCCAATACGTTCAAACGCGTCAATAAAATCATCCACATTGTCATTTGGACTTAATTGTCCTAGGGAAAAAGCATGACTTGCGTTTAGTCCTGTCCCTGGTATGACCATGGGGTTCTCAGTCAGTAGCTCCTGCGGCTTACTCAGCAGCACCTTCATAGCGTCCAATAGGGGCTTCTGTTGCTCCCTCATTAGGATAGCGTTCTGCTCCTGGACGTGCTTTGCTAGCTCCAGCTGCTTGTCCCATTGCTGTTGTAACCAGTACATTACGTCTCTGGGCTCCATCTCTTCTTGTCAGCACCTGTAGCAAAAGAAGAGAGAAAAAAAACGAAGTGCGGCTCCCTTTTTCCTTTAGCCCCACAGCGCCCCCTTTTCCTGCACAATCCTCCCACGCTTATGCCCAGGGGACGTTACCTGAGGTTTCGTGTAGAGGTCAGCATTCAGGAAAGGTCACTGTGTCTTTCTTGCTTCACCAGCCGTCTGTTTTGCCAACTTGCTTCTCTAGGGTCTTCTGGAGCCGTAGTTCTCTTGCTGCGTCTTTCTCCCGGGTCAAAATCCGAAAAACTACGCCAGCTTGTCGCCCACTCACCCTCCCAGAGGCCTTAGTGTGAGTAAGGTGAGCGGGGTAATGTTCTTCTTGAGGCTGTGAACCACTATTTTGAGGCTTGGTAAAGCCTTCTGGGTATTGTAGTTCAATAGCTTATGAATAAATAGTTGTGCATGAGATAGTAAGGTAAAAATAGGATTTATTCCCTTCCCAGGGTTGGATTTTAACCTTGAAAATACAGCAACATAAAGTCCATACTTCTGGTACAGTGAAACAAAAGGATAACCAAACTTAGGCAATGCTTGTCTTCAGCTTCTTAAAGTAACACAAAAAGGCATAGAAAACAGTTTAACTTCCAAACACTCTTTGGACTGTTTTCCTTCTTATAATAATATTATAGCAATGCTAGCATAGAGAGTGTATGCTATCTGACAGTGTGTACGTACAGTCCATGAATATCTCCGGGTCTGGAGCTTGGTAAAAATCACATTGCATACCATCAACGTCCTCCTCAGCTTCCCGTGGGGTGAACTCTTTTCCCTGCTTAATCACTTCCTCTGCAAAGGGTAAGAGGTTCCCTTCCCCCAACAGCCTAGAGGAGCCTGGGTGTTTACCATAATTACTATTGGCTCTTTCACACAGCTCCTGGTACGTACAAGAAACTTGGTTAGATTCCTCTGCTCTGCTATTAGGTGGTATTTTCCTACCTTCCAGCAAACTCCTTTCCAGGAACCTCCCTTGGCTGCAACACGGCTCAAGGTAAAACTTTTCTTTTCTGCTTTTCCTGGGTTTTCTCACAGGCAGAAGCTCAGCTTCTGGGAAATAAACTTTTCCTTCAGAGTACTTAGCATTATAAGGTTGAGACTGCCTTATCTGGGTTTTAAAGCAATGTTCCTTGCTTTCTGGGGAATAGAGTTCCTCAGTGCACTGACCAGCCGTGCACTGCCTCCTACAGTGTGGAACTGCCTGTCTCTTTGGGTCAGCGTGCCTCCCACGACTCCCTTCTTTAAAGGAGCTTTCCTGGGTGAGATTGGGACTCCCTTCCCTTCTCTCGTCCTTCCACTCTGTTCCCAAGACAGTTCTCCTTTGGCTGGGTCCTTGGTTAATTCTTCTCCTCCCTCTCTCCTCACTACTCCCAGCTAGGGGATTTTTAAATGTGTTGCCTTTCCCGTTTGCTTGGGCTCCGCCCCTCATCAGCTGCCTCCCCTCTCCTAATGAGTCATGGGTTAGCTCCTGGTTTGGGCGTTCCCTAGTACTGTGTGACATAGTTTGTTTGGGGTTTCTATGCCAACCTTCCTCCATGTTTTCCTTTGACCTGTCAAAAGTGGATTCATTCTGAAGTACATTCTCTATCTCCCTGGGCTCTGATCCTTGTGCCTCATGACACTAGGCAATAGTCTATATTTGCTTATGGAATCAGCAAAGTCTCATGTGCTTTCCACTGATGCCCTCACATTATAGAATATCCTTCCCTCTTCTCTACGAGCAATTCAGGACTATTTGGATTTTTTTGAAATCCAAGTTGAATCTCTTCTAAGTTATGATTAATTTGTAACATTTGATCATGCTACAGTTTGTTTAATCTATCTCTATTTATTCTGAATATTTCATTAAAATAGCACTTACAAATTATAATAGATGGTAAAAATGTAATAAATATGTTAAACATAAAGACAACATGAGGAGCTTCTTTGCTTGGAGGAAGGGAGGTCAGATGTGGTAGCGGCCAGTGCTGTGGCAGGTTTGGGCCAGGGAAGAAGGAATTTGGATTTTAGCTCATACCTTTTCAATAGTGACTCAAGGCAAGTTACATTCAGCTACTGTAAGTCATTTCCCTGATTCTGGAAGTCTTGCAATTTGAGGCAATGGAAGGTTAAGTGGCTTACCCAAGATCACAAGGAACAGTGAAATTTGAACCCTGATTTCCCTGATTCTCAGCCAGCTGTTATAATCACTAGGCTGCTACTCCTCCACTCCTATAGATGACATTTCTGAGAACAAGTTTGAGAGGTTGAATATAAAACAAGGGGAGAAAAAAAGAGGTGATTCTGCCTCTGTATAAGTCTCTGGTGTGACCTAATTTGGAATATTGTGTGCAATTCTGGAGACCACATCTTCGAAAGGATATAAACAGAATGGAGTCAGTGCAGAGGGTGGCTACTAAAATGTTTAGTGCTCTTCATTATAAAGCATATGAGGAAAGACTTAAAGATCTTAATATGTATATGTTAGAGAAGTTTAAATACCTCTATGGCATAAATGCACAGGAGGAAAGCCTCTTTTGATTGAAAGCAAGCTCTACTATGAGGGGACATACGATGAGGGCGAAAGGAAATAGACTCAGGAGTAATATGCGGAAATAATTCTTTATGGACTGAGTGCTAGATGCATGGAATAGTTTCCCAGTAGAGGTAGTAGAGACGAAGACAGTATCTGAATTCAGGAAAGACAGAAGATCTCTAAAGGAAAAAGGGGGACTATTGTACAGTAATTGATATGGAAGGACAGACTAGATAGGCAATGTGGTCTTTTTCTGCCATCATGTTTCTATTAGCTTAAGTACTGAGAATTATTGAGGAACCCTTGAGGGAAGACAATGGGCAGAATAAGCAGGTCAATCGGTCCTTTTCTGCCATCAGCTACCATGGAACTGATTATTCCAACTTCAAGTCTAGAAGTCTTGAGGAGGCATTAAGGCCACTTGCACTACCAGCAAGCATGGCAACTCCAAAAATAAAAATTCAAACTGTGGGAGGCGGAGCCAGCAAGGATCCAACATGGCCATGTAAGATTCTCTCCCGGGTCCCAGACAGATAATCCTGGCCATTTCTGTAATTCCAGCCCTCCAGACTGGCGAAAATTGAGCAGCGGACAACGAACATGTCCAGGGGCAAACAGAACCATTTGGATTTTGCTAACCCAGCGTCGTCTGACACAAAAAGATCTAAGTTGGACCTGCTATGTCCACACAAAATGGCGTCTCAGCAAGTCCCATCGGAAGGTCTACAAGAGGTTTTAAATGAGGTACGGGCGATCCACAGCCGAGTAGACTCAAATGGCGAATCCCTATCCGAATTGCAATCAGATATGAAAGAACTGAGAGTACAAATGCAAACCTTAATTCTTAGAATGGATAAAGTGGAAGTGACTGTAACGGTGCACAAGGAACGCTTTGCTCACCTTACCAAATCGTCACGCAAATTGGATTGGCTCGAAAGGAACATAGAAGATATGAACAATAGAGCATGACGTAATAACATATGCATAGTCGGGCTTGCAGAAGGCACAGAAAGGGGAAATCCTATCTGCTTCTTGGAAACCTTAATACCAAAGCTTATAAAAATTGAATTCTCATGCCCTTTGGAGATCGAAAGGGCGCATCGTATACCGCCTACACCTAACCAGCAAAACAAGAAGCCACGTTCATTGATCTTATGTGTGTTGCGGTACCAACATGCCATGCAAATACTCGCTGCAGCCAAAGCCTGTCATCCTCTCCAATATGAAGGCCAGAAAATTGCCTTCTACCCGGATTTCAGCAAATCCACTGTCGAGAAAAGGAAGCAGTTCCTTGCTCTGAGACCAAGGCTTCAGCGCCTCCAGGCAAGGTACGGCCTATTCAACCCATCACGATTTAAAGTAACTCTCAATTATGTAACTAAATCATTTGAGGACCCTGCAGAGCTTGTTCTATATATTGAGGACAAAGAAGCGTTACTTATGCAGCACAGTTAAAGCTGAACTATTCTCTGATTTCTTAGTTGCCGCCTATTCGGGCTTGTTGGATCACCAGTTGAGACTCTGGTCGTCGGCTTCTGCCTCCGGGTCGGTTTCCACACGCCTGGCAGATTTGCTGCGAGAAACATGGAGATGCCATCAACATTGTGCCTGGGAAGGCCAATTGTGTCTAGCTTAACATATTATGTATGATAGGGGGTGGGATAAAATGTAAGCCATTTTTAAAGGGAGTGTATTCCAGGACCCGGACTGAGCCATGTTGTAATGTTCTCGATGTCTCACCCAATTTATTGTTTGTTGGTGTGGGGAGTTTGGGATGGTTCTCTGGGGCAGGTTACTGGATATGTTATTATGTACTGCTTGTCACAGGTCACAATAGATGTCAATTTTTTAAGTAGGTATGGCTAATGGGCTGAAGATTTTATCCCTGAATGTAAAGGGCATCAAGACTCCGATAAAAAGGAAAAAGATATTAACTTATTGTAATCGACAACAAGCCGATGTAATTTTATTACAGGAGACCCACCTCTCCTCCCATGAGACCAGCAAGTTAGAGGATAAAAAATATATAATAATTGGCTCCTCCCCGGCAGATCATAAGAAAAACAGCATGGCAACGCTGGCGCGTAAATCATTGGGAATAAAGATAGAAAGTACCAGCAATGATGCCTCCGGGAGGTGGGCCAAATCCTTGATCACAATCGGGAGGGCACGACTCTCAATTCTCAACGTATATGGGCCCAACAGAGATGACCCCGATTTTTTTCGTACCCTAAATATCATCCTACAGACAAACAGTGAGGCCCCAATAGTCATGGGTGGCGATTTCAACTTGGTCAGGGAACCTCTGATAGACCGCAACCCTGGGAGAGTAGGCAGGACTTCACGGGCGAGTATAGCCCTCACCGCCCTTATGGAATCTTGTGGCTTAGTAGATATATGGAGAATGCTTCATCCGGTCGAGAAAGATTATTATTGTTACTATTATTATTACTAAGCATTTATAAAGTGCTGCAACATACGAAGCGCTGTACAAACATAAAAAGAGACAGTCCCTGCCCGTTAGAGCTCACAAGCTAGTTAAGACAAAATATGAAATAGATTAGATAATACAAAAAACAAATTAACAAGACAAGAACAAATGTTTATGAAGAGAACAAGAAAGGATGAATTAGGAACAAAAAGCAATAGTGAAGAAATGGGATTTCAATTTGGATTTGAAGATGGCCAGGGAAGAGGCTTGGCGGACAGAGACAGGTAGAGTACTCCAGGAAAAGGGTGCAGCCAGTTGAAAGGAGCGAAGTCTAGAATTAGAAGTACGAGTAAAAGGCATAGATAAACGAAGATAATTAGATGAGAGGAGTAGGCGAGAGGGGATGTAGGTAGAGATGAGGGATGAAAGGTAATGAGGGGCAGAAGAATGAATACATTTATAGGTTAGAAGAAGGAGTTTGAACTGGTTACGGAAGCAGATGGGGAGCCAGTGAAGTGATATGAGGAGAGGAGTAATGTGTGAAAAACGAGACTGACGGAAAATCAGACAAGCTGCAGAATGTTGAATAGACTGGAGAGGAAAGAGGTGGTTAGCAGGGAGGCCAGCAAGGAAAAGGTTACAGTAATCAAGGCGGGAGGTGATTAAAGAGTGGACAATCAGTTTAGTAGTGTTATCAGAGAGAAAGGGGCGAATTTTGGAGTTATTGTAAAGAAAAAAATGGCATGTTTTAGCGATGTTTTGAATATGTAAAGAGGAGAGAGATGAGTCAAAGATAACACCAAGGTTCCATGCCGAAGAGACAGGAAGGATAACAGAGTTATCCACAGAGATTGAGAAAAGGGAAGGAGGCGGCATTAGGGGGAAAGACAAGGAGTTCAGTTTTGGCCATGTTCAGCTTCAAGCGGCGATAGGACATCCAAGAAGCAATGTCAGAGAGGCAGACCGAGATCTTAGCTTTAATTTCAGGAGAGATAACAGGCGTAGAGAGGTAGATTTGAGAGTCATCAGCATAGAGATGATAGTGAAAGCCATGGGAAGAGATAAGGGCACCAAGGGTTTGGGTATAGAGAGAGAAGAGGAGGGGACATAAGACAGAACCTTGAGGTACACCCACAGGTAAAGGGGTAGAAGAGGAGGAGGAGCCACCAAAGTACACACTGAAAGAGCGGTGGGAGAGATAGGACGTGAACCAAGAAAGTACAGAGCCTTTGAAACTGAGTGAAGACAGGATGATAAAAAGATGATTGTGGTCAACAGTGTCAAAGGCAGCAGAGAGATCCAGAAGAATGAGGACAGAATAAAAGCCTTTGGACTTAGCCAGAAACAAATCATTACCAGAACAATTCTAAATTACCCGACCAGGTCTAGAAACCCACACCATAACAGAAAAAAACCGGTTCATCCAAGAAAAACCACCTTTCAAATTACAAAAAAAATTTTTGTTGGAAAGGCCATCACAGTGTGAAGGACTTCACCTCACACCACTGTGGTCCATCCATTTTATTAAAGAACCATAAAAATTGGTTTAGAATCTGCTTAACAAAGTTACTTAGCTGAATAAGGCTGCTATGGATTTTCATCAAACGACCATCAAAGACGACGTGTCACATTTCGGGGATCATCCCATTCTCCCCTGCCTCGGGTCCAGTCGCCAAAAATCAGATTATCCAGCCTTCTTAAGAAACGCCAAAGAGAGCAGTTTTTATACAGGCATTAACCGCTACTACACTGATTCGCTCAAAATCCCCAATCCCAGGGGTTCATAAAAACAAAAGAAGCCAATCAAATCTATTGTGGGAGGAGCCACCAATCAGGCCCCACCTACCGATTTGACAGCGGCAAACTACAAAAAACACTAACCTTCATCTGATCGTGTACCAGTCCAATTGGGAATTGAGTCCATTAGGGTGGATTGAGTTTAGCATGAAAATCCACTTTTGTTCCAAATTCTGTAAATGTTGAATCCTGTCACCGCCCCGCAGATTAGGTGGAATTAGATCCAGCACATGCCAATGGAGATCTTCGATGCTGTGAGAATGGGTAAGCCAGTGATCTACAAGGGGAGCCATCACTGTCTTAGTCCGAAGTCTCGAGGCATGCTCCCCCAAACGGACTTTGAAAGGTCGCGAAGTGCGTCCCACGTAGTTTAAACCACATGGGCATACGATTAAATATACCACAAAATGCGAGATATATGACGTCTGCCAGCGAGTTGTATAACTTCCATTTGTCTGTGGATCCATCCATACAAGACCAGATAACGTGTTGAAGCAATAATGGCAGGAGCCACAGGGAAAATGCCCAGGATGTGCATGGAAAGAAAGGGGGCAATCCTCATTCACTGTGTTTTTCACTAAAAGATCTCGGAGATTTGCCTTACGGGAGAAAGCAGTCCGCAAAGGCTTTCTAAAGCAACTGTGCAATCCGAGGATTGGCCACAATTTGTGAAGGATCCTGGTAACAGCTGAAGACCCCCGCATATATGGAAGTATTACTGTATTTTATCATCAGGAGGGTCCGGAGTTTTGGATTCAAAAAGCCAGTCACGGTGCGTAAAGCGAGCTCTCAAATAGGCAGATCATATAACTTTGTCAGGGTACCCCCTAGCAGATAGCCTAGAGCTCAAATCCTTCGCATGTATTTTAAACGTTGACAACAAAGTACAATTGCGATGTAAACGTAAAAACTGGCCAAAAGGCAGTCCTTTCTTACCCTGACAAAGTTATACGATCAGACCAAGGACAAATCCCTAGCAGCACACCACTTGTAACATCCTTCTCCTCAGAGTGAGTTGCATTTACCTGTATCCTTTGTCTCCTCCCACTCAACCAATTTCTAACCCAGTCGGTCACTTTAGGGTAAAAAGCTCCCATTAACCATATTGAAATGGTACAGATCAGTATGACTCAGGATCAAAAAATTGAGAACTTGGAAATTAAAAATAGGAACCTGAATTTGTATATTTTGAATTTTTCCTAATTGTCTATGAACATAAGAGCATAAGATATGTCATACTGGGTCAGACCAAGGTCCATCGAGCCCAGTATCCTGTTTCCAACAGCAGCCAATCTAGGTCATACGTTCCTAGCATTTTCCCCAAAAGACACAGGTTCCACAATGCTTGTATTGGGTCAAGCAGTGATATCCTGGGTCCCTTTTTAATAATGGTTTATGGATCTTTCCTCCAGGAACTTGTACAAACCTTTTTTAAACCCAGCTACACTAACAGCTTCCCAAAAGCAGATCTCTCTCCAGAGGCAGCAGTCCCCTTTTTGTAGTCCTTCAATGTTGGTTCCTAGGGAGTTATTTTTAAAGTGTCTTAAGGATGCACTTAATTAACCTGAGCCGGGATTAACCCCATTGCAGAAGATATATATTGTCTCCCCATTAAGTTCTTTAAGAACTTGGATAAATCTGAGACTTCTCAAGCTCTAATAGTTTAACCGATTTTGTTTTTTTAGAGAAGACACAGGAGTAGGTAGATGTAAGGTACACTTTGCTGCTAAGACAAAGAGGCTCTTTTTACATTTATTTTTTAAGGCATTGGATGCTATCTTAACGGGAGGAAGAACAGAGATTTTTCCAAATGTTTCAAAATGAACTCAGGAGTGAAGGGAGAAATTCTTAGCTATCGTTCTGAGGTTTTAGCTGGGAGCTACCTTTTAGCGACGGTTTCCATGTAAATTTGCGGTGTGCTATCAGAACAAAATATTTCACTTCTTTGAACCTTCCCAACTTGCTCTTTCTGGACACCAAGCAGCTGAAGGATTAGCCCTAGAAATGTTGGGGTCTTTATATAGGAAGTATTAAGACGATGTACCTAACCTTTTTCCTTTTCTCTTTGTACATGTTAGTTTTCCATCTTCCATGAATATGTGATTCTTGGGTTTTACACCCTCTCGCATTTGTGGCCTATTAACCTTTGTTCCTCTTTTCTGCCAGTATTATTATTTTTGTATCTTGGTGTGTTTCTCTCTGAAAATATAATTTTTTTAATGTTTAATTCTAATGTTGAAAATAAAGTTTTAAAAAAGCATTGATCATAGAACCCTAACTCTGTTTTCTATCTTTTAACCAATTCCAGATCATAATAGGACATTGCCTCCTATCCTATGAATTTTACATTTTCTCAAGAGTCGTACATTAGGGACTTCGTCAAACACTTTCTGAAAATCCAGATACTATATCAACTGACTCTCTTTTATATTTATTCATGCTTTCAAAAGATTTAGCATATTGACAGAATTGAAGATTAAGCCTACGACATGGCTCAACAATTAGCACAAAATTTTAAGGAGAAAATTACAATATTAAGAATGTGTGTTGGTTGGATGTAAGAAAGATGATCAATGGTTGGATTTAAATTCAAATCACAGGAGAAGGAAATGATCAGAGGAATCACGGGCACACAGTGGAACCTAAATGTCAGCATTTGAAGTGTACCAAGGTAGGCAAAGTTTTAGTATGAACAGGGTCGGTACTACCACTAGATGGACTAGACGCCTGCTTAGGGTGTCAGAATTTGGGGACAGTAGTAAAGTGTGACAGCATCATTTGCCTCTTTCCCCCTGCTTCTGCCATTGCTGCACCGTGCTGCCAGGCTGAGGCTTCTTCACAAAAGGAAACTCAGCACAATGGCGGGCCTTGCAATACCTGCATGCACTCTAGACTGGCTATGCCCCGCCCCTCCTAACAGGAAATGTCAGAAGGAGTGGGGCACCACCGGCCTCGAGCACCCTTGGCTGCTGCAAGGTTTGTCACCGTGTTGAGTTTACTTTCTTGAAGAAGACTCAGCCCGACAGCAGGATAGAGTTAAGGGAGCAGAGGATGCAGCAGTTAGAAATGGGTGATGCTGCACATAGCAAGGGGCAGTGGGGGAGGTGGGGAAGAGGGAAGGAGAGATGCTGGACACAGCAAGGGGGAAGAGGGAAGGAGAGATGCTAGACACCTGGGGGAGAGTAGGGAAAGGGAGATAGGGAAGCACAGATGCTGCAATGAGTAGGGGTAGGAATAGAAGATGCTACATTAGGGGAGGGGGTAGAAGGGAAGAAGAGATGCAGAACTATGGAGAGGCACAAAGTAGAAGATTCACCCAGGGTATCAGATATGTTTGGGTTGGCCCTGAAAATGAGAGACATTGGCCTGAACTACTCATTTTCCAGTTGTGATAGCTAAGGATCCTGTTTATTAAAGTGTGCTAAGCAGTTAGTGTGCAAATTAGCACTCACTAAGCACAGTAATTGTTACCATGCAGGCAAGCCAATGCATGCTACTTGGTGTGCTAACGGCATGCCATGTTATTGGATGGGAAATAGGTGGACAATGAATGAAGCATAGGCATTGACTGAACAATACTTCATTGCTTGCTAATTCTCCAAACTTCTAGACACCAAGGATCCCCTTCTTGATAGCACCTGGGTGTCTTTGGAGTGGGGGGTCTGTTATGGGGGAGTGGGGGGTTCTTCTGGGGGAGCATGATTGGAAAGATTCTTTGTCGAAGTGGGAGCACTGGATGGGGTTTGGGAAGGGGGGGGGGGAATGGAATCCACGTGGCAGGTTTTAATCTATAGCTCCTTTAAAATAGGTCCATAGGCATTGTCTGGCTGTTTCATTTGGGAGGAGGCAAAGGGTGTGTAAGATTTCCAGTGAGGTGACTTTTCTCTTCACCTCTTTCCATGTAGATTAATATGAATTAGCAATGGAGGGCTTGTTTTCCCTCTCCCCCCTTCCCAGGTGTGATATCAGCACTCCCCTCTTCCTTCCCTCACCCAACTCCCCCCCCCCCTTTCTTTCTCTCCAAAGTCCAACTCTCTCTCCTCCCCATCACCATAGCACTCGCTCTTTCCCCCCAAAATTCAGGTGTTCTCCTCTTTCCCTGTACCATGCCAATGCCAGTCTTACAAATGTAATTTCTAAATGCAAAAGTACTGTATTTGAAAGGCACGATGGCCAACACTGACAGCAAATAGTTCCTTACCTTCCATGGTAATGTCCCCAAATATGTGAGTTTTGTGTATTCCATGACGGTCCTAGGAATAAATCTCATTCTTAAATCAGAGTACACTGGAGATTCTCTCAGTCTCTCATATGTACTGCTAAGGCTCATCTCAATACTTGCATTGTAACCTTCAGAAGTTAGTTAGGTGTACTATCTATAGGAAACATATCAAGGTGATATGCTTGGGAATATCTGGTGCCCAATAAAAATGGGAATATTTCTGTATCTTCCTGCCACATTTTCTTGGTTTCTGATTGCATTTCTTGGTAGTCAAGGACTCAAAGGATAAGAAAGGGGAAAGGAGGAGGTACACTGTGCTGTAAAAAGAAGAGCCTGGCTATTTCTGCCCTACATGCAGACTGTTAATTCCCACATGCCGGAGCCCATGCTGTATCTATGAAAAAGAGAACAGTGTGAGATTACACTTGTGCTCAGAAAAGAGCTACTGCATATTTAACAGCATCATCAGGAGGTGGTGACTTTTTACATGGCACACCTGAAAGATCTAAAGGCATACTCAGACACTCCCACATCGCCCCCATTCTTAAGTTTCTCCACTGACTCCCAGTTGCATCCCGAATCATCACCATCACACATAGAGTTCTTTGCAAGACCTCTGCCGAGCAACTCCAATCATTAATCAAATGCCGTAACAACAGACTCCGTCGATGGAATGCATCAAATCTCCTCCTCCCACCAGCACAATTTCACAAGAGATCACAACGCGCTTGCACAAGAGCCTTTGAATTCTACGCTCCCAACATCTGGAACCAACTACCCCCCACAATACGATGCCTCCATCCCCACACCCTATTCAAAAAACACCGAGACGCTACTGTTTGAAGAACACTATGGCGCACGCACAACAACAAACCCCCCAGCAAGAATATCCCCCCCTCACACCATCCCCGATACCCCACCCCTTAAATGACCTGAGGCTGTTCAAACACTACCACCCCACCTCCAACAGCAAACACTCTCCCCCCCAAACCCTATTTAACCTTTCACCCCCACCTCCCCCTGCCCCTCACCATAGTCACAACAATAAAGATCCAAATTAAACCAACAGGAACGGTTTCCCCCCCCCCCCCCCACGCTATGTGCTTTACACGTTCTAGTTTTTCTATTTTAGTTTCTTATGTTTAAAGTTGCCCTCAAATGTTTTCAAATGTTTCATATAAACCGTTCTGTTCTGTCCATGTAAATCGTTCCATGTAAATCGTTTTGCCTAGTAGAAAAACAGTATATAAAACCAGTCAAATAAATAAAATACCAGGGTGCCATGGAACACTGAGTGGGAAAGACGGCTCCTACTGGGAAAACAGAAAAAGCTGGATTGCTACATATTACTATGCAGAGAGTACACGCTAGCACAATACCACGTCTCTGTCACACACACAGAATAAGGGACAAAAAAGTAGACCTAGAAATATAGGTGTCGATATTTAGCAGCAGAGGTCAGTGCATTTAAAGCGCCTGGCTGCTACCTCTGAAATGAGAACTAGATATTCAGCACCAAAGCCTGTCCGGTACTGAATATCTAGTTTCTCTGGCAATTCTGGCAGCTCTCTGCTCAGCGGCAATATTCAGCTGCTAACGGGATAGCTATTGATCTGTCCTAACTTTATACAGTTTAGCTATCCCATTAGCAGCTGAATATCGCCACTGACCGGATAACTGCCACGACCGCTTCCTTCTCCATTCGCAGACCACCACGGATTTAACCGGATGTTCTTCCTGCGGTCTGTGGGGATATCTATCAGCACGATCCAGATACAGCCACAAAATATCGAGATTGCTGGGCCCTGCTAATCAGCTAAATCCTTTTGAATATCAAACCCATCCATTTTGGGGCCCAACATAATACCCACAAGAATGATGACTGGTATTTGGTTGCCCCAACATTACATCTCTCTTCCCCCCATACCTACACATGGGAAAAAAACACAGGGGGTTTCAGCAGCCCAGACATAACACCTTCCCCCTCACAACAGAAAGAAGGGGGTCTCTCTGCAGCCAAAACATTACATCTCCCCCCCTCAAATCCCATACACACACACACACACAAAACACAAAGGGAGCATGGCAATCCAAATGACTCCCAGTCTCCCCCTCCTCCCTCACAGCCGCTCTAACATAATGCCTCTTTCCCTCCCAAGCAGGCATAGTGAGAAGTAATACAAAACCCTGCAAAAAGATCACTCACAGCCTTCAGCAAAACAGCCATACCGTAACAGCTCCAACCCTACCTATGAAAAGGCAGCACTACAAATATTACTCCAGTCACTAGAACATCAATACACATCCTACTGAGAAACAGAACAAGCAGTACTACAACAGATCTCTATATAGAAGTTGCATGCTACCACATCCAACACCTTGGTCACACACAGAAAACAGGAGACCCTCAAAAAAAACGCAGAACAAGGGACCACAAACAGAAATATGCAGAGAAAAGCTGAACTGGAACCTCCTAGAACTCAAACTCTGCATGCAGTGCTGAACTTAGAGATAAAGCCGCAGAAATGGATTTCCTCCTGTACCGAGCACAATACAAACACAACCACACTGTGGACCACAAATTATCTCACACCAATGCCAAAATGCAATAGGGGTATTTTAGAAGTTCTATTTGTGAGTTGGATGTCTGAAAGTGGACACTTGGACGTTCCAAGCAGAAAGACATCCCTGGAGCCATTTTAGGAGCTGGGTAGATAGACGTCCCGAGAGTGAGAACGTGCATGTAGCATGGGGGCTTAGTGGAGGCATGGTCTGGGAGAAGCAAGAGAAATACACGTCAAGATGCAATTGAAGAATGGCACAAGTACGTCTGGCCCTGGTTGGTGAGGAATCCATGCCTATACCTGCTGCTGCTAACCACGAATACATGAAAAAAGTGCTCATTTCATGGATGTAACTCTTCGAGAGGAAAGCACATAATGCACTTACATTGCCACCGCTAGTATTTCCTATCCAAAGAAACCTGAGTGTAAATACAAACTGAATATCTGAAATGGCAGGCCGGGACATGCAAGTCTCATACCATAGATGCCTCCATTCAGAGATACCCTTGCCATCACAGCAACCTTTGTGAAATGGACTACACTCATGCAGGTTTCAAGGCCTCTATATGCATGGGGCCTGCTTCCATAATCGGTCACAGGAGCGCTCATTTTTCGGGTTGGAGATGCAGCGATTTCAGAAGGCACTCATATGTATTTTTAAAGCAAAGTTACTTTCTTTTTGGTGCTTTAGTAGAAATTGCCTTGAGCAGAGTAGGTTGTTGAACTCTAGTAACTTTATCAGCTTTGGGTACTGCTGACACCTAATCAGGTGTTAGTTCCATCCCTTCCCACACACCCACCCCTAGTGAGCAGTCTTGCTTTATAGGGCACCTCCCCATTTAAAAAAGCACAGAGACTTGGGGCAGCACGTTTTGAATATAATTAAAGAGATTTAACTGCTTTTTCTCTGAAAGGACAGCTGGGAAACCGGCAGGTACTTGGTAGATCTCTCTCTTTTGCTTTAACAGATATCTAAGCTCCACAAACAGAACAATGGTTGGGAAAAATCGTATTGCTAAAGCTATTGCCCCCGTTACAGCTTCTGCCTCTGTCCAGACAGAGGTCCTAATGCCAGTTGAAGGACTGGTTCTATGTGCAGGGTGCCTGCATGCTGAAGCTCTGAGGAAACAAGTGGAGGAACTCAGAGAGGAGGTGGTGAGGCTGAGGAGCATTCAAGACAGTGAGAAGTAAATTTATGAGATGTTTCTTGCAGCAACCAAGCTCTCCAGCAGAGGAGAAGATGGGTGCCAACAGAGTGTCGATGGTTGGACACAAGTCACCAGGGCCTGCAGAATCACAAATCCAACTTCTCCAGCCCTTGAATTGAAGAACCATTATGCAGCCCTGGAAGTGGAGGAGGTGAAAGCATCCCTGGAAAGTGAAGAACCAGAGCTCAAGTACCCCAAAGTTGCAGAATCGGTGACCACAAAGAAGCGAAGGGTAGTGGTGGTTGGAAACTCTCTTCTGAGGGGTACTGAGACGTCCATCTGCCGACCAGACTTGATGTCCAGAGAGGTATGCTGTCTGCCTCTTGCCAAAATCCAAGATGTTACGGAGAGTTTGCCGAGACTCATCAAGCCCACTGACTATTACCCAATGTTGCTAATCCATGTTGGAACAAATGATACTGCCAGGTATCCCTCGGAATGTATCAAAAGTGACTTCAAGGCTCTGGGACAGAGAGTGAAGCAGTTAGGTGCACAGGTGGTGTTCTTTTCAATCCTCCCTGTTGAGGGTAAAGGCCAAGGCAGAGAGGCTCGCATACTGGAGATGAATGCATGGCTGCGTGGATGGTGTCATTGAGAGCATTTTGGTTTCCTAGACCATGGGATGCTGTTCCAAGGGTTGCAGAGCAGAAATGGCATCCATCTGTCCAAGAAAGGTCAATGCATCTTTGGTAGTAGACTGGCTAATCTACTGAAGATGGCTTTAAACTAGATTCTTTGGGGATGGGTGAAGCAAGCCCCCAGGTAGGTGATACATTAAATACCTTTATGGAAATAGGTAACAGGGGTAACATATGGAAAGCAGTGTGTATAAATGCCCGTAGCATGGAAAATAAGATCCCTGATGTTGAAGCTTTGGTGGGAGTGGCTGACTTGGATTTAGTGGCAGTTACAGAAACATGGTTCAGAGAAAACCATGATTGGGATATAACTATACCTGGCTATACTTTATTCAGAAATGACAGGGTAGGAAGAAGGGGAGGAGGAGTGGCACTATATATAAAAACTACTATTAAAGTTTGGAATTACAGAGCTTAAAAGGGAGAGAGGAGGCATTGTGGGTTAAACTAGAAAGCGGGAAAGAGAAATCTATTTGCATTAGTGTGATATACAGACCTCCCTCACAAGAGGAAGAGGTGGACAGAGAGTTAATTGAAGACATACGCAGCATTACTAGGAAAGGGGAAGTGCTACAGATAGGGGATTTCAATATGCCAGATGTTGATTGGCACATTCCTGCTGCAATATCATCTAGAAGTAAGGAGATCCTGGATTCTCTACAGGGAGAACTATTCAGGCAATTGGTAACAGACCCCACATGTGAAGGGGCCATACTGGACTTGGTGCTTACCAATGGTGAAAGTGTTTCTGATGTTGTAGTGGGAGATCATTTTGCATCCAGTGATCACCAGATGGTGTGGTTCAGTATTAGGACTAGGGCTGTTAGAATCCATTCAAAGGTGAGGGTCTTAGACTTTAGGACGACTAACTTTGCCAAGATGGGCCAATACCTCAGGGAGTCGTTAGTGGGATGGGAACAGTAAGGCCGCGGGCCCCGTCCGCGTGGCCGCTCCTAACCGGGGGGGTGGCGGGCCGTTCGCCCCCCCCCTCAGTTTCGGCGGCGCGCGGCTCGTTGGTGCCCGTGCGGCCGGGCGCCTCATTGGCTCCCCACGGCGTTTAAAACGCCCGGGAGCCAATGGGGAGGCTAGGACCCGGCAGCGGGGGAGGGGGGTGGGTGGGTGGCGCGGGGACCCAGCTCTGCATCGGCAGTTGCTGGGTCAAGGCTGGAGGCTCCGGACGTGTGCGGGCTTGCGGCGCGCGATCTTTGTTGCGCGAGCGGGCCTGGGGTAGCAGCGTGAGTCTGCACGCGGAGCGGCACCGTCTGTTGAGCTCCGGGGGCGGCGATCCAGCGGCAGGGGAGTCGGGAGGCTCCTGGCTCTTCAGGCAAGTTGGTATATTAATATTGGTGGTCTTCTATCCCCTTACACCTGCCTCACTGACTAGTGGCTCAGCTGTTAGAGTGCTGTTTCTTATTATAGAAGGTTGTGGGTTCAAACCTAGCTTATCCTTAGATTAAAAAAAAAAAAATATATATATCTACTTATGTTTCATGCTAAATTATTTACTTTCCCTTAATTTGTAGAGTCCCCTCTCTCCTTAAAAAAAAAGAAAAAAAAAGAAAAAGGAATCTCACTACCTACACCCATCACCAAGTGAGCTACCCTTGTGCAAGCAGTTTCCAGCTTGCCTCCGGCCCATTCTTTCCATGGCCGGTGGAGGGAAGAAAGGGGGTTCCGGTGAGCGCCACGGGCCTGGGAAGGCTAAGCCGGCCGGTCTTCGGAGAGGTGATCCTGCTCCGCTGGGGCGCTCGACTCCTCTTGGCAGAGGGGCCAGAGGCAGGGCTCCGAGCCGTGGCCCAGCATCTGACCGTGGTACTCGCCCTGTCACCAGGCCTGGGGGGCGGGCGAGTAGAGGGGTCTCGGCTGGCCGGTTAGCTGGGGGCCGGCGTGGTAGGTCACCGGCCCCGGCTAGGGGTGCTTTGGGGCAGGGAGAGGCCCCTGGTGGCTCGGGGGTGGCTACAGGTCCCCCGGGGGTGGGTGAAGGAGCGGCTCCTCAGTCGACCACTGTGGTTATGGACGCCGCGAGTCCGGGGGGTGGATCTGCTCCGGCTGGGGCTGCCTATTCCCCCATGTGGGCGCATTGGCAGGGCGGGGGTCAAGGCTCTTCCCGCGCGGAATGGCTAGGGGCGTGGCAGCCGCCTTGGCCGGGGGCGGGTGTTCCTTCGCCTTTCCCTGTTTTTTCTCTGCAGGTTTCGACTGGCTGGCACTACTTGGGACAACCGTCGGGGGCTCCAGCTGGACAGCTGGACGCCGGGAGGGCGAGCACAAGTGGAGGCCCCGTGTCTGTTGGAAGCGGTGGAGGAGCGTAAGCATCTGCGTTGGCGCCGCAGGAGCCGGGCGGGTCTTCCGAGGTAGCAGCACCAGTGGCAGGTGAGTTGGCTGCTAGGGGGAGGGCAGGGAAAGGGGGTAGGAAGCGATCGACCAAGCGCAGGCGGTGTTCCGGTCACCGGCGGCGGCGTTCGGGGTCCTCCTCCTCTTCAACTTCTGTGTCTTCGTCCAGCTCGGTGTCAGACGACTTGGCCGGGAGTCCGCGAGCCGCTGGCGGGGAGGTCGGTGTGGGACAGGTGGGTTCGGTGCCTTCGGTGGCGTTTTTCTCGGAGTTATGGGAGGGGGTGCCAAAGACACTGCGGAAAAAGATTTTAAAACGTCGTTACGTGGATATTTTCCGCTTACTCGAAGGTCGAAAACGGTCGGGGGATAGCCGACGGAAGCGTAAGGAGGACGAAAAGGCGGGTAGGGTCAAGAGAGTGGCCCGGAATGTGGTTAATTGGACTCGGTCTTTCTTGCGCTTGGCAAGTGTGTGGGGTCATTCGCATCCGGAGCAGTACGGTATGCTGTTGGCTTACGCGGATTCCATACTGGAGGCCTCACAGACTCATGACGGTTGGGCTTGGCTCAACTATGATGAGAAATTTCGTGATAAGATGGAGGAGAATCGCCTGTTGTCATGGGGAACGCAGGACATTAATCTTTGGCTAACGCAGATGGCGATCAGACCGGGCGGGGGGAGTATGGGTGGGCAAAGAGGTGGACTAGTCACCCCTGCGCGGGCGGATCGGCCCTTTCGATCGGGCGTGCCCCAAGTTTTGCAGAGAACTCCAGGGGGGGGGGAGCGGGGGACTTGTGTTGGCGCTACAACAAGTCGTCCTGCCCCTTTCCGGATTGCAAATTCCGGCACGCCTGTTCCGTCTGTAATGGGGGTCACCCCGCTCTCAAGTGTGTCAAGAAGAGTGGCGGGGGCGTGTCTGCCCCCAGCCACAAGTAATGGGGACGTTTGGAGTGTGGCCCCCACCCCGGTTGCGATTGATGGGTTAGGCCCGTGGCTTAAGAAGTATCCGAAGCGACAGGTCAGCGGTCTTTTGGAATGTGGTTTTAAGGAGGGGTTTCCCATACCGGTGGTGGGCAGTGAAGGGGTGCACAAGGCGCAGAATTCGCCTTCGGTGCGGCGTTTCGCGCAGCTGGTACGAGACAAGTTGGCAATTGAGTTGGCCTTAGGTAGGGTGGCAGGCCCTTTCGGAGAGCCCCCTTTTGCGGAGTGTGTGGTTTCTCCATTGGGTATCATTCCAAAGAAGGAGCCGGGGAAGTATCGCCTGATACATAATCTTTCTTTTCCTATTGGTTCCTCCGTTAATGATCACATTCCCAAGGTTTTGTGTGCCGTGCGTTACGCATCCTTTGATGAGGCTGTTGAGCTTGTACGTGCCTGTGGGCCAGGGTGCTTGATGTCCAAAGTGGATATTGAATCCGCTTTCCGTTTATTGCCGGTGCACCCTTCTGCTTTCCCTTTGTTGGGGTTTTGCTTCGAAGGGCAATTTTACTTCGACAAATGCATGCCTATGGGCTGTTCGATTTCCTGTGCGTATTTCGAACAGTTTAGCTCTTTTTTACACTGGGCATTCGTGGACTGGGTGGGATGCGGCTCGGTAGTGCATTACTTAGATGACTTCCTCTTCGTCGGGCCGGCGCATACGGGGCAGTGCAAGGCTTTGTTGGATGGGTTTGTCCAATTGGCCCGCGTGTGGGGTGTTCCGTTAGCATCTGAAAAGACGGCGGGTCCGGCGACTACTCTTACCTTTTTGGGAGTGGAGCTGGATTCCGTGGCGTTGGTGGCCCGCTTGCCTGAGGAGAAAGTTACGGGTCTGCGGGTGTTGGTCTCCAACGCGCTGGGTTCTCGTAAGCTAACGCTGCGGGAGATGCAGTCTTTGGTAGGGTCCCTGAATTTTGCGTGTCGGGTGATCCCTATGGGGAGAGTGTTCTTGCGCCGGTTGTCCGCAGCTACTGCGGGCGTCTTTAGGCCGCATCATCGGATTCGGATATCCCGCAGCTTGCGGGCAGACCTGCGGATTTGGGACGAATTTCTTCGTGACTTTAATGGTACCACGGTGCTGAGGGACCCAGAGGTGACTTCTGCGGATCTGCAGTTGTATACCGATGCAGCAGGGAGTTCCGGGTTGGGGATTTATTTTGGGGGCGCATGGTGCGCGGAAGGCTGGCCTCAATCTTGGCGAGCGGTGGGGCTTACGAGGAATATTACCTTCCTCGAGTTGTTTCCCATTTTAGTGGTCCTGTCGTTGTGGCCGGACAGACTCCGCAATCGCAGAGTGCGCTGGTGGTGCGACAACGAGGCAGTAGTGTCGGTCATCAATAACTATTCCCCAAGATGTCAGCCGGTAGCCGACCTGATGCGGCGGGTGGTCTTGTCATGCTTGCAGTTGAATTTAGTGATTAGGGCTCGTCATATTCCTGGGAGTCATAACCAGATTGCCGATGCTCTTTCCCGTTTCAAGTGGGCGCTGTTTCGGACCTTGGCGCCGGATGCGGACGACGTGGGATCTGCGGTCCCGGAGCATTTATGGCGGATTGGCCTACAGCCATGATCGAGCTGTTGCGGAAGTCCGTCTCCTCGGCGACTTGGGACGCGTATCAACGTGGCTACTGCAGTGTGGTGTCCTTCTTGCTACTACATGGATGGCGTCCTGGGCCAGCGTCGGATCTGCTTCTGGGTCAGTATGTGGCGGCGGCTAAGGAACAGGGCCTGTCACGGACCACTGTCCGGAAGAACTTAGCAGGGTTCGCCTTTTTCGCACGGGCTCTCGGGTGGGGGGGGGGCCGGATGGGGATTTTTAACCGCGTACATTGTTGCGGGGTTGGGAGCGGGCCAGTCCCTCGCTTGGGGATTGGCGGCGTCCTATTACTCATGACTTACTGCGTCGGTTATGCGGGGTCTTGCCGCAGGTGGTGTCCTCCTACTATGAAGGGGTGCTCTTTCGGGCCGTTTTTTCGTTAGCCTTTTTCGGCGCATTTCGGGTGGGCGAGCTGGTTGCGGAGTCGGGGCGGCTTCACAATGGGAGGGAGGTGCATGTGCATCACGTACACTTGCTCGGGAGTAGGGTTCGTATCCGCCTTGCCCGTTCTAAGACGGATCAGGCGGGAAAAGGTATCTGGGTGGACTTGGCAGCGGTTCAGGGTTCCCCCTCGTGTCCGGTCGCGTTACTGCAAGCGTACTTAAGCGTTCGTCCGAGGGTTGGCGGTAGCCTTTTTATCCATCACGACGAGCGGGTTCTTACGCGTTTTCAATTTACCGCTGTGCTACGGCTAGCATTGCGACAGATAGGCGAGAACCCGGGTGCCTTCGCCCCCCATTCCTTCCGGATCGGGGCGGCGACCAGTGCGGCGGTGGCCGGGCTGCCCGATCCGGAGATTCAGCGCATAGGGTGTTGGCGGTCGGGAGCTTTCCACAGCTATGTGCGTTTGTAGGGGAGTGGGGGGGGGGCTCTAACGGGGCTATTCTTTGTCTTTCAGGTGTGGAGCGTGGAAGCTGCTGGATTCTTGGCCACTCCTTTGTCTTCTGGGCTGGGCGGCGAGCAGCGACGCGCCCAATGGGGCTGAACTTAGGACTTTCTGAGCGGGCGGTGACGATCACATGGCTGGGCGAGCGCGGACTCCGGTGGATCCAACTCCTGCCTTTGCTTCGGCACCTCCAGCGTACCAGCGGCGCCCCGGACGTGTTGCTGCTCCACTTAGGTGGCAATGATCTCGCTTCATGGACTTGCCGGCAGTTGATTCGAGCAGCTATCAAAGACTTTGGGGTGGTTTTGGGGATGTTTCCGGATGTAATTTTGCTATGGTCGGATATCATTCCAAGGCCGTCCTGTAGGGCTCAGCGATGGTGGTCAAGGGGTGTGACCAAAATTAACCGTCAAATTGGCTGGTGGGTGGGCCAGCAAGGGGGCTGTCAAATTTTTCACCCTTGGGTGGACATGGACAGCCCAGGCCTCTATAGGCCGTATGGGGTGCACTTGTCCCCGATAGGGCTAGATTTATTGCTTAACGATTGGCAGGAGGCCTTGGAAGGTATTCCGTTGGGGGCGAGGGCTGGTCGCAGCTTACCTTTGGGGGGCGGCTCTGGTCGTGGCTGACCTGAGCCGGTGGCGGGATCCCGGAGGTTTCCGGGGTCCGGAGCCGGTGGCAAGCATGAGGGCGGGGGTGGGGTACCCCCGACCCGGTTAACCCCTCAGGCTTTTGCTAATAGCATGGCGAAGCCGGAAGAGGGAGGGCGTGGAAAATGTCGGGCCTGTGCCCGGGGGAAGCGGATGCGGCGTCACCATGCTACTAACACGGCGGGTGAGAGCTCGCTCTGCTTGGGGGGGGGGGAGTTAAAAGGTGTTGATGTTGTATTATGTTTGAAAGGTTATTAAAGCTGCGACCAGTTTAAGTCCCAAATGGTTGTCATGTGATTTGTGTTAAATGAATCTGTTGGGGAAAGGAAAGTTGGGGTGGGGGGGGGGCGAGAGGTGACATGCCGCCTTACCCGGTTACAGTAAGGTCGCGGGCCCCGTCCGCGTGGCCGCTCCTAACCGGGGGGGGGGCGGGCCGTTCGCCCCCCCCCCCTCGGTTTCGGCGGCGCGCGGCTCATTGGTGCCCGCGCGGCCGGGCGCCTCATTGGCTCCCCGCGGCGTTTAAAACGCCCGGGAGCCAATGGGGAGGCTAGGACCCGGCAGCGGGGGAGGGGTGTGGGTGGGTGGCGCGGGGACCCAGCTCTGCATCGGCAGTTGCTGGGTCAAGGCTGGAGGCTCCGGACGTCCCGCCCGCCCACCCTAGCTGGGGGAAGCGTTGGTTGGGGGGGGGGGTGTGGGGGGGTTGCAGCTGGAGGGGGGGGGGCGTTGGCAGGATCCCGGAGGTTTCCGGGGTCCGGCGCCGGTGGCCAGCCTGTGGGCGGGGGTGGGGTACCCCCGACCCGGTTAACCCCTCAGGCTTTTGCTAATAGCATGGCGAAGCCGGAAGAGGGAGGGCGTGGAAAATGTCGGGCCTGTGCCCGGGGGAAGCGGATGCGGCGTCACCTTGCTACTAACACGGCGGGTGAGAGCTCGCTCTGCTTGGGGGGGGGGAGTTAAAAGGTGTTGATGTTGTATTATGTTTGAAAGGTTATTAAAGCTGCGACCAGTTTAAGTCCCAAATGGTTGTCATGTGATTTGTGTTAAATGAATCTGTCGGGGAAAGGAAAGTTGGGGTGGGGCCCGGGTGGGGGGGGGGGGCGAGAGGTGACATGCCGCCTTACCCGGTTACAGCTGGGGGATGTAGAAAAACAGTGCGCAAAACTGAAAGGGGATATTTAAAGGGCAACCAACCTTTTTCTTGAAATGGTAAATAAAGCTAAAAGGAAAAGGAGACCACTATGGCTTTCGAAAGAAGTAGCTGAAAAAGTGAAGAAAAAGAGGGAAGCCTTCACTCATACAAGAGATCACAGAGAGAGGAAGACAGGCATCTGTATTTGGAAAAACCTAGAGAAGCTAGCAAAGTAGTCAGGAAGGCAAAGATTCAAAAGGAAATAGCCAATGCAATAAAATGGGGGAATAAGACATTTTTCAGATATGTTAGTGAGAAGAAGAAGGGCAAAAGTAGTATTGTCAGACTCAAGGGTGCAGAGGAGAAATATGTAGAAGCTGATAAGGATAAAGCGGAATTGCTTAACAAATATTTCTGCCCTATGTTCACAGATGAAGAACCAGAAGCAGGACCTCAGAAAAAACGCACAAATAGGAACAGCAGTAAGGGACATCTTGAACAATTTTCAGAAGACTGTGTTCGTGAGAAACTAGCTCAACTTAAAGTAGACAAAGCGATGGGACCGTATGGGATACACCCTAGAATACTGAGGGAACTTGGGGATGTTCTAGCAGCTCCACTGACTGATCTTTTCAATGCCTTGTTGGAGTTGGGAGTGGTGCCAAAGGACTGGAGAGAGGCTCATGTGGTGCCTTTACATAAAAGTGGAAGTAAGGATGTGGTTGAAAACTACAGGAAGGTTAGTTTAACGTTGGTGGTGAGTAAATTATTGGAAACGCTGCTGAAAGAGAAAATAGTGAGGTTTCTAGAGTCCAGCAGATTACAGGATCCAAGGCAGCATGGATTCACCAGAGGTAGGTCTTGTCAGACAAATCTGATTGATTTCTTTGACTGGGTGACCAGGGAGTTGGACCGAGGGAGAGCCCTAGATGTGGTGTATTTAGATTTCAGTAAAGCCTTTGACACTGTTCCTCACAGGCGACTTATAGATAAACTGAGTACCCTAGGGATGGACCCTAAAGTTACTGCTTGGCTTAGAAATTGGTTGGGTGGGAGGCGACAAAGAGTACAGGTAAATGGAGCTCACTCTGAGGAGAAGGATGTTACCAGTGGTGTGCCCCAGGGATCTATCCTTGGTCCAATTCTTTTTAACATCTTTGTTGGTGATATAGCGGAAGGGCTGTCGGGTAAGGTTTGCCTCTTTGCGGATGATACCAAAATCTGCAATAGAGTAGACACCCAGGAAGGTGTAGATAACATGAGGAGGGAGCTAGCTAAGCTTGAAGAATGGTCTAGAATTTGGCAGCTGGGATTTAATGTTAAAAAATGTAAGGTCATGCATTTGGGATGCAGCAATCTAAGGGAGCAATATAGTATAGGGGGTGAAGTACCTTTGTCCACTAAAGAAGAGCGGGACCTAGGCGTGGTTGTGTCTGATGATCTTAAAGTAGCTAAACAGGTAGAAAAGGCGATGGCAAAAGCTAGAAGGATGCTTGGGTGCATACAGAGAGGAATGGCTAGCAGAAAAAAGGAGGTGATAATGCCTCTGTATAAGTCTTTGGTGCGACCTCATTTGGAGTATAGTGTGCAATTCTGGAGACCGCACCTTCAAAAGGATGTGAACAGGATGGAGTCGGTGCAGAGGGTGGCTACTAAAATGATTAGTGGTCCTCATTATAAAGCATATGAGGACAGACTTAAGGATCTTAATATGTTCACCTTAGAGGAAAGGCGGGATAGAGGTGATATGATTGAGATGTTTAAATACCTCCGTGGCATAAATGTTCTGGGAGAGAGCCTCTTTCAATTGAAAGCAAGTTCTGCTACGAGGGGACATGGGATGAGGGTGAAGGGAGATAGATTCAGGAGTGATATGCAGAAATATTTCTTTACAGAAAGAGTAGTGGATCCGTGGAATAGTCTCCCAGTGTAGGTGGTAGGGATGAGGACAGTAACTGAATTCAAAAAAGCATGGGACAAACACAGAGGATCTCTAAAGGTAAAAAGGGGACTGTTGTAGTTGTTGATATGGAAGGACAGACTAGATAGGCCATGTGGTCTTTTTCTGTCATCATATTTCTATGTTTCTATGTTTACCTCCCTTCATTGCTGCCACTCCCCTGGATTTTTGAACTTTCTCCTCTGGATGTTCCGGATTCAGACTAGACGTCTGTTCTAAAATACCACTTCACATTTAGGAGCTTAACCATTTTGATACCAAGCCCATAATTCTCAGTTATTTATTTATCTCAAATAATATGCTTGGAGGCTCACAGATACTTGGTACCCACCGATCTAAAAGCGGATATTGAAATCTGTTTAGAAACAGTCACGGGACCAGTACTGTAGGTGGTTTTCTTTGCGTGCTTCAAAAATTCCTTTAAAAATTGCCGTCTTCAAGAGAGTTGTTGTGTTGTATAATCAAACTACCTACCTCAGTCACGAACCGAAGGTCCAAACTACCTGTGGTCAATCAGTTGTTTACTTTTTGGAATCTCATTACAATAAGCAATTATTGACATTCCCTTCTTTATGTTTAATATAGAACAGTCTATTAACACACACATAATTCAATGTTTAAGGATCAGTCAATCTTGATGGCAAAGTATGCCATTATTTTATATAGCTGTGAGAGAAAGACCTTCAACAAATGGAATGCTGACACTGTTAATGCTTAAAATAGATTTAATCACAAAATATCTGGAATAATACTGAAAATAAACGGTTAGAACTAGGACTTGACTGCAGTTTTTAGCAGTAACTGTTCCACTAAACTGATGCCGTTTGATTTAAATTAACCTACGTCCAATCAGCATACCAAAAAGACTATCATTACCTCACCACAACCTGTTATTACATTTTCCCTTGCCGTCCTATAATTACTGCTGTATAGTAGCAGGTGAATGGCAAAAGGTTGGAATTTAAAGTGCAGTTATATAGCATTCCAACATGATGCACAGCAAAAGAACTCAAGACGTTCTATAGAAAGGGAAAATCTACTGCAAAATACGGTCAATGTTTAAAAAAAATCAGGGCAACATAGTTTTTCTGTTCTACATACTGAATAATAGAGTCAAACGCTTATAGATTTCAAAATTAATTGAATGTCAAGTGTGTAACTTGCCATCATTAAGCATTATTAGAGGCCCTTTTAAAAATGCTCCCTGACATTAAGATACTCGAAGTACACTAGAATATCAGCTCAGAATTTGTGAGCTACTGAGGACTAATATTGTTAATTTATTTATAGAGAAATACCTTACATCATCATCTTCTCTTTTAATGCATACACGATACCTCGTATTTTAGTGGGTATTCTATTTTGAATAATGCATACAAGGCTTTATTTAACTAACTGCAGTGCAATGAGACACTACTACACCATTTGATCATGGGGAAATTATTGCCAGATTCACTACATTATGGTGCCACAATTTAGTGAACCCTATAGTAATATTTATTGTGTTGCCAACATGGAACTTTGTGTTTTCCAGGTCACGGCAACACAGAATGGTAAGCCCCATCACAAGGCCTGCTATCTTTAAATAGGCTGGCCTTGTGAAAAAAAAAAAGAATGCCTCTCAACCCCATTTAAAATACTCTGATGAGCTTGTGGGTAAGGTCATGTCACCTTGCTCCTTGCACCTCCACCTGGTGGCTCATGGTATCATTTACTAACAGCGAGCGTCATCTTTTGCAACTTCCATTTTATTCCAATGGACTCTGCAGCACCCACTGTTAGTAAATGATTTAAATTGTTTTTATTAACTTTATTTTGCAAGTTTTGCTTACAACAGAATGTAAAAAAAAAAAAAGACTGTATCAATCATTACAGTTCACAATTTACCAAAGAGGAAATATACGGAGGGACAAAAAAAAGTAAGTTTTAAGTTGCTGGATGGTCAAAGGAGATATGTGAATTAACATATACAGAGTAATAACAGTCATGGACATCAACAAAATCCTGATTGGAAATAGTCCTCCACTGGCCTCTAGACTCTCTTAATTTTGGTCAAATTGACATGAGCCGCCCCCTCCAATTTGCAAACTAGGCAAACAGTGTGTTCCACCAGAACGATACATTTAGAAGCAAAACATCCTTCCATTTATTTAACACAGCTTACACAACCAATGATAACACAGGTACACTACCAAAAAACTGCCTCCAGTTTTGCAACTGATTCCTATAGATTTTGGGGTGCTGAATCCAGGAAAAATAGCCAAAATGTTCCATCACGTCACGTTTTCTTGCAAAATTAGATTTCTTACCCATATAAGGAATGTTCACATAATTTCTTTTTAGCCGACTGCAGTTTATTTTCTTGGCCCAAAATAGAGGTTGTAATGGTTAACTAACTAGAAACACTCCCTCATGATATTTTAGAGTGTTTTGTATTCATTTTATACATTAACAGGACAATTGGGAGGCGGGGGGCTAAATCCAGTACTCGCGCTGGTGCATGTTCTTTCCTGTTCGCCTCGCCTCGTTCGCTCGCTCAAACACGGTGGTTGCGACATGAACGTTCCTGTCAAATTTCAGTTTCTTGCAAGTTCATTATTACCTTTTGTTTGCTCAGTCATAATCCAGCTTTATTCCGAAGTGGTTCACTACAGTTGTAGTTTGCAGTGCTGTGTATTTGTGATGGCTCACAGAGCCAGAGGTTGCGTCAACTCTCCGGACAGTTTTTGTTTTATTTGTGGGGAATATACCGTGAAAAAGCGGCAGAGGAACATTTCTGCATTTATTAAAAAAGTATATTTCGCCTATTTCGGTTTGAAGTTAGGCGATCAAGACAAACCGTGGGCTCCTCATAAAGTGTGCAAGACATGTGAGGAAGATCTACGCTTATGGATGAAAGGTAAAAAACAAGCATTTCGTTTCGGAATACCTATGATGTGGCGTGAACAAAGAGACCACAGCAGTGACTGCTATTTTTGCTCTTGCATTGTGAAGGGATACAACTTAAAAATAAGAACGTAATAAGTTACCCCAACCTTCCCTCAGCAATTAGGCCTATGCCTCATAGCAACGAAGTACCTGTGCCTGAACCACCAAAATCTTTGGATCATATTTGTGTGGACGGTTCTGATCATGATGAGACTCATCAGATGGCTTTTCCCGATGAGTCCAGTACTTCCGAGTTTGAAACTGAACCAGATCTGAAACATGAACTTTTCTCTCAAGCTGAATTGAATGATTTAGTCCGGGATTTAGGACTCCCAAAAGATGCTGCCCAACTGCTAGGTTCTCGGCTTAAACAGAAAAATCTATTGTCACCAGGAACAACTTTTTATTGGTACCGCAACCGCGAGACACAATTTTTGAAGTATTTCAGCAAAGAGGAAGATTTGGTATTTTGCAACGATATATACGGACTGATGGAAAAGTTTAAACTCAAGTATGATCCTGCTGAATGGCGGCTGTTCATTGATTCGTCAAAAGACAGCATAAAAGGTGTTCTTCTTCATAATGGCAACACATTCGCTTCAGTTCCTATTGCTCACTCTGTTATTCTCCAAGAAAAATACGAGAATTTGGCCCTGATTCTTCAGAAGATTCGTTATGATGAGCATAAGTGGATGATTTGTGGAGACTTTAAAATTCTATCCATGCTATTAGGGCAGCAATCCGGTTTCACCAAATATCCCTGCTTCCTTTGCTTGTGGGATAGCCGGGCCCACGACCTACACTGGGGGAAAAAAGACTGGCCAATTCGGGAGTATTTGAGACCCGGTGAGAAAAATGTTTTTCATGAGAGCTTGGTACCTCGTGATAAAATTCTATTACCACCTCTCCACATTAAGTTGGGTCTCATTAAGCAATTCATCAAGTCCCTTCCAAAAGATGGTGAGTGCTTTCGGTACCTTTGCTCAAAGTTCCCCCGATTTTCTGAAGCAAAGCTAAAGGAAGGAGTGTTTGTTGGCCCTGATATAAGGAAACTCATTTCAGATGGAGCATTCGCTGAAACGATGTCTGAGAAGGAAAAAGAAGCCTGGGATTCCTTCAAGGATGTTGTTCTCAAATTCTTGGGGAACAGGCGGGATGAGAACTATAAGGATATTGTTGCCAGGATGCTCAATGCCTTCAAAGAACAAGGCTGTAACATGAGCCTGAAAGTCCATTTCTTGCACTCCCATGTGAACAACTTTCCCGAAAACTTGGGGGCGTACAGTGAAGAACAAGGTGAAAGGTTTCACCAGGACATTAAGGACGCAGAGAGAAGGTACCAAGGAAGATGGAACACCACTATGATGGCTGATTTCTACTGGTTGCTGCTGCGGGAAACCCCAGATGAAAAATACGCCAAGCAGCGCACCAAGAGAAGCATTCGGGGGAAGAAGAAACGGGCCCACCAGGAGATTGATTGACCCAAGAATGACTTTAAAATCTAAACTGTGTTGACAAATATCGTGTTTTTACTAAACTTTGAAATAAAAATTTGCTAGTTATTACCACTGTGTCGGATCTCATTTATTAGAATTTTATTTTCACACCATCGGGTGTTTGTCTTCATGTATTGCAATGGTGCAGTTTGCGTTTCTATTCTTACATACATACCTGTACAACATTTTTTGCACATTTCTTTGCTTTGCTTTGTGTCTAACCTCGCTCTTATATGCTCAATGTTTGTGCACATGTATGTGGCTGTTTTAAGTGCAGACAATTTTGCTACCATCACAGTGTGTTTTGTTGACATTACTCTATTCTTATGTGCTGCCTTGTTATAATTTTCTTTATTCTTATTTGAATAACTACTAAACAATTAGTATAAAGAATTCATCCAAGAAACTTTTATCTCGATCGCACTCAATCTGAAACGTTCACCTCAAACTGCTAACCCAATGTAGCAAAAAATCTGTACGTGATGGAGCAAATTGGTTACCAGATTTGGATTCAGCACACCAAAAAACGTAAAAATCAATCGAAACATTAGAGGCAGTTTAAAAAAATTATTTTTAGGTTTACCTGTGTAATTTATTTATTTAACTGGTTTTATATACCGTTTTTCTATAAGGCAAAACGGTTTACATATAACAGGAAATGAACGTTTCATGGAACATTTGAAACTATGTACAAGTAAACTTTGATATAATATAATTAAACAAGTCAACATGAGGATGTTTACATAGAAACAGAAAACTATTTACATGAAGCTTAGGTACTGTGTGGTTAGGCATTGTGTACAACTTCTGTCAGGGGGGTTAACTGGGTAGTGTAGGGGAGAGTGGGGGGATGGGGTGAGGTGTTGGGTTAAGGGGGTGGGTTGCGGGAGTCGTGGAGGAGGAGCAGGGGGTCTTCTTGTGAGGGGTTTGTATCGGAGAGCGTGTTAAAGTATTCATCAAAGAGAAAGGTCTTGATTTGTTTCTTAAAGAGCGTGTGGGACTGGAGGCAGCATATTCTGGAGGGTAGCTTGCTCCAGTTGGTGGGAGCGTAGAATTGGAAAGTTCTTGTGCAGGTGTGCTGAGGTCTCTAGGTACTCTGTGCTGGTAGGAGAAGATTTGTTGCATTTTGACACCAGAGTCTGCTGTTGTCTATATGTTCAACTACAGATTGTAGTTGTTCTGCAGTGGTGTTGAGGAGGGCTGTGTGGGTGATAACGAGAGGTATGCTTCCCCTTTTGAAATACTGATTTTTAAGGTAGCATTTTCCTTTTCCCCTGCCTTACAGATCAGTGAATTGTTGGCTTCTGCGCGGACAGCTACTGGAGACAGGGGTTTGTTATGGGACAATGTGGTAGTGTTCCCAGGCGAGCTATTCTTGTGCATACAGCACAGTAAAACTGATCAGTTTAGCAAAGGTTCATGGGTGTGCTTCCAATGGGTGCCCAGGTTGGGGTCCTTTCCAGTGCTTTGCATACAGGATTTTTCAAGCATAAGGCCACAGATGGGCCTGTTTTGGTTGCGCCACCAGTGCCAGGATCCCATAACCAGGTTTCAGTTTAATGCCATACTAAAGCAAAGCCTAGAGATGGCAGGTTTTCCTCTGGAACAATTTGGTGCACATTCCTTCCGAACTGATGCGGCGACTTTTGCGGCTTTGCAGACTCTTTCTGCATAGACGATTCAGTGCATTGGCTACTGGCATTTGCAAGCTTACAAGCTATAATGTCTGCTAAATGAGGGCTTTTGTGGGCCCCTCTTCTCATTTTTGTTTCTACAGTTGCTGCCTCCGGCTTGGGAAGATGTGAATGCCTGGTCTGGGTGTGCAGTCACTCCTTCATCTTCTGGGCTAGGAAAAGAGCAGCGGGACTGAATCTGGGTTTGGCAGGAAGTGTTGTCCTGCCACAATGGATGGGTCTCCATGAAATGCGTTGGTCACAGCTTCTTCCCATGTTGTTGGAAGCCCAGCAATATAACCATTCACAATGTATTTTTATTCACCTAGGTGGGAACGATCTTTGTGAATTACATAAGATATGCCATACTAGGTCAGACCAAGGTCCATCAAGCCCGATATCCTGTTTCCAACAGTGGCCAATCTAGGTCAAAGAAATGGTGAAAAGTGGTATATAAGCACAGCTAAATAAATAAATACCTAGCAGTTTCTCCAAAATACACAGGTTCCACAATGCTTGTATTGGATCAAGCAGTGATATCCCAGGTCCCTTTTAATAATGGTTTATGGACCAGGAACTTGTCCAAACCTTTTTTAAACCCAGCTACACTAACAGCTTTTACTACATCCTCCAGTAACAAATTCCAGAGTTTGATTATACTTGAGTGAAAAAATATTTTCTCTTATTAGTATTAAATAGTTTACCCTCTAGCTTAATTGCATGCACCCTAGTCTTTCTATATTTTGATGACATAAACAATCGATCTACGTTTACCCTTTCCATGCCATTCATTAATTTATAGACTTCTATCATATCTCCCCTCAGCCATCTATTGTCCAGGTTGAAGAGACCTAACCTTTTTAGCCTCTCTTCATAGGGGTATCCTTCAATTCCCTTTACCATTTTGGTGGCTCTTCTCTGTACCTTTTCTAATAATGCTATATCCTTTTTTAAGATACTGCGATCAGAACTGCACACAATATTCAAGGTGTGGTCGCACCATGGAACGATACAGAGACATTATAATATCCTTTGTTTTGTTATCCATTCCTTTCCTTATGATACCTAGCATTCTATTTGCTTTCTTGGCCACCGCTGCACAATGGGCGGAGGGTTTTAACATGTTAACCACGATGACTCCTAAATCTTTTTACTGAGTGGTGGTTCCTAATATGGAACCTTGAATTGTGTAACCATAGTTTGGGTTGTTTTTTCCAACTTCGCACTTGTCCACATTAAATTTCATCTGGCATTTGGATGCCCAGCCTTCCAATTTATCAAGATCCTCTTGCAATTTTTCACAATCCTCATGGGTTTTAACAACTTCAAATAGTTTTGTGTCATCTACAAATTTGATAACCTCACTTGTTATTCCCTTTTCCAGATCATTTATGAATATGTCAAAAAGCAGCGGATCCAGCACAGATCCCTGGGGTACTCCACTATTAACCTTTCTCCATTGGGAAAATTGGCCATTAACCGTACCCTCTGCTTTCTATTTTTTAACCAATTCCTGATCCACAATAGTACACTGCCTCCTATCCCATGGCTTTTTAGTTTTGCCAAAAATCTCTGATGAGGGACCTTGTCAAAGGCTTTCTGAAAGTCCAGGTACACTATACCAACTGACTCACCTTTGTCTACCTCTTTATTCACACTTTCAAAAAAAACCTAACAGATTAGTAAGACAAGATCTTCATTGTCTAAAGTCATGTTGGCTGTCTCCCATTAAGCCATGACTATCTATATGTTCAGTAATTTTGTTCTTTATGTCACTTTCTACCATTTTTCCCAGTACTGACGTCAGGCTCAGTGGTGTGTAGTTTACCAGATCACCCCTGGAACCCTTTTTAAAAATTGGCATTACATTGGCCATCCTCCAATCTCCAGGTATTACAGATGATTTTAATGATAATTCACAGATCACTAATAGCAGGTCTGCAATCTCATAGTTCAGTTCTTTCAACACTCTTGGATGTATACCATCCGGTCCAAGTGATTTGCTACTCTTCAGTTTATCAAATAGTTGTAATACATTTTCTTGGTATATTGATATTTCTTTCAGTTCTTCTGCAGCATCTCCTTTAAATACCATTTCAGTCATGGGTAACATCCCTACATCTTCCTCTGCAAAGACCAAAGCAAATAATTCATTCAGTCTTTCCGCTATAGCCTTGTCCCCTCTTAGTGCCCCTTTCATCCCTCTTATCATCTAATGGTCCAATTGATTCTCTCACAGGTTTTTTTTTACTATGAATGTATTGAAAAAGTCTATATTATGCATTTTTGCTTTCACAGCAAACTTCAAATTCTCTCTTTGCCTGCCTTATCAATGCCTTGCATTTAACTTGCCAGTGCCTGTGCTATTTCCAGTTTTCATTATTTGTTTTTTTTTTCTATTTCCTGAAAGATGCATTTTTGGCAACAGCCTCTCTGACCTCACCTTTAAACCATGCTGGAAGTTTTGTGGACTTCCTTCCACTTTTCGTAAAGTGTGGAATACAGCTAGTCTGGGCTTCCAAGATGGTATGTTTAAAGAACACCCAAGCTTGATATAAGTCTTTAATCTTTGCAACTGCTTATTTTATTTTTTTATTAACTGTTGTCCTCATTTTATCATAGTCTCCCTTTCGCAAGCTAAAAGGTAGTTCTTTGGATTTCCTTACCATCCCTCCTCCATTAATTAAATCAAACGCTATGATCACTATTGCAAGTCGCCCCAACAACCTGGCCCCAAATGTGCTGTAACTTTTGTTAGCTTCCCTGATTTCTTTGAGCATTTCATCATCCTTTTGTTCATTCTGGCAAGGCGGTCGATAGTACACCCCCAGAATGAACAAATGGATGATGAAAAGCTCAAAGAAATCAGGGAAGCTAACAAAAGTTACAGCACAGTAATAATAATGGGTGATTTCAATTACCCTGGTATTGACTGGGTCAGTGTCATGGCAGGACATGCTAGGGAGATAAAGTTTCTAGATGAAATAAATGACTGCTTCTTGGAGCAGCTGGTTTATGAAGCTGGTTTAAGAGAGTGGTTTTTATCAGACAAATGAAGCACAGTTTTTTCTTATTACATTGCTATTTCCCTTCAGTGGCCTTCATTTGGTCTCAGATTATTCCTCAGAAAATTTGGCGTGATGCTTTCAAGCCTAAGATGGTGGAACATTTGTACAAGTGGATGAATGCTGAGGTATCCAAATTTGTTGTTCCCATGAGAGAGCTGGTGCTGGCTCATGAATTGATTCCAATTGACTATTTGGGCTTGTTCTGCTCAGATGGTGTACATTTGTTGGATATAGGTCAAGATATTTTTCTGAGCAGTCTACAGGATATTATCGAGGAGTGTGGCAAGGCATTCATGGCTGTAGCATGGAATGGGGAGACGGTGACATGCAAGTTGCAATCACTGACTGTGGCAGAAAGGATAATTAGAAACATCTCCTTACAGTTGACTCATTCACAAATGGGGTGGGTAGAGATACTGGAGTGGTGGACTGCTGCCTCCCATAACATGGGCGTCACCACCATGTAGAGCGCAAGTCATAAACAAAGCTCTTGCGTACAAAAAGTAGGCTCCAGCCTGGTGCCACCATAGGCTGGGAAGAGGGGGGTTATAGTACTTGATGGATGTGAGTTCAGATAGGGCCAGGACATTACCATCTAGCTTGGACTGTTGGTAATTGAGATTCAAGTACAGTTGGAGATGTTTTTAAGTTATTGATTGTGTATTGACAAATAAAGCTGCAGCCATGCTATTCCAGAATGCCTTTCCTGTAGTGACTGTACATTTCTTAGGCCTGAGAGTGACTGTGTGTGGTAGTGTGAATGCCGATGTTATGAAATATTTATAAAATGAATCATGTGATCTAATGTGATATTTATAAACCGAATGAATAAGTGCTATTATGAATACAAGGACTGATGATGAAATTTGGAGCAAAACCATTGACTCTCACCACTGAACCCCCCAGTACTGCACATGCATACTCAACCAACCACCCAGATAGGTAGCAGGGAAATACACACAGAGTCAGAGAGGCTGAGGGGAGCACTGGGCCACACATAGATAAGCAGCAGGGGAAGAGTGATGCATCAAGAGCCAGGGAGTGTGATGGAGGGGGTTATAGACTGGCACAGCTAGCATAGAGGGGATGGGGGAGTGGGAATCTGACAGAGTCTTAGATAGGGGGAGGAAGACAGATCTGAGAAGCACAGATGATACACTGAAGAGGAACAAACAGCACGGAGGTCATTCTGAACCATGAATAAGCTAGTTAGACGCGTGGGATAGACTTTTTTCTTGTGAATATGTCTAGAACCATATTCCGAGAACATGCGTATCTGCACGTACATGATGCTAGCATGGGGATCTCTGAACGTGGGAAGGAGGGGGAAGAACAGGGGCATGGCCAGCCGCAGAGACGTATAAAGCATATTCCATAGAGACCTGTGTACATCTTCAGCGTTACCTGCAGATGTCCAAATTATACCTGCAGAAACATGGAATAAGGCCAGGACTTAGAATTATTCTGCTCTGATCCCCAACGCATCCCATAGAGATGAATGGCTGTGACACGTCTGTACTGAACAGGTGTGTCTGCTGTCTATAAGGGCACAAGATGCAGTTGTACAGAATGGAATGCACAGGGGAGGGACATTTGTAAGGTTAAGGAACAATAAATAAACACTCCTACAGAAATACAAAGCACTGCAATAGTCTTTATCCTGGCTATGTTTGCATTTGCTGCTTGTGCCAAAGGGGCTATGCTCGGCTTCCCTAACAATTCCAGTGTCTGTAAAAATTTGAATGTAGATGTGGAGATGAATGTGAGGTAGTAGGGAGCAGAATCATGTTTGCCTGAGAAATGCAGATCAGCTGTGGTGTCCTGAGATGCCACGCCATCATGGCTTCACAGCATTTGCGTATGGTTGTAGGGCATGGTTTTGGCAGAGGATGGTAGTTGTGACTGCAAGTGAGAGTATGTGTGTGTGTGTGTTCTGAATGTTGCACAGGAGGATCAGTTGTGCTCATCCGCTAATCTGGGGGGACACAAATGCCTGGCCGATACCTGGACCGTAGGGATGACCACAGCATCACCATGTGCCAGTGTGATCTGGGAGGTTAAATCAGAAGAGGCCGTCTACAGCAAAACATCAAAACATAGACCTGTCGCTAATAAGGGCCCCCTCAGAATGAGAACAGTCAACAGTGCAAACAGCACTAAGATATGCCCAGGGGCACCATCATAGGTCTCTAGAAATGTGCACAATTATAGAGCGTGATGATGGTGCTGTTGATCATTTATTAGCACTGTTGAATAGTCCCATTCTGATGGTCCCTTATCAGTCAGGCAATTTCGTGACACTCTGATATATCAAAAAGATGTAATGTAACTTTAATTATGGCTTAAATTGTATGTTGAATAAGCAACAGGTCTCAGACTTCTTCCGGGCATTAAGAATATTCAGGCTTCAATCTCATCTCTGAATAATTGCCCCAATCACATTAATGACCTTTTACTAGTTGCTTAATAACAATTAGTTTAGACTCTATAGATGTAAAAAACAGTGCTTAGCTTTCAATGTTAGCCCCAACGCCACCTTCTGCGCTTCTTCCGCGTTTCACCGGGCTTCAGTTTCCTCAGGGGGTTCCACTTTGAATGCACTTTTATGCAACTGATCCTGTTTTTCTGATCCCGAGCCTGCCAGCTTCTTTATCAGTGACAGGGATATGTTCTGACAATTCACTATAGAGACCCTCTTTTGATTTCTTCTGGGCCATACTGAGCATTGCACAGACTGTTTTCATTGATGACCAATGCAAGTATAACTAACGATGTCTTCCACTGCCATATATGTTGTGATGCGAGGTATGTCATGTCAAACAAATCACAGTCTATCTGCTTTTAAACTATCATCTTGTGCACTGAGCTATCTTTGCAGTGTTCTGGGTATGCAACAGACTGGTATAAATAGTCTAGTTTGCATTACCAGTTCTGTATCATCAGTATTCATGTGTGGCTTGCAACAGCATAACGCTGTCAGTGAGTGGAGCAGCTTAGGAGATGTATGTTTTAGACGGAGGTGTGACGGTCTATAGCGGAGACAGGCAGGTTCGTGAATGTCTAACCTTTCAGAATATGGTGAGTGCAGGGATGAACAAAGCATTTGCTGTGTAAAGCCATGTCCTGTACTCTAGAGTAATATTCGTGCAGTGCCAGAAACGTGTATATCCCTATTCCAAAACTGTGTGTGCATCTAATGCGGAATCCCAATTGGGCATGTTTATGATTTGGACGTGTCCGCAGGCAAGACATGCATGCAATGGAATTGGCCCCTATATGAAGAGATACTTATATTGGCACAGACATCCATTATGCCACTAACTCAGAAGCCAGGCTCCTCCTGCCACCGCCACCACAAGCAGTGTGAAAAGAAAGCAAAGTCCCATCCTTACTCGTGATTTATAGAAAATTAGCAAATTTAGAAATTCTGCCTTATATGTCTCTGGCCTATGTGAAATACGTCAGAGGTTCAGGTGCACGCGCCACCCAGGCCTATCTGAGAAATGCCCCCATTATGCTCTCGGTGGAAATGTACAGAGACTGACAAGTCGGGCACGGAGACGTGTATCTTGTGGCCATTCTAAAATGCTGTTTTACACATGAGCTTACCTTCAAGTTTTGCTGATGACTGATCCATGTTCATAACACAAATAGGCTTCTAAAATAACCCCCACAGGGAACATACATATTCATACCTGCTCTCTTGCAAATAGAGGTTTTCTAAAAGTGCTTGTGGTAGCCAGCCCTTTACAGGAGGGATTAAGGGGGCTTATTTCCCCGCCAAATTGAAATTAAGATAGCAGCATCTAAAGTTAATTGACGCATTTAAATGTGCAGGTTTGCAAAATGACTGGACACCCACAGGTAAGAGCCAGCACCTACAAATGGCAGTTTATTTATTTATTTATTTATATTTATTTAAAAGGTATTTCTATCCCGCCTTATCCTTCAATCAAGGCGGCGTACACAGCAAACAATCAATAGAGTTTGTGGTTGTGTTCTCCTGTATTCTTATACTTTACAGTGAGGGTGTATGAGTGTGGGTGGAATGATTAAGGTAAGCTATTTACAACATGAGCTTTTTACTATTATATACAAGTACTTTTCAGATATATACAGTGGGCTGCGGGTAAGGCATTAGCCGGGTCTGGTGATTTGTTATATGCTCGGTCCGTAGTGCTCTGTGAAGAGCAATGTCTTTAGTTGTTTTCGAAAGTCCTTTGGATCTTCTGTTGATCGTAGATGCCAGGTTTCCCCTGCTGATGTTTCTGATGTGTAAATTTACAAAATGACTCCTCTGGCTTCACGTATTGGGAATCATGCACGTGCACTATTTTACAACAGACTCCACATTTAGTAGAGCCTTTTCTAAAATACTTACGGAATTTTGTATGTCGCAACTTCAACGTCTCAATTCCAGTCTCCAAGCCCTATCTAAAATGTACCATCACGTCTAACTGTGTAATTGGAGCATGGCATTTCTTTCCGGTGGGGTTAATTTATTCTCTCTTTGATAATCCAGAGCGTTTATGATTCCAGCATTTCAGATTTACTGTTTCATATCACCTCTTGAAAACCCAATCTGTTGTTTGTGAATTCGGTCAGCACTGATTCTTGCTTTGCTGCACTGTTTACAAAAAAACCCACTTTTTATATTTCCAAATGAATCTAAAGTTCCCATTATTTGTACTTCATGTATTTTATGTTGTTACAGTAGCTTTTACAGACCTCTGTTCTAGCTTTATAAACAGAATCAAAATATAAAGAATATGATGATGTTTAGCAATGGCAAATATGTTATGCTTGAAGTTTCTGAGAGTATAAATATTAATTGTCTGTGTGGTCTATTGTGCTTTTCAAATAGTTGTGTTATAGAAGTTCACAGTGCTAGAAAAATATGTGCATAGCAGTTTTGCAGCAGGGTTTTCTGCAGTCTTGTATACAGCTTTATTTTCTAAGTACATCATGGTAAACAGCAATGACCACACAAAAATAACTGAATTTGCAGAGTATTGATTTTTTTTTTGAGTGATTAAGCAGAAAGTCATAATGAGGGTTTAGCGAATGTTGCTGTTGCATGATAGGGTACTTCTCTGTGTGTGAATTGCTGGGAATATGCTGACCACGCCCCCAACACCACACTTTTATATTTCCCATCTGTTGGGGCATGTTTACTAACCACCATGCTTGTAAAGTGGGTTTAGGGCACATTACTAGCATGGGGCATTGCAATAGATGCAGGGGCCTTAGACAGCCGTCTCTCTGAATTTAGCACATTTCATGGTGTTAATACCACCATGGGGAGAAACAATCGCCACACATTGGCTTGGCTATAGTACAATTCTTTTGGATTGAAATGCTTTGTTCAATGCTAGTGAGCATGGAATTTTTATTTAGCCTTCTTGGGCATTATTGAGATCAAGTCTGACAGTCAGTTCTCTACTGCCGCGTCGTTTAATTGCACCAGAAACTGCTCCGCCGCTCCCGCCTGGTCAAACGTGCGGGTCTGTCCCTGTATAGAGACCTTCAGCGTCGCCAGAAAAGCTAGGGTAAACCTTGCATGCTGACGAAACAACTCCGCACATATCGGCGAGAACTCTCTCCGTTTGGCTGACACCGCCGCCAAATAATCTTGAAAGAGCAAGATCCTCTGGTTATCCAGCTTGAGTTCAGCTTTTTTCCTGTACGCTTGCAAGATCTGTGTCTTATGCTGAAAATTAAGCACCCTCAGGATCACCACCCGAGGGCGACCCCCGTCATCTCGTCGGGCTCCCAGCCGATGTGCTCTTTCTATTTTGAACTGACCTCACAGCTTCTCCAGGCCCAGAGCCTCTGGCAGCCAGCTCTCCAAAAAGTGAAGCAGTTCATGTTCTGGTTTTTCCTCCCCCAGGCCCACAATCCTCAGATTGTTCCTCCTCAATCGATTTTCCAAATCATCTAGCTTCTGTTGGATCTCCAGCAATAACTTTTTTTTCCCCGCAGCTTCTCTGTCTCGGCTTCCCTCGCCTTCTTCGATGCTCGAGAAACGCTGTCCCAGCTTTTCGACTTGCTTTCCAAAGTCAGTGAGTGATTCCTCCACGCCATCAAGCTTTTTCATTAAAAGATCGAACTTTGGATCAAGGAGCTTGACCACCTCTTTTGCCAGCTCTGCCAACACAGAGTCGGTGCTCTCCACGCTCGGCGAGGATGGCTGCGACATGGCTGACGCTGAAGGCCCAGCTCTAGTCAATCTCTCCCAGTCTTTCTTCGTCATTAACGGCATCAGATCACCACTCTGCAAACTACTAAGAACTGCACTTGAAAACGTGAGATCTCTAACTCCCAGGGAGGTAATTTTTCAAAGAGAAGTAGTTTAAAATTGCAGCTTAATTGCCGAGGCAGCCCCGGAGCGAGCGAGAGACGTCCTCACTCACTCACGCATCACGTGACCTCCTCTTGACTTAGTTTAAAGGAGCTTAATATTTATTTTTTTTTACCGGTTACCTATCGTGTTTTTTAGTTTTTCTTTCTTTATCTTTTTTATATTGAGTGCCTCCTTGATGTGGACTGGAGTTATGTTTAATTGCTATATGTCAATGTTAATGTTTATTTATAGTATATTGCATTTTCTTTTTTCTTTTCCTCGTTATGTAATTAAAATATTTTTATAAATAAAAAAATTAAAAAAAAAATCTAAACATATATTCTCCTTTTCATATAAGGAAAACACATGTATAATTGCAATTGTCCACATCATTATTTACGGCTGCTTCACGGTACATATAGATTTTTAAAAAGTGCTTTTTTCAGAGAAATCCAAGAGGGCGATGGCAGGCATTTTGCTTGGATCTTTGTTTCTAACATGGGCAAGAGGAAGGTGAAATTGGGCAAGAAGCCCTACGATGTCCAATTGCCCAGGAGATCCTCCCTGCCTTATCTCCAGTGGACCTGTAGATACCTTTATGCTTTGATTCTGACTGCAGCCAAGTTCTTCAGGTGTGAGCCTGGCAGCTTTGATGCCAGAGTCTGGTGACTCGGCATCTTACTCAGGTGCTGACATTTTGTGCTACCCTGAAGTGTGGAATCCTCTGAAGCCACAGATAGCAGTGGTTTCTCCAGAGAGTTATTGGATCACTACTCCACCGATGAGTGGGAGTGGCATTTCCCAAGGACAGCAGATTTCTGGGGTATGCGCAGAGGTTATGCAAAAACTGCGGGAACAGCCAACTGTGCAAGATCAGTCAAAGGGGAGTGGAGTTGAGGTATTCACAGAGTCAGCCGCTATATAGATCTCAGAAGCAGGGTCTTTGTCTGCTTTTTGAACCACTGGATCAGCAGTGAATGTCTCTCTTTCTGGTTCCTCTTTCTTCCTGGCAAATTCTGAAAAATTTACCTTGGAATTGATTTTGTCAGCCATACCAACCCTGGAAGAGCCCTTGATACCTCAGATGCAGGCTTTATCTCTTCAAGTTCAAGGTAATGCTTTGTTAATTGGATTGGGATGTAATTATACCTGGCTATACTTTATTCAGAAAGGACAGGGTAGGAGGAAGGAGGAGTGGCACTATATGTAAAAACTACTATTAAAGCTTTGGAATTACAGAGCTTAAAAGGGAGAGAGGAGGCATTGTGGGTTAAACTAGAAAGAGGGAAAGAGAAATCTATTTGCATTGGTGTGATATACAGACCTCCCTCACAAGAGGAAGAGGTGGACAGAGTGTTAATTGAAGACATACGCAGCATTGCTAGGAAAGGGGAAGTGCTACTGATAGGAGATTTCAATATGCCAGATGTTGATTGACATATTCCTGCTGCAGTATCATCTAGAAGTAAGGAGATCCTGGATTCTCTACAGGGAGAACTATTCCAGGCAATTGGTAACAGACCCCACACGTGAAGGGGCCATACTGGACTTGGTGCTTACCAATGGTGAAAGTGTTTCTGATGTTGTAGTGGGAGATCATTTTGCATCCAGTGATCACCAGATGGTGTGGTTCAGTATTAGGACTAGGGCTGTTAGAATCCATTCAAAGGTGAGGATCTTAGACTTTAGGAAGACTAACTTTGCGAAGATGGGCCAATACCTCAGGGAGTCGTTAGTGGGATGGGAATAGCTGGGGGATGTAGAAAAACAGTGGGCAAAACTGAAAGGGGATATTTTAAGGGCAACCAACCTTTTTGTTAAAATGGTAAATAAAGGTAAAAGGAAAAGGAGACCGCTATGGTTTTCGAAAGAAGTAGCTGAAAAAGTGAAGAAAAAAAGGAAGGCCTTCATGAAATACACGAGATCACAGAGAGAGGAAGACAGGCATCTGTATTTGGAAAAACTTAGAGAAGCTAGCAAACTAGTCAAGAAGGCAAAGATTCAAAAGGAGGAGGAAATAGCCAATGCAATAAAATGGGGGGATAAGACATTTTTCAGATATATTATGTCAAATCATTTTTATTAGTTTTCCATCAACATAGAACCCACAGCCATACACTATAACAATGAATCATAAGGCATCCAACTCATACAGCACAATACAGCACAGTATAGGATGCAAAGTCAGGGATAACAACAGTAACACTAATAACAGTGATAATAATAGTAATAACAGTGATCATAACAATGATCGTAACAATAATAGCAATAATAATAATAATAAGCGTAATAATAATAATAATAATAATAATAAGCGTAAGCAGGCTTTGGGGCAGAGCGGTGTCGATCAAGGCAGTAAACAATAGACAATAGGCAACCCGCCCAGCAGCAACCCAACCAGGAGATCCACCTACAGCCCACCCCTCACCACATCGGGTAATCCCAATACAACCATAGTGTCTGGGTACTGTAGCCATATAACAGCAGCCCCATAACAGAGAAAACAGGGTATACTCAATGAACCCGCCACCCCCTCTAAAACCCCCAGAACGTCCCCCCTTACAAAGGCCCCCCCCTAGTCCTCCCCAAACCTCCCCCCACCCACTGTCCCCCCCCCTGCCTAGTGTAACACATCCTGAGAGCTCCCCTCCAACACCCACGCCTATAGATCCACTCGTCTCACATACCCACAGTCCACTCACACCCACACCCACACAGATCACACCCCGCAGATCCCATGTTCACCTGGAATGTTAGACTATTAGGAAACCCCATGCCAAATTTTTTTCAAACTCCTCTTGTTTCTTACCTCCCAGAATCTGGGCCGTGCGCCGCTCACAGCCCTGCAAGAGAAATAAACTATTCCGCCACTCCCCAATCCCCGGTGGTTTGTCCTCAACCCAATGTTTGAGTATGCAGTGCTTCGCTATTAGAAAACCCCTATCATAGAGCCTTGTATCATAGGTAGGCATATCTGTACCCAGGCTCACCCCAGAAGCTCTGGGTCCCGGTCGACCCCTGGTACCGAGGGCTCCAAACAAGCACCATTCAGGCGAGAGCGCCCCTCCCACAGGTCTCCAGACCCCTAAGGCTGCATGGACCGCACGCCAGAAGGGGGCGATGCGAGTACATGCCCACAAACGATGCAACAGGGTCCCCCTTTGGGTCCCGCAAAGCTGACACACCTCTGTCGAGAGCACCCCCCATCCTAGCCGCCCAGACATTAGGCACATACGCCCGCCACAGGATCCGATACTGAAGTTCCTGGAACCGAACCGTTTCAGATACCGAACCGAGCCGTTGAAAAGCATCGTGGAGGCCGTCGACATCCAGCTGCACCTCACCATCGCGTTGCCATCTCCGAGCTAGTGTCTCCAATGGGCCCCTATCGCCACCTGGATGCCACTCTTCCCGCAGGGACCGTAAAGTAACCCGCGTATCCTCTCTGGCTATGAAGGCCCACACCCCCTCATGATTAAGCTGTAAGCCATGGCTCTGTTGCAACGCTCGGACCTAGTGCCGCGCCTGTAAATAGAAATAGAACGTAGATGGCACCAGCGAGTATCTCTCCCATAGGGACTGAAAAGAATCGAGCTCTCCCTGTGTTGGCATGCACAATTGTCCCACAAAGTCTAAACCCCCTGACCCCCAGCTCGGTGGGCCCCCAAGTCTCCCAGGCTCAAAATCTCCATTACCACTCAGGGGCAGACAACCCGTAGCGGACCAGCGCACCCCCGTACGCTGACACAGAAATCTCCATGCCTGCCGCAGAGTGCCCAAGTACTGCGATTCTCTCCAGCACCGCGGAAGGGCTTTACTGCCGGAATGTAGCAAAAAGGCCGCATGAAAGGGCTGTGACATCAATTGAACTAGGCTCCGCGGTAGAATAATATCGCGTCCCAAAATCAGATCTCGTAAGGGGCCCAACAAGCTCAGAAAGTTTTCAGATATATTAATGAGAAGAGGAAAGGCAAAAGTGGTATTGTCAGACTCAAGGGTGCAGGGGAGGAATATGTAGAAGCTGATAAGGATAAAGCAGAATTGCTTAACAAATATTTTTGTTCTGTGTTCACAGATGAACTGGGAGCAGGACCTCAGAAAACACCCACAAATAGGAACAGAAGCGAGGGACATCTTGAACAATTTTCAGAAGACTGTGTTCGTGAGAAACTAGCTCAACTTAAAGTAGACAAAGCGATGGGACCGGATGGGATACACCCTAGAATACTGAGGGAACTTGGGGACGTTCTAGCAACTCCACTGACTGACCTTTTCAATGCCTCGTTGGAGTCGGGAGTGGTGCCAAAGGACTGGAGAGAGGCTCATGTGGTGCCTTTACACAAAAGCGGAAGTAAAGATATGGTTGAAAACTACAGGCCGGTTAGTTTAACTTCGGTGGTGAGTAAGTTATTTGAAATGCTGCTGAAAGAGAAAATAGTGAGGTTTCTGGAGTTCAGCGGATTACAGGATCCAAGGCAGCATGGATTCACCAGAGGCAGGTCTTGTCAGACAAATCTGATTGATTTCTTTGACTGGGTGACCAGGGAGTTGGACCGAGGGAGAGCTCTAGATGTGGTGTATTTAGATTTCAGTAAAGCCTTTGACACTGCTCCTCACAGGTGACTTATAAACAAACTGAGCACCCTAGGGATGGACCCTAAAGTTACTGCTTAGGTTAGAAATTGGTTGGGTGGGAGGCGACAAAGAGTACAAAGTAAATGGAGCTCACTCTGAGGAGAAGGATGTTAACAGTGGTGTGCCCCAGGGATCTGTCCTTGGTCCGATTCTTTTTAACATCTTTGTTAGTGATATAGCGGAAGGGCTGTCGGGTAAGGTTTGCCCCTAATTTGGGATAAAACTAAGATTGAACAATTGGAGAACTATTCCTGCTTAGCTAATTTGAGGTTGATTAACTTTTCTAGGTCTTCTGTAGTGTTCACTAGGGATATATTCAAAGCCTATCTGGTGGAATTTCTAGTATCCTTCCTGAGTCACATCCACCTTTGACTTGTTTATATTATATGCCTCTGGCCAAGGAGGACTCTGGAGGAGGGCAGGATACTGATTTACAACAAATTTATAATCTGAATATTTCTGCAATATTGGAAAAGTCAGATTTAGAAACTATAATGCCATCTACATTGTTAGTCACCTTTGCTTTATTTTCTGATCACAAATGACTGTTGAAAATGTTATTCAAAAAAAGGGAATTATTTCTTTGAAGTACTTATGGTCCATATGTTTCCTGATCTTTCTAAGAAGGCTCAGAGAAGGAGGAGAGAAGGAGGAGAGAAGTTATCCTGCTGAGGCTCAGTGTGTTGCAGCTGAGTGCTTTATTTTTTCTTAGGTTTCTATGTAAATGCTTGGTGAAGTTATAGTCAGTTAATTATGTTTTCTTTGAGCCTTCCTAGCTGCTTATGTTTATTAATGCACAAAAAGCTTTGGATCCCTTGGTCCCTTTGGTTTCCGGCTCCAATAATCTGTGAAACTAAACTATTTTGATCATACTCAAACTCAACTGCAGAATTTCATCGACGACCATGCCCCTCCTAGACCCCTTCCAACATGGATTCAAAAGGAACCATGGGGTTGAAACTTTAATAACATCCCTTTTAGACTCAGTGATATTATACACTCAATCACCGACCCAAGGTTATCTACTAATCTTCCTTGACATACCTTCCATCATTGACTCCCTTCCCCATGAACAGCTCCTAGACAGACTACATCACATTGGCCTCAGAGATACTACTCTGAACTGGTTTTGCTCCTACCTGGAACACAGAACACAACAGGTATGCATTGGCAATGAAATCTTTCACCCGTTTACACAAATTCAAGGAGTTCTTCAAGGATCCAGCTTGTCTGCACTCCTCTTCAACATCTTCTCCCAGCCCATTTGCAAAATTCATCAAGACTATGATATCCAATACCAGCTATACGCGGATGATATCATGTTCTTTACCCCATTTAACATAACAATGCCAAACTTTACCAATGTTACCAAATGCTTCACCACAATAAGACTATGGCTCACTCATCACAATCTTGTAATTAACCAAAACAGAAGCTCTCCAAATTTCTTCCAAATCATCCTATATTCCATCGACATCTCTTGTCCTTGGCAACTTCACTATTCCCATAAAGAATCAAGTCAAATATCTTGGCTTAATAATTGAGACCAGAACCTCACCTTCCAAGATCACATAAGGAAAACGATGAACACAATTTATGCCAAAATAAGAACCCTGAGAAACCTCAAACCCTTACTTAAACCCGACTCTTTCCATACTGTTTGCCAAGCCCTTACCACCCCCACCCTTGACTACTGTAACCTCATCTACAAAGGTCTACCTAAACACAGTATCCACCCCCTCCAAATGGCAAAGAATACAATAGCACACTTAATCACTAACACCTCTAGACGAGCCGACATCAACCCAATCCTCCACGGCCTCCAATGGCTGCCCATGTCGTCCAGAATAAAATTTAAAACTATCATATTTATACACAAAGGGGGTCATTCTGAAGCACGAATAGCGGGGATGGACGTCCCAAAGGGCTGCAGGCCCCTGACTAACCTCCCCGCCAGTTGTGCGGGGAAGTTAGTCGGGGACGGGGAAGAGGCGGCCCGGAAGCAGAGAGTGAGCGGGCAGGGAGCGGTCACCAGTCCTGGAGGCTGAGTGTAATATCGTTCCTGTACTTCCAGGGCCAGTGAAATGGGCGGGGAAGTTATTCCACTCTCAGAGTGAAATAACTTCCCTGGACGTTCTTTTTCGGTAGCTACGGAGCACTGAAATAGCTGGGGGATGCAAAAGTTTAATTCCCGCAGCCCAACCCTGGCCTTAGGAGGCTGGATTGTGGGTTGGGCAGTGGAGAATTAACGTTTTTGTTGGCAGCCGGCATCGTGGCATTTAATTGGAGCTATGGCGCCATGGCAACATGACACCATGGCACCGCGGCTCCATTTAAATGCTCTGACTGAGTTAGTCAGGCTTTGCTGTACATGCAGGCCAGGACTGAATCGCAGTCCCATCCTGCACATACAGTGTTATTCGTGATTCTGATCCTGTGGGGCTAGACATGCCCCGTGGGATCATAATTGCGATCAAGATGGATATGGTTGATAATTTTAAAGGCTATAAAGAAAAAAAAGATTGCTTGTTTCAGTCAGCCCTTAAGGAAGGATTAAGAAGGTTGTCCCACTTAATCCTTAATTTTTATTCCCCTCCCCTCCAAACTGCAATAAGATAAAGAGAGTGACACATAGTTAACTGGCAGCATTTATATGTATACAGTAGGTTTGCAAATTGATTGAAATACATATGTAAGTTTCAACCTTACATATGGAGGTTGTGAAATACCAGCTTAAACGTGTATGTGATGGCACTTTCATGTGGAAGTCATCAAGTTCTCCCCATTTTTTCCCCTATGCACATTTGCAAAATAAGAGGGCAGACAGCTCACTTGGAACACCAAGAAATAATCTTCAATGAGATACTATCATCTGCTTCTATGAGTTCTCCATTAAGGAGTATCATGCTCAAGGCATGGGAGAATCAGAAGACTGAGTTGTGCAGAGATCCTTTACCTGCCACACTAAAATTGGAAGAATTAAAGAAATTATCCCGAGGCTTAAGCCAGAAAATATCAGATAACAGTGTAAACTCTTAGCCTAATGTTTACAGTCAGTAGTGGGATGACATCATGAGTACCCATGGTGAAGGAAGCAGTACAGAGATTTTCCTATACAGGGATTTGTGGCATGAATGTAAAGTGAGGTACAATGGCACCCACCCAGAAAGAATAGACAAACTGGCAGTGCATGACTAAGATAGACAATATGCAGTTCTGATGAGAGTGGCAGATCAGGCTACTAAACTGACAGCTGAAGTATGTACAGAGTTGTCTGAGACATCTTGTTTAATGCTGGTACCATCTGAACGTTGGCAGAGGACATCTTCCCACCCAGAATGGAGTAGGAATGGGGGGGGGGGGCACCAGCAGCATGGAAAGCCAACCTCCCCCCCCCTCTTGTTTTGGAGTAAAGAGGTTGTTGAAAGTGAAGTTGGAAATAAAGTTGGAAGCACAGTTGGAGTCCAGGAATTAAGTAGAATCATTGCTTCAAGTTCTTAAAAAAATTGTGACTTGCTTTTGATACTCTGTGTTTTTTGCAGAATTTTGTGGAGGCACTTCCTGATGGTGTGTTGGTGAAGATAAATGTAACATAAGCTTCTTTAGTAGAGTGATAGAAGTATTTATATATGTGGCTTAAATTTTTTTTAAATAATACAAAAAAAGTACTTTTTGTGTGATTATCTAGTAGATTAGTGAGATAAACTGTTATTTAAAGAAGGGAATTTTTGAGACCGGTGATGCATGAAGCTTTAATCCCCTATGGTGATTTGTTTTATCACATAGTAGTAGGTGTATTAATCTGAGGTCTCTTTCTCCAGTAAAAAAGGTTTAGTTTACCTTAGAAGTGTGGGAGTGTGTTAAGATAAAGTATATTTAACGGAATTGTAAGTCTAAGGCTGTTTTGCATCAACACATTTGTATCATCTGTTTTCACGGGTAGTTTGTATGAGCACCACACCGTCAGTGTGAGGAGCAGCTTCGGGGATGCACGTTTTAACTGAGGAGGTATGGCTGCACGGAGACAGACAGCATCGGATATGTACATCTTTTCGGAATTCACCAAGGGCAGGGACGTCCAGGCTGCTTGCTGCATATATGGCCTAGATTGGCCACTGTTGGAAACAGAATACTGGGCTTGATGGACCTTGGTCTGACCAGTATGGCATATCTTATGTTCTTATGTTCTTATGCATGTGCCGGGCTTTGTATGTGCCATGCCGGAAACGTCTATGTCCTTGATTCTGGAAGTGCAGACGTGTCTACATCCGCGGTTGTGAAATTGGGTTTAAATCTGGCCTGTCTTTGATGTGTGTGTGCATATTATGGAATTGGGCTCCGCAAGGATTAGTTTGGAAGCCCTATTAGTGCTTTGAACATCCGAAAACGGACATAGAGATGTCCAAAGCACAGAGACATTCCCGGAGCCATTTTAGAAAGTGGTTTCAAAGACGTCCCCAGTATGAGAATATCCAAGTAGGAATGGGGACATAGTATCAGGGCCAGCTCAAGGAGATGAGGCACCCTCATCCCTTGTGCCCCACCCCCTGCCTGCAGTGCCCACCCCTGATGCCGATTTCCTGCTCCAGGCACAAAGAGGCACTGGAAAAGTGCTTTTTATTTTGTTAGCCAAACATCCAGAATGTATGGAAAAGGAGGTACACTCATATCCCCTATATCTTCCATGTTAACAACAAACACTGATGTCCCTATATGAAAATCAGCATGTGATAGATGTCACTGCCCCAACGTTTTGAAGTAAGGTCGTTTATGTGGATGCTGGCACGGGCGTCCACATTGGGGACATCTATGTTTTATAATCATGCTGAAACAGACATCCCTGGTGTTTTTCTACATCATCCCAGGACTCCTCTTCAGCCACCAATAACACCAGCCTGCTCCCCTGAGCAATCGGGGTGGAGCGGAGGCCCGAGGCAGAGTCCTGCCTCCCGTGGCCCTTTAAAAGAAGGGTGCCATCGTCCCAGGACTCCTCTTCAGCCGCCGATAACACCAACCTGCTCCCCCGAGCGATCGGGGTGGAGCGGGGGCCCGAGGCAGAGTCCCACCTCCCGCGGCCCTTTAAAAGAAGGGCACCATTGGGGCGCCCCTGCGCCTGGTGGGCCCGCGTCTGAGGGCCTCACCAGAGAGCCCTTTCGCGTGGCCCTTATGTGGGAGCCCTCTCCCTGGAGCACTCATGTGTTCTTCCTCCTCTTTCACCACGCTTGTATAAAATACATGCTGCTTAGCCCCACTCCTGGCATTGATCTTACTTCCCATCGCCTGCATAGAACTTGCTTCCCATCGCCTGCTCAGATCTTGCTACCCATTGTTTGCATAGAACCTGCTTCCCATTGCCTGCTCAGAACTTGCTACACATTGTTTGCTTAGAACTTGCTTCCCATTGCCTGCTCAGAACTTGCTACCCATCGTTTGCATGGAACGTGCTACCCATTGTTGGCATGGAACGTCTACCCATTGTTGGCATGGAACGTCTACCCATTGTCAGCATAGAACGTGCTACCCATTGTTTGCATAGAACGTGCTACCCATTGTCTGCATAGAACGTGCTACCCATTGCTTGCATTGAACCTGTTACTCATTGTTGCATTGACCTTGCTTCCCATTGCCTGCACAGTACTTGCTACACATTGGTTGCAAAAAACTTACTACCCATTGCCATGGCCCCATATCACATTGTCCTTCTCTTCCTCATCCTCCCCAACTGCCTCCCCTCCTACCAACATCCTCCTTCCTCATCCCCCCTCCCTCCCTCTTCCTCTTCCCCCTACCCCCTCTTCTTCTTCCCCCTACCCCCTCTTCCTCCCTCACTTCCCCCTCTACCTTCCTCATTTCTCCCTCCATTCTGTCCTCTAGCCTAGCTTCTGCTCTTGAGCTTCATCACACCCTCCCCCGCATTCAACCAGCCCCTCTCTCCTTAAGGCAACCCCACCCTCGCTTCCGCCGTTCTGCCTCCACTTTACCATGCTCTCTACTACTCCTTCTTCTTCTCTCATCAGGTAATATCAACCCCAACCCTGGCCCCCCTCGATTTCTTTCTCACTCTAAAAAGAGTTCCTCACGTACCTTATCCAACCCGCTCCTCTCCCCCTCCGCCCTTCCTCACTCGTGCTCCAATCACTCATCCAGAAATAACAACCCCAACACTATCTCCAAAAAGAGATCCTCGCATAACCTATCTGATACCACCAACACCACTCCTCATTCACCCCCCACTTCCCCTCCCTCATGTCCCTCTTGGAGGGCACACACATCCAGATATACCCACCCACACCCTAGCCCCTCTTAATCTCTGCGCTACTCTAGAAATAGAGCCTCATGTTACTCTGGAAAGAAATCCTTGCGTAACCTATCCAACCTTATCTATATCCCTCTCCTTTCCCCCTCCACTCTCCCGTTTTCATGTGCCCTATGGAATGCATGCTCAGTCTTTAACAAACTTCCTTTTACCCACGATCTCTTTATCTCTAATGCGTTACACCTTCTTGCCCTAACTGAGACCTGGCTTTACCCAGACAACACCGCATCCATTGCTGCTCTCTGCCAAGGGGGCTACCAATTCTCCCATACACCTCGATCTACTGGTCGTGGTGGCGGTGTTGGCCTCCTACTTTCTCCTTCCTGCCAATTCCAACCCCTCCTGCTACCTCAGTCACACTCCTCCCTCTCTTTTGAAGTCTACTCCATTCGCCTCCTCATACCACTTCCCCTCCGAGTAGCTGTTATTTATCGCCTACCCGACAAATCCAAATCAACCTTCCTCACTGACTTTAACTCCTGGCTTTCCACCTTTCTAGATCCCTCTTCTCCCACTCTTATTCTTGGCGATTTCAACATTCACGTTGACAACCCCTCCGACTCCCATGCCTTAAAGTTCCTCGCCCTCACCTCCTCGTTCGACCTCCAACTTTGCTCCACTGCCCCCTCCCACCTACACGGCCACTGCCTCGACCAAATACTCTTCTCTAATTCCTCTCCCTCAAACCTCCGCAACTCAATCCTTCCCTCATGAGATTGCAGACCTGCTATCAGTAATATGTGAACTATCATTAAAATCATCTGTAATACCTGAAGATTGGAGGATCGCCAATGTAACACCAATTTTTAAAAAGGGTTCCAGGGGTGATCCGGGAAACTACAGACCGGTGAGCCTGACGTCAGTACCAGGAAAAATGGTAGAAACCATCATAAAGAATAAAATTACTCAGCATGTAGATAGTCACAACCTAATGGGAGATAGCCAACATGGCTTTAGACAAGGAAGATCTTGTCTTACTAATCTGTTATGTTTTTTTGAAGGAGTGAATAAACAGGTGGACAAAGGTGAGTCGGTTGATATTGTGTATCTGGACTTTCAGAAAGCCTTTGACAAGGTCCCTCATCAGAGACTTTTGGCAAAACTAAAGAGTCATGGGATAGGAGGCAGTGTACTATTGTGGATCAGGAACTGGTTAAAAGATAGAAAGCAGAGGGTAGGGCTAAATGGCCAATTTTCCCAATGGAGAAAGGTGAATAGTGGTGTACCCCAGGGATCTGTGCTGGGTCCACTGCTTTTTGACATATTCATAAATGACCTGGAAAGTGGAATAACGAGTGAGGTTATCAAATTTGCAGATGACACAAAACTATTTAAAGTTGTTAAAACCCAAGAGGATTGTGAAAAATTGCAAGAGGATCTTGATAAATTGGAAGACTGGGCATCAAAATGGCAGATGAAATTTAATGTGGACAAGTGCAAGGTTATGCACCTAGGGAAGAACAACCCAAACTATGGTTACACGATGCAAGGTTCCACATTAGGAACCACCACCCAGGAAAAAGATTTAAGCGTCATTGTGGATACCATGTTAAAACCCTCGGCCCAGTGTGCAGCGGCGGCCAAGAGAGCAAATAGAATGCTAGGTATGATAAGGAAAGGAATGGAAAATAAAACAAAAGATATTATAATGCCTCTATATCGTTCCATGGTGAGACCGCACCTTGAATATTGTGTGCAATTCTGGTCGCCGTATCTTAAAAAGGATATAGCGATTTTAGAAAAGGTTCAGAGAAGAGCCACCAAAATGGTAAAGGGGATGGAAGGATACTCCTATGAAGAAAGGCTAAAAAGGTTAGGGCTCTTTAACCTGGAAAAGAGACGGCTGAGGGGAGATATGATAGAAGTCTATAAATTAATTAACGGAGTGGAACGGGTAAACGTAGATCGATTGTTTACGTTATCAGAATATAGAAAGACTAGGGGACATGCAATGAAGCTACAGGGTAAACTATTTAAGACTAACAAAAGAAAATATTTTTCACTCAACGTGTAATCAAACTCTGGAATTTGTTACCGGAGGATGTAGTAAAGGCTGTTAGTGTAGCTGGGTTTAAAAAAGGTTTGGACAAGTTCCTGGAGGAAAGGTCCATAAACCATTATTAAGAAGTGACCGAAGATATCAATGCTTGACCCAGTACAAGCATTGTGGAAATTGTGTCTCTTGGGGAAACTGCTAGGTACATATGACCTAGATTGGCCACTGTTGGAAACAGAATACTGGGCTTGATGGAACTTGGTCTGACCCAGTATGGCATATCTTATGTTCTTATGTTCATCTGACCATCACCTTTTAACCTTTACTCTTCAGCTCTCGCTGTCTCAACCTCGTCCTGTCTCCTCTGACCTATTTAGAAACCTCCATAATATTGACCCCCTGACTCTGTCCTCCACCATCTCCCCATCTCTGTCCTCCATTATGTCCTCCCAGTCCGTCGACGAGGCAGTATCCTCTTATAACACTACACTATCCTCAGCTCTTAACACTCTTGCCCCACCCACCCCATATCCTGTCAATCTGCTCCCCAGCCCTGGCTTTCGCTCACAACCCGCTATCTACGCACCTGTACCCATTCTGCTGAACGTGCTTGGTCCAAATCCCGCTTCCCGGAGGACCTTCTACACTTCAAATTCATGCTTGGCTCCTTCCAGTCAGCCATAGCATTTGCCAAGCAAGAATACTCCATCCATCTGACCAACTCCCTTGCCTCTGATTCTCGCCGTCTCTTTAATGTGCTCAACTCTCTCCTCATGGTCCCCCCGCCCCCGGTCCCGCCCTCCCTATCTGCCCAAACCTTAGCCGACTACTTCCATGACAAAATCCACAAGATTATCCTCCAATTCCCCACCCCCCTTCCCCAATTCTCCCCCCCCATCCATACGTCCTCTGATACCCTCTCTTCTGATACCCTATCCTTCTTCCCTACAATCTTTGAAGAAATCGCACTCCTTCTTGCCTCCTCCAAACCCACCACCTGTTCCTACGACCCTATCCCCACCCATCTCCTACACCCCATCTCCCCTACCATTGTCCCCCGCATCTCTCATATCCTCAACCTTTCACTCTCCACTGTAACGGTCCCCGTAGACTTCAAACATTCTGTTGTCACACCCCTCCTCAAGAAACCCTCACTCGATCCCACATGTCCTTCTAACTATCGACCCATCTTCCTCCTTCCCTTCATATTTAACTACTTGAATGAGCAGTCCACTGCCGCTGCCTTGACTTCTTTACCTCCCAGGATCTCCTGGACCCACTACAATCCGGCTTCCATCCCCTACACGCCACTGAAACGGCTCTCACAAAACTCTCCAATGACCTATTCCTGGCTAAATCTAAGGGCCTCTACTCTATCCTCATCCTTCTTGACCTCTCCGCTGCCTTTGACACCATTGACCACAATATCCTCCTCACCACCCTCTCCTTGCTTGGCTTCAAAGACTCCGTACTATCCTGGTTCTCCTACCTCTCCCATAGCTCCTTCAGTGTATGCTCCAGAGGCTCCTCCTCCTCTCCTACCCCGCTCCATGTTGGTGCACCCCAGGGGATCCGTCCTGGGCCCCCTCCTTTTTTCTCTCTATACCCAAGGCCTTGGTGCGCTTATCTCCTCCCATGGCTTTCAGTACCATCTCTATGCCGATGACTCCCAAATCTACCTCTCTACACCTAAATATTTCCCCATCAACCCAGTCCAAGATCTCTGCCTGCCTTTCCGACATTGTTGCCTGGATGTCTCATCGTCGATTGAAATTGAACATGGCCAAGACTGAACTCCTTGTCTTTCCCTCCAACACCTCCCTTCCTCTTCCCCCTTTTTCAGTCTATGTGGACGGATCTACTATCCTTCCTGTTCCCTCTGCCCGCAATCTGGGGGTCATTTTTGACACCTCTCTCCCCTTCTCCATACATATCCAGCTCTTAGCTAAGACCTGCTGCTTATTTCTATATAACATTAGCAAAATCTGCCACTTCCTCTCTGAACACACTACTAAGACTCTTATCCATTCCTTAATCACCTCTCGCCTTGACTATTGCAACCTACTCCTTGCTGGTCTCCCTGTGAGCCATCTCCTCCCCCTTCAATCTATACAAAATAACGCTGCTCGACTTATCTTCCACCAGTCTCACCATGCCCACATTACTCCCCTTCTCATATCGCTTCACTGGCTCCCTATCCAATCCCACATCCAATTCAAACTTCTCCTACTGACTTATAAATGCATTCACTCTGCGGCCCCTCAATACCTTTCATCTCTTATCTCTCCCTACACCCCCTCTCGGGAACTGCGCTCCACTACCAAATTACTTCTATCCAGGCCTGTCACCCGCACCGCTAACTCCCGACTTCACTCCTTTCACCTGCTCCTTACGCCTGGAACAGCCTACCCATGTCTATACGCCAGGCTCCCTCCCTGGCCCTCTTCAAATCCAGGTTGAAGACCCACCTCTTCACCGTCGCTTTCAGATCCTGACTTCTATCCCTATCTTATCCTAACCAATTTCACTTTTCATGACCAAATTGTATAGACCATACTGTGCCTTGTACCAAATTGACTAATGTTTTGTTTTATTGTGACTAGATTGTAAGCTCCGATGAGCATGATTTTGATGGGCAGGGACTGTCTCTTGTATGCTAGCTGCCTCTTGTAGGTTAGCTGTACAGCGCTGCGTGCAGAGCGCTATACAAGTACTAAGAAGTAGTAGTAGTAGGAGGATAGAAGCAGAGAACGGAGTTCGTGATTCTGATCTCACGGGGCACTTCCAGCCCCACGGGATCCCAAATCGCGAACAGCACTGTACAGCGCTAGCCTGGCTAACTCAGCCAGGGCTTTTAAATGGAGCCATGGTGCCATGGCACCGTGGCTCCATTTAAAAGCCGCAATGTGAGCCACTGACCCAAAATGTTAATTCCATGCAGCCAGACCCCGATCCGGCCTCCTAAGGCCAGGGTCGGGCTGCATGGGATTAACTTCGCCCTCCCCCAGCCCCTTCTGTGCACCAAACTGATGAAAAACAAATGTCCAGGGAGATTATTCTATCCCAGGAGTGGAATAACCTCCCCAGTCAATTCACCGGCCCTGGATGTACAGGGCCAACATTAGAATCAGCACTGTACGTCCATGGCCGGTGACCGCCCACTGCCTTCCCATTTTCCACCCCCGGGCCGCCTCTTCCCCACCCCTGACTAACTTCCCTGTACAACTGGTGGGGAAGTTTTTCGGGGGCCTGCAGCAGCACGAATAGCGGGATGGACGACCCATTGGAACGTCCATCCCCACTATTCATGGTTCGGAATAACTCCCTTTGTGAAAAAGGAAGTATCTCAATCTGCTGCAGGGAAAGCAGCTGTGCTGTAGGAAAATATAGCCAGTAGTTTTTGGACAAGATGTTTTTGTCACTTTCCCCAGATATACCATCTGAAATAGCAAATCGGCACAGTTTACTACAGCTATGTTTGCTAATTTTACCACGATTTAGAACAAAAGGAAGGTAAAGTGGCCAAAATTACTCCCACAAAGCTGAGCAGTTTTGTCAAGAAAGCTTTTGGAGAAATTCCAGACCTGTGAATGTGTAAATATCAGTGCATGAAAGAGATCTGAGAGATAAATAGCAAAGACAAGGTGAACAAGTGTATGACCCCTCGTAGGCCAGTTGCCGGCTAGAGAAGGAGGTGAGGTTTTATTAACTTTGAACATTTTATTGATATTTATTTATTTATTTATTACAGTTTCTTATATACCGTGCTATTTAGAATCAGCGCGGTTTACATCATAACAAAACGACCATAACGACAAACTGTCAGGTTTTACATTGAACAGGAGTACAAACTTGGATAACTGGGTTAACTATATACATAAACTATCTACACTGCAGTGTGAGGGCATTTCTAGATTGGGTCATTTCTTGGAGGGGATTACCAGTCCTAACCCCATATTCATGTAGAAACATAACATTCATGTTCCCTGTAAAATCTCCAAGTTATAATGCCCTGTTCAATGTAATTTCAGTTTGTTCAATGTAAACCGCCTTGATATCATGAAAGGCGGTACATAAAAAATGTTAGATAAATTCTGTGTATAGTTATATTGCAAAAGGAGGAAAAAAAGATACATGATAATACATCAAAAAAGAAAAAATGACAAATGTACAATTATGATTTTATTTTGAATGCCTCACCAGCCCGATCAAAAGTAGAGGGGGAGTACTCCAGCCCCAAAGACCATTATAGACCAAGGATACCCCAAATAAGACCTGGGGAGGACCTTGAGGGGGAGGGGGGTCAGCATTTGAGCATTTTTTCAGGGGAGTCTGTTTGGTGCGGTCTGAGAATGTGCTTTCTGGAGGGGGATACTGAAGGGAGGTGCTCTACGAGGGGTTGTGCTTAGCCAGGGGGAATACTGATCACTAGTAGTGATATTGGGGGCAGGGCCAACCCGTCCATTGAGCGAGAATGTATTTTGCACAGGGTCCCGTGTTTCAGGGGGCCCCACGCAAAGAACATTCTGCTTTAAAAGTACATTTTAAAATTGAAAAAAAAAGCTGGCTGCTGCCGCTGCCGCCACAGCAGCAGCAGAATTGAGTGTCCCACGGGGCCCCCCCTGCCCCAGTCCCTCCCCGCGTTGGCTTTCAGAGCCGCAAAGGGAGAGTTTCCCTTTCGCGGCTCTGTTAAGCCCACCGGGGCTGATGGAAACTTTCCCATCAGCCCCGGCAGTCTTAACAGAGCCGCGAGGTAGAAACTCTCCTTTCGCGGCTCTGAAAATGGCACGGATAGGGACTGAGGCAAGGAGGGAGTGCTCTGCCGGGCAGGGGGGTCCCCGTGGGACACTCAATTCTGCTGCGGTAGCAGCCAGCTTTTATTTTTATTTTAAAGTTTCCCTGGGCTGTTGGGGGGGGGGGTTAGGACTGGAAATGGGCTGATGGGGGGGGTTAGGACTTGAGGTGGACTGATGGGGTTAGGACTGGTAATGGGCTGTGGGCTGATGGGGGGGTTAGGACTGGTAATGGGCTAGGGGGGGACCAAGTCTGGAATAGGGTGATGGGGGGTTAAGTCTGGTAATGGGCTATGGGGGGGGCTAAGACTGGAAATGGGCTGATGGGGTTAGGACTGGTAAAGGGCTATGGGGGGGACTAGGACTGGTAATGGGTTTGGGGGGGCTGCTAAGACTGGAAATGGGCTGAGTGGAAGGGGAGGCTTGAACTGCAAATAGCTTATGGGGAGGGGGGCTTGGAATGGAAATGGGCTGAAGGAAAGCGGGAGGCTTGAACTGCAAATAGCTGATGGGGAGGGGGGCTTGGAATGGAAATGGGCTGTGAGTGGAGGGAGCTAGGACAGGAAATGGGCTGATGGAGGGGCTAGGATAGGACTGGAAATTGGGTGTTGGGGGAGCTAAGATTGGAAATGGGCTGTGGTGGGGGCTTGAATTGAAATGGACTCATGGAGGTGGTAGAACTGGAAGTAGGCTCAGGGGGGCTTGTATTGGAAATGGGCTGAAGTGGAGGGGAGCTAGGATTTGACATGGGCTGATGGTGGGGCTAGGAAAGGACTAGAAATGGGCTGATGGGGGGCTGGGATTGGAAATGAGCTGATGGAGGGACTCGGATAGGACTGGAAATGGATGGGGGAGCTGGGACTGGAAATGGGCTGATGGTGGGACAAGGATAGGACTGGAAATGGGCTGATGGGGGGCTAGGACTGGAATTGGGCTGATGCGGGGACTAGAAGGGAGTGGATGATGGATGGGGCTGGAACTAGAAGGGAGCTGATGTTGGGGGAGGATTAGAATGGGATGGGGCTGGGAGAGTGAAATGGAGAGGGAAAAAATATTTTGTGTGGGAGGGAAGAAAAATCTACAATTGGCCGGGTATTGGGAGAGTAAGTGGGGATTGAGGATGGAGGAGTAAAATTTGAGTGGATGAAATAGGAATGAGGAAAGAGCAAAAGGAGAAAGATTAGTATGTTAAAGCAGATGTAGAGAGAATGGAAAAAAACTAGAAAAGAGAAGAAAGGACAAATGGACAGCAGACGATGGAGAGTTAGCAGAAGACATGAAGAAATCAGAAGAAAGTGGATGGAGCAATTGCAACTGAAAAAAAATGCACAAAAGTTACAAAGATATCTCTTTATTTTGAATTTATTAACTGGAATATGTCAGCTCTGGGAAATGTGCATCATTAACGTCTGCACTTTGTTTAGTACAAGAGGAAATTAATTTATAGTTTTATTTCTACAGTGTTGTTGTACATTCCAAGTTTGGCTTTGGGGTTCCCAGTTTAATTATTGTCTTCCTGTTTCTAAATTGTGATTCCTTGTTTGGTGATGGTCTATGTTCTGCATGTGTAACTGAGCTGAGGTATTCTGTTTATGTAATTTCTATTTGACATTGCCACTTGTTCTCTTTCCCCACTAGGTCATGTATTGTTATTCTCTGAAATGTATTGGTTTAATATTTGCAGTGCTACCTTTTGATAGGCAGAGTATGGTACTTTGTGAGTTCTGGTAGTGCTGTTAAGATACAGCGGGTTTGCTATGGGTTCTAAATGTGCAGTGTTTGTAGTAGTTTCTATGTGCCTGGCGGTTGGCACTGGATTATAGTAATGTAGAAATCTCTTAGTCTTTCTTTATCCATGCACTCATTAAGAGGCATGTTTACTAAAAGTTAGTGTATGGTAACATTATGCAAATGTTTATGCAAATGAGACCCCTTATATAAATGAGGCCCACACCGAGTCTCCGCACATGGCCCCGCACCCGCCTTGGGCCGCCCCTGATTTGGGGGGGGGATGCTCAGGAGGAGTTGAGATAATGGTAGTTTTGTGCCAGGGGAGGGGGATCTGAAAGGGGTGGTTTAACATCACGGCCACTGTCACTTGCCTTTGTGGTGCCAGACTGGCCCTACTTGCAGTGACAGGGAATGCCGCTCCCAGACGGTAAGCGTCTGCTCTGTGTGTTAAATGTAGGGCAGATGGTGGGCTTGCCCCCTGCATTTACCACATAGGTTTCACATTTATTGCACCTTAACATTTACAGTTAAGGTCCCTAAATTAAACATTGAATGAATCAAGAAAATTCAGTCCTTGAAGAATGAAAATAACTCACCAGTTCTTACACTGGGTTGTAGTTAGGGATTCTTTAAAAAATATTTCAGCTCTTCCGGCTCATAACACACATTGTTGAAAAATAATTTTACGCTTACAATGGTAATTCAAAGAAGACAGTACATCCAAGTTATTAACCCGAGATTTTATGGACAAAACATGCTTAGCACACTCTGTATTCCTTTATAAATGTCTAGAAAAATATGAATAATTTGTCAAATAAATTCTTGGACAAATTTTACCCAAGCAAGGGCGCCTATTTAGGAGAGTCCATCCAGGGCCGGCTTATCCACTAGGTAAACTAGGCGGTCGCTTAGGGCAGCAAACCCTGGCGGGTAGCATCACTAACACCCCACCCAGGATGTGGCAGCTGAACTGCCACTTCAGCACCATGGCAGGCTTTACAATGCCTGTGCGTGTGCAGTTCCGGCCTGCCAATCCTTCCCCCTCCAAGAAATTTCTATTGGAGGGGGGACAAGGTCAGCAGGCCTTAGGCATGCATGCGAATGGGCACTTTAAGGCCTGACACAGCACTGAAGCAGTTCAGCCGCCACCACTTCAGCCCGGGGGGGGGGGGGGGGGGGTGGCACGGCATGCTTGGTTGTGCTAATGCAAGATGAGAGATGGCAGCAGGGCCAAAGGGAATCAAACTAATATCTTTGAATGTCAAGGGCATACAGAATCCTATAAAGAGGAAAAAGATTCTGACATATGGCAGGAAACAGCAAGCGGATGTTTTTTTAATACAGGAAACACATTTGAACACCCTGGAAACCAAGAAGTTGGGAGGGGGATATTATGAATTAGTTGGGCACGCCCCGGCAGTTCACAAGAAAAATGGGGTTGCTATTCTAGTTCGGAGGTCATTGGGGGCAAAGGTCGAATTTACTAGAAATGATTTGGAAGGAAGATGGGCTAAGACAAGGCTAATTAACACAGGTACACTACCAAAAAACTGCCTCCAGTTTTGCAACTGATTCCTATAGATTTTGGGGTGCTGAATCCAGGAAAAATAGCCAAAATGTTCCATCACGTCACGTTTTCTTGCAAAATTAGATTTCTTACCCATATAAGGAATGTTCACATAATTTCTTTTTAGCCGACTGCAGTTTATTTTCTTGGCCCAAAATAGAGGTTGTAATGGTTAACTAACTAGAAACACTCCCTCATGATATTTTAGAGTGTTTTGTATTCATTTTATACATTAACAGGACAACTGGGAGGCGGGGGGCTAAATCCAGTACTCGCGCTGGCGCATGTTCTTTCCTGTTCGCCTCGTCTCGTTCGCTCGCTCAAACACGGTGGTTGCGACATGAACGTTCCTGTCAAATTTCAGTTTCTTGCAAGTTCATTATTACCTTTTGTTTGCTCAGTCGTAATCCAGCTTTATTCCGAAGTGGTTCACTACAGTTGTAGTTTGCAGTGCTGTGTATTTGTGATGGCTCACAGAGCCAGAGGTTGCGTCAACTCTCCGGACAGTTTCTGTTTTATTTGTGGGGAATATACCGTGAAAAAGCGGCAGAGGAACATTTCTGCATTTATTAAAAAAGTATATTTCGCCTATTTCGGTTTGAAGTTAGGCGATCAAGACAAACCGTGGGCTCTTCACAAAGTGTGCAAGACATGTGAGGAAGATCTACGCTTATGGATGAAAGGTAAAAAAACAAGCATTTCGTTTCGGAATACCTATGATGTGGCGTGAACAAAGAGACCACAGCAGTGACTGCTATTTTTGCTCTTGCATTGTGAAGGGATACAACTTAAAAAATAAGAACGTAATAAGTTACCCCAACCTTCCCTCAGCAATTAGGCCTATGCCTCATAGCAACGAAGTACCTGTGCCTGAACCACCAAAATCTTTGGATCATATTTGTGTGGACGGTTCTGATCATGATGAGACTCATCAGATGGCTTTTCCCGATGAGTCCAGTACTTCCGAGTTTGAAACGGAACCAGATCCGAAACCTGAACTTTTCTCTCAAGCTGAATTGAATGATTTAGTCCGGGATTTAGGACTCCCAAAAGATGCTGCCCAACTGCTAGGTTCTCGGCTTAAACAGAAAAATCTATTGTCACCAGGAACAACTTTTTATTGGTACCGCAACCGCGAGACACAATTTTTGAAGTATTTCAGCAAAGAGGAAGATTTGGTATTTTGCAACGATATATACGGAGTGATGGAAAAGTTTAAACTCAAGTATGATCCTGCTGAATGGTGGCTGTTCATTGATTCGTCAAAAGACAGCATAAAAGGTGTTCTTCTTCATAATGGCAACACATTCGCTTCAGTTCCTATTGCTCACTCTGTTATTCTCCAAGAAAAATACGAGAATTTGGCCCTGATTCTTCAGAAGATTCGTTATGATGAGCATAAGTGGATGATTTGTGGAGACTTTAAAATTCTATCCATGCTATTAGGGCAGCAATCCGGTTTCACCAAATATCCCTGCTTCCTTTGCTTGTGGGATAGCCGGGCCCGCGACCTACACTGGGGGAAAAAAGACTGGCCAATTCGGGCGTATTTGAGACCCGGTGAGAAAAATGTTCTTCATGATAGCTTGGTACCTCGTGATAAAATTCTATTACCACCTCTCCACATTAAGTTGGGTCTCATTAAGCAATTCATCAAGTCCCTTCCAAAAGATGGTGAGTGCTTTCGGTACCTTTGCTCAAAGTTCCCCCGACTTTCTGAAGCAAAGCTAAAGGAAGGAGTGTTTGTTGGCCCTGATATAAGGAAACTCATTTCAGATGGAGCATTCGCTGAAACGATGTCTGAGAAGGAAAAAGAAGCCTGGGATTCCTTCAAGGATGTTGTTCTCAAATTCTTGGGGAACAGGCGGGATGAGAACTATAAGGATATTGTTGCCAGGATGCTCAATGCCTTCAAAGAACAAGGCTGTAACATGAGCCTGAAAGTCCATTTCTTGCACTCCCATGTGAATTACTTTCCCGAAAACTTGGGGGCGTACAGTGAAGAACAAGGTGAAAGGTTTCACCAGGACATCAAGGACGCAGAGAGAAGGTACCAAGGAAGATGGAACACCACTATGATGGCTGATTTCTGCTGGTTGCTGCTGCGGAAAACCCCAGATGAAAAATACGCCAAGCAGCGCACCAAGAGAAGCATTCGGGGGAAGAAGAAAAGGGCCCACCAGGAGATTGATTGACCCAAGAATGACTTTAAAATCTAAACTGTGTTGACAAATATCGTGTTTTTACTAAACTTTGAAATAAAAATTTGCTAGTTATTACCACAGTGTCGGATCTCATTTATTAGAATTTTATTTTCACACCATCGGGTGTTTGTCTTCATGTATTGCAATGGTGCGGTTTGCGTTTTCTATTCTTACATACATACCTGTACAACATTTTTTGCACATTTCTTTGCTTTGCTTTGTGTCTAACCTCGCTCTTATATGCTCAATGTTTGTGCACATGTATGTGGCTGTTTTAAGTGCAGACAATTTTGCTACCATCACAGTGTGTTTTGTTGACATTACTCTATTCTTATGTGCTGCCTTGTTACAATTTTCTTTATTCTTATTTGAATAACTACTAAACAATTAGTATAAAGAATTCATCCAAGAAACTTTTATCTCGATCGCACTCAATCTGAAACGTTCACCTCAAACTGCTAACCCAATGTAGCAAAAAATCTGTACGTGATGGAGCAAATTGGTTACCAGATTTGGATTCAGCGCACCAAAAAACGTAAAAATCAATCGAAACATTAGAGGCAGTTTAAAAAAATTTTTTTTTAGTGTACCTGTGTTATTAATGATTCGAAAGTAGTATTATTTAATATATATGCCCCAAACAGTTATGTTCCATGACTTTGTTAGCGAGGTCAAGATGTTCAAATATGTGCATTGAAAATTAATAATTAATAAAATATCAGGGAGGAAACGATATGCTAAAAGTTCTGGAGTGTCGGCCTGTTCTGGTGCGTGTTCGAAAGTCATAACATTGTACATACCTTATAACAAAGTAAATTTCGGTTTTACATCAATCACTGTTTACAGTTTTACTCCAAAATTACAAAACAATAAACACACGATGACGTCATGTAATGACATTACATATTGCACGTATTTAACAAATAAGTAACTTCAAATAAATTTACATCTGCATTTCATGCTAAACGCAGTCGTCATGATAAAGCGTCAATTGGGATTTCTAGGTAAAATGCCTTTTGGTGCTTCTAGTGTTAAAGTGAGTAAACAGATAGAAAAGGCGATGGCAAAATCCAGAAGAATGCTTGGGTGCATAGAGAGAGGAATGGCCAGCAGAAAAATGGAGGCAATAGTGCCTCTGAATAAGTCTTTGGTGAGACCTCATTTGGAGTATGACGCAAATGTATCTTCAAAGTTGTATACCAGCGCCACTGCTAGAACCATGTCAGTCATGTTCCATGACTTTGTTAGCAAGGTCAAGATGTTCAAATATGTGCATCAAAAATTAATGACTGATGCACCAACTAGCGGGAAAATGAATTTATACCTAGAAGCCCCAAAGTGCATCAATTGACGCACTCAATTGTTTTGGATGCGTCAATTGACGCATTTTGGGGCTTCTAGGTATAAATTCATGCTCCCACTAGGTGGCACATCTCAATCACTGTTTACAGTTTTACTCCAACATTACAAACAATAAACACACGATGACATGTAATGATGTCACATACTGCACGTATTTAACAAATAAGTAACTTCACATTAATTCACATCTGCATTTTATGCTAAACGCAGTCATCGTGATAATGCGTCACTTGATGCACTTTGGGGTTTCTAGGTAAAATTCCTTTTTGGGGCTTCGTGTTAAATACCTCCATGTCAAAAATGCACAGGAGGAGAGTCTCTTTCAATTGAAAGTAAGCTCTGCAAAGAGGGGACATAGGATGAGGGTGAAAGGGGATAGATTCAGGATTATTATGTGGAAATATTTCTTTATGGAAAAAGTGATAGATGTATGGAATAGTCTCCCATTGGAGGTAATAGAGGTACAGTAAGGACAGTATCTGAATTCAAGAAAGCATGGGACAAACATAGGAGATCTCTAAAGGAAAAAAGGACTATAGTGGTCGATATGGAAGGGTAGATGGATGGACTATGTGGACTTTTTCTGACATCATCTTTTTATGTTTCTAATATTGTAGTGCATTGTATGTAGATCTGCCTAAAAAAGAATTGCAATGCCTACAGTGTATTCAAAATGTGGCTGCTGAGCTAGTAGTCAAGGCTAGCCTCAGAGATAGAGCTTCCCCTATCTTGGCATCTCTTGAAGCATTCTCAATTTAAGCTCCTCATTTTAGGGTTTAAGGGTTTTCATCAGATAGACCCAAAATATTTGATGCACAAATTACAAAAGTATAAACCAAATTGTATTTTACACTGTCAGGACAATAGGCGTTTAGGTTAGGTGCTTAAGACTGAGCAGGGGACAGTATCTTTTATGGCTAAGTTCCACATCTATGGAACTTACTGCCTTTCTGTGCCTAGAAAATGAGCTGAGTAGGTTTCAATGCAATCTAAGAACATATTTATTCTCAGCATTCAGCTCTGATGCATAGAGTACGATGGAAGTCAAAAAATTGTAATATCGTGAGAAAGATGAAGCAGCTACTGTAATTATTTAATTTTGTTAGCTGGAATGTAATAAGGTGTTGTGGGAAAACTGAAGATGCTGCTGCTCTTCTAATTTTATTGCACTTTATTGTGTTTTATCATTATTATTTTATTGTTTTCGGTCGTATTGTATCACTTTATGAACATAGTAGTTCTAACCTGCGTTAAACTTTGTATAAAGACAGGCTAAATACTCAAACACATGAAATTGCTATTGCGCAATAATGTGCACTATTGACAATATTGGCCTTGAAATAAAAAAAAAGAAAATAAGAAAAACCTGAGTAAAATGAAAAACCTCAAACAACATGGGAAACCAAATTAAAGTTTTGAGCTGCACACCCTAAGTGATAATTAGATCGAGGATTCTGAGAAATGTGAAGAGATTAATGTATATTTTTTGAACAAATCACTTGGAAAAAGAACTTTAATCAGAGGAAAATTTATACCTCTTAAATTTCTCTGATTTCAATAATTTTTCTATAGATTTTAATTTCTCTCATCATAGTATTGTCTTTAATTGAAGTTGAATTAACATATTTTGTTGAATCAGCTTTTATAGTTAACTGTATAAGTTTTTGTGGGATGTTGAACACTATGCCTGTGAGTAGAGACATGAGCTTTTAAATCAAAGCAAGGATTTTCCAAAACCGAGGATATGTATGAAAAAGTAAGTTTAGTTTCCCAAATCCCTTTCCATTTATTGAAGTTTTACCTCAGCATCTTGTTCTGAACTTCCAAATACCTCAGGAAGAAAGGCAATATTTCATATGACGTGGAGTTTGTCTACAAAGTGACTATGTACTCCAATGGAACATGCTTGCAAAACTCACCTCTGTTCCATCAATGCTTCACTGAATTTGTCTCTCTCTTTTTTCCTACTTTTCTTTCCTACTGATTCTTCATCAGTATTTGTAACTTTGATTCTTCAGTTTCATTTTTTGTTGCTTTCCGCCTTCCTTCTTAAGATATTTTTGTAAACCACATTGATATGCAAGTGGTGGTTTAGTAAAAAAAACAACAACAAAAAAAACCCCTAAAGAGAGTCTTTGCAATAAAGATATAACATTGGGTCAAAACTGCCTTCATAGCGGTTCAAGGGAAGATTCTTAGGTCTTAGTGTCTCCTCCAAGTCTCTCAGGAAATCTGGAAGTCCCATGGGACTAGTTGCCCGATTCATAGATTTACTGTTGAATCTGGGCAGACAAGAGTGAAAGCTCTCCATTGATGCTGCAACCAATTTCTTCGGGGTCCTCTATCAGTGAGACTTGCAACTTACCTTTCCCATTTAGACTTTATAAAGATGCTCAATGTACATAAAGTAACTGCAGGTTCAAGAGAGCAATTAAACATGCCAACTGGTTGTCATCTTGATACCTTTTTATATTACTTTCAACTTGTTAAAACCTAAAGATTGACCAATATTTGCATTCCAGAACACAAAAATACAGTGGGTGAGTGCATCTCATAGTACTCCTATCTTCTTGAAAAAGTAAGCGATCTCATTCAAAAACACTAGAAATAAAATAAGCATAAATTGTACAAGGTTCAAAACCATATTCTAACACAATGGTTCCTAACCTGTGGTCTGCAGACTGCTGGGATTTCATAATTAATTTATTTAACAGGTCTTTTATACCTCTAACATTTCAATCAAAGCGGTTTACATTGTAACAAACTTGGTGATGTACATTAAACAGGGACATTGATAACATGGAATTTTCTGAGGCAATGGAGGATTAAGTGACTTGCCCAAGGCCACAAGGAGTGCTAGTTGGAATTGAATCCTGGTCTCTTGGTTCCCAAACCAGTGCTCTAACCGTTAGGCTACTCCTCCACTCCAATACCATTACAGGGGGTGTACAGGACACAGAACATTAAAAAAAAAGAGTGACTAGTAGGGATTGGCTGAGGTGAAGAGGGTAAAGACTAGCTAGAAAGAGAGAATGGTGGGAACTAGCTGGTGGGAGGAAGAAAGAAAGAGTGAGATAGGTGGGGACTGGCTGGAAGGAGGGAGAGAGAGACTGATAGAGCCTGGAAGGGGAAGGGAGATTATCTGGGCTAATAGGGATAGGTTTGGTGCTCAGAGGTGGGACTCTGGAAAGATAGGTGTGGAAAAAGTGGGGTCCCAGAACATTTTGAAGGTTAAGTAGACCACACAACCAAAAAGTTGGCAAACTCTGTTCTAGTGTACATTGCAGTGAAAAAATGCAACATGCATATTAGTTGCTTATGATTCATAAGAGCACATTTTCAATCTATGCGAACCAAATCAAGAGGCATATTTCATAGGAAAATCATTTTGTATTTCCATAAAGAGTACATTGCATTTACATGAATCACTTGGTCAGTTAATGCATCTGGCCCCAAGAATTTTAATAATAAATATATATCATGTGTGAATCAGCGCCTTGTATTTGGCATGAAGCTGGGACTTGAATAAGATGCAGGGAATAGAAAAGAATTATTAAAACCACATCTCTGGAATAAAATGCATTGTTCAATAATTAATGATGCTAAAAATGAATAAAGTTTTTCAGTTGAACATGAACAATTCTAAAAACAAATTAAAAATACATTTGAATCATAGAAGTGATAAAGGTTTTAAATATGTATTAGTTTTTGAAAAAAAAAAGTGCTGGGGAGTTTGTTAAGCAGTGAGGCCTCTCACCTACGATACATGCCATGCAAGGTGACTTGCTAAAAACTAACTTACATTAAGTGATTTCAAGTAATAAGGCAAAAAATGTAGGGAGCCCTATTTAGGAGGCAGTGCTGTTAAAGTGGCTGGCTATTGCCGCTTTAATTTATGCTGAGATATTCAGTGTTGGACCATCTGCATTTTAGTTAACTGATTAGCGGCTCAATATCGCTGCTCAGCAACTAAGATCGCCACCCCCAGGACGCAATGACACTATCTGGTTAGCATCAAGGTATTGAGCTGGGCTAGGAGGAGATATTCAATGTCACTAACCACGTCCGTGCTGCTGAATATCCCAGTCAGCAGCATTTACGCCTTCAAATATGACTCCTTAGAATCTTTCAGCATAGAAACTATGTTGAATGTGTATTTGAAATATATTTCCCTAAACCAGGTGAGGGCAATCGTCAGTACAATTTATGAAGTGCGTTTTGCCTAGAAAAAAAAAAAGGTGCTGGAACTCATGTATAAGGCTCGTTTATTAATTTTGCGAGGATCGTGGGTCAATTTTAGATGGCAATAAAAAAAAGGTGCAGTTACTCCTTACCACTGCATACCCCCTCAAAAAAGCACTGCATTTATGCCAGTAAATAGCCGTTTATTTGGGTAAATTCACTGTGTGAAAATTTTCCTCCTTCAATTCGGTAAACCATATACAGCTTGCATACTTTTAGCTGCATTTGGTGGGATCAGAAATAAGCAAATGACTACTATTGTCTGAACATTAACGCCTCTTGCCCTTCACCACTCCTTTCTCCTGCCGCATTCTATGTATATTATTTTCCATGCATGAGAAGAATATGCAAAAGGCAAGAATCCACATAAGTTCCCAAGGAGGGGTGTAAGAAGGGATAAGAGGAAAGGTAGCAAGGAGCTTCAGAATGAATACATTTATAAGTCAGTAGGAGAAGTCTGAATTGAATGCGGAAACGGATAGGGAGCCAGTGAAACGACTTGAGAAGAGGGTTATGTGAGTATAGCCAGACTGGTGAAAGATTAGCTATGTAGCTGATTTTGAACAGACCGAAGGGGAGAGAGATGATTCTGAAGAAAACTGGAAAGCAGCAGGTAGCAATAATCTATATGGGAGATGACTAGAAAGTAGATAAGGGTCTTAATACTGTGTTCGAAAAGGAAGGGATGAATTTTACTAATGTTATAGAGGAAGAAATGGCAGGTTTTAGCTATCTGTTGGATGTGTTCAGAGAAGGAGAGAGAAGAGTCAAAGATGGACCCCCAAGACTGTAAGCTGAGGAAACAGGGAGCAGTAGATTGTTATCCACAGAGGTAGAGAAAGGAGGAAGGGGGTAGATGGCTTTAGTGGGAAAGATAAACGGCTCTGAAAGGATCTCAGAAGCACTAAGAAGTGCATGAAGGAACACGCTCCTTTTGCACATTCCTTCCATGACAACACCTCTGCATGGAAAATCTGGTGCTCTTGTGTGTCACCTTAATGATGTCACGGCTGAGGGTGGAGCTCTCTGCTCCAATTCAATAGAGCCATGGAAGGAGGTAAGTCACAGGAGTTTCACAGCTTCTCAAGTCCTGGCTTCAGAATGGGTAGCTAGTTCATAAGCCACTTCAGCATGACTTGTATTTTGCCAAAGAGTGTCATCTCACTAATGTCACAGTTGGGGGTGGAACTTTCTGTTGCAGCTTGATAGAGCCTCAATTAAGTGCTTTTGAACAGTCATTGGAAAGAGGTTAGCCTCATACATTTTAGAGCTTTTCAAGTCTCAGTCTTCAAAATGTGTTATTGTACTTTTTTCATTCTAGACAATCCAGAAAGTGATGTTGGTCCATGAATGAAAGCACTAGTCCAAATACACTATATAGGGATTGTAATTTTCAAAGCCATTCTTACATATAAAGCAATGCTGTACCCAGAAAAAGGGCTTTTATAAAATTGCCCACTCTTTGTGTGCATAATTTTAACTTTTGTTTTTTTAGTGCCATCAAGTCAGTGTTGACTCATAGTGACACAGCTACCTCTGGGTTTTCTTGGCAATGTATCACTGGAAGTAGATTGCCAGCCTTTTCTTCTGAGGCAATGGAGGGTAAAGTGACTTGCCCAAAGTCACAAGGAGTGCCAGTGGGAATTGAACCCTTGATCTTCTGGGTACTAGGCAGTTGCTCTAACCACTAGGCTACTCTTCCACTCCTTAACTTTTGTTTAAAGAGGTACAATTATGCACACACTAGCAGCCGTATGTACCTCTTATTATAGTACCATATGTACTGTCTTCCCCTTTATTATAATAAATTATAGTAAAACTGAGATATTATTTATTTCAAGGAGCCAGACCTTTATCCCCCCTCAAAAACTCACTCTGCAAGATATTGAATTAGATGTAAAACCCGAAGTGAAATACCTTGGAGTAACACTTGATCAGACACTCAGCATGGTCACACATATAAAACTAAGTACCAAAACAGTGTTATATAAACTACAAATGTTACAACACCTTAGACCATTTTTATCTAGTTCTGATTTTCGTTTGGTACTCCACAGGCCATGATCCTCCCACATTTTGATTTTTCTGCAAGGTCTCCCAAAGCAGACACTTAAGCCTCTTCAGTTGGCTCAAAATGTCGCTGCCCATATGATAAATAAGACAAATACTGCAGAACACATCACCCCAATATTATACAACTTATATTGGTTAGCTATTCTAAGCTGTATTACATATAAAATGCTAATGATTACATTTAAGCTCTTAAGGGACATTGCACCATCTTATCTAAACTCACTGATCAACATCTCTTCTAATGAGAGAATAAGAAGAGGATGCAATCCAAATAATATAGCAGTTTCTACTCACTTTCGATATACAAACTATTCCATGAGTAACGGGGCTTTCTCTTTCATTGCACCCATTCTCTGGAATGCTCCCCCAGAAAAATTAAGAGCTATAAAGGATCTTCAAATGTTCCCCAAGGAAATTAAAACGTTCCTATTTATTGAACATTTTGGAATTTTACTGGACCAGAACAAAATATACCCAACATAGCAATGTATTCCCACTAATTCTCTCCACATCCCCTAGCTCAGCTAAAACTTCATATGAACTCCCTTCAGCGTCCCTCTACCCGAATCAATAAGAACCTCCCATCCTTAACTACCCAACTTCTGTGACCACAGAATTTCCATGTTAATATCTTGAAAGTAAATATGTTCTCTGTATCTATTCCAATACAGGCCCCCTCTAATCTAACCAACTTCTGTGAACACAGAATACCGATGTAGATTTCTTGAGTGTAAATATGTTCTATAGTTCTATGTACACATTATGATATTATCATCATGTTATCTGTACGTAACCCTTGAATCATTCACAGTAATATCTCTGATTGACCTCTAAGTTGAATGTAACTTGGCTGGTTGTTATATACAAACCACTCTTGATCTCTGGAAGGGGCGGTAAAGAAAAAAAACTTTAAAATAAATAAATGAGATATTCCCAAAGTCAGGCTTGGGACAGGGTTTGCATCTAAGTACATATGCTACTTTTGAAAATTCTAAAATGTGTGTCAATTTTACTTCAGAAAAGCTGTGCATCCCAAATAGCAGGGATAAATATGTGCAGTCTTCCTGTCTTCAACCGAAATTACATGCACACTTTCACTTTGAAAATCCAACAAGTCTGCATATTGATAATTACACATATTTCACAGATTCAGTTATGAAAACATCCCCTAAAAGCTACAACTAATCCATTGGCTTATGGAAAACTGTTTTTGAAATGCTCAGTTACAAGGAATTTCTACAAGGACTTCCATTTCTCTCTGAACATTCCAAGGGATTAAAAAAGCCTACATTAAATAGCCAATCTGCCCGTATAAGTACTACTTATACAAGGGGGAGAGTACGAGTTGGTGCCCTTGCTCATAGTGGCACCAACTTAGGAATGAGCAATAACTTGCCAATGATCTCTCTTCCAAGTAGCACTGTGACACCTCCTCCCTCCTCCCCCCATGATAGTACCATGCGTACTGCTAGGGGGAGTGCTATTTTAAGACCAGGAGCTACAGGGCATCACCTGGGCATCATTTCTGCCCCCCCCCCAACCGAAGTCATCAGAGGGAACAAAATCCAGTGAGGGGATCTCCCATACGAAAGCACAAAGCAGAAGGATCAGCAGGGGAAAGACCAGGACTCCACAGGGTAAACAATAACACATATTAAATTACCCAACATGGCCATTTTTCCACACAATATTGCCTGCCTCAAGGATCCAATCAGAAGAACAACAATTTCCACCAAAAAACAATTAAAAGGTATATAAAAAACACTCCCTTCACTCTTGCATGCAAGTGCGGTTTATCTGGCCAAAGGTTGTGTACCCCTTGTAGTCTTGGTGTTTCCCCTGCTGTTTATTCTGTCATGAGACCATCAGGCAAGGCCAGCCCTAGGCTTGCCTTCAGCCATGTGCCGCTTCCCCCACATGCCCCCGCACCTGTAGTGCTTGCCTAGGATGTGCTGCTCAATGGTAGGTGACTCGCTCTTATTTATTTATTTAGTTAACTGTTTATATGCTGCTTTATCTGCTCAAATATTGCCAATACAATCTGTAATTCATACTTTGTCTCTGATTCAACCATTCCTTTATTTAACGACATGGATTTGAATTCGTCCTTGTGCTTTCAATTTGTTTTGTACTCCCCCTAAAATTCTGCCACACTAGGTAACCCGCCCAGTTTGTTTAGAGCTAGACAGGGCCCTGACATCGGACCATGCATTATTATTCCGATGCTCCTGGGGAGGAAAGATACAGATTTCTCTGGATGTTGAATTGTTTTTCCATGAATAACGCCGCTTACAGAGTTTAGTAGACACTGCATTATTCTTTTTGCATATTAAGGGCTGCTTTGCACATATTTGCATGTTTTGCATTTCTTTTTTTTTCCTTTATAGGTTTTAAACAATACAATAACCAAATATGGTACAGGACAATTGTGAGCTCCCAAAACCAATATAAGGATAAATATAAAGGAATACCCAATAGGATACATAGGAAACAAACAATATAGACCACATCAAGAGAGCATGCCTGCTATACAATCAAAAGTAATACCAAACGTCCTTAATAAACAGAAAACAAGTCCATATGGACCACGGTATTGGAGGCAATTCAATCAAACAATACCCTCGATGGGTAAAAGGAAAGTTAAAGCTCAGCCCAGACCTCAGGATACCGGCTCTGGTGTATCTAAACCGGCCAGCCCTCTTGATAAGCATTTTGTCCCAGTACAGTTGGCACAGTCTTCCCCCGAGGGCGTTTCTTTAAGCCCTGGTGGGAAATCCCCTCCACCCTGCCCTGTCCTGAAGGATGGTGTTAGTTTAGGGCTTTCTCCTGAGCTTAGCAGGAAAGATAAGTCAGTACGTTTGCCTATTCCAGTTCATCTTGCAACACTGGAGGGTTCTTTTGAACTTCCAGCCTTGCCTCCAGTTGCAGAAGTCACTTCAAAGGACCTTTGGGGAGCTCTGAAATGTATTGATTGTAAGGTATCCTTGGCAGGCAGTTCTTTGTGTAAATTTTCTCAGGAAGCTGCTGCATCGGTACAGCAGCTGGATGAGAAAGTTTCTACGATTAATGTGGCTGTAACTAAATTAGAGTCGCAGGTTCTTCCTCTTCAGTCTATTAATGTGGTTGGAATTAAAGATTCTTTAATTTTGCATTCAAAAATGGAAATTCTTGAGAACTCTATGCGGGCCTGTAATTTACGTTTCTTAAATTTTCCTCAGTCGCCATTGCTATCTTCTAAGATTCTTTTGGATAAATATCTTAAGGAAATATTAGCCATATCTGACCCTATTGATGTCATGCAGATTTATTATGTACCCGCAGGTTCGAAAAAGGTGAACTTGATGAGATAGTTCCCTCTATAACTAATCTTACTGCGTTCCTGGAGGACTCCCTAAATGTAATTACTTTACGCTCTACCTTGTTGGTTACCTTTTCTTCGATATTGGTGAAACAACGTACATTGAGAGCTTTTTTTAAGGCTAAATCAGCTAAGTTCTCCGGGCAGACTAGAAATATTTTTCCAGATGTTTCACGTGCTACCCAAATGGGCTGGAGACAATTTCTGGCTCTTAAGCCCCCGGTTTTAGCTTTGGGAACTTCTTTTTTCCTAAGGTTTCCCTGTGAGTGTATCATTAATTATGATAGCGCTTCATTTATTTTCTTAGACGTGTCTCATCTGGAGAAACTTTTTTTTTTTTTTTAAACGTTTATTTTCATTTTACAACAAGCAAAAAGAAACAACACACCAAAGGAGACAAATACAAGCATACAATAAGGAAAAAGCAACCCCAATTACCCCCCACCCCTATGCTTCTTCTCTAAGCTGATAAGTATCATCATATAAGCGCTTACAAACAACAGTAATTGTACATCAAAACAAACAGAAATAGTATCTGCGATACAGAATGATCGTGTGACAGAGATTTACACAGATTTAAACAGTCAGATGAGAGCATTTAGCAGTTTGAACATAGTCGTTGAGCATCTTCCATTTAGACAAGTGGTGGGGGGTCTGAACGGAAGAAGCTAACATACGAGGTATTTGCTCATATTTACTGTAGAGACAGACATGATTCCACCATTCATTGGGGCTCAGATGGGAGCTATTTTTCCAGTATTTCGTAATTAGGGAAATAGCTATGCCCCAAAAAACCAAGTACGGGGATGTTCACCTTGCGTAGTGACATGTAATGAGAAAGATATGGCAGCATGATCTGAAATATGGAGAGGATGAATCCTAGCCGTGTCCACTTGGGATATCAGTACTTTGGAGATAAGAAGAAAATCTATTCTAGATTGTGAGTGATGGGGGGCTGAGAAAAAGGTGAACTCTAAGTCGGAGGGGTGAAGCAGCCTCCATATATCTACTAACGCAAGATCTTTCATCAGAGCTGTAAGGGTATCAAGACTCTTGGGTGGACCACTCGTTCTAGGCGGCAGTCTATCTATCAAAGGATCAAGTACTTGGTTGAAATCGCCGCCAAGTATTAATGGAGTATTGGCAGAGGCCTGTGCCAACTGCGCAATACATGCATAGTAAGCAGGGTTATCCACATTCGGAGCATAAATACAAATACACGTGAATTCACTATCTCCAACCTTAAGGTGTGCACGGGCCCATCTACCCTCCTTATCAGAGCTAGTATCCATTACAGTAGCTTGCAAAGACTTCTTAACCAAGATGGCTACCCCACGGGAGAGTAGGCAGCCACCATGTAAGACTTAGCATTAAGTTTCAGTGTTTCAGCGGAGTTTAAATGCGTTTCCTGAAGAAACACTAAGTCAGCATGCTCATGATTAAGATAGCTAAGGATTTTCTTTCTTTTGATTGGACTATTAATGCCTTTTACGTTCAGTGATAAGATCTTACATAAGGCCATTCAGAAGGGTTAAAAATTCTGAAAAAGAACATAATAACGCACATAATTTCACAATGTCCCTCATATTAACTGTATATGGCTGTACACATGACATGATAGAAAATAAGCTAATGAGAAACAATGAAGCGCCCCATATAAAAAAAAATAAGCACCGAAGTGCATTAGAGAAGAAGCAAAACCCCAGAAATTACTGGCGACCATATGTCTGCGGGGAGAAACCCCAGAGAAGGCCTAAATTGAAACATATAACCTATATAGCTGTGCGTGTTCCGAATCCAACCGAGGTGCACATCATGGAGGGATAGGAGACCAAGAAAGTTATATATAGAAAGAAAGAAAAGTCCAGGCAATCTCCGTTCCAGGCTGTGATCACCGCGTCGGGCCATTCAAAATGGCGGGCAGATCCGGCGGATTACAGATCCAAGTTGTTGGATTAGCGCATCTGGTCTGCTTCTTTGGAATCTAAAAATGTTGCTAGTAGATCAGGATCTTCGAATGTTCTAGTTTGGTTATGGAGAGTCACTCTGAGCTTCGCTGGATACAATAGGCCAAAGCGAGCCTGTAGCTGTTGAAGTCTAGGGCGAAAAGCAAGGAGTCTCTTCCGACGGTCAACTGTGGGCTTTGCCAAGTCAGGGAAGAAGGAGACTTTATGACTTTCAAACTCCAGATGATGATTCGCCCGGGCAGCATTTAGAATTTGCTCAACTTGCTGATATCTCAGTAATCGAAAGATGATAGGCCGGGGGGTCGTCCGATTGAGCGCCATGTTGGTAGGAACACGATGTGCTCGGTCAATTTCCAGATCTCTGTGAAAAGTGATCTTCAGCAAGGAGGGAAGAGTTTTGACCAGGAATTCTCTTATATCTCCTGCTTCCGCCCCCTCCGGTACTCCAATGAGCCTTACATTGTTGCGACGGGCGCGATTATTGCTATCCTCTAACTCTTTTTGAAGATTCTGTATCTGACGCTCAGCCTTGTCCAGTTTCTCCAAGCGCACCACGTGCGAGTCGAGGACCCCCGCCATGTTGTCCTGCCGTAATGAAAGACCTTCAAGCCGGTCCTGAAGCATACCGAAGTCTTCTCGCATGGCTCGGAGCGCTTCTCCGTTGGACTGTACCAGTTCCTTCACACCGCGTATTTCCTCCAAGATCTCCTGTTGCATTGCGGGGTTTTCCCGAAGTGGAACTATCTTTTGTGGGGAAGACAACTCTGTTTTGGAGCGTTTTCCGTGTGAAGAAGAGGAAGACCCGAAGTCTAAGCGCGCTGGTTTGTGGGCCGCCATCCCCCCCGAGGTACCCCGGTAAGTTCGGAGCAAAATATTAAGTTTATGTAGGTATTAAGTCAGGATTCTGAGTAGGCCTCTCGGGAGCTTTAGCGCGAAGCGTCTAACCCGCTGGACATCAGGCTCCGCCCCCCATCTGGAGAAACTTTTAATACATAGGCAGGGTTCAGATGGGGAGGGTATTGTTTGATTGAATTGCCTCCATGCTTTGCATTTCATTACTATGTAACATTCACAATAGTAAAAAATCCTGCATTGAGTATACAACTTATTTTATTTATTTATTATTTATTACAAGTTCTTATATACCGCACTATTCGGCATCAGCGCGGTTTACATTATAACATAAAGACCATAACAACAAGCTGTTTGGTTTACATCGAACAGGAGTACAAACTTGGAGAACCGGGGTAAACTATATACATGAGATAATTACATAGAAAAGAATAGAGTCTTAATAATATCAAGAACGGCATGGTGTGTTCATGAGTGGGTCACTTCCTCTGGTTCAATTGCTGGTAGGGTAGTATTGAAGGAAGAGGTGGTATTTGAGTGCCTTCCTGAACTGGAGTAGGTCAGTAATGGCCCTTATGTCAGAGGGTAGAGCGTTCCAGCATTTGGGTACATAGAAACTGAAGGCTCTGTTTGAGGTTGTCATGTTGCACTTTGTCAACGCCTTCGAGGTTGTCAGTAGGTTTACGGCTGTTGTTCTTCTGGATCTGTTGGGGGGTACAGTGTGAATCAGATCTGTGAGTGAGGAGGATGAGATACCCTTGATTGCCTTGAATGATAGTACTAGGGTTTTAAAGATGATCCTCCCATGGATGGGGAGCCAGTGAAGTTGTTTAAGAATGGGATGTTATTGTCAATAAACATACATTATTTGGCAAAAGATGGGTGTTATTTCCTTTAATGCATCTTAGTAACTCTGACCCATAGAAAAAAAAAAGAAAGCACTTCAGCTGCCTGCACTGTAAATGTTTTCCCCAGGTAAAATCCAAGATTTAATGCAGCTTAGTAACTAGCCCCCTTGACTGGTTAAAAATTGGAAAATAATCTATTAAATAATTTTCAAATCAAATCAAAATTGCTTTTCAAGAATGAGAATACTTCTATAGTATTCAATTGTCAGTGGAATTATGCTATTGTGAAAAAGTTATTAGGTATAACCTCCTCATCTATCAGATTTGCACTGAGTGACTTCCCCAATTAAAATGACATTAGGGAAAGCCAGCCTGAAAAAAGATTCAACTTCAGAAGACTGCTATTCATAAGGGATCTCATTTTAATTCTTCATATTCTGTTTGTGCCAATCAAACTTCGATGGATTGGAGCGTGTGATGGAGATATTAAACTAAAAATGATGAATACTGAGAAAGGAAGCAATATTCTCTAGAGGAATCCATGATTTTCATCAGAATAAAAGAAACAAGTTTGAAGTATTTGTTGATGACTCCATAATACCTTACAAGGTACTAAATTGCCAAATTCCAAGAGTCACCTTTAGGTTGTTAATTCCATACGCCTGCACTTTTCTAGCGGTGTGTTTACTAAACCGCAGTTGTGCAAGGTTTACCGCATGCGAAATGTGTCGCTCTGAGAGTTAGCACAGGGAAAGTGGTAGACATCCTGCACAAATTGTTAGCGCAGGAAGGGGTGATGACTGGGCAGGTTAGAGACTGTGTGTGGGTACTGTTAGCACCATCATTACTGGCATGCGCTAACCGTGACTACTGATGTTGGTGCAGGAGCACTTACCACCTCCTCAATGGCTGGCAGTAAATGCAGCCGTGTTAGATATGCTGACCACGGCTCTTTATAACTAGTGCAGGTACCTCCTGCACTGATTTGGAGGGCTTATTATTCTCTACCTTATGAGCCAATGCAGAAAGACTAACACACCCTTTGTGTGCAGATAAAGCAACTGATATGCACAAGTTCAAACACGGCAAATGCAGAAAAGACATTGACATGCACATAAAGAGCAATGGAAAAGCAAATGCACACAGTGAGACCAAGCATATTTAAATTACATGCAAATGTGCTGTGTGTATTAAAATAGCACGATAATATTGTCTGTGCTCGATGCAGAGAAACGCGTAACAGATTACATAACTAGCAAGAGCGCCAGTACCTCTACGCCAAGTCTGAGGTGGCTTAAACGTCTTGCACAAGCCCCCGATAGGGTTGGCAACTGGCTCCAGATGCGCCTGACAGGCTTGATCCAGTCCTGGGTTTAACCCATTGCATGCAGGGACATTTAGTTCTACTTTCTCCATTGCACTCCATAGGAAATAGAAAACTACAAATCCCTGCATGCAATGGGGTATGAAACTTCCCCTCAGATGACCCAGGTATCAGGGAAAGCCCCCAATGCCATCAAAATACTGTCAGAGGGCTGGTGCCCTTGACACTGACCCTCACAGAAACCAAATCCCTCGTGGCATGGTGGCCCCGATCCCACCCAGTAACAAAGGGCTGGTGTCTGCTGAACCCCCACTATCTTCTGGTACCTTTAAGATGTAGCAGGAGCACTGCCTATGTGCTCCTGCCCCTGCACTAGTATCTTGAAAAATGACAGAGCCTGGCCCACGTTGTGCATCCTGGGATACTCTAGGCAGGGTCAGACTGCCATATAAGGTATGAAATGCTTTATATGGCGGTCTGACACTGCTGGGCCACCAGGGTATTTTTTTAATTGGGTGAATGGGGGAGGGGAAATTGGGGCTGCTGGGCCACCATGGATTTGGTTTCTGTTGGGAGGCCCCCCGATAGTATTTTGATGGCATTGAGTGCTTTCCTCAATGCATGGATCATCTGAGGCGAAGTGTCAAACTTCAACTCAGATGACCCTGTTTCTCTGGGAGAGCATGCCAAACTTGCACCAACTGTTGTGTACAGGTGTTTGGTTTGCTCTCCCAGTTTAACGCTGACATTTGCACCACAGTTTAATGCATGGCTAATTTGCATATGCACCCCTTTCTGCATGCCAGTGCTGAAGTTGCATGCTATCGTCATGTTACATAGCTGCGTACATAGCTAATAGTGTGTGACTTCAGTGCCAGCTTTCTGCATCGGCCCCTTAGTGCATTTCAGTAAACATGATCCTATGCTGCTTGTTCTATTTTTAAAATTATATATACTGTATTCTGTCTTGTTTTAACCTGTCTTAAGATGTGCAAATTTTAGCCATAAATTCACATTACTGAATCAGTTGTGAAGGTCAGAAAAATCAGCTTTTTCAGTTGCTTTCTGGCCCATATTCAAAGGGGTTTATCATTTAGCTGGACAGGGATAATCAGTGGCACTAACTGACCAGTGCCACTAAATATCCCCTCTGACTGCGGAAGCACTCTCCAGACAGTGCCAGAACAGTCTATGGGCGGGGCAAAGCTGGTCCCGGTACTAATCTAGTTAGTGGTGATTTTCAGTCCCTTAAGTGAGTTAGTGTCTACATAAACTTAGGACTTAGGATTTACCATACGGTTAGTGGCTGAATAACACCGTTAACCAGCTAGTAGATGTGGCTGGTGGTGAAAGCAGGCATTCAGCACAAGGTGTTGGATAGGCTGCAGCACAGAATATCTGGTTTTGCTTTGTGCTGCGGTGGTCAGACACTTTAAAACGCACTGGCCGCCATGGCTGGGTATCGGGCCCTTTCTGAATAAGAAAAATCTGTAAGTTAAGACTAACCACTTCAGGATAACTCATTTCTAACATTTGGGCACAATTTACTAAACAGTTAATTAGAGAGTAGGTTTATACAACTGGCCTAGTTAACACATGTTCTCATGCATATATTTAAGCCTTTTTTATAAAGTCAAGAACGCACATTTTTAACTTTATAAAATACTACATAAGTGACAGAGAATGCACCTTCTGTTATGGTATAGACATTCACTCTAGTCTTTAAGCTGGTGTAAGTGCCTGCACCTGCCTTTTGCAAGTACATATGTACATTTTAGTGTTCTATAAGCAATTTGTGTACTTGTGCGCTCTGCCTGCACTTTGTATACACCCACTAGTTGGTACTTTATAAAAGGCCATGTACTCACATCATTGACTAAAATAGCAATGTTTAACCATGTTGGCACCTAAAAATAAGCGACGTCTTATAAAATTACCCCCTGAATGTGGGAATTAGCTCCCGCTGTTAGCACATGCCTACATTAGCAGTTAACACAGCAGCATGACATATAGCATGCGCAATGAGATGGACTGATACAATAACAGCAGCTATAGATACCACTCTATCAACAATGAGCCGCTTGGGTGAAGACCGAACAAAGTTTAGGTCAACTATCCAGGCATAGGTGTCAAACCTGTCCTGGAGGGCCACAATCCTGCCAGGTTTTGGGATAGCCCTAATGAATATGCATGAGATATATATGCATTAGAGATAGCCTGCCAACCTGACTGGTTTGTGGCCCTCCAGGACTGGATTTGGAGACCCCTGCTTTACACCTCTGTCATTTAAGATGGTGAGTGGGCAAGGTACAGATGTCCTAGACATCAAAAGGGTATCTAGAATGTGTCACATTCATCCTCGATTCTCACCACCACCAAAAAGATGTCTAATGGACAATATTTTGGTGGTGGTGAGAAGTGAGGAGGAATGTGACAAATTCTATCTAACCTTTTTGATGTCTTGGACATCTGCACCTTGCCCACTCACAATCTTAAATGACAGAGGTGTAAAGCAGGGGTCTCCAAATCCAGTCCTGGAGGGCCACAAACCAGTCAGGTTGGCAGGCTATCTCTAATGCATATATATCTCATGCATATTCATTAGGGCTATCCCAAAACCTGGCAGGATTGTGGCCCTCCAGGACAGGTTTGACACCTATGACAGAGGGTTGCCAGGAGTCGACAAGACTTAACAACAACAATTCCTGTGTTAACTGCATAGTGCCAAATGGGGTAGAGACTGGATGTGGATTAGGATAGGGACAGCACCTTCTACTTAAAGAGCAGTACGATACCACATGCTTACTCTTAAGCCAGCAGTGCGATTCATGCAACCTTAATAGGTGATATTAACAGCATCTGTTATTCACAGTGGAGTTAACATATGCTAAGTGTACTTTTGCTGTGTTAGCTACATAGACAAATGCTAGGACACCCCATCATTTAACGCAGAGTTTTTGCAGTTACTGTATGGTAATTTTGGCACAGTAACTGCAAAACTTTATTGCATTTTAGTAAAAGACTCCCTTTGGAACATTCAATAGTGGTTTGAGACAAAATGGTTTTCATGTTGAGAGACTGATTTCCTGTAATACAGTCAAGTTATTTTGTTTATATATATATTTTTGTAATACATTTTATTGAGTAGAAGCAAATAACTGACATTCCAAAACAGCAATCCCAAACAGTGCAATAGCATTACAGTTCATAACAACAATTTCAAACAATCATGCGACATCCCCCCCCCCCCCTCCTTGCCACTTCTGCAACCACCCATTGAGGTACAGGACAGGATATCAGCCATTAATAACAAACAGTATGAGAAACAAAATGTGTCTATCGTATAACAGTAGTGTGTCATAAATTCTACTCGGTTATCCCCATCTCCCTCCCCCCTCCACCACCCTATCCCAGCCCATTACCCCCCCCCCCCAGCCCTGCTGACCCATCCTCCCTGAAAAGTGAGGAGAAGAAAAGAAAGAGCAGAAAAAGAAGAGGAAGAGGAAGAGAAAGAGAAATAGTGCAAGCATCAGACCCGAGGTAGCGATAGAGACACTATCTAGTGAGGCAGGAACAGTATTCCTCTGATTGGCCCGAACTCACTGACCCTCATGAAACCTCTTGAAACACCAAATCCCAAAGGTCCTCATCTCGAAAAGGCCATCCATGGACTGCAGTGGTAATTTTTTCTAACCGGTAGATTTCCCAACATTTAGCTCGCCATTCTGTAAGAGACAGTGCTCTACTGCGCTTCCAGAAACGAGCAATTACGGATCTGGCTGCTAAAAGGAGCGATTGGACCAAGTGCCAACGAGGGCACCCACAAATGGGAGTGGAAGGAACTCCTAAAACACATGACTCCATGTCCAAGGGGAGGGTGACCTGCAACCTATCACTAATATACTCTACCACATTCTTCCAATAACGCTGAATGTGTGGGCAATGCCACCACATATGATCAAAAGACCCTCTGCGTCCACACAATCGCCAGCAAAGTGGATCATCTGCTCTTTTCCAGAGGAAAAGATCTGCCGGCGCTATAAGCGATAAAGTATCCTAAGTTGGGTGTGTATCAGCCCCAACGATAGGGAGCATGAATGCGAATATGCATAGACATCAAGCCAGAACTCTTGTTCCTTCCCCCGTAAAGTTGCCTCCCATCTCTGCTGAGGGAGTTTTACAAACGGCAGAGCAGGCAAATCAGCCGCTATATGCCTGTACAGCCGAGCCACAAAACCAGTAAGTTTTCTGGTTACAAAAAGGTCCTGTTCCCAACATCTAGGTCTCCGAGACACGTCAGTAGCCGAAAACTGGGTTCGTAAACAATGGGTTAATTGCAGACACTGGAACGGGGAAAGCTGGAAACTCATAATTTCTTCAAGTTTTCCCTTTGAGGCCGGGTTTCCGTTCTCATATAAGGAGGAGATATTTGTTCGTAAGAGTTCAGATGTTACATTCTTATGCATGGTTCGCATAAATCCTAAGGCTCCCCAAAGTGGTAAAAGGCATAGAGGAAGCAGATAATCCCATCTGTTTACATAATTTCCACCACGCTGCCCAGCAGGGGCCAAGAAAGACATGTGCTCGCACCTTAGATATCTCTTGAGGAACACTAAGGAATGGCACCGCCACCAGCGGGATCGGCCGCATCCAATCCTCTTCCAGGCGAACCCATTCAGCCCCCGAGTGTATTCGCCATAACAGTAATGATTGCAGGCAAAAACAGGCATAATATAGCTCCGGATCTGAGAGGCCTAACCCTCCCGACCCTTTGGGGGTTGTGAGTATTCTCCAGCTAAGCCAAGGACGTTTTCCCGACCACAGAAACCTCGTCACAGTTTGTCGAAGAGACGAAAAGAACGTGCTCGGGAGAAAAATAGGCAATTGCATAAAAGAGAAAAAGTAATTTTGGTAAGACCAGCATCTTATAAGTATTAATGCGGCCTAACCAGGAGACCGAACACAAACTCCATCTATCCATGTCACTCTTCACCGACTTCAAAAAGGGGAGATAATTCAAAGTATACAACCTTGAAATATCACAGTGTATTATAACGCCGAGATACCGAAAATGATCCACCACCGGAAAGTACCCATTAGTAGGGAGAGCTACTTTGGGGGAGCGTGACGCACAGTTGAGCAGGGTGGACTTCGGTCTGTTAATAGTAAACCCTGACACCAACGAGAAGTGTTCTAAAATATTTAGTACTATGGGTAAGGGTCTGGGGGTTTCATTCAAATAGATCAGTGTGTCATCCGCATATAGAGAAATGGCATGCCATTCAGAACCTAGACAAATACCTATATCCTCTGCCCGTAACCTAATATGAGCCGCTAAGTGTTCCATCACAAGGGCAAACAGTAATGAAGAGAGGGGGCACCCTTGTCTGGTGCCTCTGCGCAAGCCAAAAGAGGGCAAACTCACACCATTGACAGACACCACCGCTTGGGGTTTTGCATATAACGAAGCAATCCAAGTACAGAAGATGGGCCGAAAGCCGAATTCCTGGAGGACCCGTAGTAGGTAGGGCCACTCCAGTTTATCGAAGGCCTTTTCCGCATCCAGCGATAAAATATTAAACGATCCCTCTTTGCCTTTTATGCTCTGTAGAACATTGATTAGTCTACGCACATTCTCCAGCCCATATCTATGTTTTATGAAACCTGTTTGATTTGGGTGAATGATGTCTGGAATTAACAAGGCTAGACGATTGGCTAAAAGGGTGGTAAAGATTTTATAATCTAAGTTTAATAAAGATATCGGGCGATAGTTAGAACATTGCGAAGCATCTTTGCCGGCTTTAGGAATCACGACAATATTCGCGTGGTAAAAGGATTCTGGAAGGATTTGTTTGGAAAGAATTTTGTTAAAGACTGTCAACAGCGTTGGGGCGAATAAATCCGGGAATGTCTTGTACAATTCCGCTGGTAGGAGATCAGATCCCGCCGCCTTAGTGGATTTGAGGTTTTTCAGCACTTGTTAAACCTCCGATAGTGTAAACGGACGATCTAAGTGCTCTTTCCCTTCTGCAGTCACCTGAGGGAGGGAAGCCTCCTTCAACCAATTAGAAATATCAATGTGTGTCGCTGTCGACTTACTAGCGTAAAGCTGCTCATACAATTTGGCAAAGGTGGACGCAATATCCCAAGAAGAATAGAGAAGTTGACCCTGCGGGGATTTGATAGAATCCACCCTATGACGTTGCCTCTGCCGCTGTAATTGCCACATCAGTAGCTTGCCGGCTATATTACCCTGTTCATAATAACGTTGTCTTGTGCGAAGGAAGAGCGAGGCTACTCTGTCAGTTTCTAGTGCTGCTAATTCCCCCCTACATCGAGTCAACAATTTCCACACCTTTTCTCCCCCCTCCTTTCTGTGTTTACCTTCCAGTATGGCTCTCTTTTCTGAGATCCTCCTGTCGGGCCACTAAACATTTTTTGAAAGCACTCGACAGTGAGATAAGATGCCCCCACATAACTGCTTTCCCTGCGTCCCATAAGAGTGCTCTAGATATCTCTGAGGAGTCATTAAATTCCAAATACTCCCACCATCTTTTACGCACCTCAGATGCAAATTCCGGGTTAAGTAATAGCCCTCGGGGCAGGGACCACCTCTGACTTGGGGTATCAGCTACCCCCCAAGGCGAAATCGATAGAAATAATTGCATGGTCAGACGGGCCCATGGTCCCAATAGTAGCTTGGTGCAGCCGAGGGACCTCTGACCTTGACAGAAACCACATGTCAATCCTGGAATGGCATCGATGTGCTCGTGAATAAAAAGTATAGTCTCTTTCCAAAGTGTGTAGATGCCTCCATACATCGCATAAATCAAAGTGCGAAGCCCAGTCCTCCAGCAACTTCCCCATGGTGTTTCCAATAGTTCGACTCCCCGAAGATCTATCTCAGAGCAGACACAATTGAAATCACCCCCTAGTATCAGTAGTCCTTGACTACATTTCTGGAGTGCCTTTGAAAGATCAATCAGTGAACTCCCCACTACTGCTGGAGGAAGATACACATTGACAAGAGTCAAGGTGATCCCCTGAAGAGACCCTATCAAAATCAAGAAACGGCCCTCCGGGTCAGCCACTTTATTAATCAGCTGAAAGGGGCATGACGAGGAGAGCAGGACAGCAACCCCCCTTTTCCTAGTAGAGTAGTTAGCTAGGTGAATTTGTGAAAACCTACCTTTGGCAGAGTCAAAATGATCATGCCCAGAAAAATGTGTTTCTTGAAAAAAAAGTATCTCAGCCTTCTCTCTGCACAGCTGATCCAACACCCTCCGCCGCTTGCACGGATTATTTAAACCATGCACATTCCAGGAAATAGCTTTAACCATTCCCAACTCCGGAAACAAGCCATTTATAAATTCCCATCCGTAGCCAAATTCCCTTTCCTCCTCTCATTAGGTATTGAGCTGCAACCGTCCTGCTACTGAACAATCTCAGCAGACTTCCCTCACTCTGCAATGGACATGAAGATAAAGTTTGAGTGCACAATATAAACTGACAAATGCTCTGGTCAGACGAGCTCCCCCCACACCCCCCTTCCCACTCCCCCCCCATCCCCCCTCCCAGCCCCTCCCTCCCCACCCTGTCCCCACCCCACATTCCTATGTTTGCAGGACGTAGACCAAACAGATAAGCGTCGCAATAAGGGTGACACTACACGTGTCTCCAGGGAAGGCATTAAAGAGAAATTTGTAGTATAAGGCCTCCCCACCTCCCCCCCCCCCATCCACAATCTGGCTAAAAAAGACAAAGGAGAGAAGAAAATCTCCCTTTAGCAAACAACCCTATTGCGTAATGTATTTCTGATTCTAAATGTATCCTAGCCTCCTACTGCTCCTCCTCATCTCCCAAGACTCCTCTCCCATCCATCTCACTCCCACCAGCTCCCCCAATAACTCTATACTTAACTTAGAACCTTGAGGCCATCTTGCTCAGCCTCAGATAATCCCTTTACCAAATTCCTACCAGATAAATATCAGTTACACAGAAATCAACTAGGAGCAGATATGTCCATCTCCTTTTGCAGGCTGGAGTCATTATCCGAGTTAGAGGACTGACTGGATCTTGGTACCCTGCGCCTCTTTGGCAAGGACATCTCCCACTCTCCATTCTTACTCCTTTGACGCATTGAACGCTCTCCATGTTGCATCAGATCTAGGAACTCTATCGCTGCTGACAGACCAATAATCTTTTGAGGACAATTGTTCCAGTCAAACAGTAAGGCAAAGGGGAAACCCCATCTGTAGGGAACTGCCTGTTTCTGTAGCGCCTGGGTCAGGGGCTTGAAGCTTCCCCGACGTTCTAGAGCATACTGAGAAAGATCTTGGTATATTTGAATCTCATGGTCTTTAAAGACCACCGAGCGCCTGCCCCTAAGACTCTTCAGAAAAGTTGTTTTATCTTCAAAGAAGCTGAAACAAATTATGATCGCTCGAGGGTGTGTACTGGAAGCTTAAGAACATAAGATATGCCATACTGGGTCAGACCAAGGTCCATCAACCCCAGTATTCTGTTTCCAACAGTGGCCAATCTAGGTCATATGTACCTAGCAGTTTCCCCAAGAGACACAAGTTCCACAATGCTTGTACTGGGTCAAGAACTGATATCTTCGGCCACTTCTTAATAATGGTTTATGGACCTTTCCTCCAGGAACTTGTCCAAACCTTTTTTAAACCCAGCTACACTAACAGCCTTTACTACATCCTCTGGTAACAAATTCCAGAGTTTGATTACACGTTGAGTGAAAAAATATTTTATTTTATTAGTCTTAAATAGTTTACCCTGTAGCTTCATTGCATGTCCCCTAGTCTTTCTATATTCTGATAACGTAAACAATCGATCTACGTTTACCCATTCCACTCCATTAATTTATAGACTTCTATCATATCTCCCCTCAGCCGTCTCTTTTCCAGGTTAAAGAGCCCTAACCTTTTTAGCCTTTCTTCATAGGAGTATCCTTCCATCCCCTTTACCATTTTGGTGGCTCTTCTCTGAACCTTTTCTAAAATCGCTATATCCTTTTTAAGATACGGCGACCAGAATTGGATACAATATTCAAGGTGCGGACTCACCATGGAACGATATAGAGGCATTATAATATCTTTTGTTTTATTTTCCATTCCTTTCCTTATCATACCTAGCATTCCATTTGCTCTCTTGGCCGCCGCTGCACACTGGGCTGAGGGTTTTAACATGGTATCCACAATGACGCCTAAATCTTTTTCCTGGGTGGTGGTTCCTAATGTGGAACCTTGCATCGTGTAACCATAGTTTGGGTTATTCTTCCCTAGGTGCATAACCTTGCACTTGTCCACATTAAATTTTATCTGCCATTTTGATGCCGTCTTCCAATTTATCAAGATCCTCTTGCAATTTTCCACAATCCTCTTGGGTTTTAACAACTTTAAATAGTTTTGTGTCATCTGCAAATTTGATAACCTCACTCGTTATTCCACTTTCCAGGTCATTTATGAATATGTCAAAAAGCAGTGGACCCAGCACAGATCCCTGGGGTACACCACTATTCACCTTTCTCCATTGGGAAAATTGGCCATTTAGCCCTACCCTCTGCTTTCTATCTTTTAACCAGTTCCTGATCCACAATAGTACACTGCCTCCTATCCCATGACTCTTTACTTTTGCCAAAAGCTTTCCGGGCTCCGAGAGATCGATGTTCCCTCTCAAGTCGTACCGGCTTAGGGGCGTCAGGCACACAAAAGGCGTAAAGTTCTTACACTAGAGCCACAGTATCTTCTGATCCACCCGCTTGTTCAGGAAGGCCAAATATTCTTATGTTATTACGTCGTTGTCTGTTTTCAAGTTCATCTTGTCTTTCCTTTAAATCTCTCATAACTTGATCTAATTTCACTATTTTAGTCTGAAGTGCCACGGACGAGTCCATTTGTTCCCCTATATTTATCTCAGCCTGTGTAACTGTCATCCAATGATTTCAAATCGGTTCGGATATCATTCACCGCTTTGGTAAAGTCCTGGCGGAAACGTTTGAGCTCCTGCAAGATTTCCAGAAAGTCAGCTTTTGTTACTGGCGCTTGTGGGCCAGAGGCATTAACTTTAGAGGCAGCCATACCCTCCACAGGATGTGAAGCTTGGATAATGGGAGAATCTGTAGATCTAGCAAACTTGGATAAGGATGAAGCGTAGGATTTTGCAGAGGTCATCTCTGTCAGGTAGTTGCTGATTCGTCCTCCAAGGTGCTCTCAGACCCTGGCACAGCACCCTCAACGATTCAGACTACCTCCTCTCTGTGGAATGGTATCAAAGCAACACCTCCATCGAAGACCGCAGTGGCCAAAACAGCCTCCCTCTTGTCAACTTCAGCGAGAGTGCCTGTAGCGCAGTCCCAGGGGTGTAAGAAGCTTCTACTTGAGGGGATGAGTAAGCAACATCGCCAGCAGATGAAGACGTTTAAGGCATACTCTTGACCCAGCAACCGTAATTCCACAGTACCTTTGCCTTCGAGGAATAGGCAAGGATGTCCGCACAAAATGTTCTCGGCTTCACGAAGGACGTGCGGAATCCATACACTGACTCTCCTAATGGGGCTCAGGGTGATGAAAAGGTGAATAGAATCAGGAAAAGGCCAGCTGCACAAGTATACCACTTTGACCTGCAATACTAGTAAGAGACACTAGATTGCGCTCCAGTATCAGGGAACAGCCCCACTCTGTCTTCAGGAAGCCAGTCGTCCCAGGCACCGAATTTAAATACAGCAGCAATAAGGTTTGGGGCTCCGAGGACACCTCTTATATCCGGTGCTGAAATCGGGGTCACACTGTTCTTTTCGTCGGCCTCGGACTTAAGAGCTGGTCCCCTTTAAGTAGCAGTGGCCATTTTGAATTTCAGGTCATGCGTTTCAATTATGCGTTCCACAGAGCGGCGGCCATCTTGGAGGGAGAAGTCACATCAGTCTTGCCCACGTCAGCAAGAGCAGAGCCGTCGTCAGCGCTAATATGCATTCCAACCTTCCCGCCACTGCAAAGATCCCCTCCTGCGTTCTAACGGGATTCATTCAGGTAATGGCGGCATTAGTACTTAGAGCTATACAGAAAACACTAGGGGATAGCCTCAGGGAGCAATTTAAACCCCTCGCAATGCACTTCTATGATCTCTCACACACAACGGGGACTTCGATTTGAGAGTTTTGTTCCCAGGTCGCCATTATACTGATGTGGTACTCACAGCGTGGAGAGAAATGAAGGTAGCATTAGTGGACAGGCAGATCATCTGAAAGGCTTACTCTCTGCAGTTACTTCGGGGAGAGTCGCCAGCCGCCCCACTATTTCTGAAATCAGCTGGTAAGGGTTGGTGAACGTGGGCTTGGGGAGCCTCCGGCAGGTACACAAGAGAGAAGCAGGCAGTTTTGAGGGAGCTGGGAGGAAGCTGTAAGATCTGCTGATATCTTCTTACATGATCAGTTTAGCGGTAATAATAGGAGCGTTTGCGTGCCAAAATTGCGTTTCTAGAGAGCCAATTCCTTGTAAATGGAGGAAGAAGTTGAGGAGCTCTAAGTAATCGTGGCCATCTTGGCTGGGCTCACGAGCGCCCCCCCCCCCCCCCCCCAGTGTTTATATTTTTGAGGGAAGGAATATATCTTACAGTTTGTTCCTGCTCCTTTCAGCTTTCTGCTCAGTTGAAAGGGGGCCACATCAGCCACCTTAAGGATATATTGTAGCTACCATGGATTATTTCCTTATTATATCCCCACTCAATTTGTCCAGCAATCACACTGAAAATCCTTTATCAGGGCCATGCACCAAGTTTCTTTGCAGATACTTTTAATCATGGACCACAAATCAATCCACTAGATATGATACAGACCTTTAAATACTTAAAGGGTATTAATGAACAAACAAACCTGTTTTCAAAGTTGCAAAACTAGAAGACATAACATGACGCTTCAAGGGAGTAAACTGAAAGGCAACGTCAGGAAGTACTTTTTCACTGAAAGGCTGGTGTATGCTTGGAGTGCCCTCCCAATGGAAGTGGTGGGGGCAAATACAGTGACAGAATTCAAATGGCATGGGACAGACACAGTGGACCCCTTTATAGCAACAGGATAAAATCAAAATAATTTGAACTGTCTCAGCTATCTCAACAAATAGGGGTGGCCTGCACGGAGAGGTTGGTACACCCCTAAACAAAGGCATGAGGAGGGGTGACCTGCATGGAGCGGCAGGTGCACCTACTCTTGTCACCTTGCTGGGCAGACTAGAAGGACCATGATGATTTTTATCTGCTGTCGTAATACTATGTTATTGTGTTACCACTGTACAATGAATGACACTTCATCTCCCCAAGGGCCATGAATACTGGGACTTGTCTTGAGAATCGAACAAGTGATTGGTTCTAAGTTACACAGTTCAGCATTCTTGATGCATATGTTGAAGGATAAATGTAAAAGATTTTGTGGTATGTTTTCAAAAAATATAGACTGAGGGAGCTAGCTGAACATGGTCATCCTTCAATACAATATTACTTCTCTTACCTCATTCACATACACCCAGTGACTATCCTTGGACGCAAGGTTGGTTTCAACAGCCTGCAATAATAAAAAAGAAAACAGAAAAATAATCATAAAAATCTGTTCATGCCCTCCTTTCAATATCTGCAAACTCGATTTTTGTTATGAATTAAATCCGACACAATTCTCTTTTTTGATATGCCTTTTCTTTTTTCAATTTTCTACAATATCAGCTTGCAAGATTGATTAGTTCGTTAAAGTGGAATATGTTTGCATATTGCATGTAGGCACATGGGGGTAAATTTATGTTGAGCACAGATTTACATATGCATTTACATGCATAAATCTAGGTAGCTTTATCATAGATTAGTGCACATAGGCTTTTATTTGATGCAGCCACTGTTCTGAAAGTACACACTCTGGGCTGATGGTGAGTACTTTCACTATGGGCATGTACAGGGGTGGAGTTTGGGCACAGCATGGGTGAAGCACAAAGTTATGTATGTTAATAATAAAATCCTATAAATGCACATGTTTTTGAAAAATCTAGGCATTGGGCTGATGTAAGTGCTCACAGCTTATATTACTGTGCATTTTTGACCACATGCATAAAATAAGCATGTAATATGTGCATTAAAACCTACATTAGTCTAGCTGTGACTTCTAAAATTACTTTCATTGATGCCAATTCTAATCGGGGTACGTCAGGACATCAAAAAAATGGAAGGGCCCAAAGTGTACCCGATTCTGCAACTGTGGGAACTAGAATCTGGCACTTAGACGGCCCAGCATAGCCCTGATTCAGCGGTGCAGGATGTTCTCCCTTCAGCCCGTCCAGCCCACCCTATGTTCCTGCTGGTGTGCCGGTGCCATGGTGTCCCATCACCATGGCACTGGGCCGCCCAGCAGGAGTGCAGAAATGCTGCAACAGAGTAAAACATCTTTTCCCTGCTGCTAGACCCTCAGCATAGGTAGCCAGGGCCAGGATCAGGCAGCAGGGACACCACTGCATTTGCCCGGCCTGATTGGTGTGGTTGCCTGGACTGATCCCCGCAGTTGATGGAACTTATTCTACTTCTGAGGTGGAATAAGTCTCATGTCTATCTCTCCCCCACCGGACGTACAAGGCCGTGACCTCAATAGCCTGTATATCCAGGTGCTTCGGCCTGCCCATAGTCAGCCTCCAGCCCTCCCACTCCCATCCAGCGCTCCCCAAACAAAGCCGCTGTACCTTCGGGGAGCCGGAAGTTCTAGATACGGTCCCTGTGAATAGTGGGGGTTGTACATCCAACTGGAATGTACATCCCCACTATTTGCAGAGCAGAATCAACCCCATAGTGTACCACAGAAGCAATGTTAGGTAGCCTATAGTATCAACCAAATGAAGGATAATTTTATAGCAGAGTGCCTAGGTTACCCTGGGCAGGAAGGTACCTAATTTTTGCCTACTATGTAGACCTGTGTGTCTATAAAATACTAGCACAAATTCTGCAGAAATCTTGTCTATATTGCTTGCTCAGGAGCAGGCATAAATGTTAGCATGCAAAGTAGTCACATGTGCGTCTTTTATAAAATAAGTGTGTACCATTGCAACTCCATCCACGCTCCATTCAAACTCCTTTCCTAAGCATGCCTTCTGTACAATCAGCATTTTAGGTGCAGAAAAGGTTTTTAAAATCAGCTCCATTATGGGAGGCTTCCATAAAATGCAATATACTAAGTAAAACATACCCTGCGCTCTTGCGTTATGGGGGTAAGTTAAGTGGGAGCTACATAAAGTTACATGCCATCAATGTAGGTACATCACAGTATTTTAGTGATTTACATACATTAACGGGTATCTATATACGTACGTTAGCCAGTCACGATGCTCTAAATATGGCAAGAAGCCAGAGCAGGGGCATGGGCAGAGCTGGGCGGCGTGCACGTGAATTATAAAATACTATCATTTATGCACATTCTTGAGAAACCTAGGCATGGGTATTTACATCAGCCTTAAATGAACGCACGTTTTTGCCCATTTACACCCATATTTTATAAAGTACATTATAAACGTGTGCTAACTGCTCTGGACTTTATGAAATTACCCTTCACATGACAGCGTTTTTTTAAGTCAAACCTGGAGAAAGAGCAAGTATTACTGAGGCACAGATGGAGAAGGCATAAAACTTAAAATTATAATGGACTCCAAGCATGCTATCTATTTACACAGTGTACCTTTCTAACTGTAAAGATGGTACACAAATCTTTCTGTAATTTCTCAACAGTGCAGTAAAAGCATTCATGACATAAATGAATCTGCATAGTTATAAATGCAGTAAAGAAAAGAAACGCTAGACTTTGAGAAGAAAATTAAATTACAGTACCCTGGTTATGAAAGTATAAAAATGACAAAACTCATCCGGTTACAATTAAAAAATATATGTATATGGAAGACATTCATATCAAGAAATCTTCATGTCTGCATAACTACTAGTAATTTTATTTAAAAGGACATGCATTAAAGAGGAAAAAGATTGGTGTGGACAGTGCTCTTTGAATGAAAAGTTATATATTGCTAACATATCAAGTGGTATTTATGAAAAATGAAGGTGTCACCGATAAATTTTAAACCTTTTTGACACATTAGGAAAATATGTAGCTACCTAATAGAGGCAATTTCCAATAGCTTGTCTTACTGCAAAAGATATGCACACTTTCAGACCTATGTACCTTGTAATTATTATTTTTTTTTTAAAGAGAACTAGCTCTAGGTGTTTTTTTATGAAAATTGCCTACAATGTAAGCATGTGGAGTGGAGGAGTGGCCTAGTGGTTGGGGCAAGGTACTTCAGGCCGGAGGGTCGGGGGTTCAAATCCCACTAGAAGACAGCAACCTTGGGCCGGAAGGACTGGGGTTTGTAGTCCCACACGTGCTCCTTGTGGTCTTGGGCAAGCCACTTAACCCTCCATAGCCCATGTTCCCTGTAAAATAGTTATCTCCAAGTTATAGAAACATAGACACAGGATGACAGAAAAAGACCACATGGCCTATCTAGTCTGTCCTTCCATATCAACAACTACAACAGTCCACTTTTTACCTTTAGAGATCCTCTGTGTTGGTCCCATGCTTTTTTGAATTCAGTTACTGTCCTCATCTCTACCACCTCCACTGGGACACTATTCCACGGATCCACTACTCTTTCCGTAAAGAAATATTTCCGCATATCACTCCTGAATCTATCTCCCTTCACCCTCATCCCATGTCCCCTCGTAGCAGAACTTGCCTTCAATTGAAAGAGGCTCTCTCCCTGAACATTTATGCCACGGAGGTATTTAAACATCTCAATCATATCACCTCTATCCCGCCTTTCCTCTAAGGTGTACATATTAAGATCCTTAAGTCTGTCCTCATATACTTTATAATGAAACCCACTAATCATTTTCGTAGCCACCCTCTGCACCAACTCCATCCTGTTCACATCCTTTTGAAGGTGCAGTCTCCAGAATTGCACACTATACTCCAAATGAGGTCGCACCAAAGACTTATACAGAGGCATTATAATGCCCTGTTCAATGTAATTTCAGTTTGTTCAATGTAAACCGCCTTGATATCATAAAAGGCGGTATATAAGAAATGTTAAATAAATAAATAAATGTGCTAAGTGGCTATGCACAAATGAGCAATTGTTGTGACCCCTACAGACTCCTTCCATTTGAGCATACAGGTGCTGCCTCATCCCCTTGGATAAAGGCAGGCCCTACATCCCCCCAGTCCCCCTCCCCAGAGTATGGCTTACCGGACTCTGGGAATGGAGAGAAGAGGAATTTCATAGCCTCAATTTGTCATCCATCATGGGGGTTTGGAGGGCGTTGAGATGGGACATCCTGGGTTGGCCATGTGATTGGTACACATCATAATCTCACCCCTTTTCCCTGGACCACATGGATTCATGATGCATATCACATAAATATGCATGTACACTGGTTGTTCCCTAATAACATTTCGGCTTTGCATCTGATCCAGATCAAATATGTTGGATATGTCAGCAACTCCAATATGATCCTGAAAGAAGTATTTGTAAGCCTGCTGTCTGAAACGATCAAGGTTTATGAAAATTGTTATGTGTCAATGTGACTGTTTTTTCCCAAAAGGGCTTAGAGTGGCGGGGCGGAGGGTGCATGTCAAGGTCCTCCACCTCCACCTAATTTTTGTGTTTATTGTCTTATCCTCACTAACATTTCAGGGCATATTAGGTGGACTGAAAGCACCTCATTGGCACATTATTTTCAATGCAAGCATGCAGGCCATTAAGCTCTTGCAGGAATTTCTCATTTTTATCTTGCTCGTCACTGTGCTTGTAAAGTTTAGATGATTCTGAGGTTATAGCTGTAAATTTTCTGTGAAGAAATGTCACAGAAATGTCACAAAACATATCTTGAAAGGGAATACATAATAATGTAATTCCAACGAAAGGTAAGGCAGTTCAGGCACCATTTCATATTACAGCTCAGCTGGTTGCAATGGAAGATTCATTATGATTTAATAATATGTCATTAGTATCCTTAGACATATTTATTTGTATTCAGTCAGGTTCTACTTTAATGTCTTTCCAATATACACAGAATATTTAGGAATTTTCATATCTGCCTGTGTAATTCATGAATATGAGAATAATGGGGTCATTTTAGAAGCTCTATTCAGGATTTCCACAGCTGAAAACTTTCATTGAGAGAAGCAAGATGACGGCGGTGGCAGACGCCTTCTGAATACCTCTGGCAACAGCTTTTACTTTACATGTTTCCTGCATTTACGTTGCCTGTATACCACATTCTGCTCGAAAGAGGAAGGCTAAGTTCCTGCTGTAGCATTTAGAGACTACCAGGCCGATGGGTTGGTTCCTGACCCCCAGAGGTGGAGCAGAGGTTTTCGGCGGCTTGCGAGGAGAAGTGGGAGAAGGAGATTCACTGATAACCATTGAGCCGGATGTATCTCTAAGCCCGGAATGCCGGATTCCTCCAGCGCAGCCGGTGTTGTGGGTGAGCATGGCTGGGGCGGGGGGTGCCCAGACCGCTGATGCGGCTGGATCCCCCCCACTGGTTATGCAACCCTCTGGCCCTGGAAGTGTTAACCGGCTGTCGGATGAGCGGATCGGTGTAGCTGGAGAGGTGGGGGCTAACGAGGAGCAGTTGGCATCTCTGCAGCTTGAGACCGGTTCTCTACTTTGCCTGCTGTGCGGCCAGCCTCATTGGGGGGGAGGGGGGGAGGAGGCCCCTGGTATGCAGATTCAGACAATGCTGGTGAAACCACAAGTTTTTTCCTTGGAAACTGTTTGGGAAGCCTTATTTAAGTTGGAACTATCTCTGTCGGCTCAGCTCCAGGCTGTTTCAGGTTGTAAACGTTGGGCAAAAGGTGCAGGGGCATGAAGCCCTGCAAAGCTCCCTTCCAGCAAAAATATCTGCTTATTAAGGACTCAGACAATTTACATTGGAAGATGGAGACCCTGGAGAATTCAGCTAGAAGTAGGAACATGAGGGTGTTAAACTTCCCTAAAATTCTGTCTGTATCACCTTTGGAACTTTTCAAGAAGTTTTTGAATATTGTATTAAAATGTCCTGTGGAATCATCACCCCCTCTTCCTTTTTTTAAATTAATTTTAGTCAAAATACAATAACCAAATATGATACAAAGACACTCTCCCAAATCAATAAGAATCAATAAAGTGGAAATAAACAATACACAACAGGAAATAGAGTCCACATCAAGAGAATCTAACTGCAATACAAATAAAAACACATTAAGAAACATTCAGAAAACAAGGCAATAAGCCCACAATCTAGGAGTTAATTACAGTCAAACACTGCCTTCTCTAACTATACCCTGCCTGTCTGACAAAAATTCTTTCAAGATGTGTGACATCAACAAAAACATATGAGGCACCATCAAAATTGATGATACATTTGCAAGGAAATCTTAAAAAGAAAGTGGCACCTAATGCTAGGACCTGAGGCTTTAAAGATAGAAATTGCCTCCGTCGTAGCTGGGTGCCATGAGACACATCAGGAAACACATTAACAGTCTTTCCACAAAACTTGGCCGACTTAACCTTGAAAAAAGCCCTGAGAATATGCTGCTTAACCAAAACTGATGGAAAGGTGACCAGCAAAGTAGAACGTAAACTGATAATATCTAGAAAGTCCTCTACAAAGGCAGTTCAATTAGACATAGAAGGAACCACCTCATCCAGCTCTCCTTCAGCAGAGTTAACCTTTTTAAAGCATGAGGGAATATAGTAAATTTGTGAAACTTCAATAGGGTGTGGTATGGCCAATATCTCTTTCAAGTATTTATCCAATAGGATTTTAGGTGATAAAAGGGAAGACTGAGGAAAATTTAAAAACTGCAAATTACAAACACGCATAGAATTTTCAAGTGCTTCCAACTTTGAATGTAATATTAAAGAATCTTTAATTCCTGCCACATTAGTTGAATAAAGTGGAAGAACTTGAGATTCTAATTTAACACTAGCCATAACAATCAAAGATACTTTCTCATCAAGTTGCTGCAAAGAAATAGCAGCTTCCTGAGAAAAAGTACATAGGGAACTTAAAGAGGAAGATACCTTTGTATCAATACGCTGTAATGTCCCCCAGACATCTTTCAAGGTAACTTATGCATTACCCCTATTTCTAAAACGTATTATTTGCCTTTGGCTAAGACCAGGCTGGATGAGGGTCAGGTTCAGGGGCAAAACCAGTCTCTGGCCATATCCTCTGATAGTCTGGATCTAACAGGATTTCTTGAGCGGTCTAGGTCTGGGTCTGATCCTTGGGTGACCGCTACTTTATTGGTCACCCACCCTGGCATTAGACAGAGACCATGACTGGATCTTAAAGATGTTTTTTTCGGTCATCTTCTAAGGTGTTCATGGATTCTAATATCAGGATCTTCCCTGATGTGGCATGGGCTACACAGAGGAGGCGAAAACAATTTTGGTACTCAAACCTGGGGTGTTGCAGCTGGGTGGTTTATTGTTTTTGTGTTTTCCCTGTAAATGCCTAGTCAAGTTGGCTGGGCTTAATTACCTCTTTTTGGACCCACGACAGCTGTCCGCCTGTATTGTCTCTAAATCTGTAGGGGCACCATCTGACCTGACTGGACCTCCCTGAATTTGCTCTAATGGAGTTAGGAAGAGTTACCAGCGGCAAGTAGTAGCTTCACTTGTCTGTCTAGTTTGCTTCCATGTTACCTTGTATTTCTTTATTTCCTTTGATTTCTGTCTCCTTGTCTGCATTATTGGAGGCTAGTGGGGGCAAGCCTTACTGCATAGCTGTGTATAATTTTGTTGTTCTGTATGGAATATATGTTAATTTATTGGCTTGCTCCCTCCTTTTCAGGGCAAGTTTATTCTTGTATTGTCTTTATAAAATTGCTTAAACAAAAAAAAAAAAAAGAAAACTGCCATTGAGATGTGTAAAGCACATTAATATCTCAAGAGCCATTTTAGAAAGCCTCAAATTCACACGTTTCTGGCATAATCATGTCCGTGTCACATGGGACATTATTATAAAGATACACATGGGCACCTGATTTTAAAATGACGCATCATGTTAGAACTTGCCAGCACATGTGCCCATGTTTATATCTGACCCAGGCACGACAGGCATCAGAAAAGTGCTCATTTTGGCCACCTAACATCTGTGTAGAGAAGAGGAGAAATCCTTTTTATTTCCCCAATATTTTTTGCTATACCAATAAAAGCATGCACATAAATAGAGATCTTTTGTGGCACATCTCTGCTTGCAAAATGGCAGGCCAGGCACATATATGCAGCATCAGGTAGATGAGTCCATTCTGAAATTCTATGATGCGGCTCCAGACTACTTTCCTCACTGATTACATTATATGCCCCGACCAGAGTCCTTCGTTCTCTCCATGGCTTTAGACTCCATTTTCCCTCCCTAGCGATGATTAGCTATGAGTACACAAAAGTCCACCTTTTCTGCTGCAGCCCCAGCCTCATGGAAGAGTTTACTCACTTCCATTAGGACAGAGCCTGATTTCGAAAGCTTTAAGAAAACACTCAAAACTTTTCTTTTTGAATCTGCTTTCTGCCTTCTGTCTTCCTTCTCATGAAAGGCAGCTGTTTGTTTATGGTACTGGGAAGCCCAAGCCGAATATTTTTCCTAGCTACCCCCTTAGTTACCTTCCCCTCTTTTATTACTTGTTATTTACTTGTTTCTGTCCTATTTTACAATAGAGTTCTTCATTAATGTTCTTATTTTTATATTTTTGTAAACCGTATAGTTTGTTTTACAGTTTTGGTGGGTAATATCAAACAAACATAACCATAACTATCTATGCCACTCAAGCTGCCTTCTTCCATACTAGACACATGCACGATTCTAAAATTGGCTGGAAACTTGCACATATCTGGCTCATTATACTGCATGTCCCTGACTGTTTTTGTTTTCTGGAAAGGTTTATATTTTAGAGTGGAAACAGGCCAATTTTATCATGCACTTGCACATGCCCATCTTTTCTGCTGACCATCCCAATGAAATTTCAGATATTCGACCTTAGACGTCCTAGATTGCTGCTACACGGCCTTTCTAAAATGTGCCTTCACATGTATAAGTCATTTCTGCTGGCATTTATATATAGGCCTGAGCTATACACAGGTAAAAGTATGCACTAACAGTCTTTTAGTGCATGCTTTTACCCAGAATGAGCATAGAAATGCCTGGGATTGAGTTTGCACTTACACATTTTGTGGCATACAAAGGAGCATGTCAAGATATCTAAATTCCCCTTTAGCAGGCAATGAAGAAATTAAATCAGGGTAAAAGATTAACTTATCTAGTGGGGCATGCAAGGATACTTACATTTCTCCCCCCCCCCCCCCTCTGAGGAAGAGACGGAGTAAACCCAGCCCTGGTAAAAGATTCACTTGACCTACAATATTTATCTCTTGTCTTGGGAAAAGATGATTTAGAGACTGTACCTAAAGGCAGGAAAGTCTATGCTCCTTAGGACCTAGGTGAGCTCCTGGACAAATCACCTAAGAGCAGGAGCTCAGACATAACCTGCGGTATGGGACATAAATTCAGAGTTCCCCTTAGGGCCAGCACAGTAGATGAGGCATCCTAGGTGACCCTCATTCCTTGTGCCCCCACCCCTCTTGTGGCACCCACTGCTGCAGCCGCACCTTTCTGGGACCCGCAGCAGTAGCAATGACTGCAAAAAGCACCATGGCACTTACCTTACACCTTTGGCATCACAATGCTGTTTGCTTCGGCCCCTCAGACCACCCGATGCCAACCTCCTATTTGCAAACAGAAAGTCTGCATCGGGCATCAGCAGCTGATGATCAGCAATGATAAGCAGCACCAGCAGGGAGCGGGAAGGTAAGCTCCTCCCTGCTCCTCTCTGACTCAACCAATCAGCCCTGCTCAATTGGGATTTTAAAATCAGTGCCGATCAGGCCCCAGGCCTCTCCCCGCTCCCCCACTGACTCAACCAATAAGCCCATTGGGGTTTTAAAATCAGTGCCGATCAGGCACATCAGCGCCTGACAGGCCTGTGCCTGAGGGCCCTTAAGTGTGGTCTTGAGCTGCAAACACTGGGGACCAAATTGCTAGCAAACCATACACTGCAAAACAAACAGCATACAAGAACAGTAACAATCTCAGATTAAGAAGCAACCGGCAACTGTAATACACCTCTCCAGATAAACTCCACGAAATCAATGCACCCAGCTACAAATCAGCCCCAGCACAGACCTCAACAACAAACTGCACCCAAATAGGTAACTGAAGCTCACAACCCTCACCTTACTCAGAGCCCACCCCCAACGCCTCAAAATGTACCCTTCATATATGACTACATGCAATCTCAAGGCACTTCTCACACTAGGCCTCAATGCTGAAACACTATATGTCACCCCCAACCCATCTTTCATACCCTATACCTCCCCTCAATTGGACCCCTTCTGCAGACAAGGAAACACAAATAATCTAATCCACATTCCAATTCAGCACACCTCCACCATTCAACCTCACACCAAATGCAACAAACTACAGCCCATCAAATGTGCTCTCATAAATGCACACTCAGTCAGGAACAAAATACCAGAAAGATCGACATCTTCTGCATCACAGAAACTTGGCTCATGGAAACAGACACAATAATCTTAAACGAACTGAAACGGAACAACTACTCAGTGTTCCACTGCCCACGTACCCATCGAAGAGGCGGAGGTGTCCTAACAAAATACCATCTTAACTTCAGCCACTCAGCTCTAACACCACAGAGGGAACAGACAGCATCTCAATTTCAAACAAACAACTCACTATCTGTCTCATTTATAGAGCCCCTTCAACATCCTCAAATGATCTTTCAACCATTCTGGGACTTGCACTTGAATGCTCGCACCCAAAGACCTTATACTATTCAGAAACCTTAACCTCCCCTCAGCACCTGCAAAGCAAGCAGCCTCATTCCTAGATGCTATGTCTTCAATGGACTCTACCCAAATAATACACACACCAACGCATGAAAAAGGAAATAGACTTGATTTCATTTTCGTCAATACCAAGTCCATTCACACTACACTCTTCTTCCCACCTTCACTGTCACTCATCCCCTGGTCTGACCATGCTCTAATCACCTTTCAAATATCATGTACTACCACATCCAACCACATCAACCTATGCCAAGTAGTAAGGCAATTCAAACCTTTTGACAAAAAAGCTTTTATAGACAAAGTCCTCCCAGCCTTTGCCACCACTACAACAGACATTGAAGCCCTAATTTCAAACTGGAACCTGACCATTTCAAATGCATCAGCTGAAACTCTAATGAAAAGATCCACCGGCAAACCAAAAAAGATGCAATGGACCTCCTCTGAACTCAGAACAATTAAACAACTAAGGAAGTCTGAACGCAAATGGAGAGAACAAAATCATCAGACGACAAAAACTCCTACATGATACTTCTTATGGAATATCGCCAGGCAACTGACAAGTGCAAAAGATAGTTCCACACAAACACTATATACAACTCCCTCAAAAAGCCTAAACAACTCTTCCAGATAGTAAAGAAACTAATGGATCCCCCCCCCCCCTCCACTCAGCTACTCTGGACCCATACCTCGGCCCACAATCTCTAACAAATCACTACAATCAAACAGCACCTCAAGCTCTCCCCCACTACAGAAACCTCCTACTACAACCACCGACAATTCCTGGTCTACCTTCAGCCTCATCAGCAAAGAAAATATTGAACACACCATCACCTCAATAAACTCAACTACATCCCCTCTTGACCCCTGCCCAGTAAACTAGGTTAAAGCATCTAAAGAAGACCTCAGTAGCACCTTACTTAAAATCATCCAACTATCCCTCCTTCAGAGCCATATACCCAAACAACTCAAACATTCTACCACCCATTCCACACTGAAAAATGACAAATTCAACCCTAAGGACTCCACCTCATATATACTGTGGCGACCACACCCCTACCAGGTGGTTGCCTAGTAGGGACGAGAGACCATCTTGTATTCCTTTTCCAAAGGGTTGTAGTTGTGTAGTCAGAAATGAACCAAGTGGATGTTTCAAAGCGCACAGGAATTTTTATTAGCTTCCTTTAGGTAAGATGGTAACAATCTTCAAAGCAACTTTAAACTCAGGACAAAGAAACAAAGGATAATCTTCTCCAATTAAAGCAAATATCAAAACAGTGTTTCCGTGGGATTATTTACAATGGCTTTCCTTTTCTTTTCCTTTAAGATGCTTCTTACTTCAGCAATAATAAAGGCACAGGTATTTACAACCTACAATCAAAGCCAGTAGGGCTGCTAGCTCCTTCTTTGCTGTTTTGAGTTAAACAGTTCTCAGCTGTCTAGCCCCGCCTTGGTTGCACTAGCCACTTCTTTAGGAAAGAACCTTAGTGCTTCAATATAAAACTCATTCTCTCCTTTACTTCAGGCTTTCTGCTATAACAAAGTTGTAACAGCTTTCTTAATTTCTTTCTGCTATTTGGCTTCCATTAATTAGCATCAATACAAACAGCACAGTCCATTTCAGAACAAGAAGAACCCATGTCAGTTCCTCTACCATCTACCTCCATACTTTCTTCTGAGCTGCATATTGGTAAAGCTTGGAAACGTTCAGGCACTTTTTCCTTTAAGTCCTTTAAAAGCTCAAATAGCCTATTCCACTGCACTGCCCCTCCTTCTCTTGGCAGAACTTCAACAGGCTTCCCCTGTTCAACTTTTCTTGAAAACCCCTTCTTTCTAATCTGGGTTTTCCCAGGTACAAATCCCTCTTCAGAATCAGAGCAAGAGATATAAGCCTTAGGCTTCACTGCTTTCTTTCTCCTACCTTGGAGTTTTACTGCAGGACTTCCATATCTGGGGCTTCTGTTGGCTGTAGCTATCTCTGCCTCAGAGCCAGTCAGGGAATCAGGGTAAGATTTCCTCTCCACTTCCTGGGGCTCCTTCTGTCTGAAGACACACCCTCCACCCGAGGAGTCTAGGCTCTCTTGCCTTAGCTTTTCCAATGCCAGCCTTCTCTCTCTCTCTCTCTCTTGCCAGTATACGTGGTCCTCTCCCTGGAACCTTCTCTGTAGCTCTCTTGGCTGCAGTCCTGGCTGCTCTTGCTCTCCTTGCACTTGTCCTTGTTCCTGTTTCTCCTTCCGTCTATCTCTCTGTTTGTTTGCTCAAACTTAAACATGGAGCAGGGCACCTCCCCTTCTGACTCCACCCCCATGTACCTCCTACTCTTACTTAGGGTTGCCATGGAGTCTGGATGTGGCTTTAGCCTAGCTCTACCCTCGTGGTTTCTCTCACTGCTTTTACTAGGGTGTATGTGTTCTGGTGCACCCATCCCCCGCAAAGAAGAAAAAGTTCCTTTTCCCTTTATTTCTTCATGCTGGACTGCACTCTCCTTACCACAATACCCATTGCTAGCCTACCACTTTTATCAAAGCTGATTGAAAAAAATTAAACATCTACTCCAGGATCACCTAGACACCCATGCCCACTGGACCCTCAGCAACATGGCTTCAGGCCAAACCACACAGTGTTGAAATGCTTCTTACCTCAATATTAAACACCCTTATAAAAGGTACCTAGAAAATACACCGCAGATTCATCCTTATATTCCTTGATATCTCAGCGGCCTTTAATACCATCAACCATAGTATACTACTTCAGTGACTCCAATCCATTGGAATCCAAAACACGGTCCTGGATTGGTTCCATTCATACCTCTGTGACTGCCAACAACAAGTCAAAATGGGACCAACTCATCATCTCCCTACCCGAAACCCAAAGTGTACCACAGGGCTCTCCCCTATCAGCACTCCTATTTAACATCTACCTGCAACCACTATGCTCAGTAATTCACTCACATAATATCCAGTTTCATATCTATGTGGATAACACAATGATATATGCACCATTTACCACCAACAACCTAACGTACAATGAACTAAAAACCTGCTTCACAGATATCTCACGATGGCTAGCAGACAACTTCCTAAAAATAAATTACAAAAAGACCGAGACACTATTCATCACCAGGGACACCAACTTCCAACTGCCAGCATTCATAGAACTAAACAACATAAGCATCTCTGTCCAACCAAAGGTCAAGTACTTATGTATCACCCTTGACCAACATCTTTCCTTCAAGACCCATATAAGCGCCATAACAAAAGCAATATACCATAAAATAAGAACTCTCCACCACCTCCATCCACTGCTGGACCCATCCAATTTCCACTCAGCCTTCCAAGTGATTATAACACCCCATTTTGATCACTGCAACTCAATCCTCCATGGACTGCCAAAGTCAACCCTACTCGCCCTGCACACCGCAGCACGGATAATACAAGGCGCAGCTAACACTGAACCTCAAACAGCATCACTGGCTCCCATTAACCAGCCATATACTCTACAAGATCCTACTCCTGACTTTCAAAGTTATCAACAAGCAATCTGCTTATGACCTGCAAGCACTGTTGAACCCCATCAACCCTGACAGAAAAAAAAGATATGGCACAATAAATATGCTAAACATACCTCAAGAAAAAACTACCAGCTCCCAGAATGCTTGCAGTAGATCCTTTGAACTTTACGTACCATCCCTCCGGAACCTACTCCCTGGCAAACTAAGATCCACAAGTGACCTTCCCATTTTCAGGAAACTACTCAAAGCCCACCTCTTCACTGAACACTTTAGTTCAATCACATAAACCCCCTGTCCTCCGTTCCTCAACTGCATCCCCCCTCACTCCCCCCCCAAACAGCCACCTACCGTAATAACCTCTCCCTTCTATTGTATATAAGTTGTTCAGTTATACAACCAATCATTTGTAAATAGAAATTATCTATGTATGTAAGTTCTACTGTTATACCTAAAACAAGTTGTAATGTACACCGCTTTGCCCCGGTAAAAAGCAATATAAAAAAATGTCTAATAAAGAAATAAATGTTTTCTTAGAGGTGCTTTTCTATTTAACTTTTGGCATATTAATAAAGAGATATTTTGAAGGATGGCTGTAACTGGCTTGTTTGAGAGATCCCAGAGCCCCAAATGCCAGCTATACTGCTACAGTGTTTCCTGTAAAATAAACAAATGTATGCAAAATTTGCCTAGACATTTGCATGAGCCTTGAGCAGATGTAAATCTATGTGGATAATTTCCAGTGTGTAAGTTTAAGGCACTTACATGCATGTTGGATGTATAAAACAAGTGTAACTTATGCAAATAATTATCACATAAGTTAGATGATCTCTAATAAAATTACCTTCCATATTAACAAATAATTAAAAATGATGAGGTATGTTTACTAAAGAGTGTTAGTTGTTATTATGGTGCTAACATGTGAAAATCATGTGATAACAGCTAAAGTGGGCCTAAAGCAGATAGCACAGGGAATTTTCTGTGCTCTCTGCATATCGTGGGTTAGGAGTATGAGTGGGGTACCTGTTTCATGCAGTTACTACAGGCATTTGCCACACGTTTTGCAGACATCACAAGTGCAGCTTCCACCACCTCAATGGGAGGCGTTAGCTGCATCACATCCCTGTGTTTCCACCACGGTATCTGCTGGGTAAATGCTGAGCAGTTAACGCCATGCTATCTGCACTAAGGCCTGGCGTTAACTCCAAAAGCCTAATGCTCTTTAGTAAACATACCCAGATATCTTGGTGAGGAATAGGTGCCAGGAAAAAAATGGGTTTATTTTCATGTTTTCAGATTTTTAGGTCATTTTTTTTGTTTGTGTCATGTGTTCATCGTAATAGAATTTTTTTACCATGCATTATAGCATTTTAACATACACTAATTCATAAGTTAGAGACTATTAAATCAATTTAGCATACACAAATTTTTTTAAGGTGCATTAACAAACCAACGAGCATGTTTACTAAAGAGCGCTAACAGTGTGTACTTTAGTGCATATTAACTTAGCATAGACCTGTGGTAACAACTACCACACCATAAAAGCAGCCAGCACAGTAAAAATTCCAACATAATTGCTCAGTCTGCATGCATGTAAAGACTCAATCGCTTGCCACCAGCTCTAGATCTAGTGTAAATGACTATACCTAGTCGTTGCAAGCACGTGTGTAAATTAATTAATTTTATGATCTTCACATGTAATTTCTTGCACTGCCCATGCTCTGCCCAAACTCTATGTGCATGCCCCCAGTGAAAATATGTATGATGCAAACAACGCTCATACTTTTACTCTAGTTGGACTTTTATGTGTGTGTAAATGACTAAAATAGCCAAATTTATATGCTTAGGGCCCAATTCTGTGCCACGAATAGTGGGGATGGGCATCCCATTGGGCCCCCTCCCGCTGGTGTCTAGCTTCCCCACCAGTTGTACAGGGAAACTAGACTGGGGTGGGAAAGGGGGAGATCGGGGCGGCTTTAGGGCAGGCAGTGGGCAGTTGCCGGCCTTGGATGTATAGGGTCAATTCTAATGTCGGCCCTGTACGTCCGGGGCTGGCGACTAGAACAGGGAAGTTATTCCACCTCCGAGGTGGAATAACTTCCCTGGACATTGGGTATTGGTGGGCCTGGGGCCAGGAAAGAGCAGCAGAGGGCAGAGAGCATTCCCCACAGCCCGACCCTGGCCCTGGGAGGCCAAATTGGGGGTCGGGCTTTAGGGAATAAACAGTCTGTTCCAGTGGCCAGCATCGCAGTTTTTAAATGGAGCCACGGTGCCATAGCAACCAGACTCCATGGTGCCGCGGCTCCATTTAAAAGCCCTGACTGAGTTAGTCGGGCTTGTCATGTACGTGCAGGCCAGGCTGAATCACAGTCCCGGCCTGCACCTACAGGACTGATTGCAATTCTGATCCCCCGGGGCTAGACACGCCCCATGGAATCGCAACCCCTTCTGTACGTCCAGTCAAACCGGATGTACAGAGGGAGTATACATCTGGGATGGAATGAGCCTGTTACTTAACACATAAATCTAGACAGTTCCCTATAGAACTATCCCCTTTATGATAATAGCCCAAATTAACAAGCAGTAACTGCAAAGCATCTGTGTTAAATGTTGGAGGTATTCCCAGCATTTATTTTGAGGATTGCCTTGCAGTTCACACAGAGAAAGAGTTGCTATCGCACGATAAGAGCATGACTGATAATGCACAATACAGTTAGCTGAGGCTCCGGAGGTGGCACTAGCTGCGCCGCATTATCTGCCACATTAACAGCTGATGCACCAGTAACAACATTCACATTAACTGCAAGATGCAGTCTCTGCTCCTTCCCCGTCGCAACATATCATTTTCCTCATTAACTACTTTAATACTACAATTAATGCACACTAACAGTCCTTTTTACTGAAGTGCATTAAGTCTTTGCACATATCATATCTAAGGAGCAAAAACTAATGCGCAGTAAGCTTAACTGCCTGCAGGGTCAGGGGCATACCCAGCATGTTCCTGGCAGTTACCGCACTGAAGTGTCCCTTACCATGCACTGAGGTGGTATTAAGTACATCTGGACTAATTGCAACATTGACAGCACATGGTAATTGCAATGTGCAGTCCATGCCCACTCTCTGCCCATCATTCTCTGCTTCGTCGTACGATGAGCAGGTAATGCAGGAATTAGCATGAGGTAACTGTCATGTCAGCACAGTAACAGCTACCACGGTCCTGCGCTTACTGCTTACTGTAGGTTAAAGTGTGCATTAGCCATAAACACACTTTAGTTAAAGGTCCCCTTAACGTGCTATGATAACCCTAAGCACATACTAAAACACACATTAAACAGGAAACACAGTTTATAAAATCCACCACAGAGCATTTTATTATTGTGTCAAAAGTATTATTTAGATCAGTGGTTCTCAACCCAGTCCTCTGGGACCCCCAGGCCAGTCAGGTTTTCAGGGTATCCACAATGAATATACATAAGATAGATCTGCATGCACTGCTTCCATTGTATGCAGATCTATGTCATGCATATTCATTGTGGGTATCCTGAAAACCTGACTGGCCTGATGGTCCCAGAGGACTGGGTCGAGAACCACTGATTTAGATAAAGTAGTAGAGAAGCAAATTAAAAATTGTTATATGTAAGGTTGTTGACTACACATGGGAAGTTTCAGTGATCAGCAAACCAAAATAAGATTTCAATTTTTCTTCCATCGGCTTTTAGCGGATATTACAGCATTAGAAAAATGAATCATCCATCTCATGCAAAAGGATTTAATTTGTGCTGATACAAGCAACTAAATAGCCTCATATCCTGTTAGATTTACAGGGAGGCCCAATCAGAAGTACTGCCCACGTTGCCTGTACAATTTGTATACAATGCAATGCATTATAAACCAGCAGATCTATACAGTTTTGCTTCCTTTGATTCATGGAAGAGGATTAGAGTCTAACGATTCTTTGTAGCACAGCTCTTAGACACCAGCTCCAGTAACAGGAGTCTGATTTGTTAAATCAAAACAAGAGTCTCCGACTCAGATTAAAGTTAGGTTCTGCTATATGAGATCCAAAGAGCTAATCAAAAAAAAAGTAAGCAAAAAGGCCAGACAGTTTGTACCCCATGATAAATATAATTGTATCCTGCATGGACGAGCACCACGGAGGATACATTAGCTGAAATAATGATGCTGAATGGGAAGAAAAGTGCCTTTTACTAAGGCATGGTAAGGTTTTGTGTTTACAGCATGCCAAATGCAAAAATTAATGCATAAAAAGTGCAAATTCTGTGTGCTGTTGGTTTAGTTATCGACAAGTTCCCACACAGTTGCCATTGTGTAATAATATACAGGCAACTATATTACTGCACAGTAAATTAAGTATATATACCATTGGCATGGATGCATTTACTGCCTCCTAATTAAGAAGGGGTAAGGACATCCATATATCTGCACAAGTGACAGTGCACAGCAAACTAAATAAAGATTGATTCATATAGAGATATAGATTTCCGTATGTACTGTATGCTGTGGTGAATAAGGGGCTAGAAAGAAGTCTGCAAGTCATTGGGAGGCTGTCCCACTCTGACAGGCACAGTTATAGGCAGGTAAAGCACCCGGACAGATTCATCAACTTTACCACTATCCTGGAATCAGCCTGTACATCCCCGACAAGAAAACTCCATGTAATCCTAGGTGACTTTAACCTAACTTCCCTCCCTCTTACCCAGTCCACAGCATTCCTAGACTCCATAAAAGACATAGGATTCCAGCAAATAATAAACCGCCCCACCCACATTAAGGGCAACACACTTGACCTAATATTCCTCCCAAAGCCCCTCACAGAACACCCCAACTATTCCCCCCACCCTATTATCTCAGGTCCCATGGTCTGACCATTTGCACTTGTGCCTAGCCCTGCCAATCATCCCCCCATCCCTAAATTCTAACACACCCCACACCAAACTATACAGTTCAGGCACTTTGACCGAGATACATTCCTGAATTGCGTAATAGCCCTAAATGATACTCCACCAGCTGATCTTAATGAAACAAAGAATTGGAACTCTATAATCAACAAAGCCGTCGCTCCCACACTCACTCATACAAAAACTGCACGCAAGTACTCTGAAAAATGGTATACCCATGACATATTTAATTAAAAAAGAGAACTATGAAAACTAGAGCATAAATGGAGACCCAAAAAAACCCTGAATATAAAATACTCTACATAGATGCATTTAACACCTATAAAGAAGCCATAAGCAATGCAAAAAAAAGCACCACCATACAAATATCCTAAATAAAGCCATTAACCGACTAAGAGAACTTTTTGAAATTGTTAAATCTCTAATCAAATCTTCTCAAAATGAGCTGAACAAAATCTGCATTAAACCTCAAATTCTAGCCAACTACTTTGCAGACAAATTAAGAAGAAAAAATCCCCCCCTTGAACTACCAACAAACCTCAATAAATGGCACTCCTTCCACCTTATTGAAAGAAAGTAACTCATAGACACAATCATAAAAATTAATACCACCACATTTCCTCTGGATCCTTGTCCTGTCCCCTGGATAAAAGCAACAAAAACGTAATAAGCCCCGATCCTCCTAAATATAGCCAATCAATCTCTCCACCAACGAATCATGCCAAAGGAACTCAAACTCTCCACTGTTAGACCCATTCTTAAGAATAAAACCCTCAAAGATGACCCTAGCTCATATAGACCCATTGCCAGTATCCCATTTGTGTCCAAAATTATTGAGAAAGTAGTCCAACTGCAACTTCAAGACTTCATCAATTTAATTGCGCCCCTAGATGAAAAACAGTATGGTTTCCGTCCATTTCTGGGGTTGAAACACTGCTATTAACTTTATTTGATACCCTCATCCGCGGAATGGACAACACAAAACAGGCCTTCAATCTTGTCTTTTTAGACATAGCATCCGCCTTTGAAAATGTGAATAATAGAATCTTCCTATCAAGACTAGCACACATAGGGATAACGGGAATCATCCACCGATGGCTCAATTCCTACATATCTGACCGGTTCCAATACGTACAAATAGAACAGGAATCATCCACAACTTTCCCTCAGTAACTGGTGATCCCCCAAGGCTCCGCATTATCAGCCCTCATATTCAACTTATATCTCCAGCCAACCTGCGCCATATTTAGAAAACACAAAATAGGATATCACATTTACACAGATGATATCATGTTATACTCACCTGTAGACATAAAGAATCCCACCTACTACAACCTTTCAGCATTTATCAAGGAAGCCGAGTACTGGCTAAATTCAAACAACCTCAACATTAACTTTAAAAAAAAAAACAGAAGTACTGTTTATTTCAAGAAACCAAAACTTTACCCCCATCCCCCCAATCAATCTGCTTGCATAACACCACACTCCCAGTAAAACAGGAAGTGACATATCTAAGAGTCATACTAGATAAATCCTTCAGCATGTCATCCCACATAAAACAAACAGCAAGAACCATATATAAACAAGAGATTAAGAGACAAGGGTGAGAGAGGAGCAGGAGTGAAATGTGCAGGGCATGCAAATTATAAACACTGTTAAAGCTAAATACAAACTAATTACATAAAAAGGCTAAAACATTGAATTCTAGAAGTGTACACAGTATCCAGACATCTGTCAACAGTTGAGACTATTCAAAACAATGTAGACATCATAGTACAGTTTTTAGGTTTTACTATTTTTGCACACAATGTGTTAGTCTAACACAGACAATTAAATGTTTTAGCCCGTTTATGTAATTAGTTTGTATTTAGCTTTAACAGTGTTTATAATTTGCATACCCCACACATTTCACGTCTGCTCCTCTCTCACCCTTGTCTCTTCATCTCTTTTTTATAGCTCTTAAAGAATATCACATATGGGCTAAATTATCCACAGAGATACCTTCATATAGTTTTAATGTCACATTCTTATACAACAGTTTTTATTGATGTTTTATAATTTTGTTTTTATTATCATATATATATATGTTTTACAATTATTTATGATTACATATGTTTATGTTTGTAAGATGTTATCTTTTTTACATTTGTGCATGTTTTAAGTGTGTGTTTTTAATGATTTGGATTTTATGGATTTGTTTTTATTGTTTTATGATTAATTTTAATGTATAATTTTTTGATACTGTGTTTATGTTTATTTATAATTATAGTATGCCTGATTACTCCTGAGGAAGGTTTTTATTGAAACACAGCCTGTGTCGGGTCAATTTGGCGATTACCTTCTGTTATATGGTATAAATTAATAAAATAGCTCTGTTCCTTCTAACTACCACGTTTTTGGACTGGGTGGTTTCGATTTACGTGGTTAGTGCTGTTCTTTGGTAGTAGAGACAAGGACAGTGTCTGAATTCAAGAAAATCTCTAAAGGAAAAAAAAAGGGACTATAGCAATTGGTATGGAAGGGCAGACTAGATAGGCCATATGGTCTTTTTCTGCCATCATGTTTCTATGCTTCTAGGTGTTCCCAATTCCTATCAAAAGTCATTATGGTTGTGGACAGTACTTGGAATGCCAGAGTACTTTCTCCTCTACAACATCTGGGTGTATACCAGAAAAATGAGCACTATTCAACCCCCCAGAGGAGGAACAAACTTGTATATAGGCTTAGATATACTGACTGTTTCTGAAATTGGGTATGCACACATATGGGGACATATCCATTTTGCAAAATGGCTCTTTGTGGTTTGGATGTCTGTGTACCCATTTTTAGATATCCAAAGCACGATTAGAGAGTCTAAAATGACCTCCCCCCCTCCTTTGTGTTTAAAAATCCATTGTTGATCATAGTTCTATTAATTCTAAATTTGTTTCCACTTTTCCTTCCTATTACTATTATTGTTTCCAGTTCTACCTATGACACAGAGTTATGTGTTGCTGTGGAAGCAAAAATGCATCATAAAAACGTTTTCAAGTACATTCATAGCAAAAAGCCTGTGAGAGTGTCAATTGGGCCATTAGATGATAGAGGGGTAAAACAGGTGCTAAGGGAGGACAATGCCATAATGAAGAGATCGAATGAATTCTTTGCTTTGGTCTTTACTGAAGAAGATATAGGGAAGTTATCCATGCCTGAATGGTATTTAAAGGCGATGCATAGGAGGAATTGAAACAAATTTTGATAAACGAGGAAGATATATTTTAACTACTTGATAAGCTGAAGAGTAGCAAATCACCTGAACTGGATGGTATACATCCAAGGATGTTAAAAGAACTGAAATATGAGATTACAGACCTACTATTAGTAATCTGTGCACTATCATTAAAATCATCTGTAGTACCTGAAGACTGGAGAGTGGCCAATGAAATTGCAATTATTAAAAAGGGTTCCAGGGGTGATCCAGGAAACTACAAATCAGTGAGCCTGACTTCACTACTGGGCAAACCATTATAAAGAATACAATTACTGAAGGATTTAGCCAAGGAAAGTCTTATTTTACTAATCTATTATATTTTTTTGAATGTATGAATAAGCAAGTATACAAAGGTGAGCCAGTTGATATAATGTATCTGGATTATCAGAAAGCCTTTGACAAGGTCACTCTGTTCTGTGGAGCAGAAGTACCTCAGGATTGCTCCTGCTCTACACTAGCTGGTAGGAGTCGGTGGGGAGAGAAGGTCTCATAGATAGAGGGTGAGGGACCGGCTATCTGAGTTGCTGCAGCCAGGAACCCTCAATGTTGCTGGCTGCTCTCAACAAAATGTGTGAAGCATGGATATTCTTTTTCAGTCTTTCCATTTCTAAAATCGCTATTCCTGCTGGATATGCCAGCAAATAGATGTGTACTCCTAGCATCTTTTTAAGTATTTTACAAAAGGCTCAGTGTTCAGCAGAGCCTTGTGTAAAATAGAGGGGGAATTGATCATGTCCTAACCTGAATGTTTCAATTACTTTCTCAGTAACCTATCCAAAATGGGCCTTTAAAATTAGGAACTCATTTTTTATTGAATATTGAGTTCTATAGGCCCGATATTGAATTAGGAGGGCTTTGCCAATATTGAATTAGGAGGGCTTTGCCGATATTGAATTAGGAGGGCATAGCCCTCTTTGCCAACCTCTTACTCTGGATATTCAATGCTGGGGTCATATGCGGCTCCGGCATTGAATATCCGGGATTGCCACACTGCCTCTCAGCCAGTCAATAACTGGGCAGCAGCAATATTGCATGTTGCCCGGTTAGCTCCTGCACTTAAGCTTTTGCTTACCTATCTTTTGGGCGCAAGTCGCTAACCAGGCAGCATGCAATATCGCTGTTATCTGGTTATCAATTGTTGCCACCTCAAACTCGTCCCCAGAACACCCCTGACATGCTCCGATGCTAAGCGGTTAGCATCTGGGCGTGTAAGGGAGAGAAGAGGGGATATTCAGCGGCACTAACCGTATTAGTGCTGTTGAATATCCTGGATAGCGGCATTTACATGGTTTACAGGACTGTAAACAGTGTAAATGCCTTTTGAATATTGGGCTCTATATCCATAGGGGCCCATATTATAAAAATATATGTTAAGGTGCAATTAAAGTGAATTTTAACATTTTTAAGATCATAAAGGCCAACAATGAGATGGATTGATACAATAACAGCAGCTATGGGTACCAGTCTGTCAACAATGAGCCGCCTGACTGAAGACCGAACACAATTTAGGATAGCTATCCAGAGGGTCGCCATGAGTCGACTCCGACTTGACGGCACTTAACAACAACAAGATCATAAAAAATTCCAGGAGGTTAAGCACAATTATCACCTCTGTCACTCATTTCAGAATAAGTGTACATGTGCATGCTATTTTAAACATATGCATGAATTTCCTTTGTAAAATGGGAACTACACCAATATTTTCTCACTGCCCAAATCACACTTTCTTCAAATCTTTACATCCCAGGGATCTGTAAGTGTAAATAGCAGCTTTCTGAAATTGTCATTTCAATCACCATTGCAATCTATGCATGTAAATGCTACTGTTTCCACTGGCAGAAACGATCTCCCATATGTATAACTGGAACCAACTGGAACATATAATAATAACGATGTATTTTCCGCTCACACAATTTTTTTTAAAGCGCTTACGCATTAAGTGATGGAACCGAACACAAGTATTTTTTAGTATTTACCCTATATATATATATATATGGTACATACTTTCTCTGCTTCTACCACAGATTTTTGTCACTGTCAACACTAGCTCTCTCTCTGTTTTTTTCTTCCTAACACTGCTGGTCCCCCCCCCCCAGCTGCCAGGCACACAAATGCACTATCCTTTGCAACATCTAAGACCCACATACACGCTTACCTGGGTAGAGAGTGGACAATTTTCAGACATCAAAATTATCCATGTAAAACGGTATTTACTTTGAGCTAGTGTTGACAGTGACAAAAATCTGTGGTAGAAGCAGAGAAAGTATTTACTATATATATATATATATATATATATATATATATATGGTAAATACTAAAAAAAAAAAAAATATATATATATAGTCTATATGAGGCTCAGGGCCAACCCCAGAGTTGGCTCAAGGTGTTGGTGGCCCTAGACAAATTTTAAGCCATATGCCTCTTCTGGCTCCTGTCTTTCCTATCAGACATGCCGTTCCTTTCCTTCCTTCTCTACTATATATATTTATTGTACACTGCCCTGCTGAGAATGTGAAGGACGGTATATCAAGTTCAATAAACATATTGTTTAGTTTTGACTGTCTTGCTTTTTGTTGCCCCCCCTCCCGAAGCTGCATTCCCAAGGCAGCCGCCTTATTTGCCTGAAGGCTGGGCCAGCTCTGACGAGAGTAATTTTTAAACAATGCAGAAAATGTTTTTTTTAAAATGCAGAAATGGTTTCTTATAAAATGAGAGCATGTCTAAAAGTATGCGTAGTGCAAGCCCATGCATCCCTACATAGAAGGCATGCAGAGGCTGGAGTCTGGGGGAAGCCTGGGCATAGTTGCAATAGACGTGTAATTTATAGCATATGTGCGTGCATAAAGTACATGCTAGCATTTCTGCCTCCTTAAGATAAAGTATAATATTCACACCTGGATTCTAGGTGTAAGTTTTGCAGGATTTGTGCTAGTATTTCATAAAGACACTTATGGGGTTATTCCGTGGCATGAATAGCGGGGATGGACGTCCCGTTGGGATGTCCATCCCTGCTATTCGTTCCCCCTCCCAACCCTGTTGAACTTGTGGTATGGAGAAGTTAGACAGGGAGAGGGAAGGGGCAGTTTGGGGGCGGCATTAGGGTGGACAGTGAGCGGTCGTCAGCCCCGGATGTACAGGGCCAATTCCAATGTTGGCCCTGTACGTCCAGCCTCAATGTGGGAGGAATGACAGGCCCGGGGCTGGGAAGGGGCCACAGGGGGCAGAGGGCATTCGCCGCAGTCCGACCCTGGCCCTGGACAGCCAGATCAGGGGTCGGGCTGCGGGGAAAGCACTCTGTGAGCCGGCAGCTGGGGATCACGGCTTTTCAATGGAGCAATGGTGCCACAGCTCTATTGAAAAGCCCTGACTGAAGTTGGTTGGGCAAGGCCTGTACACGCAGGCTGGGCGGAATCGGGGTCCCGGCCTGCACATACAGGCCTGTTCGCAATTCTGATCCCATGGAGCTAGACGTATCCCGTGGGATCAGAATCGTGATACCCTCTGTGCGTCCAGTTCTGACTGGGAGCACAGAGGGCCTGGACGTTGGGGATGGAATTGGGCTCTTAGTATTTAGGCTTTGACAGCTAGCAAAGTGGAGGAGTGGCCTAGTGGTTGGGGCAAGGTACTTCAGGCCGGAAGGTCGGGGGTTCAAATCCCACTAGAGGACAGCAACCTTGGGCCGGAAGGACTGGGGTTTCTAGTCCCACAGGTGCTCCTTGTGGTCTTGGGCAAGCCACTTAACCCTCCATAGCCCATGTTCCCTGTAAAATAGTTATCTCCAAGTTATAATGCCCTGTTCAATGTAATTTCAGTTTGTTCAATGTAAACCGCACTGATGCAGAATAGCGCAGTATATAAGAGAATATAAATAAATAAAAATAAAAGCTGTGTGTTATCTGTGGAGGGCATGCACAGCATTTCCCCAACAGGTAGCACATCAAAATTGCAGACCGTGCCCCACAGCAGCATCATGGATACAGTTAACACCACCCATTGAGGTAGCATTATGAGCACCCGCGCTGTCTGAATCTTTGCCAGTTACCATGTGCAGATTACACCTATGGTAACCATGCATTGAAGACACACCCATATCACACCCACTCCAGTAGTTAGCGCTGGATCTGCAGATAACACAGCAATGTTTTGTGCTATCTGCAATATCTCTGCATTTTAATGTTAACGCGTCTAGATGGCTTGCAATATCTGTTGCGTTAACAGCTAACACTGCTTATTAAGTGCACTAATTTCTATCATATTTTATGGGTGTGTATCTCCAAAGAAACCCATTACCAAGAGATGTACAGTACATACCTATATAGGTCAATTTTCAGAAGCTATAAATCAAAGTAAATACCCTTTTACATGGATAATTTTGATGTCTGAAAATTGTCCACTCTTTACCCAGGTAAGCGTGTATGTGGGTCTTAGATGTTGCAAAGGATAGTGCATTTGTGTGCCTGGCAGCTGGGGGGGACCAGCAGTGTTAGGAAGAAAAAACAGAGAGAGATATAGTGTTGACAGTAACAGAAATCTGTGATATTAGCAGAGAAAGTGTGTTTGACTTGTTTGTCAGGGTTGCTGACTTTTAGAGGAGAACAGTGACTGCCAACTGACATTGAGAGGGACCCTGGGAGACAGGCCGGCTAGTGTTAGTAAGTAGCATAGATCTGTGGAAGCAGCAGAAACAAATGAGCTTACTGCTTTTCAGTTTCTTTTAGGGTTATTGGCTGCCTAGTGCACAGCAAGTACAGTAATACTATGTGTGTCTGCCAGTTGGAACTCAGTTGTCAGGAGGCTTTTGGTATCAGTATCTGTCAGAAGCCTTTCTATGTCACTTTTTTTTTGTGCTGTGAAGTCAGTGCTGACTCCTGGTGACCCAGTTGCCTCTAGGTTTTTCTTGGCAATGTATCACCGGAAGTAGATTGTCAGGTCTTTTCTTCCAAGGGAATGAAGGGTAAAGTGACTTGCCAAAGAGAGATTAAGAGATTACGATATGAATAACTCAACAATGTTAAATAAAGAGTACCTGAGAGTTAGAAGGAAGCATAAGATCAAAACATAACAAAACATGATCAGTCCAGGGAAGTAAATCAAGGACCTTGAACAAGAAGGCATATATAAGTATCTCAGAATAAAGAAAGGAAAGACACTCAAGCAGAAACTATTGAGAGAGAAGATCAGTAAAGAATATTACAGCAGACTAAAACAGTTATTGAAAAGTGGGTTAACATCACAGAATAAGATACAAGCAATCACTCATCTGGCAATTCCTGTACTCTCATACAGCTCTGGGATTGTGGACTGGCCTCTTAAAGATCTTGAAAGGCTGGATGTGTGAAAAAGAAAACTCCTCCATGCTCATGAAGTAATTTGCAAGGATTGGTGTATTCCTAGAGCTGAAGGAGTGCTAGGGCTTATAGAGATTGATTACACCTACAGAGCTACTATCATAGGCCTCCAAGCCTACCTGACAGCATCCTCGGATCCAAATACGCTAAAAGTGTTGAAACATGAAAGTAAACGTCCAGAATCTGTCTCCATCATCAAACTTGGACAAACATTCCGACGATTAGGAGTGAGTGAGACTCCACAGGTATGCACGGGAAAGGAAGTAACAGATTTTGCAAAACAAAAGAAAAAAGTCTTCAAAGAATTAGATCAGCAGATGAGAAAAAACAAGTGACAAAAGCAAAAATACAGTGGAAAATACAATGTTAATCCAAGAACCTTTTGTTTTTCAAGAACGGACACAAGAATAATTAAGGAGAGGTGGACTGAAACCGAAGGATGAAAGAATGATAGCTGCAGCTCACGGCAACAGATTACGGACGAGATGATTTATGGCGAGCATTGAAAAAACTGGCAAAACAGTCATTTTCCAATTCTGTAAGAAAGAGCTGGAAACAGTGACTCACTTTATAGCAGGCTGTGACGTTTTGATGGTGAAAAATGTCTATACAGAAAGGCATGACAAAGTAGCACGCCTCCTCCACTGTAAACACTACAACATTACTGTCCCTGAAAAGGGATCATGGCCTTACGAGAATAACAGAGAATGAAGTTATGGTCACCTGGGACATTCCCATTCCGACGGAGAAGAAACTGGATGCGAGGAAACCTGACATAATGGTAAAGGCAAAGAACACCAGAACAGCATTGATAATAGAAGTGTTGGTACCAAGTGATTATTCTGAGAATCTCGTGGAGAGGCAGAAGATCCTGAAGTATCAAGAAATGTAGTCAGAGATGAAGAAAATGTGGCAGAAAGATACAGAAATCTTTCTCATTGTACTGGGAGCAACAGGCTTGATAAAGAAGAATTTCCAAGCACATCTTGACAAACTACCCATATCTGTTACACCTTACGAACTCCAAAAGGAAGTTCTCTTTGGCATGATGCAAGTACTACGCCAGACATTAGCAGTAAATTTCAGAGACTAAGATCACATTCAACATACCCTGGTTTAAAAGTAAGATTCATGACTGTCCTAGTATCCGCAAAATTAACCCATTTGGAGAAAATGCCCCGAGCTGAGTTCCAAAAGGCCTACCTTAAGCTATGTCATCAAAATAGTAGATGTTCAACAGGTGACGTTAGATGGGTTTTGGCAGTAACAGGGATTTCAAAGCAGAGATTTTGGTGCTGGTGGACTTCTTGTTTACTCAAGTGGAAAAATAAGGTTGAAAACCCTCAGAAGGAAGGATATTTATATGCTAACTATTCTCTGTAACCTACAGAAGAAAGGAACTATTGCTTGGCAATAGCCATACACTGACTTACTGATGGGAGAAGCTGATGATTCAAAGGGGGAAAAGAAAGTGCCAGGAACAGAGAGGCAATGGTGATGCAGCAAGGGAAACAGTAGGCAGACTGACAAGCACCCTCTTAGTAATTGTTTCTCTTTTCCCCCCACACCTTTATGTGCTAGTCACCCATGAGCCTCAGCATAGTAAAATCTTTGGGACAGAAGCCCTATGTTATTGAAAAGTGGCAAGGACTAGTCTGCCACAAAAGATATATCCATGCACAAATTTCTGTGACATGCTCCCTTGGAAAACCCATCAAGCCCATGGACACAGATTCTTCAGCATATTAGGCACACAATTTGACAGTATAGCCAGACCTGTCTAAAGTTGCCCAGCATTTCCTGTCCTGCCCTGCCCACCAACCAGCACGCCCAGTGAATGTATATCCTCCATGGCAGGGGAATATTGTGGGCCCACATCATTCACAGCTAGCATAGCAGTTGGTCATTTGTGGTGGATTGTGGAGTTTATTACTTCAAAAAAAACATGACAGACTTCATGGCCCTTAGGTTGATGGATTTCTAGCATTCTACTTTTTATCTGTCTGTCCATGAATGATTCTCCAACCTCAGTCCAAAACCACTACCAACTTTTCAATTGTCTTTCTTGAGGAACTGGAGGCCTGTTGGAAAGCTCAGTAACAGCAAATGATGCCTGTCTACATAGGACTGCCGGTAATACACATTGCCCAGTGGAAACATTTCCTAATATGTATTAGAACAAACAAGTAATTTTATCGAAACCAATTTGATCTCTTGAATTCAAAGTAAACGATTTATTAACTTATGAGCTGGAGATTTCTTTAGCAACAACAATAGAACTCCAATGGAATATGGATTTAATGTTAATGGAAAGATGGAAACCCCAATGCATTAAAGAACAAACAACACAATTAGTATTTACTGATATGCAGAGGATGGGGCGTCACATGAAAGTAAGGCTTTACCAGGCTAGTGGGAAACACTGCAGTATGTGGCCATCAACCCTCTATTTATCTTGGGCCAAATAATAGATAAATGTAACACCTGCCTCTGACCAGACGGCAAATCATTTCTGTGTATCCAGCTGCCCAAAGTTCCCAGTGCTAGCCAGCTCTTTCCCTTTCGACTGCTTAATGTTGAGGATTTCTTCCTCCCCAAAACCCTGGCAAAATAAATGTTCCCCTCCTCAATCCTTCCAAGCACCAATGAACACCCACAAAGAATCCCCTTCACCCATAAGATATCCCTTCCAATAGCAAAGATCCCTCACAGACCTGCCACTGTGGAAACATCTCACTATTCAAGAGGCACTGGCTTCACAGATGGGAGGGATATAGAAAATTCCTATCTGTACCGCTGAACCAGGAGGATCCATAACTGGTGAAACACTTGCTAGTGCCTATAGTGCAGGTAAAAGAGCTTACACGCCTCCTCCAAAATAGTGGAACATTTTTCACAGGTAGTAGTCAAGGTCACTTTTTCTTTGAGGGTGAATCTCTTGTAGGAAGTATGATGCCTATCGAGATGGATACCTTGTAGGAGGTCTAGAGGGGTGGACACAATGAAGAGGAGAAATTAAGCCATACCAACCAGTCTTTTCATTTTGGGCCAGCAAGCCTGGGAAATTTTGAACTGCAGCTAACATGGACTTAAAACTTTTCTGTCTCAATGCCCTTGGTAGTATTTTTCTCATAGCCTTACTTTAATGTGCACATAAAATTTTCACCAAAATAATAAAGCAAAACTAATTTTTATGATGAGTCCCTATATAGAGATGCGGGAACTGTTCTAACAAGCATCCATCCGTAGAACTGATTTTGTTCATCTCATAAAACAAAAAGAATATGATTTCAAAAGAGCTCAGGATGAATACAACAGTTAATAGTTACAGCAGAAAAACATATTTTCAGATAAACATGGAAATAAAATAATGGCCCTGGGGCTGCATATGCAGATTTGAATTAACTGTGGGACTGGCATTTAAAAAAATGCTGACCAGTGTGATTAAATATCGGGCAGTCACATCTTAACATCCCATTACATCTGGAACCAATTAGAGAAATTATGCATTATTCTTTTTCAAATCAGAACAGTCAATCATTCTACTTACACTGTTACAAAAGATCCTACTTATTTCTTTATCAGATTATTCATTGTGACTGGCAGAAAACTGTTGGGGGGGGGGTCATTCTGAAAGGCGAATAGGCCACCTGGACATGCGGGATAGACATGTTTCCTATGAAAACTTACACGGTACTAAAATGGGGATCTCAGAACGGGGGTAGGAGGGGGTGGAATGGGGACGCGGCCAGCCACGGAGACATACAAAGCATATTCATAACAACACAGTACCATCGTACATGATGGCAGATAAAGACCATCATGGTCCATCTAGTCTGCCCAGCAAGGTGGCAAGAGTAGGTGCACCTGCTGTTCCATGCAGGTCACCCCTCCCCATGCCTTCTCTTCTCCAACCCAATAATACATTTAATTTAGGTATGTAGTTAATGTAAAATAGTTCTTTGTACATATGTTGATTATAAACATGTTCCACTAATGTTTTTAAAAAGTTTAATGTAATTGTTCTGTTCTTTGTAAACCACCCTTGATCGATGGAAGGGGCGGTATAAAAAAAACCGCCTAAATAAATAAATAGGGGGGTAACCAACCACTCCATGCAGGTCACCCCTATTTGTTGAGATAGCAGAGGCAGTTAAGGTTATTTTGTTTGTATACTGTTGCTATAAAGGGATCCACTTTGTCTGTCCCATGCCATTTTGAATTCTGTCACTCATTTGCTCCCACCACTTCCAAGCATCCACCACCCTATCAGTAAATATTTCCTGATGTTGCCTTTCAGTTTACCCCCTTGCAGCTTCATGTTATGCCCTCCAGTTTTACAGCTTCCATGTCTTTGAAAAAGGTTTGTTTGTCCATTAATAATCCTTAAGTATTTAAAGGTCTGTATCATATCTCCCCTGTCCTTCCTCTCCTCTAGGGTATACATATTTACTGTAGGTCTTCAAGTCTCTTCTCATATGTCTTCTGGCGCAGGCACCAAATCATTTTGGTTGCCTTCCTCTGAACTGTTTCCAGTCTTTTTATATCCTTTGTGAGATGTGGTCTCCAAAACTGAACACAATATTCCAAGTGAGGGCTCACCAGCGACTTGTACAGTGGCATTAGTACCTCCTCTTTTTTGCTGGTAATTCCTCTTTATGTGCAACCCAGCATCCTTCTGGCATTGGCCACCTTGAGATCCTCAGAAACAATCACTCTGAGGTCCTTCTCCTGGTCCGTGCACACCAACCTCTTGCCCCCTATCGCATAGCATTCCCTTGTATTTCTGCTTCCTAAGTTCATGACACTGCACTTCTTCACATTAAATCTTAACTGCCAAGCATTAGACCATTCGTCCAGCTTTTGTAGATTTTTAAGGAGCGACCCATGTACGTCCACAGTGTTCCCCACATACATCCATGTGATATCCGTGGAAACGTGGACTAAGGGCAGGACTTAGAAACATTTCTGCTCTGCAACTCACAATGCAGCCCATATTGGTGAATGGATGTGAAACATATGCTATACACTGGTGTGTCTGCAGTCAGGAAAACACACTAGGCATGTTACTGAACAGAAAGCAGAGGAGAGGGAAGATGTAAGGCAAAGTAACATAAAAACCACTCCCACAAATGTATGAGGAAGAGCACAGGTGTGCATTCTGGCAATGCTGGTATTTACTGTATGTGCTAAAGGAGCAAATTTGGGTTACCTAACAATGCCCAAGTCCTGCAAATGATACTGGTGACGTAGTACTAGGACTCCATGCAATAATGTTATCCCAGCTATCGGTGCTATGTGCAGCACCCAGCTGGCTGGAGTGTTGCGCTCTACACAGTAGACCTTTACAAGTTGCTCTATTCAATGTGTACACTCCCCAGATACAGATAATGCCATATGCGATTCTTATTGGAACACAATATTGGGGATGTATTATGGCAGTGGCTAGATGTCATATTCTGTGCACAGTGCATGATTCCGGTAGGTTATATATGTAGACTATGCTGTGCAATGCGTATAACAGTTTTGGCCTGTGAAGCTGATACTAGAAGGTCTATTTGGGTCTCATGCATTTCTGTATCAGTTTGAGGTCCACTTTTGCATTTATCATGTATGTATGCATTTCAGAATGTAGGAATCAGGTATTTTGCAGAGTTGAGAAGTACTGATTTCTAAGGTTTGTTTTATATTGTCTAAGTTAATAGGTGCAGGACATCGTATGTTTCTGTGGGAGTGGTGGGGGGGGGAGGTTGGAGGACTGCACGGGGCTATCTAGACTGCCCATCCACATATCTGGGGGAGACAGGAATGGCTGGGAGGTACCTGGACCATAGGGATAACTGCAGCATCACCAGATGCCAGTGAGAACAGGCAGGAGTCAGTAGGTCCAAACATATCCCTGTCACTACTAAGGGGCCCTCAGAAGAAAGGCATGCAACAGTGCAAAAAGCAATGTGACATGCCCAGGTGCACTATCATTGATCTCTGCAACCGTGCACAGTTGTAAAGAGCAACACTGGTGTCTCTGGGCATGTCTGTGTGATGCTTGCACTGCTGACTGCTGTCCTTCCGAGGGCCCCTTCGTAGTGACAGGGATATGTTTGGGCAGTTCGCTGTGGGGGACATGTTCTGCCTTGTTCAGGTCCTTACTTAGCATTGTACAGACATGTTCCAGAGATGTCCACAACAGGCATATCTAGAGAGGTCTTCTACTGCCATGTATGTAGTGCTGCATTGCATCCTGTGCCAAACAGATCACCCTCTGCTTGTTTATCTACTATATTACAGTGCACTGCGATTGCTTTGCAGTGTTCTGGGCATGCCACAGACTGGTTGCTCTTGCCTCACTTGCATCCACATATATGTCTCTTCAGCTTTCACTGTAAGTTTGAATCAAACCATCATTGTCTGTGAGCACAGCAGCTTAGAAGATGCATGCTTTCAAGGAGTGGCGTGGCCATTTGCAGGTATGTCGCAGAGAAGGGCAGGATCGCATACGTACTTCTTTTCTACATATGGTGAGTGCGGGGACATACACAGTCTTTGGTGGCATGTGCCTGTCTCTCGTACACCATAGTGCTATGTACAGGCCATGCAGAGTACGTCTATGTCCATGATTCTGCACCCGCAGCTGCGTATATCCCCACGGCTGTGGAAACAGGTTTCATTCGAGCATGTTTTCAATTTGGACGTGCCTGCGGGCCAGACATGCAAGCTATGGAATTGGTTTCTTGGTGTTTACGCTCTTGAAACAGGGTGATGAAAATGATAAAGGGAATGGAATGACTCTTTTATAAGGAAAGGTTAGAAAAGTTAGGGCTCTTCAGCTTGGGGAAGAGATGGCTGAGGGGAGATATGAGAGAGCTCTGTAAATCCTGGGTGCAGTTAAATGGGTAAAAACAAATCAATAGTTTACTCTTTCAAAAAGTACAAAGACTAGGGATCATGCCATGAATATACTAAGTATCGCATTTAAAAGAATAGGAGAGAATGTTTTTTTTTTTCACTCAGTGCATAATTAAGCTCTGGAATTCATTGCCAGAGAAAGTGGTAAAAGCATTTAGCATAGCTGGGTATAAAAAAATATAGAACATTTCCTGGAAAAAAAGTTCATAAACCATTATTAAAATAGACTTGGGGAAAGTCACTACTTATCGCTGCGAGTAAGCAACATGGAATCCTGCAACTTTCTGGGATCTTACCAGGTATTTGTGACAGGTATTTGTCACAAATACCTGGTAAGATCAGGGTACTAGGTCTGATGGACCTGTAGTCTGATCCAGTATGACAGTTCTTATGTTCATACATTAGCAGCTACACCACCAATATTTGTGTGTAATTTATATGCCACATTCATGCTCATCTTGATGGTAAATCTATGCATTTCATTGCAGTAATTAAAACATACTATCCAAGAAAATGGCCCAGCAATAATCTCTGTATACAGCACTCCATAAACTGGAAAACATTTTACTGTAAAAACTCCATAAAGCCCAACGTATGTCTGGTGTCTTATACCCAGTAATGTCCAATGATGGCAGGCAATTCCACTTTTCCTATGGACACGGTGTCAGTATACTGATACCTTTTAGTAGATTTGGTGTTGGATATAGGTTTCATTACTCATCTTTCCAAATCTGAACGCAAAGTGAGAGCCAGAAAGTGGACATTTCGAGGAGAAGAGTTTCAGAGAAAGAGAAAAAAGTCTCAAAAGCGACAATGAAAGTGAGGGACTAGAAATATAGGAGGGCACGTTTAAATCGTTTTAGTATATTAGCAGATCTGCTCAACAGCTAAACTGCGATCACTGTGATAGTCATTGGCACTAGCCAGTTAGTGTCACTGAATATCCCCACAGACTGCTGAAAAATGCCCAGTTAAAACGAGGGCAGACTATGGTTCATACTTCGTTACTTCTTAAAGAAACAGAAAGACTAGGGGACACACAATGAAGCTACAATGTAGCACACTTAAGACTAATCAGAGATAATATTTTTTCACTCAGTGAGTAATCAAATTCTGGAATTCATTGCCGGAGGATGTAGTATAAGCTGTTAGTGTAGCTGGGTTTAAAAGAGGTTTGGACAAGTTTCTCGAGAAAAGTCCCTTAACCATTATTAAAATGGACAGGAGAAATCTCCCACTTACCCTTGGGATAAGCAGAATAGAATCTGTCTACTTTTGGGAAACCTGGCAGGTACTTGTGACCTGGATTGGCCACTGTTCAAAACAGGATACTGGGCTTGATGGACCTTTGGTCTGTCCCATTATCTTATGTTCTTATGATGACTTTATAAAATAAGGTGTAATAGCAAAAGCACTCATGCATGTTAAATGCAATCACAGCAGCCCTAGAACTGCTGCAAATGACTGCACCTACTTCTTGCAAGTATGCATGCAAATTAATGAATTTTATAATATACAAGTATACGTGCTTGCACGGCCAATGCATCATCCAAACTCCACCATGTGCACACCCAGAGTGAAAGTATATGTAATATAAATAACGTGACTTTTTATGCTAGTTGATATTGTAGAAAAGGTGATTTATGCACAATATGTGGTCCCTTATGTATTCAAATTACTAAAATACCACCATTTGTATGCATGCTTGCTGCATAAGCCTGGGTGGTCACTAATAAAATCACCCTCCTATGTGCATGAATTAGCATGTCGTGTTAGTGCACAGTCACGCTAACAGTCAACATGCTAGTGTGACACAGTACACATTAATTCTTGCTCTATGGGGCATATTTATAAAAAGTGTGCTGTCACTGCATGATTGGGCCATGAACCTAGTATAGAGGCCCACATTAACCTTAGGGGGTGTGTGCATCTGTTCCTCTGGTGTTAGTGCATTTCAATCATTTGTCACCATGTTAAATGGTACGGGGGTGCCCTTAACACCACTCTTTGAGGTGGCATTAAGTGCACCACACTAACAGCAACAGCCATGTTCAGCACAGGCCCAAGATGCCTATGTTAGCTGTGATGCGCCATCAACATGTCCTGCCCCTAACCACCAGTCCTCACTCAATCACAAGCTAACGGGTAAGCATGGTATTTTTAGTGTGGGGCCCTGTGCTAAATTTTAGCATGATATGCTTATCGTATGCTACACCCTGTGCTAACAGCACACTTCAGTAAACATGCCTCTAAATGCATACTAGAGATGTGGTGGAAAATGGGCATTTTATGATTGGGGAATGGGCACGGGTTGTACCCATGGTAACTTAGGATACCCCTGCAGATAATGGTTTGCAGTTATCATATAGTATTTGGGTAGCTACCACACAACAATCAGAAAACCTTACTGCACTTGAGTAAAAGGGTCCCACTGCAATCTATGGTACATTTAACTCCAATTTATTTTTGTATGTTAAAAGAGCCGGGGCTACCATGAGGTGAACTAGGTAGTCATCTAGAATGCTGCCCCTTCGGGGTTACCCACTGACTGATGCCACTGAAGCCCCTCTCTAGGATCAACAGTGGTGGCAATAGCTGCAAATAGCCTTGTGGCACTTACCTTCAAGCTTCAGCACCATGAGGCTGTTTGCTTACACCGCCTGATGCTGACTTCCTGTTTGCACATAAAGTCAGCAACAGGCGGCAGAAGCAAACAGCCCCATGGTGCTGAAGCTTGAAGATAACCACCATGGGTCTGTTTGCAGCTATCGCCACCACTGTCGGTCCGGGAGAGGGGCAGTCGCAATGGGCGCCGCAAGGGAAGAGGTTCATCTAGGGTGCCGGCCCTGTAAAAATGAGAGAATATATATATATATATATATATATATATATATATATATATATATATATATATATCATTTTCATTAAGCAAACAAGTAGACTTTACTGACTTCACAGTGCTTAGCTTCCCCACCAACAAAGGCCATCAAGATCTTTTGTACCATTTCAGAATGGTAATAAAATGTTGCCCTGAACCTATAATAATTTACTGCATACAACTCTAATTACAGTTGAGGGAATAGCTGCAGAACATTTTATTTGTTAAGAAATTAAAATTTAAATACATTTCCATTCATTTGAACTAGTTAGGCATGTACCCAAGATGCTGAAAGAATACTGTGAAAAATTAATACAATTATAAATTGAATTTTCTTTTCTTCTACGAGTGGATGGAGATTTCACTGAACACTTTTTTTTTCCTATTAAAACTACTTTGTATTACATTTTGTGATGGAATGAACAGCAGGCTATGTTCTTCCACATCCATCAATATAAAATTATCATGCCTGGGTCAAGTTCACAATTTAGTACTGCCTGACTTGAAATTTGAAAGGAATATTAACTTGCATTGTTACAGGTCTTCCAGTTTTAGATGGCAAGGCAATGTTACTGTATTTCCCCTGACTGTAATTACTGGTGTTAAAGTTCAGGACTTCTGAGCCCTATCCTGAAGGCATCCAGTCAGGCTTGCGGAATTACCACAATGAATACGCACAAGATACATTTGCATACAGCAGGGACCACGGGGAACATTACACGCTACTTACTTGCAGAAGTCCCCATTTTAAAGGGCTTACATGCGTTAAAGGACACTTAAATGTGTGCTTTAGGAGGTCACTATTCCATAAGCGTATACTTTTGGTTCAAGTGTTATAGGGATGAACTTGGCCTAAATTAACGTATGGAAGTTTAATTTTTGTGTATTTTCTCTAAATCTAGTTGTAGGCATTTATAGCTGCTCTAGAGTAAACGTAAGTGCCATATCTAGGTACACCCTTATTTTATAAAGTAATTAGGAGGTATTTCACTTTATAAAATAGGTCTCACATACACGCATGCTAATGCGCAATAACTGTACAGGAAATTATAGACGTGCCCTCCATATGCAAATGTGGATCATGCATATTCATTCTGCTAATCCTGAAAATCTGACTGGCAAGGTGTTCCTCCAGGAGCAGATTGAAAAGCACTATTCGAGTACAGCATTTCTCAAGCTCGTGAGATGAGGAAACTTGACGAGCTTGAGCATAGCGTCTTTAACTCTTCTCGATATTTCTCTGCACATATACAGCAGATAGTTAAACCCTATCCTTTTTTTTCCATAACATTAGCAAAATGCATCCCTTCCTTTCTGAACATACTACCGACCTTTACCCACTCTCATTACTTCGTGTTTAGACTATTTCAACCTGCTCCTTGCTGGTCTCCCATTGAGTCATCTTTCTCCCCTTCAATCCATTCAAAACAGATGCATGGCTGATCTTCACCAGCATCGCACTACTTGCACAACCCCTCTTCCCAAGTCGCTTCATTGACTCCCTATTAATTTACACATACAGTTCAAACTTTTCCTACTGACCTACAATGCATTCATTCTGCAGCTTCTCATTACCTTTCCCTATACCCCTCTTCGGAAACTCCACTTAGAAGGCATATCATTTGTATCTGTGCCCTTCTTTTCTACTGCCATCTTGCCGAGCCTTATGCCTGTAACAGACTACCTGAGTCAGTACTTTAGGCGGTATCTCTGGCAGGGTTGGCGCAAGGACTGGATGTGCCCTAGGCGGACCCTCCGTCGTGGCCCCCCTGCTGCTTCTCTCCGGGGTTTACAGTGGTGGCAATGGCCCCCAAACCACGATGCAGCACTTACTAACACTCAGGCCCTGCATCACAGTTTTTCTCTTCACAACCATCCATTTCTGCTCCCCTTCGGTTCCACTTTCTGTTTGAGGTGGTGCCGGAGGGGGACGGAAATGGCCTATTGTGAAAAGTAGGAAACTAACACAGTATCTGAGTGTTAGTAAGCGTGGTGTTGCGGTTTGGGCCCTAAAGCGGGGTGGTGGCGGCAGCAGCAATGGGCGCTCTCTGAGGGCTGGTGTTTTAGGCAACCGCATAGTTTGTCTGGTGAGACTGCCAGCCCTGATCTCTGGTGTTATTCAAAACTAGACTAAAAACCTACATTTTCAAGGCTGGTTTTAGATTCTGACTCCTTTATTTTCCAGTGTAACACCCATGTGTGTTTTACTAATTTCCCTTAAAAATGTACCTTAGTCCTCTGTTTGTTCTGTTTGTCTTGACTAGATTGTAAGCTCTGTGGAGCAGGGACTCTCTCTTATGTGTATGTGTATTGGGCTGTGTATGCCTAGTAGCGCTATACACATGATCAGTAGGAGCAGTAGTAATAGTTGTAGTAGTCCTGCAGTACTTCTAGCAAGTGTGGTTCTGAAGTACCTAATAACTACTCTGGTCTCCATGTTATCCACAATGATTTTGAATACTGCTTCCAGCGCATGCAAATTTACCTCATGCATATTCATTACTACTACTACCGATCATTTGTATAGCACTACAAGGCGTACACAGCGCTGTACAAACACAAGTAAAAGATGGTCCCTGCTCATCAGAACTTATAATCTAGTCAAGACAGACAACACAAGAGCTGAGGACAAGGATGCATCTAGGAGAATGGTAAGGAAACACAAAGACGACTCAGCGGATCAGGATCCAGAAGTGGCCTCTTTGTGAATAGCCTGTCAACCAGATTGATAGCGAGCACTTCAGGAATTTCTTGAGAACACTTCTCTAGCTCTTTTTACTAGTGTTTGAGAACTCACTTTACCGAAAAGCATCTCTCGCCAAACAATCTTGAGAAAGTTCTATCACTATACTTGGCGCTATATAAAATGATAAAAATAATAATTAAAATAGGTTTTGCTTCCAGGGATGTGCATAGGCAAGACAAATTTAGTCGGTTTTCATTTTTTTTCATTAACTGTTCCAACTTGTGTTTTGTTTGACTAGTGTCACACATTTCTTTTAATAATGCATACTAAATCAATTGTTCCCCAAAACGTCCCTAACTAATGAATTAAGACACCCTAGGTCAAGCAGTGTGTGTTAGATGAAGTTAGCATGCACTAAGGGACATGTTTACTAACGTACAGGAAGCAGCGTGGGTTATAATATGCACTAACTGTTAGCATGGGCCTGGGCTAATGGTAACCTGCAGTAAAAACAACCATGATAACTACATATCGTGCGTGGGTTGTGGACAGAGATCGGGCATGCGGCACCTTAGTGTTGCTAAGTGCATTAAGTGCAGCTATGCTACTGCATTTTGATATCACTGTCACTGCCCTCCATGCAAGAAAAAAAACAACAGTACTAAGCACTGATGACAGGTGTACATCCCCCCTCCCCAATCACAACCTCGATTTAGGTGATACTTTCCCACATCTGATCCCCCAACATGTTCACCCCTCTAACCACAATACCCCCAATCTCAACCTCCCCTCAGTTCAATATCTCACCCTTGACCTGCCCTGACAATTACCCCAAGTCATCCCTGGTGTCTAGTGGGCAGGGCAAACATTGATCACCCTTCACTCCTGCCCCATGTACAGATAGCAGGGTGCACCCACACTATCCACAGATTTCTATAATCTAGTGTCTGCCCTGTACGCTAGCTGCACGGCACATGCTGGGCATGCCCAAAGGTTAGCATACAGACTTTGTACATATCATGCAATAAGTGCAAAAACTAACTGTACCGTAATCAACAAACCCCTGAATTATTCAAGACACACTAATGAACCAAATGCACAGCCCCTTTTTGCTCCAATAAGTTTACCATTAAAATTCATATACAGGTAGAAGCAATATCTTTAAGTCTTCCTAGTGAATTTGGAAACTAGAGTCTGGTTTTTCAGGTTTCTATTAATTCCATTCTCTTAGGCATTTTTATTAACTAAAGGTTTTTCTCTAAAAATGAACAGAAACCACATCCTCTATCAGTATATAATGATTTTTTCTTTGCTTCTTTACATACCTGCAAAAACAAAATCTGGATATTTAATGGAAATGTTGACAAACCTCACAGTAATTATGACACTGCTAGAGCACGACATCTTAATGGTGCAGGGACTGGAACCAATTTGGTATAATTTGCTCTTTCACAGTTAGACTAGTATAGTGAAAATATGTCTTGCCTTCTTGATTCTATTTTTACTTAAGAGTAGGATGCACGGACTGAAGATTCAGCGTAATACATAGGGAATTAAGCATTTAACATCTTAAAAATAGAAGGTATTATGCATGCAATTCCCCCATGGGCTATGTTCAAAATGCCTCCTGTTGTGTCTATGTCAAGTTCATTATCCCGCATTTGACAGAAACAATTTAGAAACATCTAAATTTAATCAGACGCCCCAGCTTGCAAAGAATGCTGTGCTAGAAATACTCTTATTCATACATATAAGCTTTAGTTACATGCCATGAAACACAAACATGCCTCTGACTTTTCCTACATTAAAACTAGTGCTGAAAGTAAGAATTAAATGAGACGAACATCAGACTTCTGTGCTTTCTGCACATCTGAGATAATGATTAGCAGAGTAATTATTTTTTTTTTTTAACAGATCACCTATGTGGGCATGGCATAAAGGTACCTATTACAAGCCTATTTTATAAAGGCAGAAAAGCTGCAGAAATCATGGCTAAAACGAAGCCACAGACCTTTATGCCAGCATGGGAACAGGTGTAAATGTTTCTACATAATGTACATATTTATGCATGCATTTTATAAAATATGCACGTATATCAAAACTCTGTAGTGACATGGCTGCCTAAGCACCTTGGACCTGCATAAGACACCACCACTGCAAGGAAAGAGATAAGAGATGACTATTTACTGTGAGAACAGCCTTTGTGCGGCTGACTGAATATACTGTGAAAGCACTAGTGCACTTTACTGTTGTGGTTGCGATTGAGTGTGTCGAGCGATTGACGTTATTGCCTAGCACCTTGAAGTCATATAAGGATGCCGCTGCTTTAGGTGTGCTACCCCAGTTATGCCAATGGAGGCGTGTGACAAAGGGGCACACCCTTTTGTGCACCCCTTCATGTGACATAAGTGTGACACTCAAAACATTTGTTTTTGTTTCTAAAGTTTTTTGGTTGTTTTTAATATTGACTCCTGATCTTTTTCAACTCCAGTTTAAACATCATTATTGTAAATGTGTAAGATACGAGATGAAATGTATGTCGATAGAGGTATGCACATTGAGAAGAGATAGGTATGCTGGCCTTCGGCCTTTAAGATTTACATACACAGAAGCCGTGCTTCTTTTCTCTTGTTGGTCAACAGAGAGATGGGTGATTTTGCAAAAGTAATTAGTGTTAAACCAAAAAAAGATTACAGTAGCTATAATTAATGCTAGGTCAGTTAGATCTGAAATGGTATTGGTATGATAATTAATTGAAGATGAGATGTTAGATATAATATTACTTGGTTGACTGAAACATATCATATTTGCTTAGGGGAGATATACACCAAGGGATATTTTACTTATACTATAAATCATGAAGCAAAAAAAGACAGAGGGGTTTTAGTAAACCGTGAGATAGAGCTGAATTTTAAGTTGGCTGATTGATCAAATACAGAGCATATGGAGACCTCAGTGGTCTTCAATGAGATTTGTGGTTATACATAGGGGTATGTTTACTAAAGGTCAAAATGCTTTAAGTGCTGCAATGGCCTGCAGAAATGAAAGGGCAGTGGCAGCATTTAACACACATTAACTTTACTTAACATGTGTTAACCTTTAGTAAACATGTCTCATAGTGTACATCATGCCAGCTAAGCTGAATATAGAAACATCCACTTGGATTGAGTGGCTTTTTATATTATATTTTGACATTGAAAGGCTGCTTATCTTAGGAGATTTTAGCACTAGAATTGATGGCATTAACCGGCGACTCTAATGTTTACAAATGCTATGGAAGCTATTGGATGTACACAAGAAATACATCAGCCCATGCATGAGAGAGGGCACATTCTCCTTAATCAAATTCAAAGTTACCTGGAAATTAAAGTCATAATTCTAAATGAAAAACCTTAGATTATAAACTAAGTTTGATATCATCATAAAAAATCAAAAAAAGGCCAGAGTCCCTACTAAAACTTTGAATCAGAAAGAGAATTTTGATATAGAAAAATAGCAGAGAGAATGGAAATACTGTAGGAACTCAGTAAATGAAAATAATGTTGATGCATATTTGCAGTGATGGGATTTGGTTACTGGCGATCAAAATGTAGTATGAAAAAAGGAGAAAACATATAGAAACAAGTTAGTTCCATGGTAGTCCAGAGTTAAAAGAACTAAAAAAGAAAGTGAGGCGGCAGGAAAGAAAGTGGAGGAAGTAACCTAATGATACTTGAAGTGGTTTTTTGTTTTTTTTTACTAAAGGGAGCTAGCTGGCAGTGTGTGTATTAGTGCATGCTGAGCACACCAGGACATGTGTTTCGCCAGTTAACATGGATCAAATCCTGCACTAACTATGCAAGCCATGTTAGGGTCATGAGTGGGCAAGTTAGGTGCAGAGAGAGTGGGCATGCTGAGCTCAGTGCACGTAGCGCTGGATTCACACAGCACGCGTTAACAGCATTAGCATTCATTCATGTAATACCACCTCAATTGGTGCAGCCCACATTAGGAAAAGTGCTCTGCGTTAATTGCCAGGGTAATGCTTTCCGCGTGCCTGACAGTTAACGCTGTGGACGGTGTTGCACCTAACGTGCCATAGTTTCATTGCTATTGGGGTCTTACAGTAAAAGACCCCCTTAGTTGCATATGTGTACAAGTGCAAAGGAATTTTATTACAAAGAAAATGCAAACGTCATGATCTCAACCTGCTGAGTTATTTTGCATGGTTCATTTCCTTGTTAGCCCTGCTCAGAATGAAAGGTATCTAAATAATCCAATGATATGAGCGCATTTATTTAACAGTGTTTATATTGCACTAATCTTACAGAATTCTTAGCAGATTATAATATAAGAAAGAACATAATACCTGAGGATTTCTTTTTTTGTAATAATGCTTTGGAATTAGAAAATCCTTTTTTGATAAGCTAAATCTGCAAAATATGTCCAAGAGCCATAATGGGTTCTGGGAGGAATTCTTCAAACTTGTTTCACCAGATGTGGAGGAAAATGCTGTATTTCTGCTGTGTCCATTAGATTGTTTTCCAGAAGCCACACTGATACTCAGTAGACAATAAATATCCGAGTTCCTCACTGGGTTAGTAGAAGCCTCTTTATCTGAAGGCAATATACCTGCAGACCTTAAGCTAACAAGCACTAGGCTGGTAATGAAGAACCGTAATGGTTCTCTTTATAATTGTACAAATGATTCAGCAATAGCAAATGCCCTGATAAAGGTAGCATTAACTGAAGCTATATGACATGACTGCAGTTGCATATGAATATTGCCAACGCACAGCTCCTGGATCCATGGATTGACTTTGGATTGCGCACAGTATTGAAATTATTAGCTGCTGTCTCCAACACTATGGTGCAGTTTCTGGAATACATGGGATTTCAGGGTCCAAAAGAGCATGACATTTATTTATTTATATAAAACATTCGCTATACTGCCATTTATTTATTTAACAGTTTTATATACCGTCTTTCATCAATTCAAGACAGTTTACAGGTAACAAAAATGTAACAGCATGACACTGCTGTTTTACATGGAAAAGAACTTAGTTAAATTGAACTCTTTTAATATGAAAATACAAGAACCATCAGGTAACTATTGTCACAACGCCACCCTGGTGGTTAAGGGGCGCCAAGGCAGGTTGGACATAAATATAAATAAGGTTGGGTTTGGTAAGTATTTTCTAGGGCCCAGTGATGTATAGCCTTGGTAGCGTCCCTATTACCAAATACCCAGAGAACAGAGGTCTTCGAGTGGAGGGAAAAATAAGGCTTTATTTCCCTTGTATTGCAAAAGGTTCAAACGGATCAGATTCAAACAACAAAAGAAATGTCCTTACATCAGGTTAAAAAGAAAAGGTACAACTCAGGTTCAAAAGCAAAACTGTTTTCTTCACCAAGGGGATACAAAAACACAGGTTTCTAAATTCACAAGTTTACTGCTCACTTGCTGCACAAGGATTCCAAGCTTCCAGTGGTACAAAAGCTACAATCCATTTCTTCCTCAGAAAGGGACTCTACCACTTCCACTTGCATCGGTTCTTGCTCAAGCGTATCTGAACCAGAGTTAATGGTTCCTGGCAAGTTATAATCAGGCTTTTCATACAAACTCTGTATGAGCTCCCAGTGCTTGGGGTTCAGCGTGGGGCGTCGGTCATGAGCTGTTCTATAGTGTGAATATCCTTCTCTCTTTAAAGGTTTTACATTTGATTCCTGCAAACCTTGCTTAGTTAAAAGTTTCTTATTTGATAAAAGCTTTTCATACCTTGTCTCCTCAGCTGTGTGCCATGGACAGGGAGCTTCTGTTTCTTGTCCTCTCCATACACTAGTCCTCTGAAGGCTGTTTCCAACAAAGTATGGATTACCTGGTAACTCCGGCTTCTTTCCTTGGGACGAGGCTTGAGGCCTACTCCTGGTGAGATCCTGCCTTGCTCCTGCAATATGGCTTGGGTTTTTCACACAGCAGTCACAGTACGGCTTTTGCGTTCCTGAATCTCCTGGACCCTTCTGTATTCTCTGTCCTTTCAGGTCTCTCCGGCCTGTACCTCTTTCCTGCACCCCAGCAGCATCTGTAGCTTCAGCAGTTTCTCCAGCATCCGCAGTTTCTGCTACTTCTCCGGCTTCTGAAGGCTCTGCAACTTCTCTGCTGCCTTCTCTGCTGCTTCTGGCCTTTACAGACACTTCTGCTTCTCCAGCCACCTTCCTCTTTACCGCCGCTTCTCTCTTTCCAGTCTTCCAGACTTTCTTTAAAAGGAGTTCCTGCCCTCCTGGATTGGAGTCTGGCTGGCTTAAGGTCACACCCTGTGGGGCGTGGATCCTCAGTCTTCCGGAGGTCCCTCTTGCTCCCCCTACCAGGTTCCTGAGAATACTGCAGCTTGTGCATGCCTTTTTTCGTATTTAAAACATTTTCTTCTATTCCCTGCTGGTCTGCTGCATCACACTATGTACATATTTACATTATAGGAAAATCACTCAGAGAGGAGAGTTTAAAGGCAGAAGGAAAGGGAGAGGTGCAGTGTCCATAAGGCCATGGGGGCGGCTAGGTGGTGTGGAGAAGTATTCATTGAAAAGGTGAGTTTTGAGTCTTTTTCTGAAATCAGAATGGTCGGCACAGTTCCGAAGTCCAGGCGGAAGAGTATTCCATATGGAAGGTGCATAGAGCGAGAAGGCCTTGTTACAGGTGGTTTGCTTGTAGGTTTTCCTTTGAGAGGGTATGTTTAGCAGGTTTTTGGTGTTTGAGCGGCATAATCTACCGTTATTGAGGTTGGAAATAAAGGAGGATAGGCATGGAGCTGATTCGTTGTGAATGACTTTATGGATAAGAGTTAAAACTTTAAATTTAATTCTAGAAAGTATAGGGAGCCAATGTAGGTCATAGAGGATTGGGGTCATGTGTGTGTGGCTAGTATTATTTGTGATTAAGCGGGCAATTGTATTCTGTGCAATTTGGAGAGGATGGATACTGTTTTTAGGGAGGCCATGGTAGATGAGATTGCAATAGTCTAGGGTAGATGTAGTAAGGAATTGGCAGACTGTACGAAATGAGTCAGGGTTTAAGAGTGGTCGGAGGTTTCGGAGGGTTCGTAATTTGGCATAGAGAGAGTTTGAGGTTTTTCTTATGTGTTCGAGGAATGTGAGGTTCTGGTCGAGGGTCATGCCAAGATATTTGATGTGATTTCTTATAGGGAGGGTTAGGTCACCAAGGGTCAGAGATGAAGGAGGAGAGTATGAGGTGTTGGTGAATATTTAGAGAGCTTCTGATTTAGATTATGATTGTGCCATTGGCACAATAAATGACATCATAGCAGTTTACAATTAGATCAATGGTTATCAGAACAGAAGAGCACAAAAAAGAAAAAAAAATAGCTCTTATATACCTCTGGTCTGCAAAAACATTCAAAATGGTGTACAACCAAATAAAAACACAATTGGCATAACTGAAACTGTCAACACCTACCTGCAACCCACCCCTCAAACTGCCGACCAATTAAGCTTCAGCACTGCTGACAAGTAAATTAAAAGATTACCAACATCCTGCAAAAACTAGCCTCATCCTGCTTCTGTGTTAACCTGCTAGGCAACGTATTCCACCACATAGGTGCTGCTGCTACAAAGGCTCTCCCCCTCCACTTCTGCAAGTGATGTTCTTGGTAATCTGGGACTAACAGAAGCAAACTCTGACTGGACCGCAAGGCACTTCCGCGTTTGATACCAATGCAGCAGCCCAAGCAGATAACTTGGACTTCATCCCTCAAAAGCCTAAAAGTGAAAGATGGTATTTTAAATAAACTCTCTACCTGGAGAGGGAGTCAATGGAATTACTGCAATACGTCTGCCACTGACTTCTGCCTCCCCTAACCAAATAACATACAGGCTGCTATATTCTGGACTACCTGTAATCTTTGAATCATATAATTTGGCAGCCCTACATACAAAATATTATAGTAGTCCAAAGCAGAAATCACCAGAATGTGTCTAACAGTCTACATCGTTGTCTTATCCAAAAAAGGATGTAGCTACCAGACCATCCTCAGTTGCCAATAGCCATTTGAACTACCCTTGAGATACCTCACTTTATTAGAAGTAGGTCTTGTCGAATAAATCTGATTGGATCATTTTACTGGGTGACTAGAGGATTGGATGAGGGGACAATGCTAGATGTGGCATACATAGATTTCAGCAAAGCTTTTGACACGGTCCTACATTGGTGACATAAATAAACTAAGTCCCTTGGGATGGACTCTAAAGTAACTGTGTAAGAAACTGGTTGAGTGGGAGGTACCAGAGGGTAGTAGTAAATGGAGTTGACTCTAAAGAGAAGGGGCATTACCAGTGGGGTGCATCAGGGATCAATCCTTGCTCTAACATTCTTTGCAAGTCAATAGATTCCCAAACCTGTTTTGAGGGCTTCCCAATCAATTGAGTTTTCAGGATATCCACAATGAATATTCATGACAGAGATTTGAATACAATGGAGGCAGTATATGCAAATCTCTCTCATAAATATTCAAAAGGATATCCTGAAAACCTGACTGGCTGGGGAGCCCCCAGGACATGTTTGAGAACTACTGTTGTAAGTGATATTGTAGGTGGTCTGTGAGGATAGGTATACCTCTTTGAGGATGATACTAAAGTGTGCAACAAAGCAAACACCCAGGAAGCTAAGATTTAATGCTAAACAAATATATGGTCATGCATTTGGGCTGCTAAAACCCAAGGGAGCAGTACAGTATAGGGAGTGAAGTACTTTAATGCACAAAAGAAGAGTGGGACTTGGGGGTGATAGTATCAGATGACCTTAGTGACTAAACAGGTAGAAACGGTGGCAACAAAAGTCACAAAGATGCTTGGGTGCATAGGGAGAGGAATGGCCAGAAGGAAAAAGGAGGTGATATTGCCTTTACATAGGCCTCTAATGAGACTTTATTTGGAGTACTATATACAATTTTGGAGACCACACCTTCAAAAGGATATAAATAGGATAGAGTCATTCAGAGGGCAGCTACTAAATGGCCAGTGGCATCCATCATAAGACATATTAGGATAGACTTAAAGATCTTAATCTGTACACTTTGGAGGAAAGTTGGGAGTGGGGTGATAATATAGAGATATTTAAATACTTCCATTGTATAAATGCAAAGCAAATAGCCCTGTTTCAATTGAAAGGGAGCTCTGGAATGAGGGGTCATAGGATAAAGATGAAAGGGGATAGATTTAGGAATAATATGAGGAAACATTTCGTTATGGAAAAGATGGTGGATGCATGGGACAGCTTCCCAGTAGGAGGTGGTGGAAACAAGAACTGTATCTGAATTCAAGAATGCATGGGACATATATCTAGGATCTCTGAGAGAGAGGATAGGATGGTAGAATTTAATTGTTGTCATTGATGGGTAGAATGGATAGGCCATATGGTATTTATTTGCCGTTGTTTTCTCCATTTTATATGCTGACAGGACTTGAGATGAACGGTGTATTATATTTACTCTTATCTGTAGAAATAACAGCAGTATTTGACAGTGCAGTGCATGAGATCCTAATTGAAAGATTAGTGGAGGTGCTACATTAAGACGGTTCAGTCTTTCCTGACTGACCAGGCCACACTATTTAATCTGTATATTGGTTCCCATTTGCAAACCTCTGTGCTCTTTGGTTATAGAGTTTAGGTTATATGCTGATGATATTGTTCTTTTTGCACCTTTCCTAGAAACAAATGATGTGGCAAAAAATCCTATAATAGTCCAATTTGATAAAATTTCAAACTGGTTTGTAGAGAATGGAATAAGAATTTTAATAAGACTGAGGTGATGTTAATACATGATACAGTCAGTTGTAGATCTCCCCAAAAGATTTTGATGAGTTTTGTAGGCTTGCCAGTGAAGTCCACTATCTTTGTGTAATACTTGACATGGAGTTTTCTTTGCAAAAAAACGTATCTTCAAGGCTGTATAAACCATATAGCATAAATTTGAAGTTAATGCAAAAGTGGTGAGTTTGTTAAAATCATGGGATTTCAGGTTGGTTATACAGGCTATGGCGTTACCACATAGATTATTGTTGCATGCTTTTATGTAGGGCTGCCAGACACAGTTATAAGACTGCTTCAAATAGCCAAAATGCCACATGCGAACAATCATGCCATTAAGAAGGAATGATTATGCTACTCCCGTGATGAAGATGCTTCTTGACTTCCTGTGAAATGTTTTTCCTTGTTTAAATGCATGACCTTAATAGTTAAGGCAATCAAGGAATTTTCAGCTAACAGACTTGTTATTTTAATTCAAACAAATAACGTGAGACCCAAAATTTAAGACAGTCATCAAGAATTACTTCTGTGCCCTTGATTTCTATGGCCCATAAGGTATAAATACACAACCTTGTTTTCCAAGTTGTCTCAAAACTGGAATTCATTACCAGTAGAAATCCATGTTGAGACAAACTAGTTTTTAGGAAGAAGCTGAACGTGTACTTTTTTTTAAAACAGCCTATTAATGATCTTTGTTTTTGCATGAGTGTTTTAATATAATTTTATTTTTCTTCTTAATTTATTATGACTTAAGTTGTTTGTGAGTTACTATGAATGTACTTTGTAAACCGCTTAGTAATGTCAAGATAAGAGGTGTTTCAATTTAATAAATGAAATGGAATGTTTGTACGACACCCAGGCTCCTCCCCTGAATAGGTCTACATCCGGGTCACATAAAATAGGCGTGTTCTTTGTCATCATGTGTGCTTTTATGGTTGGGGTAATTTTATGAGGCCTTCTACACACATTCAGGGGTTAATTTTATAAATAGCTGACTAAAAATTGGTATGTTAGTCATTTATAAGTGTAAGTGGCCACTAATGCAGGTGCGTACTTTTACTGTGCTTAATTTCACTGTAGGAGTGCACATTGCACTAGCTTGGTAAAGCGCACAAGTACACATATAGATGATAAAATACTTTAATTAATGTGTATTTACAAAATGTAGGGATGGCCATTTACCCCAGTTCTAGGACTGGTATAAATGTTTGTGCTTTAAATTAAGGTGTGCTTTTTGGTCCTTATACCATTATATTATAAAAAAAAGTAGCTTCCTACTTTTCTTTACAAAATTGGTCAACACGCATCTATTTTAAGCTTATGTTCCCGCTAAACTGTACTGAGTCCTCCACCGGCATTCCAGTACCTGCCTATGCTGTGTGATCCTAAGCATGATCTTTATCTTTATTAACGCATTTTATATACCACTCATACCACGGGGGCACAGAGTGGTTCACAATACCAAAAATAAGGCTGCTGGAAAAGGAAAAGAACGCCATTATAATTAAAAGAGTAGGGGATTGAACAGTAGAGGGAGAGAAGACAACAGACATAACAGAGAGAAAATAGCACAGGGAGCAGAGGGTAGAGAAACATCAGCATTCAACGAGAAGGTGGGGAAGGGTAGCAGGGGGGGGAGGAAGGTGGAAAGCAGAGGAGAATAAGTGGGTCTTCAGCATGGTCTTGAAGGATTTGTAGGAGGGTTCAAGGCGGAGAGCAAGGGGAAGCGAGTTCCAGAGTCGGGGGCCCAGGAAGAAGAAAGCAGAGGAACGGGTGGATTCAAGATGAGCCTGTGACGGAGAGGGGAGGGACATGCGGTTCAGATGGACCGATCTAAGGGAACGGTGCGAGGAGTGAAGGTGAATTTGATCTACAAGATAAAGAGGAACACCGGTGTGAATAGTTTTATGCACGTGGATAAGAATTTTGAAATGAATACGATAGATGAGTGGAAGCCAGTGCAGGTGAATTAGAATAGGGTTGATATGATCAAAGCGTGAGGCATGCATCAGGATTCGCGCTGCAGTGTGGTGAACTAATTGCAACTGCTGTAATTGTACTTTGGGAAGACCAGCAAGGACAACATTACAATAATCGCAATCACTTTGCACCTCCTCCCACCAATAGGAATGCCGGCGGAGGACTCGGCACAGCTTAGTGAGAACATTAGCTTTGATTGCCTCAAACTAGGTACCCAGCTTTCAAATTATGCTCAGTTATGTTTGGAAGGGAATATCTAGGAAGTAAGAAGGAGGTTGGGAACTAAAGGCCAGTAAATCTGACCTCCTTAGTGGGTAAGTGTATGGAAATGCTGCTAAAACAAAGGATTAGTGCAGTTTCCGGAATCCATGCAGTATCCAAGACAGCATGGTTTTACTAGAGGTAGATCTAATAAGATAAATCTGATTGATTCTTTTGACTAGGTGACCAGAGTTAGATCGGGGAAGGATATTAGATGAGGTATACTTAGATTTCTACTACTAATCATTTGTATAATCCTACAAGGCATATGCATCACGGTACATATAGATGTAAGTCACAGTCGCTGCTCATCAGAGCTCACAATCTAATCAAGATGAAAAACATAGCAAAACTGGGGACTATGTGGTATGATAAGTAGTGGATAAGAGAGAGGAGCATTAGGATCCAAAAGCGGCTTCAGAAGAGGATTTTTAGCCTGGATTTGAATAGGATTAGAGGAGGAGCCTGGCGCACAGACTCAGGTACTGTAGTTTGTTCCAGGCATATGAAGCAGCAAGATGGAATGAACAAACTCTGGGTTTGGCAGTGGCAGGGAAGGACACAGATAGAAGGGATCTTCCAGAGGAGGGGTGTAGAGTGAGATAAAAGAGGAATGATAGTGAGGAGCCGCAAAATGAATGTACCTGTAGGTCATTAGGAGACGTTTGAAATGGAAGTGGAAATGGATAGGGAGCCAGTGAAGTGACTTGAGAAGAGGGGTTACATGAGCATAGTGACACTGGTGGAAGATAAGCCATGCAGCTGAGTTTGAACTGATTGAAGGGGAGAGAGATGATTCATAGGGAGACCAGAGAGGAGCAGGTTACAATAGTCAAGACGGGAGGTGACTAGTGAGTGGATAAGGGTCTTAGTAGTGTGAGTAGAAAGGAAGGGACAAATTTTGATGATGTTATAGAGAAAGAAGCGTCAGGTTCTAGCTATATGTTGGATGTGCACAGAGAAAAAAAGAGTGGAATCAAAGGTCCCGAGCAGAGAAAACAGGGAGGAGTGCAGAAAAAGAGAAGGAAGGAAGGAAGTGGGGAGGCGGTTTTGGGGGGAAAAATAAGGACCTCAGAATTGGCCATATTCAGTTTCAGATGGTGGTGAGACATCCAGGCAGCAACATCGGATAAGCAGGCAGAGATCCGGGACTGTGGCACTGAAAACCATGGGAAGAAATAAATTCACCAAGGTACTGAGTGTAGAGAGAGAAGAATAGAGGTGTCAAGACAGAGCCCTAAGATACACCAATTGAAAGCAGGATGGCAGTAGAAGAGGATCCACCAGAAGACCCACTTAAAGTGCAATAGGAAAAATAAAACCAGGACAGAACAGAGCCCCTAAATCCAAGTGATGACAGGGTATTGAGGAGAAGGTGGTGCTCAACACTGTTAAAGGCAACAGAAAGGTCAAGAAGGATGAGGATCGAGTAAAGGACCTTGGATATGACAAGGAACAAGTTGCTGGAGACTTTGGCAGAACAGTTTCTGCGGAATATAGAGGACGATAGCCAGACTGCAGAGGATCCAGATGGGTTTGACAGGAAAGAAATTCAAGACTGCAGTTGGGAACTGCTCGTTCAAGTAGTTTTGAAGCAAACTGGAGGAGAGAGATAGGCTGATAGATGGAAGGACAGATTTCAGGAAAGCCTCTGACATAGTTCCTAATAGGCAATTTATAAATAAGCCAAGCACCCTCTGGATGGACCCTAAAATTACTGACTGGATTAGAAACTGGCTGAGTAGGAGGCAAGAAAGCATAGTTGTTAATGAAGTTCACTCTGATGATAAGAATGTTACCACTGATGTGTGACAGGAATAAATCCTTGGTCTGGTTCTTTTTAGCATTTTTCTAAGCAATATTATGGAAGGGCTATTGGGTAAGGTTTTCATCTTTGAGGATGATACCAAAATTTGCAATAGGATAGACAACCTGGAAAGTAGGTGACATGAGGAGAGATCTAGTGAAGCTTGAGGAATGATCTAGAATTTGGCAGCGAAAATCTAATGCTAAAAAATGCAGGGTTGTCCATTTGGACTGTAAAACCCCATGGGAGCAGTAGAGTATAGGAGGTGAAGTACTTCTGTGCAAAAAAGAAGAGTGGATCCTGGGGGTGATCCCATTCCTTCCTCCTGGCTTCTCACCCCCTCCCTGGGTTTCCTTCCCTATATTCTCACCATGTTTAATTCTAGTTTGTCCACTGGGACATTTCCTAAACCCTGGAAGCACGCCTTAATTCGCCCTATTCTAAAGAACTCTTCACTCGACCCTTTAATCCCTGCCCACTATCGTCCTGTCTCCAACCTCCCCTTTCTATCTAAACTTCTCGAGAAATATGTATTTGCACAACTTTCCCATCACCTTGATACCATTAACTTTCTTCACCCACGTCAGTCCGGGTTTTGTCAGGGGCACAGCGTCGAGACTGTCCTACTGGCTTTCACAAATGCTTTACACGTGGCTCACGACCATGGTGATGTCTCGGTGGCGGTTGCTTTGGATCTTTCTGCTGCTTTTGACCTGGTCGATCACTCTCTCCTCCTCCAACGTCTACGGGATGCGGGTCTCTGCAGCACAGTTCATCACTGGTTCCACTCTTTTCTTTCCTCTCGGTCCTGTGCAGTTCTCTCTTCTTCTTCCTCTACCCCCCCTTCTGTTCCTCACCATCTTCCTTGCGGGGTCCCTCAAGGTTCCGTTCTCGCCCCGCTCCTCTTCAACCTCTTCTTGGCCCCCCTCGCTTCCTTAGTACAACAGTTTGGTCTATCCGTTTTTCTCTACGCCGATGACATTCTTTTACTCCACCACACCTCACCTTCCTCCCCTGATCTTACAGTTCTTGACTCTTGCCTTTCAGCCGTGGCGAATTGGTTAACACTCAACTGTCTCCACCTTAATCTCACTAAGACTACTGCTATCTGGTTCTCTCATAACGGCCCCTCTCCTTCAATAGCTCCTTCCTTTTCCGGCACCCCTGTACCATTGGTCTCTACTTTCCGTTATCTTGGTGTGCACTTTGACTCTGACCTTTCCTTTCACACCCACATCTCACACATCACCAAAACATCCTTTTTTTTTCTTCGCCAAATCCGCTCTGTTCGCCCCTTCCTTTCCCCCTCGGCTCTCATTACCCTAGTGTTATCCCTAGTTATGTCCCGTGTAGACTTTTCCAACTCACTATTCATCGGTCTCCCTAAATACCATTTAACTCGCCTTCAACGGATCCAAAACACTGCAGCACGCCTCATCTCACACACCTCCCTTCGAGACCATATAACCCCTCAACTGTTTCACCTTCACTGGCTGCCTGTTCCCTTCCGTGCTACCTTCAAACTTCTAGTCCTAGTTCACAAAGCCTTTCATAACAGCACCCCTCAGTACCTAACAGATCTCCTCTACTTTCACTCTCCCCGACACACCCTCGCTCCTTTCACCTTAACCGTCTCACCTTACCCTCCCCTTCCCGCGCTCACCTGCAGTCCACCCGTTCTTCTGCTTTCTTTTTTGCTGGTCCTGCCGCCTGGAATGCCCTTCCCCCTTCCCTCCGTTTAGAACCACAACACGCAGTATTCAAACGCAATCTAAAGACCCACCTATTCTCCCAAGCATTCAATGTTCCCTCTCCCTTTGTGTGATTACCCCCTCTCTCTGCCCCTCCTTTTGTGATGTCCCCTGTTTATGTTCTGTCCTGTCTTCCTCCTTCTCTCTCACTGTCCTTTTAAAAGATTGTACATTTCCTTTCCTTTTCCATGGGCCTTGGCCTCCTTTTATTGCTTTGTTTTTACTTGTACACCGCCTTGGTTCTCGGAAAGGCGGTTTTTATCAAATACAATAAAACATAAAACATTTAATGGCCAAACAGGTAAAACCGGTGACAGCAAAAGCCAGAAGGATGCTGGGGCATGGGGAAAGGAATGGCCAGCAGGAAAAAGGAGGTGAAAGGGGCTCTGTGTAAGCCTCTGGTGAAAACTCATTTGAAGTACTTTGTGCAATGCTGGAAAACACACCTTCAAAAAGACATGAATAGGATATAATCAGTGCACATGGCAGCTACTAAAATGGTTGGTGGTCTTCATCATAAAACATGTGGGGATAAACTTAAAGATCTCAACATGCATACTTCGGAATAAAGCAAGGTCTAAAGGGTGCTCACACCTACAAGTTCAAGGCACACCACTTTTGTTTGTACTTTGGAATAAAGGCAGTTGAGAGGAGATACAGTAGAAACATTTAAATATCTCTGTGACATAAATGCACAGGAGGCAAGTTTCTTTCAATTGAAAGGAAATGTAACTCCGAAATGAGGGAGCAAAGGATGAACATAGATTCAGGAGCAATCAGGAAATATTTCTTTATCTAAAGGGTGGTGAATGCATGGAACAGCCTCCCAGCAAAGGTGGAGGACATGAGTACTGTATCTGAATTCAAGAAGCATGGGGCAACCACAGATGACCTCAAAAGAGAAAAAAGGACTGTAAAGTTTTCGATATGGATGGTCAGACTGGATAGGCTGTGTGGTTTTTATCTGCTGTCATTTTCTAAGCTTTTATGTTTCTTTGGTGCCAGGAGTCAGTATGGACTCGATAGCACACACACTTTCACTTCACTTATGTTTCTTTGGAACAGAAATTTTAATATGGTTATGACTAGAGCTTTTTTTCTGCTGGTGCATATTGGTACTTCCTATAGGTAGTTTTTCTGATGGCTTCAGCCCATGTGGGTCAAAAAGATACAGCAGGAATAAGGTGTAATCAGGCAAACATTGGAGACCCACACACCTTCACAGAAGCCCCTCCTCTGCAACTGGCTGCAGAGTTAGGTTTAGAAAAAACAGATGGCCTAAAGCACACCTAGTTTGGACTCAGGCCTATCCATGGGCAGGGCAGTGCGAATTATTGTATAGACCGTGCATCCGCAAAGGGTGGCAGCCTCGGGAGGGCAGCACAGTCCTCACAGTGAGATGACCAGGCACAGCTTGGGAGCAGGTAAACAGCAGGCAGCAAAAGCGACAGGTAGACAAGCAAGCAAAATCAGCATGGGGTGTTGAAGCCCATGCACATGCTGCACATTTGCCGTACAGAGTGTGCATGGGCTATGAAGTCCCTTGAAGAGTTTTAGGGGCATTTCAGCTCTCCAGCGTGATCGGCTCTGGTCTATGCACATCAGCTCTACTCTATGTGAACATAGCTAGATCTGAGCATCTCAAGCTTTATGTACAGAGCACAGCCAATCACGCTGGAAGGCCGAATCGCCTCTAAAAATCAGTGTGGGGCTTCGGATGCATGAACATGCTGCACGTAAACTTCAAAGCCCCATGCTGATTTTCCCTGTTTGTCCAGCAAGGGAAATGGCAAGATGAAATATTGGGGGGGGGGGGGGGGGGCGGGAATGATAGAGAGAGATGGAGACATTGGGTGATGGTCTGGAGGCAATGAAAGAGAGAGTGAAAAACTAGCTGATTGCTGGGAGGGCAATGACAAAGAGAGACATCACATGATGGGGCTACAATAGGTAGAGACACAATGATGGCTGGGGGAGGGGGTCTACAAGAGACAGAGGCATTAGGTGACAGCTGGGGGTGAGCTACAAGAGAGAAAGACACTGGATGAAGGCTAGGGGAGCTACCAGAGAGAAAAAAATTTTGGTGTGACTGCAGGGTGGGAGCAATGAGAGAGAAAAACATCAGGGATAGCTGCAAGGGTGGGGCAATGAGACAGAGAAACCAGCTAATGGTTGTGGGGGGCAATAAGATAGTGATACACCATGGGATTGGGGGGGGGACTATCACAGATAAAGAGAGATACACTGGGTGATGGCTAGGGGGCTACAAGAGAGAGAGAGTGGGAGATTGGGTGATGGCTGGAGAGGGAGATAACAGAAAGAGAGAGAAACATTGGACGATGTTTGGGAGGGTTACAAGAGAGAGAGAGAGAGAGAGACATTGGGTGATGGCTTGGGGGAGAGGCTATGAGAGAGAGAGATACACACCCACACATCGGGTGATAACTGGGGGAGGTACATGAAAAAGAGAAACAGACTGGAGAAAGTCTGGTAGGTGGGGGGGGGGGTCATATGAGAGAGAAAGAGAGAGAGAGAGAGAGAAACATGCATACACAACCTGTTACACTCCCCATGCCAGATACGCACACAAACACATTCCGCCCTGATACATCCCATGTCAGACATACATGCACACACATATATGCAGCCCCCAAAACTCCACATGACAGACACACACACATGTACATGCAGCCCTGACATTCCCCTTGATACACCCACCTAACCCCACGGCACATGTAAATAATGATTAGACAAAAATGACAGAGGCAGGTGGTATCTTGTAGACTGACAAATTTATTGACATATGATCCTCAATAAATTGGTTAGTCTATAAGGTGTCAACCATAAGATAACACCTGCCTCAGTCATTTTTGCTACTCCAGACTAACACAGTTAGCCCTTGGAAAATGTTCATCATGTTGGGATAAAAGAGAGGCTTGTGAAAGGTTTCACTGAAATCCACTGGGGTAGGAGGGAGGGGGAGGGGGCAGCATGGTAATCACTTGTACAGGGTAGCAAAAAATATAGCATCGGCTCTTTTTGCAGGCTTTGCAAGCTAGAAAGTGGTGAAGGGAATGTGCCATAATTATGGTGACTTAATTGAAAAGCTGTAGTCTAAAAGGTAGGGAAGGTGAAGGGGGAAGAGTGCTGGGGTTAAGCTTTTCAGAGGTGAGGGTTTTGAGAGGTGAGGGAGAAAAGGGGAGAAGAAGTATGGAGTACTGGGGGTGAGAAAAGGAAGGGAGGGGAAGAATATGTATGGTTATGGTCAACATTATTGGCACCCTGGCATTTTAGATATGTTGTATACAATATCTTGAGAAATAATTGGAGATATTCCAACAGTATGCTATCATAATATTTTAATAGTATGTTCAAAGGTATACAACAAAAAAAGATGTCTGCGCAATTCAGACATAGTAATTTCTGAGAAAAAAAACAAAAACAAAATATGACCTAGACAGGATTAATGGCACCCTTCACTAATATATTGTTGCACAACCCTTGGAAATGACGACAGCCTCCAAACATTTCTTGTAGCCATTTATAAGTTTTGTACATCTGTCTGCTGGCAGTTTCTCCCACTCTTCAACTGCAATTTGTTCCAGCTCATGAATTTTTCCAGGATTCCTCTTACCAATGGCAGATTTCAGCTCTTTCCAAAAGTTCTTGATTGAATTGAGATCAGGATCCATTGCTGGCCAGTTTAAAATAGTCAATTTCTTTTCCTTTTTAATCATTCTTTTGTACTTTTTGATGTATATTTTGGGTCATTGTCCTGCTGGAGGACCCATGGCCTTTGAACCAGACCTAGCTTTCTGACACTAGGTAGCACATTTAGCTCCAAAATAGTAGTCCTCTGACTTCATGATTCCTTTAATACATTCCAGTCCTCCTATTCTTGAGGCAACAAATCAGCCCTACAACATTATGAAAACTCCACCATAGTTAACAGTAGGAAAGGTGTTTTTTTTTCCTTATAAGCGTCATTTCTTCACCTGTAAATGTATCACTGATTTGCATTACCAAAGAGTGCAAGTTTGGTTTCATCTGTCCACAGAACATTTTCCTAGAAGGGCTGTAGTTCCTCAAGGTGGGTTTGGGCAAAGATCAGGCATGCCTTTTTATGTCTGTCTTGGAGCAGTGTGGTCCTCCTTGACCTTTGCCCATGAAGTCCTTCTTTGTTTAGTTTGTGGTATATGGTGCGGGTTCAAACCACCACTCCAGATTGCTCCAGGTCAGCCTTCCACTCTTTGGATGTTGTACATCGTGTTTTTCCAACAGTTCGCACTAACATTCAAAGACTTCTTAGATTAATTTTCCTCTTCCTACCACATCCTGTGAGGTTCTTGATAGTTCCATGAGCAGAAAACTTCTTGTTAACATTGTGAACTGTAGACACATGAATCCCAAGGTCTTTGGAGATAGCCTTGTACCTCTTTGAAGTTTGATGTTTGGTGATAATGGCTTTTCTGATGGTCTCAGGCAGCTCTCTTATCTTCACCATTGTAAAAATGGAATAGGGAATGAATGTGGCCATTTTAACCATTAGAGCCATCATTCATTGGTTGATTCAAGTCGTGAGTACTGAAAACTGATCAGAGGTGCACCAAATTTGACTGCAATGGGAATGTGGTTCTTCTGTTCAAACTGATTTGAATTGTTTATAGAAGGGCCAATAATCATGTCCTACTACAAACACTGAATCTCACCACAAGAGGAGTAGAATACTACTACTAATAAATCTCACAAACTCACTCCAACCTTTTATAACCTTTCCATAAACTTTCTACACACTAACACTGAACCATGTAGCTGTTTCAAACCCCTCAGATGGAGAAACCATCAGAAGTTTGCCTATGAACCATATGTCATGATATACCCTCAAGGGTTTAGGTCCCGGCTTTATCATTCAATTTCCTATCACAGAGATTATATTATAACACATTCACCACAGCATCCGACATGACATCATGTTTCAGACTCATACGTCTTGTTTCAGGGAATTGCTTTCCCTGCTGTTTATGGTATGAAAGCAATTCCCTGAAGCAAGATGTGTGAGTCTGAAACATGATGTCATGGTGGATGCTGTGGTGAATGTGTTATAATATAGTCTCTGTGATAGGAAATTGTTGGCACCTACAGATGAGACCTATGAATGATAAAGCCGGGACCTAAACTCTTGAGGGTATATCTTGATATATGGTCCCTAGGCAAACTTCTGATGGTTTCTCCGTTTGCTGCATTTGAAACAGCTACATGGTTCAGTGTTAGTGTATAGAAAATTTATGGAAAGTTTATAAAAGGTTGGAGTGAGTTTGTGAGATTTATTAATCATGTCCTGGCAATGTCCTAGTTTTTATGCTATTTCCTTTTCTAATTGGTCTTGTTTTATTGATTCTTGTATGTATCAAGTATGTGTGCATATATAGTCCAAAGCCATTTCACTGGCCATTTTATTTTTAGGAGAGTGCCAATAATGTTGACCACAACTGTATTAAGCATAGGGCAGGGAAAGGAGACGTGAAGGCAATATTAAAGTTTGGGAAAGGGATTGTTTGTTAGGGACGATAAAAGGTACAATGGAGTGCAAATTCTGAGGTCAAAATGAAATGGAGAAAGATACCAATGTATATATGTGTTTATGGATGGAGAGAGGGTGGGGAGAACGGAATCAGTGGGAGTGGGGAAAAAGGGGAAAGCACTAGTGAGGAAGCAACCGAGGGTGGAAGGTAGGAGGGGGCAGAGAGAGAGAGAGCAGAGCTCCATGGGTTTCCCCCTTTCTCAACTCTTTCTTCACTTGTGTTTCTCTCTCTCTCTCTGCCCCACTGGGCTTTTCCCTTTCCCCTTCCACTCCCACTGGGACGTTTCTTTATCTCCCTTTCTTTCCCCACTGGTGCTCATCCCTTGGAATGATGGCAGAAGAATTGGCACCAGTAAGTACAATAAGATCCCTGCTCTCCTATGCCTCTTGTCAGTGCAAGGAAGGATGGGAGGAGTACAGTCACATCATGACTGAGCGCACTGACTAATCAAAAGGGGTTACGTTATCATGACATTATAGGGCCCTGGGCAGCCGCTCTTTAGAAAGACCGCAGATTTCAGTACCAGCACCATTCTTTACTGATGAAAATAATACTGCTTATGACTATGAATCAGTGGCAGTGCAGATTTCACAGTCCTCTATATAAACCAGAAACAGGGCAGCTTTCAAAACCCTTGCTAACTCTTCCCTTCCTACGTTTGCAATTTCTCACTCTCATCTTCGGAAGCTGACTTGCATGGTATAAAGCTGTATTTCAAACATTGCAATCATTGACCTACAGGCACTAATCACTGGCAGGACAGCTTTGAAAATGCTCAGTTGCATCACAATGTAGTCTGACTTCCCAGAGAGTACAACTGGACAGAAGTGTTATGAACTAGGCAGCGTTCCTCTAGGAAACTGTGTATGAGTATTCGAGTTACATTTATGTCACATGATCAGCGTAAAAGGAGGAACGCTAGATGATTTACTGTGATAGAAATGTGAATGAAATTGGATACATGGTTCAAAAATTATTATGGAGGATCACAGATCAGATGGGGGAGTGAGGGAAAAACAGACAGATACACTGAAACAATGATTTTACAGACAGAAAAACAGACAGATACACTGAAACAATGATTTTACAGACAGAATTTCCGTGTTAACTAGATTGAAAATGAGACTTTTTAGAGCTGTTAAAAATGCTTAAACCATGATTATTTCATACAATTGGCTTTGCAAAAAATATATTTTCATGCTCCACAAAATGGACTTATTTACTTAAGTACAGAGAATCTGATTCTTGGAGAAAAATATTTTATATGACAAACTGCTTCTTAAAAGACAAGTGGCTCTTAGTAGACAGACAATTAGATTTACATACTGTACTGATAGCATAAAAGGATAAAAAAAAGAAAAAAAAGAATAATCTAGTTTCAAGAATCTCCAGACCCCTTCCTAGCGGGTTCAGCATGGCATGGAGAATTCCTGTATGCCATGCAGTTCTGTAAATTGAGCGTTTACTGATGAAAGTTCTGGCGAAAGGCCATGCGCGTAGAGTAAATATGAGATGGCCAAAACAGTTCTGATTAGTGTTTTCATTGCTGGCTGAGCTAGTTTATGTCTGCAGTGTTTACGCTGACAGCTTCTTCAAAAAACAGCATGTGGCAATACAAATTTCAGCCAATCGTTTTGATAGCTTGCTGTGGCAAACAATCTGACAGAGCTCTGCACCAGAATAAGCTTTCAAAAGTAGGACGCTGCCAAGCTCAGTTTTACATGTTCCTTCTTCAGAAAGGAAATCTAGCAATGAAGCTCAGTTCATGATAGTGCATCAACAGAACTGCATGATGATGCTTTATTTCCCTAAATGCAAAAGCTTCAGCTCTTGCCGGTTAATATCCGGTTTTACTTTACGCAAAGAAAATGAATAACTATAGAACATTCCAGGACAGAAAATTACTCTCCACTGACTTTTGAGGACTTTAACAGAGACTAAATATTACACAAAGGGGATCATTCCAGAACACAAAAAAGGGGTTTGTACGTGCGGCGGGGATGTTTATGTGCCAAAAACATCCCCGACCGTATTCTGAAACACTGCTGCCATGCACGTCCACGGCGCTAGCACGGGGATCTCACAACGTGGTTGGGAGAGGGCGGAACAGGGGCATGGTCAGCCATGGAGACGTAGAAAGTGTATTCAGGAAAGGCCCATGTATAAATTGTTTCCCTATTATTCCTGATGAAATGTGGTATAAGGCTAGGGCTTAGAAAATATTCTGCTGTGGTCTGCAATGTGTCCCATATAGAAGAATGGTTGTGACAAGTACTGTATGTTTTGAACTGGTGTGACTGCAGTCTGGAAAAATACAAGGTGCAGTCACAAGGTACAGAGCAGAGGTGATGAAATGTTGTAAGATAAAGAAACATTTCTAAACACCTTACAGAAATATTCACAAAAGCAATGTTGGGACTGCTGATGCAGGGAGAGTATAACATGAACAGGGAAAGGATTCCTTTTCAGGTGAGAAACGGAGATCATATTTGTAGTTCTGGTACCCCATGTGATTATAATTATGTCATAGCTGTTATGTATAGGTTTAGGGCATCTTTTGGGCAGAATCATGTTTTTGTGACAGAAAGTGAGTGTGTGTGTGTAGTTTATAGGGTGCACAAGGGGACTTGGTGTTCACATCTGTAATTCGGGGGGGGGGGGGGACCTGTGAGCCTGGCCAGTACCTGGACCATATGGATGACCGCAGTGTCGCCAGGTGCCAGTGTGATGGGGCAGTCAAACTCAGAGAGGGTTCACCGTAGCTAAATGTCAAAACATATCCCCTCAGAATAAGGGTACTCAATGGTGCCAACAGCACTAATGCATGCCCATAATGCACATTTTGTGGAACCAATGGTATTGCTGTTGAGCATGTATTAGTGCTGCTTACACTGCTGAATGCCCTTATTCTGAGGGTCCCTATCATTGACAGGGCTATGTTTTGACATTGAGCCATAGGGAACCTATGCTGATTCCTTCTGGATTATTTCACATAGGATACTCTAATTAGATCATATATTGTTGGCAGTGTGATAGGTCAACCATACATCCGCTGTGCTTGGCACTGGGAGACACGACTGATGTAGTGTCGACATTCCCCGGATTGTCCCATGCAACCTATATCCCAACCCAGGCCACGATCAATGAGAGCTGCAAGTGTGGTGATATATCTAGAGTCTGGCTACATAGCGTGATGGCACAGGGATCGCTTCTCCCTACTACTATTACTATTAATCATTTATATAGCGCTACAAGGCATACTCAGTGCTATACAAACTTATAAAGAATACAGTCCCTGCTCATAGAGCTTACAATCTAATCAAGACAGGATACAAGAAAAACAGCCCTGACCAGGGGAGCAGTGCCAGAAATCTGGCTGTGGGAAGGCAGACAGGGTTGCCCACAGGTACTAGATGTATACATACCGACATACACTACTGATGGAACAGGTGTAGCTGCTGTGAGAAATGCCAGAACCCAGATAGGTGGGCCTCAGATGTCATAGCCAGGATATATCCAGAGGGAATGGTCAGGAAACACAAGGGATCTGATTCAACAGTGGCACCGATGGGGTGAGTGCTCATCCTGGATTTGAGAGGGGCCAGGGATGAAACCTGACGTACAGACTCAGTTTGTTCCAGGCATTTGGAGCAGCAAGATGAAGGGACTGATGTCCGGAATTGGCAGTAGATGGGAAAAGCACAGATAGAAGCAATCTGACAGAACAGCGGACTTCACGGGGAGGGATATAGGGAGAGATGAGGGGAATGGTAGTGTAGAGCAGCAGAATGAGTGCACTTATAGGCCAGAGGCATGAAAAGATACACGTGTTGCTCAGCAATATTATGCATCCTTTGGGGACCTGCAAGATTAGTACGGGGTTTTGTGGACTTGCTGAAGGTCAATCCCTAGCAGTCTTTTTTTCTTTTTAAATGTATCCAATTTTTCACAAATGCTTACAAACAAGTAAACATTTCAACAATAACAAAGGAAAATGTCAAGACGACGAAAAAATAAATGGCTACAATTCTAACAAAGTCCACATTACGGAAAGAATTGCTGACTTAACCCGAGTGCAATCACAAAAATTTAAACTAGGTTATAACCATTACTTCTAGAAGTCTTATAAAAAAATAACAAAATAAATTCACATACAGGCCAACATAAATATTACAACTATATATCCTCCTCTCCCCTCCTCCCCACCCCCCCCCCCCCCCGTGCTGGAGAAACTAAGCTGCCTTATCCAAGAGGAAGTTATCCAGCTGTATCAAATCGAGAAGCACATATTGTATTCCCTGATAGTCTACAAGACATTTTCAAGGAAACTTAAGAAACTTGCGCCTAAGGCCAAAACTCTTGTCTTCAACAAGAGATAGGCCTTCCGCCACAACTGAGTGCCCTGGCAACATCAAGGAAAATCAAAACTTTGGCCCCACAAAACACATCACTTTTTAAAAAAAATATATAATTTCATAACAGTTGATTTATCTCCCACAGCGAAAAAGGACACCACAAGTGTTGTCCTAGTATGGATGACATCAATAGACGACTCAAGAAACTCAGACAAATTTAAAGAACCAACAGCCTCCCCTTCATTAGGAACACTTTCAAGTGGCCTATCCCCCAACCGCTTAGGAGAAATATAATAACAATTCATCCCTAGCAGTTTAAGGCATGTTTACAGCGATGACCAGGGCAGGCTGGTTCCTAATGTCACGTGCCATTTGATGCAAGGTATGTCCTGACATACATGTTCATATTTTCATTCTTGTATACCAAGAATGAAAATATGACTTTGACTTTCATACTTTGGACACATCATGCGAAGAGAGAGATCATTAGAGAAAGACATCATGCTTGGCAAGATAGAAGGTCAGCGCAAAAGAGGAAGGCCTGCAATGAGATGGATCGATACAATAACAGCAGCTACGGGTACCAGTCTGTCAACAATGAGCTGCCTGACTGAAGACTGAGCACAATTTAGGATAGCTATCTAGAGGGTCGCCATGAGTCGACTCCGACTTGACGGCACTTAACAACAACATACCATATTGGGGTGTGCTGGGCTTACCTAGCACACTTCAGGGAATGAGGGGGACTGGTATATGGTCTAGGTTGAAACAACAGTCATTTTTTATTAGTATTTATTGTCTGTGATGGGCAGCTTAGGAGATGCACATTTTTCCCGAGGGGCGTGGAGTCTGTGGGGATGGGCAGAATCCACAACGTGTAACATTTCAGAATACGGTGGGCACAATGATGTTAAAACCATTTATCTGTGTCCGAGGCACGAGGCCGGCTGGATAGCACTTGCATGTGCCTGCCAAATAGGTCTATCTCCCCAATTCCAGCCCCGCAAGCACGTCCAGACCCACGAATGTGGAATTAGGTTCAAAGGGCGCTTATTTTTTTTATTTAGACATGTCCGCAGGCCAGAAGTGCACATTAATGAATTGGGCTCCATGTCTTCACAGAATGCAGAATACCAAAAATAAAGGATTTTTTGAACTTTCATTCCCACTTTTTGCACATAGTGCTTCTTCTGCTACTAAACTATAAATTCCCATTCAAAATGAGCATCAATGATTTAACTTACTGTATGTGCCACACTTCACTGTCATGCTAAGCATAGGTTTTGGAGTGGGTGTCACCTAATATTTCTGGCAATTAAGACAACTCGGTAGCAATGGAGGTGAGATGATGGGGCCTATTTATTAAAGTGCAGTAAGGATCTGCAATTACCGTGGGTTAATTGCCAAAATTAATGCACAGTAACTTCAAAACCTCTGTGTTAAATCTTAGGGGGTTGGGATGCCCAGCATTTTCCCAAACACTAATAGAAGAAATAAATGTTTTTACCACATGTTCACTCCAATACATATATTGCTATGTGGTTAGTTCCAGCTATTTAGATAGTGTTATGTGCATCATATAATCAGCACTGTGAAATTTTATAAGGGGGAGTGGGCCACATGTTTTAGGCACTGTATGCATACCTAACTGGGAGTTATTTTAGTCATTAATACATGCATATTGACATATAGGTGCACTAATGACCTCTTATAAAATACCGACCAGCTTCAAAGCACATGCATTGCATGATGGTGCAAGCCTTGCCAGTGACATGGGCGCATGAGTTTGCGTGAAGTATGGGAAAGCACACAAGTAATGTATGTATAGTAGATCATAAAATGCTACAAGTTATGAATGTTCTTGAAGAATCAGGATGCGGGTATTTACACTAGCTGTAGGGCTAGCGTATATACCCAGACCTTAACTTAAGGTATGATTTCCGCCACTTAGGCTAGTATTTTATGAAGACAAGTAGATGTCTACTTGATTTATAAAATAGGCTTAACATAGGCACCTTAAAAAGTGCTTTAACTAGGCACCCTTATAAAATTATCCTTTTAATGTTCACTAGCTTACTGGGTCTTAACTGTAAGGTGCAGTATCCGTCCAATCTGCACCCTATTCCAAGATAGGATGTTAATGTGGGAATTAGCCTACATGTTTCAAGCCACCGCACAGAGCTGGGCTTAAGATTTTGGCACCCACAGACATTTCCAGAGAGTGGGGGAGGAAGGTTGTATCAGATCTAAAAAAAAAATTGGAGAGTCAGAAGAGGAGGAGAAGAAAGCCATAGTGGCACAGCGGCGCTCTTCTGAAGAAGCCCATCCATATGATCCTTAAATAAGCAGGAACAGGGTTGTCTTTGGCACCTTCAAAATTTAGCACCCTATGCACTTGCTTTTGTCGCCTGACCCTAAATCCGAGCCTGCCACTACACTGTTAGCGCATTGTAAGTCCCATGTATGCTGCTCAGCGCAACTTAGTAAAATGATCCCTTAATGTTATCTTAATATTCCATTCCTCTAGAGATGGCTTAGAAAAGGCTCAGTGAAAAGACCCAGGGACGGACACTCTTGAATGTTACCTATGCTTCTCTCTGACGTTTATTGCTCAAACTGATATAGCTGTACATCTGCTTTTCTAGTTTGAGCACTGGAAAACATGAATCCAACATGCCTCTCGCTAGCCAGGTACTTCATATATTAAAAAAAAAATTTCAATCATTGTGATTTAATACTCTCCCACACATAGTAATTATCAATGAGAAGTTCCAAGCAAAGCAGTCTATTAGCTGCAATGCGTGTGCACTAGGGATGTGCATTCATTTGTAACAATATAGGATATGTCAACATCATATCTTATGTCATTTCATATAGATTCTAAAACAAAATAATAGGAAAATTCACCAAAATTAGGTTTTTTTTCCTTGTGTCATTTATAGTGTGCTGCTTGTCTAAAGTTGCCACTTGGCTTCAGGTGAATTGCCTCAACTCAACCCAGCAAAATCCACTGCAATCTGGCTTCCCGGTAGCTCTATTTTTCTGTCACTTATGACTTTCCTTGATGGCTCTTCTATTAGACTTGCTTCATCTCTGAAATACCTGGTGATATTTCTTGATCCTGAGCTCTTATTTTCATCACGTTAGCTTGGAACTCCTCTTTTGCCCTCTATCAATGTGATGTCATTAGTCCCCTCTGACATTCCTTCCTGGATCATCCTGTTTCTTAGTCATATAATCTCTTGCTTAGGCTATTGTAATGCCACTTACTCTGGTATTTTTGCTTCTGATCTTAAACACTTCCAAACCATACAAAAGTCAGCTATCTGGGTCCTCTTCTCATGGCCAAAAGTTTGACCAGGTCAAACCTCCCCTAATACAGCATCATTGATTACCTGTCTCCTCTCTTATCTATTTTAAACTACTAACCCTAGCACACAAAGCCCTTCACAGTGGCTCTCCACCATACATCTCTTCTCCCTCACCTTCCACACTCCTACTGAATATGTCAGTCCTAATATGATCAACAACTTCATATCCCTCCTCCAGGCCAAACTAGAATCTACTCAGCCATCCGCCTCCTTTTTAAGGGTCCCTATCCTTCTGAAAGGCATTACCCCTACATCTTAAACTAGAATCATCCTACAAAACTTTCAGGGCTAGCCTGAAAATGCACCTCTTCAAGCTAGCCTTTGACTAATTGTGAGGACATGGCCAGGGGGGTTCATACTGTTTTACCTCACAGATTCCCTATTCTTCTAACTCTCCCCTCGTTTCTTCCTGGAGTTCTCTTCCTTACTTTTCAATGTTAATTTTTAAATTGTAAACCACTTTTCCTGTTTCAGAAAGATGTTATGTCAAATTTTAATAAACCATAACCAATAGTATGCATTATTCTTCAATCGTGCTCACTACTGAGGGATAGTGCACACTTTTGAGAGAGTACTCACTATAGAAAAACAGTGCACACTATTGAGCTATTGAGAAAAAATGTAAATTATTGACAACGCTCAAACCTAAACATAATTTCTTTTTAGAAAAAGCAAAGCAAATGTCAAAACCTGGAATTGATACTGGGATCAAAACAAAATGAAAATGTTTTTCCTGTGCACACCCCTAGTATGTGCAGAAAGGGACCCAAAGGGGGGCTAAGGCCTCATAGGGAAAATTTAGAGTGAGAACAGCCCTGAATATGCTGGCAGTTTCACAGGGGGTATTTATGCCTAAGTGAGACAACCAAGGTTATATTTGGCAAGGGAACTAGATAGTAAGCTTATATTTGTAAAAAAAAAAAGCTGACAGCTTAGGGCAGGTCACTTATGTTTGTGAACAACTTGACATGAAGTATATTGTTAAGCCTGTATCCTGTAAAGAACAAAACAAGGCTTATTCTCACAGGAAGTTTGTCATGACTAAGACATGGCCAATATCTTTATGCATAGTTTGGCTTACAATGTGTAGATATTGTCAAAGAGTAAGGCAAAAAGCATGACACAGACTGATAAGACAAATTTGTACAATGTGGCAGTTTTTCCTAAATAAAAGTTGATGCTGCGACCAAGCAAATCAAGGGAGTTACAGGCGATTGCATTTGTCTTCAGCTCTGTGACTTTCTTCCTAAAACTTTAGCAAAACTTTGTTATTGTCAAGATATAATTCTGTGTGTGCGTTGTGTTTTCATTTCTTCTCATTCGCCCTGGGACCAGAGACAGGAAACCAAGGGCCAAGGAAGGATTCCAGTGGTCGTTGCCCCTAGCCAGGCAGTCAGGAACATAGGACACAAACAGTATGTATCTGTGGTAGATACAGATTCTAAATTTAAATAAAGCTCCAGTTAGGATTTTCTTGAATTTCCTATTTGTCCTTAAAAAAACCTGCTTTTATTAGAGGAATGTTTACACAGACAGACATGACAATTATATAAGCCTTGTTCCCTCTGAAAAGTAAGTTAAAAAGAATAAGCTACGAAAATAGGTTAAGAACCTTCACCAACATACTCTGATTGACACTACGATACAGAAATTTATAATTATATACAAAATGTAAATAGTTACAACAATTAATGCACAGTTATCTGTATAAAGTTAGAAAGTTATAAAGTTACTAAATATTATCTGTATAAAGTTACTAAATATTATCTGTATAAAGTTAAAAAACTATGTTCCATGTAATGTATACATTAGTGTACAAATTTGTTTACTTTGTTCCATGTAAACCGCCCCTGATCTCTGGAAGGGGCGGTATAGAAGAATTAGATAAATAAATAAAATAAATAAATAAATTACTGTATGTTTGTTCTTATGTGTTGACCTGCACAGTGTGAATTACATTTTGCCTATCTGTAGCTCTATATAAACTGCCTGGTCTTTGATTAGTATGCACACTGAATGTGTGCTTGAGATTGGTTGAGATATTAACATATGGGTCATGCTTTTGTTAGCCCATCTGCTTTCACATTTCTTGGCCTATTAGTGAAATCCAACCAAAATGCTTGTGTCCACTGTATACTTTGAAACTTCTGTTTTCATAAACAAAAAAAGATTGTGTATCGTGCACAGAATGGATCTTGGTGGCGATTCATTTTTCAAAAGTAATATGCAGATAAAAACATTTTCTGCATTTGAATTTGCAGTTTTGAAGTCATGACATGAATACAGAGAGTGTGCTTGTTAAGCAAATAGCTTTGAATAAATGAAAGTGACCTGTATTAACAAGCATGTAACACAAAAATATGAATCTTTATTACAGAACTTCCTTCCTTCCTCTCGGGCTACCAGAATTAACTTTTAAATATTTTAAAGATGTCAGTAGTCATAATGTAAAAGTTTACATATGTCTGGGACAAGCGTAGGGACTATAAAGAGAAAGGAAGGAGGGGTTTGATTAACCAGTGGTCTTCAATAGGAAGGGTTTTTGTTCCAGTCATGCAAAACAAACCACTGACTGCCAATTTCCTATCATTCTACAGGGACTAGTAATATGCTCTGTCTGTGAATGCTTTTCTTTCTCCGCCCGCAACCTATCCATTTAATGAAGTGAAATTAATCTACAGTAATGGGAAATTCTCAGAACTACAGCCTACATGAAAACTAAAGCTGTTAGAACGGAGGAGAACAAATGGCATTTTCATGGAAGAGTGACCACAAATACTGTAACAAATTTAAAACGGGATTTATTCCAGTTAAGTATGAAATGTATTAGCCAAAATAATATCATTGCTACATGGATACAATCCTAAAATGATGACCTGTTTTGAAATCTTTAGTATTAAAATATTGGCTCATAGATAGATAAAGGATTTAAGCAAAGCAATTTCCTATATGTGAAAAACAGTTAAATTTGTTAAATTTTGTGGGGTCAACTCAATTTAACCATTTAGAGACTAGCAAGGGGCCAAGCCATTAAGGCTAAAGCCTGGTCATGTTACCAAATAGCAGCAAATTTCATGTAAATGAATGTATACTCATTTGCAAGCTCACAAACTTGGGGTCATCTTTGACTCCTCTCTCTTTCTCCACACACATCCAACAGATGGCTACAACATGCTGTTTCTTTCTCTATAACATCAACACAAGTCACCCATTCCTTTCTGAACACACTACTAAGACACTTATCCACTCCTTAGTCATCTCCCATCTAGACTATTGCAACCTACTCCTTGTTGGTCTCCATCTGAATCATCTCTCTCCCCTTCAATCTGTTCAACACTCTGCTGCGTGGCTAATCTTCCGCCAGTGTCATCATGCTTACATTACCCCTCTAATCAAGTCACTTCATTGGCTTCCTATCCACTTCTGCATCAGGTTCAAACTTCTCCCGCTGACCTATAAGTGCATTCACTCTACAGCTTCTCACTACCTTTCCTCTCTTATCTCTCCCTACACCCTTCCTCGGGAACTCCGCCCTTCTGGCAAATCACTTCTATCTGTGCCCTTCTCTTCTATTGCTTAACTCTAGACTTCGCTCCTTTCACTTTGCTGCTTCTTATGTCTGGAACATCAGCCAGGTGTCTTCTCTGACCCTTTTCAAATCCAGGCTGAAAACTCACCTCTTTGCTGCCACTTTCGGATCTTGACTCACCTGATCTCCTTTGTCTATCCTTACCATTCCCACTAGACGTATCCCATGTCTACAGTTATTGTTTTATCTGTCTTGACTAGATTGTAAGCTCTGATGAGCAGAGACCATCTTTTACATGTGTCTGTGCAAGCATACATCTTGTAGCACCATACAAAATGTTCAGTACTAATAGTAAGAAATTGTACCTGCCTCATTCTAACCACTTCATTTCCAGATGCATGAATTCAGGGGCAGCCCAATGGGGGTGAGGAGCCATGTGCAAGACTCATTACGGGGCCTCATTTTCATAAATATTTGCATAACATTAACATGCACTAACTTTTAGTAAACATGCCTCTTAATGAGTGTATGGATAAAGAAAGACTACCAGATTTCTACATTACTATACTATCCAATGGATAGTCACAACAAAACAAATTGTGCTGTAGTGCTGGAAGATGAGACCCCCAGGTTGGAAGGCACTCAACTAGCTACTGGGGAAGAGCTGAAGACTTTTCAGAGTAAAGCCAGCATTTATGATGTGGTTGGATCAAAGCCCTCGGGACGTCTGACTGCTGATGTAGCTGTGCATGAAATGAGAGTCAGAAGCTGTAAAGATGTCTTACACATTGGAACATGGAACGTACGAAGCATGAACCAAGGGAAGTTGGAGGTGGTCAAGAATGAAATGGAACGTGTACAACTTGATCTGTTGGGTGTCAGAGAACTGAAATGGACTGGCATCGGGCACTTTGCATCAGATGATCACCTGGTCTACTATGCTGGAAATGAAAGACAAAGAAGAAATGGTGTTGCATTTATAATAAAGAAGAAACTTGCAAGAACTGTAATGAAATACAATGCAGTCAGCGAATGCTTAATCTCTATTCGTCTACGAGGAATGCCTATCAACACAACTATAATTCAAGTATATGCCCCAACAACAGCTGCAGAAGAGAATGAAATTGAAGAGTTCTATGAACAAGTACAAGCTGAAATTGACAGAACATGCAAACAGGATATCCTGATAGTCATGGGTGATTGGAACGCAAAGGTTGGCAACAAAGAAGAAGACAAAGTAGTTGGAAAATATGGACTTGGCAACAGAAATGAAGCTGGAGAAAGACTGATAGAATTCTGCAAGACCAACGATCTATTCATCTCGAACACCTTCTTCCAGCAACACAAGCGGCGACTGTACACATGGACTTCACCCAATGGATTGTATAAAAATCAAATTGACTACATCTGTGGAAGTCAACGATGGAAAAGCTCTATAACATCAACAAAGACAAAACCTGGGGCTGACTGTGGTACAGATCATCAACTACTAGTATGCAAACTCAAGCTAAAGCTGAAAAAGAGCAAACCACTCATGAATGCAGCAAAATATGACCTTGAGAATATACCACTGGAATTTAAAAACTGCCTGCAAAATCGATTTGTTGCTTTAGATACAAATGATAGAGTTCCAGAAGAGTTATGGAATGACATCAAGAAGGTTGTGTTGGAAGAAAGCGAGAAGTCTCTACAAAAGGTAAAAAAGAAAAAACGGCCAAAATGGATGACGGAAGAAACTCTGAAAATTGCCCAGAAACGCAGAGAAGCTAAAGCCAGAGGAGAAAGAAAGTGTAACAGTGCAGACCCCGAACAACACGAGAAAACGCAGTTCAGCATAAAGGAGCACAGGAAAAGTGACAGGGTAAACAAGGAAATGTCAGATGGTTACTGGGAGCAACCTAGAAACACGTGCAAAAGCCCAATGAGGACACACCCAGCCAGCAAAGGAAGGGAATTCACTTTACCTGACAGGGTTCAGCTGGGTGGGGGTGGAGCAAGGAAACACTGGGATAAAATAGGCTCCCAGGCAATCAGAAAGGGAGAGGAGCTGAAGCAGCCACGGACACACTCTGAGAGAATACAGCAAAGGCAGCTAAAACCCTGGGAAGCATGGAGCAGGTATGAGAATGTAAGAGAAAGTGACAATGAGGCTTTGGAGCAACTAGAGAGCCAGCGTGAAGGTCAGAGGGGAACCGAAGACCTGAGTGAAGCAGAGAGATATCAACAGCCAGATAGTGTGTTTGAGCCAGAGAGACGCAAGAAGACTGCAGTTGCAGGTTCCAGTGCACAGAGTGAATGCAAGAGTGATTTGCCATATGAAAGAAGACAACCCTGGAGGTATGGAAATAGGCACACAAGGTCCCACTATCTAGAGGCTGAAAATATCCCTTCTTCTGGTTTTAAAAACCCTAGAAGAAAAAGGTTTTACTTACCAGATAAAGCTGAAGAGTTTTGTAGTCATTGTAAGCTCACTGCTCCCTGTGAAACTCCGTCACGAGCTCTCCAATCTAGCTCAGCTGGGTTACAAAAGGGAAGCCGGACCCGGCAGAGAAATTCCCTTAATTATCCCACTAGCAGAGCAAACCAGGAGTTGAGCTATATTCTAAAATACCAGCAGGGGCAGTGCCCTGAAAAGCTCAACTCTAGAATACATGGTAATTCCCAGAGAGACACTAGCTCTAAGGAAGAGAGGAACTTCCTGTCTGAGGAGGTTAACCAGCCATTCTCCCACGTTACTGCTGAGGTCCAGAATGAACCTTCCAGTGAGCCGGAGTTAATGGAATATCAAAATGCAGAAGAAAATGATATGCCAGAATTGATGGACTGCTCTTTGACCTTGATTGAACCTGATTTCTCTCTCAGATAAGTAATTAGTTTGTGTCCTAGCTTTAGGGTTATAAGCAACAGGCTGCAGCTCTCTCTAAGTAAAGCAGATATAAGCTGTGCTGTCAGCTACAGGAGAAAGAACCATATTGAAATATTTAAGCTGTTTTGTTCTTTTCATTTATTTGTTGTTTTGGAAGCTGAAGGAAGCAAGTTCTGTTTGCTTTTGTTACTTTATGTTATATGTCCAAGCAAGGCATTTGATTTATGTTCCTGAAGATAAAGTACCCTCAAGGGACGGGGAATAAAACCCTTTAATTTGGAAAGAAGTGTTTTGTGGTTTATACCAGTGAAGGCACAACTACCACCCTCCAGAGCCCTGCAATACCAGTGGCTACCGCTTGGCCAGAGAGGGCACGACAAAAGACAATCACAGAACTCAACAGAGATTTCCAACGTGCAGCAAGACAGGACAAGGAAAAGTACTACAATGATGCATGCAAGGAAATAGAAGCAGAAACTATTAGAGGAAGAACAAGATCAGCTTTCCTAAAGCTACGAGAGTTAAAGAAAAAGTTCCAGCCTCGAATTGGAATGTTACAAGATGCTCAAGGTTCTATGTTGAATGATGCTGAGAAGATCAAGAAAAGATGGAAGGAATATACAGAGTTTTTATATGATAAAGATCAAGTGGACCAACAGCAGTTTCAACCTGTACCTTATGATCGGGAACCATTGGTGATGAAAGAAGAAGTTGAAGCAGCATTGAAAGCCTTATCAAAGAACAAAGCACCAGGCATTGATTGCATTCCCATAGAAGTATTATAGCAATCTGATGCAGCTGTTACCATACTTACAAGGCTCTGCCAAGAAATATGGAAGACAGCATCATGGCCAACTGACTGGAAAAGATCTGTGTTTATACCAATACTAAAGAAAGGTGATCCAACTGACTGTGGAAATTATCGCACAATCGCTCTGATCCCACATGCCAGCAAGATTCTACTGAAGATTATTCAAAAGAGACTACAATCATACCTGGAACAAGAACTACCTGAAGTGCAAGCAGGATTCAGAAAAGGGCGAGGAATGAGAGACATCATTGCGGATGTGAGATGGATCCTTGAAAAGACTAAAGAATACCAAAAGGATATCTATTTGTGCTTTATCGACTATAGCAAAGCTTTTGACTGTGTAAACCATGAGAAACTCTGGGCCACATTAAGAAGCATGGGTATAACAGAACATCTGATCGTTCTCTTGCACAATCTGTATATTGATCAAGAAGCAACAGTTCGAACAGAACAAGGAGAAACAGAATGGTTTAAAATAAGCAAAGGTGTAAGACAAGGCTGCATACTTTCCCCCCCTACCTGTTTAATTTATATGCAGAACAAATCATCAGAGAAGCAGGATTGTATGAAGACAACAGAGGTGTGAAGATTGGTGGAAGACTCATCAACAACCTTCGCTATGCTAATGATACCACATTACTGGCGGAAAGTGAAGATGATCTGAAACATTTGCTTCTCACAATCAAAGAACATAGTCTCAAAATGGGCCTGCACCTTAATGTAAAGAAGACAAAGATCATGACAACTGGCATAATCAACAGGTTCATCGTCGAAGGAGAAGAAATTGAAATCGTGAATAACTTTAACCTACTTGGATCAACTATCAATAAAGAAGCAACAAGCAGTCAAGAAATCAGACGACGCATTGCTCTTGGCAGAATGGCTATGAAAGACCTAGATAAGATTCTCAAGAGCAGAGATGTCTCTCTCCATACAAAAATTTGACTTGTTCAAGCCATGGTATTTTCAATAACATCATATGGATGTGAAAGCTGGACAGTGAAAAAGATAGACAGGAAGAAAATTGATGCCTTTGAATTATGGTGCTGGCGGCGAATATTGTGTATACCATGGACTGCCCGAAGAACAAACCAGTCTGTACTAGAGGAGATCAAACCTAAGCTTTCTTTAGAAGCTCAGATGACAAGACTTCGACTTTCATACTTTGGACACATTATGCGGAGAGAGAGATCATTAGAGAAAGAAATCATGCTTGGCAAGATAGAAGGTCAACGCAAAAGAGGAAGGCCAGCAATGAGATGGATCGATACAATAACAGCCGCTACGGGTACCAGTCTGTCAACAATAAGCCGCCTGACTGAAGACCGAACACAATTTAGGATAGGTATCCAGAGGGTCGCCATGAGTCGACTCCGACTCGACGGCACTCAACAACAACCTACTCCAGTGCCAACTGCCAGGCACATTAGGAAGTACTACAAACACTACCCATTCAGAACCCATAGCAGAACCGCCATATCATAACAGCACTACCAGGACTCACAAAGCACCAAACCCTATTTATCAAAAGGCAACACTGCAAATACTAAACCAATACATCTTCTACTGGGGAAAGAGAACAAGTGGCACTGTCAAATAGAAACTACATAAACAGAATACCTCAGCTCAGTTATAAATGCAGAACATAGACAATCACCAAACAAAGAATAAGGGATCACAGTTTAGAAATAGGAAGACAATCATTAAACTGGAAATCCCAAAAGCCAAACTTGGAATGTACAACAACACTGGAGAAATAAAACTATAAATTAATTTCCTCTTCTACTAAACAAAACGCAAAGGCGTTAATGATGCACATTTCCCAGAGCTGGCATATTCCAGCTAATAAATTTTAAAAAAAAGTATTTTTCTAACTGTTCTTCGTACATTTTATTTTTCAGTTGCAATTGCTCCAGTCACTTTCTTTTGGTTTTTTCATGTCTTCTGCTAACTCTTCATTGTTGTCCATTTGTCCTTTCTTCTCTCTTCTAGTTTTTTTTTCCCATTTTCTCTCTACATTTGCTTTAGCATACTGATCTTTCCCCTTTTGCTCTTTACTCCATTTCTTTCTTTATTCCTTTTTCATCCACTCAAATTTTACCCCTCCATCCTTAATCCCCATTTACTCTCCCAATACCCCGCTAGTCGTAGATTTTTCTTCCCTCCCACACAAAATATCTTTTCCCTTCTTCATCCTCACTCCCCCAGCCCCATCCCATTCTAGTCCTCCCTCAACATCAGCTCCCTTCTAGTTCCAGCCCCACCCAGCATCTGCTCCCTTCTAGTCCCATTCTACCATCCCCCGCATCAGTCCATTTCCAGTCCTAGCCCCCCCCCCCCCCCCATCAGCCCATTTCCAATCCTAGCCCCATATCGGCCCATTTCCAATCCTAAGACCCCATCAGACCATTCCCTTTCCTAGCTCCCTATCAGCTATTTCCAGTCCAATCCTAGCCCCTCCATCAACCCATTTCATGTCCTAGCCCCCTCCCATCAGCCTATTTCCAATTCTAGCCCCTCCATCAGTCCATTTCCAGTCCCCGCCCCCCCCCCTCATTTCCAGCCCTAGCCCCCAATCAGCCATTTCCAGCACTAGCCCCTCCATCAGTCCATTTCCAGTCCCAGCCCCCCCCCCCCCCACTCAGCCCATTTCCAGCCCTAGCCCCGTGGCTGTTCGACCGGCTTTAGAGTGCTCCTGGCAGGCCCCGGCTTACCTCTGACAGCTGCTGAAGTCAAGAGCGACGTTTTTGTTTGTTTCGGTAGCTGTATTCTAGTATAGGCCACTGGTGCACTGAGTGCCGGGAAACAGGAAATTCCCTTTGACTTCCGGTGCTGAATATGTGAGATGTTATTGGTGTGGGGGCCCCCTGAAGCGTGGGGCCCTGTGTGAACAACATTCTCACAACATGGACAGGCCAGCCCTACATGAACCTTATTTCCCCTTATGATGTGTAAAGATGCTAACCTGATATAAGATTTCAAAAGAAAAAGACATGAAAAATACAATAAGAATGTTCAGCCCATTACATCAATGCAAAGGGCAAGAAGCAAACAGTAGCTGTCCAGAATTCAGTCCTCTTAGTCTTAGTGACATGACTAATCTTTTGTATGTACCCTGCACTGAGAGTAGAAATCAACAGTCATGTTCTACCTATTGGGGAGTGTGTATAGTATGTCCCTAGCAGAAATTGACTACATCTGTGGAAGACAATGATGGAAAAACTCGATAACATCAACAAAGAAAAAACCTGGAGTTGACTATGGTACAGATCACCAACTACTAGTATGCAAGCTCAGGCTAAAGTTGAAAAAGAGCAAACCACTCATGAATGTAACAAAATATGACCTTGAAAATATACCACCGGAATTTAAAGACGGCCTGCAAAATCAACTTGCTGCTTTAGATACAAATGTTTATGTTTATTAAAATATTTGCTATACCGCCCCATACCAGTGGCATCTGGGCGGTTTACAATTGCTAAAATAATATTACATTAAAGCTGTTAAGAAGCGGAAAGGAACGCCAATTAAAATTGAAAAGTGACAGAAAAGAGGCAAAGATTAAAAGGACACAACAAAGAAGAAACATCAGCAGGAGGAAGAAGAGGGAGACAAGGACAGGGAAGGGAGATCAAATGCCAGACTGAACAAGTGAGTTTTGAGTTGTTTTTTAAAGGCTGGGTAGGATTGCTCTGAGCGGAGGGAAGGGGGAAGAGAATTCCAAAGTCTAGGGCCCAAAAAATAAAAAGCCGAGGAACGGGTAGATAAGCTGTTACCATACTTACAAGGCTCTGCCAGGAAATTTGGAAGACAACATCAAGGCCAACTGACTGGAAAAGATCTGTGTTAATACCGATACTGAAAAAAGGTGACCCAACTGACTGTGGAAATTATCACACAATCACTCTGATCCCATATGCCAGCAAGATACTACTCAAGATCATTTAGCAGATACTACAACCATACCTAGAACGGGAACTGCTTGAAGTGCAAGCAGGGTTCAGGAAAGGATGAAGAATGAGAGACATCATCATGGCTGTGAGATGGATCCTTGAGAAGACAAAAGAATATCTATATGTGTTTTATTGACCACAGCAAGGCTTTTGACTGTGTAAACCATGAGAAACTCTAGGCCACATTAAGAACCATAGTTCTCTTGCACAACCTTTACATTGATCAAAAAGCAACAATTCGAACAGAACTAAGAGAAACAGGTTTAAAATCAGCAAAGGTGTATGACAAGGCTGTATACTTTCTCTCTACCTCTTTAATTTATATGCAGAACAAATCATCAGAGAAGCAGGACTGTATGAAAACAGAGGTGTGAAGATTTGCGGAAGACTCATCAACAACCTTCACAAGGCTGATGATACTACATTACTGGCTGGAAAGTGAAGGCGATTTGAAACATTTGCTTCTCAAGATCAAGAAATATACTTTTACGTTAAGATGTCAAAGATCCTGACAACTGGGAAAAATCAATAAGTTCATCATTGATGGAGAAGAAATTGAAATAGTTGACAGCTTTAACTTACTTGGCTCAACAATCAATAAAGAAAGGACTAGCAGTCAAGAAATCCAATAACGTATTGCTCTTGGTAGAATGGCTATGAAGGACCTAGACAAAATCCTCAAGATCAGAGATGTCTCTCTCCATACAAAGATTTGACTTGTCCAGGCCATGGTATTCTCAATAACGTCTTATGGATGCGAAAGTTGGATGGTGAAAAAGATAAACAGGAAGAAAATTGATGCCTTCGAATTATGGTGCTGGCAATAAATACTGTGTATACCTGGACTGCCCAAAGAACAAACCAGTCAGTACTACAGGAGATCAAACCTAAGCTTTCCTTAGAAGCCCAGATGACAAGATTTCGACTTTCATACTTTGGACATTTCATGCGAAGAGAGAGAACATTGGAGAAAGACAATGCTTGGCAAGGTAAAAGGTCACCGTAAAAGAGGAAGACTGGCAATGAGATGGATCAATACAATAACAGCAGCTATGGACACCACTCTATCAACAATGAGCTGCTTGGCTGAAGCCCAAACAAGGAATAGGTTAACTATCCAGATGGTTGCCAGGAGTTGACACCGACTCAACGGCACTTAACAACTTAATAATACCAGTTATGCCAAGCCTCTATCACTACCCCACCCACTTCTCTTCCCATCATGTGCTAAGCAGATAGTGTGGAATTAACTACACGCTGTCCAGTTTTAATTCATGCTATTAGCACAGCCCCATGCATGCTGATAAGAGCACATACAAGTACACTTTAACAACGCAGCTTAGTAAACATGCCCTTTAGAGTTATTTACCACAGACTACATTGGATTCAATGTGATAAAAGAACCACTTATATAAAGCACTTAATGTAGTCACCACATGCAACAGGAGCTGGTGAAATACAAAACGTACGTGCATCCAAAAGCATGTATTTCTACATACTCACACCACCTTTATTAGACCTCCTAGCATTCAAGCCTGCATACAGGGAGAGACTGACAATCCATCCCATTCTTGCAACCACCATCACACCTTCTAAAATATTGTTAGCACATAAATGGACTGGCATAGTGGCAGTCCTCCCAGAGTGCACTTCAATCTCCTGTTCACAACAGGAATGCAACAAATCATTCAAAGAGTCAAACATGCCTCACCCACTGGTAGACTGTTGAGTACAAGGGTAGCTCATTAGTTCGAGATAAAGGTGGGGAACTAGAGATGCTAGAATTCAAATCATGCTTCTCCCTCTGATGCTCTTTTTGAGCTTGGGCAAATTATTTCACCCTCTATTGCTTCAAGCACAAGTTATACCATGGGGTTAATTTCATAAGGGAGATTGTTGTATTTTAGTCAATTAAGTGTGCATATGGCCACACATTCATGTGGATGACCTCTTATAAAATACCAGTCTTGGACAAAGAAATGCTGATGTCATAGTTAGTTCTACAAAGAAAAACATGGCAAGAGCTGACTGTGAGAGAGTAGAGTGAAAAAGTACATGGGTTCACATGATGGTGTGTACTTTGCCAGTGAGTGCGCATAACAGCGGAGTTTGGGCAGCGCACACAAGTGTATGAATTGCTTATAAAATATGCATTCTTGAAAAATATAAGCACAGGCATTTAGACTAGCTTTATAGATGGTGTAAATGCCCATGCCTGCAATATGGGTGTGCATTATGCCACTTATGCTAGTATTTCAAAAGTAAAACTTTATCAAATAGGCTTAACTAAGGAGCCTTCCAACATCACTACCGACACAAAGTTGCGTTTTGAACTTTCAATCTGGGTCAGCATTGATATACTCATCTGAAAAAGGAGATCTAATTTTCAATGCCACTTTCAAAAGTGTCAAAGTCAGAGACCCTATGCAGAACTTAATAGAGTGAAAGCTCGAAACTTGACACTGGGTCGGTAGCGATGTTGGAATATTTGATAGATCATGATTAAAAAATTAAAATGGACTCTTGATTGAGATAGCTTAGTATGAGCAGTCTTAAACATAAGTGTCCGACAATTTTTTTTTTCCTTAAGGGCTGTTTGTGTTCATCGGATATTGTATCAGTCACATAGTGAAACTGACCTCCAATATTGATCCAATTTGATAGTCTATTTTATGCATATCCTGACACATACACATACAGGGGAATTTTATGGCAGGATGCTTACATCAGAAGTCTAAAAATCTGCTCAGTTTAAGACTATTTTAAAAAATGCATTACTGTTAATCAATAATATCCCCACTGCTAAGTTCACAAAAAACTAACAAACAAAAACCAACAAATACACTCAGCATATGCTCCAAAGAAAAAAAATTTCAGGACCATCAAAACCGCAAGAAATCAGTCTCTTATGGCTTTGAGCTCTGACCAATTTTCATCTTCAATCCAGATTTTCAATTTATATGCATTATACGAAGTTGCAGCTTATATTATATTCAATAATTTCCATGAAGTTTACTTTGTTAATTCAAAAAGTTCCTTCAAAAGCTACGTGTTTCGAAGAGAAAAATCTTCTGTGTCAGGGCACTTCATAACTGCATGGTCCCTTCTCCAAAACAGAGCTTTTTTTCAAACGTGTTGACGGCAAGTTGTGGCTAGTGCAGGTGTTAGTAGCTTGCGATAACAATACTTGCTGCCTTCAGTGTAGGTGCACTTAATGCCACCTCAGTGGGTTGCATTTTAAATGCTAGTTTGCTTGGTGCTCTGTCTTGGGCCCATGCTAACTGCAGAGAGATGGATGCACTTGCCTCCTGAAGTTAGCATGTGCCCCTCACACGAGTGTTACCTGTGCGAGCCTTAGTAAACATGCCGCTAGTATGATCCCCAAATTGACTGATGTCAGAAGAAGGCACATTTCACAAAGGACGTCGTAGTGCAAGCTGAGACATCCAAGCCTGAAAGTCCCTAAAATTGGCAGGCATGTCCAAGTTTTGGCACGATTTCACAAACGTGAATGTGCTTGATAGGGACATCTCTGTATAGTATTTAATAAAGGGAACATCTACAAGACATGCAGTGATCGTGCAAACCCAAAACAAGTTTCCCAGACATAGACAACATACACTTGCCATTGTAAAGAGTACCGAAGATAGTGTGGTGCCAGCTTCTCAACACTAGTGCTTTTCAACTACGTATTTGTGCCCATTTCCAAACTTAGACCTGCTCCAGGCACAGACATCCCCAAGGGTTCTAAGAACAACTGGGGACATCTATGTTTGTAACTCCACTCCAGACATGCCTCCATCACAGTCCCTGCCTATTTAAATATCCCCATATTGGAGACGTCTAAAAACCCTGTTTCTGTAATAGGTCTGGGGATGTCACCACTGAATATTTCCAACCCAATCATAGACTCTACTCTCTCATAGTCAGCTCTTGCCATGCTTTTCTTTGTAGAACCAACTATGACATCAGCATTTCTTTGTCCAAGACTTTTAATTCTGCTTTTAAGAAGTCATTTTATAAGAAGCCATGCACTTTAGACTTTAGTCATTTGTGCCCATATATGGCCACATAAAATACTGATCTAGGTAAAAGTATGCATATTTACATTTTGGCAAATTCTTTCGAAATGGGCAGTGTTTGGGCAAAGCATGCAAGCACACATGCAGATTATAAAATTATATAAATTTGCATGCATATCGGCATTTATACTGGATCTAGGGTTTATGTATATATCTGTGCTTGCAATGTAGGCAGGCACTAGTCCATTTACGCTAGTAATTTATAAAGAAATGTAGGCACCTACTTGTCTTTATAAAATAGGTTTATCATAAGTAACTTAAAGCATGCTTTAATTAGGTGTGCCCTTATAAAAATTATACTTTTAGGGGGGGGTCTTTTTCTAAAGGGCGCTAGATGTCAGCATGTGCTATGGTGTATACATGGGGCCATGACAGTGCAGGCGAGTTTCCATGCTGTGACTCGGGAGTTGGGCTAGTAAGGGGGCAGGTTAGGGTGTAGAGCAGGTGTAACGAGCATGACACTGCACGGGGGGTAAACATCCCTTGCTAATGCTACCCTTGCAATTAGTGTGCGCTCATCTAATGGCACCTCGATAGGTGGAGTTAAGTGGACCTACACTATTTGTATGTTGCATTAGGGCACAGGACTCCACATTAACGGACAGGAAAATGTTTTCCATGCCGACAGTTAACATGGTGGTTTTGCACCCATCGTTGTTTTGGTGCTATTGGCACATGAGGTGCAACAGCATGGCATCCTTTGGAAAAAGGACCACTTAGAGTCTGACATCATCTCCTTTGCATTCCTTGCTGTCGTCTCTATACATGTGTGTTGTGGCATAGTTTCCCTTCAGTTGCCTTCATAGAACTGCCACTGTGACTTTGCCATCTTGTGCCTCTCATGTTGCAAGGCCTTGTTGTTTAAGATTACCACCTCTATAGGTAAAATAGTGCAAGACCTAAAGAAAGAGGTTTTTATGAAACTGTCTGCCTTTAGGTGCCTGTATATACATAGGTTTACCCAAGATTTGAGGAGACATTCTCAGAGATACCAAAGGTGACCCATTCCAAAGACTGAGATTTACCTCTTCAATGAGTGAGATTGCAGGCCAATGAGCGAGGTTTATCTCACAGTGCATTTGCGGAATACATTTAGAAAGGTCTGCAGATTGTATTGTTTGCAAATGAAAGGAGCACCACAAAATAATGATATTTAGCTTTCTATGTTTTATTTTAGTTTGTGATTTGGATGTTTTTCCCCTTATGAGCTTCATTTCTTTACCTGTAAGTATATTGCTGGTCTGCTTTGCCAAAGTGCTCAAGTATGGTTTCATCTGTCCACAGAACATTTTCCCAGGATTGTGGTTTCTCAGGGTGGATTTGGGAAAAGATCAGGCATGCCTTTTTATGTCTGTCTTTGAGCAGTGGGGTCCTCCTTGGCCTTCCCCCTTGAAGTCCTTCTTTGTTTAGTGCAAAGCATATGGTCCCTTAAAACCACCACTCCAGATTTCTCCAGGTCAGCCTTAAGCACTTTGGATGCTGTACGTAATGTTTTTTCAACAATTCACACTAACCTTCAAAGACTTCTTGGATTCATTTTCTTCTTCCTATGATGTCCTGGGAGTTTCTTGACAATTCCATGAGAAGAAAGCTCCTTAATAACATTGCAAACTGTAGACACAGGGAGCCCAGGGTTGCTGGAGATGGCCTTGTACCCCTTTGAAGTATGATGTTTGGTGATAATGGCTGTTCTGACAGTCTCAGGCAGCTCTCTTGTCTTTATCATTGTGAAAATGGAATAGGGAATGAATGTGGCCATTTTAAGCATTAGAGCCATCATTCATTAGTTGATTCAAGTCATGTGAGTACTGACAATTGATAATAACTGCATCTAATTTTACTGCAATGGGAATGTGGTCTTCTCTTCAAAATGATTTGTTTATAAAGTGTCAATAATCATGTCATACAATGTCCTAGTTTTTTTATTATTTCCTACTATTTCTTTTTTTTTTAATTGGTTTTGTTGTATTTGATTATTTTGTGTGTCAAATATGTGTGCATGCATTTGTCCAAAGCCATTTCACTGGCCACTTTTATTTTTAGGAGATAGTGGACATTAAGGAGTTGAACTGCAAGGGTGCCAATAATATTGACCACAACTGTAAAATCCAGTCCCAACTGTTTTTTGAGGGGTGTTTTACTGCATTTACATAGAACTGTCAATATTTTTCTCTTTCCTCAGTCCTACCATTCCCCATTGCCTTATTCTTCAGTCTACCCCCACCCATCGAGCATCTCCTCTCTTTTCCTCCCCTTCCAGCATTTCATCTCTCTCCCCCATCTTCTTCCAGCACACCTCCTCCAATTCTCTTCCCTCATCATTCAATATCTCTTCTCTCTCTCCCCAACTCTGAGGTTATCTCCCAGCTGTCGTCCTACTTACTCCCGTGATCTCCTCTGTGTCCTTATCGCAACTATGCCCAGCAACTTTCCTCTATACTGTATTTCTACTCCATCTCCTCCATGTCCAGCATTTAACTGTATGTCCCTATCTCTGTCCTGTACCCAAAAACTCCCCCGCTATGTGTTCCTACTCCCCCCAGCATCCAGCATCTATCCCGTCACACAAGTCCCCCCTCCATGTGTTTAGCATTCTTTGTGTCACTGTAACCTTCTCTGTGTCCCTAATCCCCCAAACAAAAGTGCCAGCATGTTCCTGTCACCTCCTCCCCCATGTTCAGCTTCTGATCCCCCTGTGACTCTATTCACCTATGTCCAACATCATTCCTGTACCCCATTTCCTCTCTTTTCAGCATCCCTTCCTCATGTCCATCATCAACTCCTAATTGTATCCCTATTCTTCCTCCCCACAGGCCAAGATAGAATATCACCTCTCACTCAGTGTCTCCCATGTCCGCCATTTCCTCCCACCCTCATCAAGTCTCTCCTCTTCCCCATTACACTGTCTTGTTCCCTCCTCCCAACAGTATCCACCTCCACAGCTCTGCTGCCACTGCCAGGACCTGTACCACTGTCTAGCTCCCTCCCTGCACCAGCAGCCACCTCTGCCACTGATGCTGGGACCTGCAGCAGCAGCAAGAAATATAAAAAACTGAGTGGAGCCTGCAAGTTCATTCATGTGCATCACTCAGGGCTCTGTTGGTCCCGCTCCTTCTAGCAAACTTCCTGTTTTTGAGGGGAGGGACCAGCAAAGCCTCGAGCAATGTGCATGAACAATCTTGCAGGCTCCGCTTAGTTTTTGATTTTGTTTGCCACTGCCGCAGTTGGTGGGAGGGGGGAGCTAGATAGTAGTGCAGTGCAGGTCCTGGCAGCAGAGGTGAGCATTGATGAGGAGAGGGAGCTGGGAGATGAATCTGAGGAAAAAAATGGAAGAGAGTAGTGAGTCCAATGGTGCCAGAAAATGCATGAGAGTGGATGCTAAAAGCATGTGAGCGAGGCCAAATGCGTGGGTCACATGCCTAATGTATGTGACTTGGCATGTCTGCATTCCCAGGGTGGGACTGAGAATGGGCTTGCACTTACATGCATACTTTTGAATTTTCAAAAGCATGCCTGATTTTTTTTTTACTTCTCAAACAATATCTGCAAAAGTACTTTATTTATTTTATTTACATTCTCTTATATACCGTGCTATTCTGCATCAGTGTGGTTTACATTGAACAAACTGAAATTACATTGAACAGGGCATTATAACTTGGAGATAACTATTTTACAGAGAACATGGGCTATGGAGGGTTAAGTGGCTTGCCCAAGACCACAAGGAGCACCTGTGGGACTAGAAACCCCAGTCCTTCCGGCCCAAGGTTGCTGTCCTCTAGTGGGATTTGAACCCCTGACCTTCTGGCCTGAAGTACCTTGCCCCAACCACTAAGCCACTCCTCCACTCAAACCACTAGGCCACTCCTCCACTTCACTTTGAAAATCCAAGAAAGACTGCAGAGTGAAATGTATGCACATGATGAAATTACTTCTGTTTATTGTATGTCATTATGGGCTCTCTCTTTTTTTATCAGAATACTCTGTGTCTTCTTCTGCACTTTCTTTCCTATCCGAAGTAAGTAAAATCTTTCAAAGACGCTGCTGACTTTAGAGCAGACATTTTCATTTCATTTAATGTATAAACCACTCAGAGCCAAATCTAGGTTCACTAGTGCCTCCCTGCAACCTACAGATCAGTGCTCTCCTCTCTCATTACTATTAATGGTAGGCTGCACCCCCCCACCCCCCCCCTTTTATAAATCTGACAAAAAAGGAGGTGATAAAAGCAGTTAGTGTAACTGGGTTTAAAAAAGGTTTGGACAAGTTCCCGGAGAAAAAAAATCAATAGACGATTATTAAGACAGACCTCAGGAAAGCCACTGTTATCCCTGGGTGTAAGCAGAATGGAAGCTATAGTGAGGCAGGACTCAGTCACGGAGCTGATGTCAGCAGTCCCAAAAGTCGACGGCGGCAGCATTAATGTTAGAACCAGCACTTTCTTTGAGAGTGCTGCTTTGCTACTGACTGTTGGAGCTGCTGCAACTGTGAAACATGCAGAGACTTTGTTGGCATTGCAGCAAGGATGGCCGAAAGTGGAAAGATCATTCTGTAGCCTCCCATGAGAGCCAGCAGTGGTGCTCCTTGTAGTGGACTGGTAGTGATGCTAACCACAAGCTTCAGGACTTGTGCTGTGGCACACGTGTGTCTGCCTCTGACTGACCAATACACAGCACCCAAAGCTCCCCCCACTCCCTCTATTCTCTGTGACTGGCTGCCTGACTAAGACATAAAGGTAAATACCATCCTAGCAGCATGCCACGAGAGGGAAGGAAGGAGGTGCAGCATATTTGATACCTTGCAGCAAAGCTGACACAAGTTGAAAAGTGCACATTTTACAGAGAAAAGCCTTGGACACCATTCCGCACAGGTGATTTATAAATAAACTGAGCACCTTAGGGATGGACCATAAAGTGACTGACTAGGATAGAAACTGTTTGACTGGGAGGCAACAAAGGGTACAGGAAAAATGGAGCTCACTCTGAAGAGAAGGTGTGTGCCATAGGAATCTGTCCTTGGTACGATACTTTTTAACATTTTTGTAAGTGATATTGTCAAAGGGCTGTCTGGTAAGGTTTGTCTCTTTGCGGATGATAACAAAATCTGCCATGGAGTAGACACCCATGAATGGTCGAGAATGAGAATGGTCGAGAATTTGGCAGATGAGATTTAATGATAAAAAATGCAGGGTCATACATTTGGACTGCAAAAATCTAAGGGAGCAGTACAGTAGAGAGATGAAGTACTTCTGTCCACAAAAGAAGAGCAGGGCCCTAGAGGTGATTGTTTCTGATGATCTTAACATTGCTTAACAGGTAGAAAAGGTGATTGCAAAAGCCAGAAGGATGCTTGGGTGCATAGAGGGTGGAATGGCCAGCAGGAAGGAGAAGGTGATAGGGCTTCTGTTTAAGTCTTTGGTGAGACATTATTTGAAGTATTGTGTGCAAAACCACACCTTCAAAAGGATCTAAAGAGGATGGAGTCAGTGCAGTGGGTGGATACTAAGATGGTCAGTGGGATTTGTCATGAGGCATATAGGGCCAGACTTAAAGATCCTAATATGTACACTTTGGAGGAAGGGCAAGAGAGAGGAGATATGATAGAAATGTTTAAATACCTCCATAGCATAAATGCACAGGAGAAGAGCTTCTTTCAATTGAAAGAAAACTCTACAAGGAGGGCTCAAAGATGAAAGTGAAAGGGGATAGATTCAGGAGTAATATGTGGAAATATTTCTTTATAGAAAGAGTAGTAGATGTGTGGAATAGTCTTCCAGTGGAGGCAGTGGAGATGAGGACTATATCTGAATTCAAGAAAGCATGAGACAAATACAGAAGATCTCTCAAAGAAAAAAGGGACTGTAGTAGTTGGTATGGAAGGGAGACTGGATAGGCCATATGGTCTTTATCTGCCGCCATGTTTATATATTTCTATAGTGACACAATAGCATGTTTCCCTCACTCACAAAATCAACATTTGGAGGCTTCATCTGTGTGTGTCATAGGAAGTGTTGGAGGGTGCGTGCATGTGTGCCTGTGTCAGTGGGTACATGCTTTTGTGTCTTAGGGGCTGTGCACATGTGTGTGTATGTGCCTACCATGGGGACTGTCAGGGGCTACATACTTGTGTGTGTGTGTGAACATTTGTGTGTTTCTGTATGTGTGATGGGCCTGTTGGGGGCTACGTGAATATCTGCACCATGAAGAGTGTCAGGGCTACATACACATGTGTGTGTGTGTGTCTGTGTGTGCACATGGGGTGCCTGCCTGTATGTGTGTGTGGGGGAGGGAGGAGTCCAGGGGTGGGTGCCTGTGCAGGTATTTTTATGTGGTGTAGGTGAAGGTTGCGTGTGTGTGTGTGGGGGGGGTATTGTCATACGCCTCCCAGCCCTCCGCCTAGGGGTCATAGGGTTGGGGCTGCCATGATATCCTTTATGCAGAAAATGACTATAGCTTTTACTCCCGCTATGCCTTCTGGGAGTGGTAGTTTTTAGTCCTCTGATAAAGGATAGCCGTGAGTCGAGTGTTAGGCAAAAATTGACAAGAAAATTTATTCCCCTTCCCAAACAGACTTAGTGCAGAACAAACGGTACTCTTTACAGGAGCTTTGCTTGAAGGTTATTTACAGAAACAAAATAGCTGTATTTTCATACTCCTGGCTTTCAAAACGTGCAAGGTATTTTTCTCTACAACAAAGTAGTAAATCAAAACAGCTGCTTCTTTTTCCTCAAAGAAGAAGATTCCTTTCCTCTGCTTTATCTTAGCTCATTCACCCAAATCTTTAGCGAAGAGATTTAATGTCGTCTGCGAGACAGAGCGTACAATCCATTGGAATTTCTTCGGAGTCAGCAGAATTAAATTCCCATTGCATCTCCTCCACCTCAGGGCTTACTGAGCTTTGTTTCAAACTGTTACTGCTAGGCCGGGAATAACCTCTCTCTAAGAACTGGGGCGTTTCCCCTGGGTACAGTTCTAGATGATGAGGTCCTGTAAGGTTTGTGGCTGTGGGGATTCTTCCCTGGCTCTCCCCTAGTTCTCTCCAGCTGCTAGGCAATGCTTTATACCTTTCTGCATTCAATTCCTGCCTAAAGCACTGCCCTAGCTATTTAGTACAAGCTGAGCCTCTTGACTTCCCTGGTTTAGTTTTAGGTTCCCACCTGTATATACCTTGAGACCTTTCCTCCGGCAGTGAGATCTGAAGGGCTCCCAACTCTCTCCGTCTAGGCAGGTTCCTAGTAACTGGCTGTGCCTTCTCTCCTTCTGCTCGGTTAGTCTCACTTCCCGAACTACCACCAGGTTCTTCACAGAGTCTCCAACCTTCTGAAATCTCCGAGCCTCTCCACTTCTCTGAAGCTCTCCGTGTGCCATTCTCTCCTTCTTGGCCATTGCTTCCTTCTCTGCCACTACTTCCACCTCTTTGCTCTCTGCCAGGCCTTCTGCTTCCCTTCTTCTCTGCCTCCTTCTCCTCCCTCTCTGGGGCTACTGAGCAGCGTTTACATTTCTGCCCTCTGAAGCTTGGCTCGGCTTTTTTAAGCAGGTGAGAGTAATCAAACTCCAAGCTTGCTGCTACGTCAGAGCCTGGGTGTGTCAGCTCAACTGCTCCCTCTCTCTGCTTGCTGCTCTTGTGCAGACCCTGAGCTGTGTGTGTTGGCTGACTGTCATTTTTAAAGGTAAAATCCACCTTTCTTTCTACTTCCATAGGCTCTGCCTGTGCTTCTGTATTACAGTATGGAGTGCCTATGTGCCTTGGGGGGGGGGGGGGCTGCATCCTTTAGCACATATTCATTGTGTCCTTTTCTCCTTTCTCTTCCATCTCCAGCTCCTTGCACGCTTTTCCTCTTCCTGCAGATTCCTGCCTGCTGCCTTCCCCCACTCTGGTTTTGTACCAGCCTCTGTCCCTTTCTTCTCCCTCCTTCCATTCATTCCCCTCCCCATAACTTTATTTCTTCAAACCACTGCTCCTTTAAATTTTCCTTACCTCCTGTGTGTCTTTGATCCCTGCAGCACTCTTATCACGAGTCTCTCCCCTCATTGGCCTGCGTTAGCAGCCTGTCCCGTGGGCATAGAGCAGGTTGCGGATCATGATTTTTGGCCTGCGGGACAGACTGCTCCCATGAGCACCTGCACTATTAGTGGCTGCGATCTTCCACTTGTGGGAGCAACCAATCCCACGCGTATATAGCAGCACTGCAAAGGATCACGGCTCATGGCTTTCTTTTGCTCTTTGGCCCACTGGACAGGCTGCACCCTGTGCACATGCACTACTGATGGCTATGATTTCAACGCCCCTTATCACTGGTGCCCTCCTGCCATGCTTACCCAACTTACTGGGTATCGTCAGCCCTGAACCCATTTATCTAACTTGGTTCCTACTACTTTAGCTTGTTCTACAAGCCCTACAGCTAGTCAGGACCAGTGCCAGGGTATGAGGAACCCAGTTTTACCTTTCTTTCTTCCCCTTAAACAGCTACATATTGGCAGTGACTGTGTCACAGTATCACCCTGAACCATAAAAGAACCCTCTTTCTTCTGCTTTGTACCAGCAATTCCATTCTCTACCCCTTCAGCCCCATTTGTATTTATTTATTTATTTAGACAGTTTTGTATACCACCTTATCCTTTTTAATCAAAGTGGTCACAACACAATTGGTGGATACATTTAACATGAGGGGATATGAGACACATACACTAATACTTACTGGGAACATGGGCAATGGAGGGTTAAGTGGCTTGCCCAAGGAACACCTGTGGGACTAGAAACCCCAGTCCTTCCGGCCCAAGGTTGCTGTCCTCTAGTGGGATTTGAACCCCTGACCTTCTGGCCTGAGGTAACTTTACCCCTTCAGCCCCATTTTTATTTCTCAATTCACAAGCTGTGCAGGCAAAAAGATTCTACTGGTACACAGAGGTGATGAAATACTAAATGGCCTGCTTGCAGATAATTTAAATGCCACAATGCCTTATGTTGTAGACTGCAGTCTAAAAGCTTGCAGGAAATGGGCAGCAGTTGTTGAGATCTGGTACAGGTTTGTACTTTTCTCTTTTCATGGTTCATTCACATCTACCCTAGTGATCACCTGACTAAATAAAAGCCTGAGACCCTTTGATGAAAGGCTTGCGGTTATTAAGGAATTATGTTGTCTGTATCTGAAGGCTTTTATGATGGAGAATATGGGATAGCAGTACTCAGGATTCAAGGCCTTTGTCTTGGTATATAAAGTGATGAATCTTAGTATAACAAGCTCAGTTATGCAGAAAATGGCAATCCTAAAATCTGGAAGATTTTCATTTAAAATATTTTAGTAAACCCTGGGGTGTATGTATGTGTTTTCTGTGCAGGTTTCTCAGATTAACGGATGTGGGTATGAGAGGATGCATGACAGTGATAGGATGGCCAACTGCCCAGTTTTGAACCAGACAGCCTGGTTTTAAATGTCTCTGTACAGTGTTGAGTGTGTTCAGAAGTACTGACCGGACACTAAAATTCCAGTTCAGCGGCAATAAACACGTTCCCTCCCCAGCCAGAGGCAGCCACTTAACAGTGCAAGAAAGAAGAGCTGCAGACCCTTCCCTCCTGCTCCAATTAGAAGCCTTGCAGACTTCATCAAACACAGCTCTTCTCTGACCCCTTTCCCATGCCATGAATGGAAGTCTGGGAGAAAAGGCATGGCTGCAACATTTTGCTGTGAATTGAACCCTGGGAGATGAGATGGGGTATGGCTGCAGCTAAGGCTCTTTATACATTGCTATGGGCAGTGGATCAAGGCTGCTTCAGCTCCTCCTGCACTTTTCTGTTTAACAGTCCTTAGTCTTAGCCCCTTCTGCCTCATGGCTAGAGCAGAGAGCTGCTTAAGCCACAAAGATGAGGAGGCGCAGAGGATGGAACAAGGAATGGAAAAACAGGGCACAGGAAACAGAGTAGGTGGTAAGACTGGAGGATCTAAAGGACAGAGGAAGGAGAAGCTAGAGGATAAAGAGGCTAGAGGAGGGAAGGGAGAAACAGAGAATGGCACAAGTAATGGAGGAGGAGGAATAGATAGGCAGTGGGGCACCGCAGGTGGTGGGAAGAAGACAGGGGGGAATAAGGAAGAGAGTGAAAAGAGACACGTGAGGCAGGTTCAGGTCAGAGGGGACAACAGGAGAGGAGACGAAGGGGGAATGTAGGACCCTCTCTTTGATGCAACCCCACCCTCGCTTCCACCATACTATTTCCACTTTACCTCGCTCTCTAATACTCCTCCTCCTTCTCTCATCAGGTAATATCAACCCCAACCCTTCCCCCCCCCCCCCCCCGATTTCTTTCTCACACTAAAAAAAGTTCCTCACGTACCCTATCTAATCTCATCCAATCCCGCTCCTCCCTCCTTCCGCCCTCCCTCATTCATCCCACATTCACTCATCCATAGATATCAACTCCAACCCTACCCTCAAAAACAATCCCTCACATAACCTATCTAATACCATCAATCTACCCCTCACTTCCCCTCCCCAATGTCCCTCTTGGAGAGCACACACACACAGATATACCCACCCGCACCCTGCTCCCTCTAAATCTCAGTATTACCCTAGAAATAGACCCCCACGCTACTCTAACAAGAAATCCACATGTAACTTAGCCAACCTTATCCATATCCCTCCCCTCCCCCTTCCACTCTCCCGATTTCTTGCGCCCTATGGAACGCATGCTCAGTCATTTAAAAAAAAAACCTTTTATTCACGATCTTTTTATCTCTAATGCCCTACACCATCTTGCCTTGACCAAGATGTGGCTCCCCCCAGATGACACCGCATCCATTGCCTCTCTCTGCTATGGGGGCTACCAGTTCTCCCATACACCTCGATCTACTGGTCGCGGTGGTGGCGTTGGCCTCCTACTCTCTCCCTCCTACCAATTCCAACCCCTTTTGCCACCCCAATCACACTCCCCCCTCTCCTTCGAAGTCCACTCCATTCGCCTCCTCACACCACTTCCCCTCCGAGTAGCCGTTATTTATCGCCCACCCGACAAATCCAAATCAACCTTCCTCACCAACTTCGACTCCTGGCTTTCTGCCTTTATGGATCCCCTCCTCCCCCACTCTTATTCTTGGCGATTTCAACATTCACATCGACAACCCTTCTGACCCCCATGCCTCAAAGTTCCTCACTCTCATCTCCTCATTCAACCTCCAACTTTGCTCCACTACCCCCACACGCCTACACGGCCACTGCCTTGACCTAATACTTTTCTCCAATTCCTCTCCCTCAAACCTCTGCAAATAAATCCTTCCCTCATCTGACTATCACCTCTTAACATTTACTCTTCAGCTTCTGCAGCACCAACCTTGTCCTGTCTCCTCCGACCTATTTAGAAACCTTCATAATATTGATCCCCTGACTCTCTCCTCCACCATTTCTCCATCTCGTTCTTCCATTTTATCCTCCAAGTCTGTCGACAAGGTTTTATCTTCATACAATGCTACACTATCCTCAGCCCTTGACACTCTTGCCCCTCCCACCCTACGTCCTGTCAAAATGATCTACTCCCCAACCCTGGCTTTCACCCACAATCCGTTACCTACGCATCTGTGCCTTTTCTGCCAAATGAGCTTGGTCCAAATCCCGCTCCCTGGAAGACCTTCTACACTTCAAATTCATGCTTGGCTCATTCCAGTCAGCCCTAGCACTTGCCAAACAAGATTACTACATCCATCTGACCAAATCCCTTGCCTCTGATCCTCGCCATCTCTTTAATACCCTCAAATTCTCTCCTCAAGGTCCCCCCGCCCCCGATCCCACCCTCCCTTTCTGCCCAAACCCTAGCCGACTACTTCCACGGCAAAATCCACAAGATTACCCTCCAATTCCCTTCCCCCTCATCTACCTCCCCTCCTCCCCAATTCTCTTCCCCCATCCACCCTCTCCTCCTTCCCCCCGATCTCTGAAGAAGAAACCACACTCCTCCTTTCCTCCTCCAAACCCGCCACCTGTTCATCAGACCCTAACCCCACCCATCTCCTACATTCCATCTCCCTCACCATTGTCCCCTCCATCACCCATATCCTCAACCTTTCACTCTCCACTGCAACTGTCCCCGTTGACTTCAAACATGCTGTTGTCACACCTCTCCTCAAGAAACCCTCACTTGAACCCACATGCCCTTCTAACTATCGACCCATCTCCCTCCTTCCCTTCATATCCAAACTACTAGAATGGGCAGTCCACCATCGCTGCCTCGACTTCCTCACCTTCCAGGCCCTCCTGGACCCACTACAATCCGGCTTCCGTCCCCTACACTCCACTGAAACGACACTCACAAAAGTCACCAACGATCTGTTCCTGGCTAAATCTAAGGGCCTCTATTCTATCCTCATCCTTCTTGATCTTTCTGCTGCCTTTGACACCGTTGACCACATCCTTCTCCTCACCACCCTCTTCTCGCTTGGCTTCAAGGACTCCATACTATCCTGGTTCTCCTCCTACCTCTCCCATCGCTCATTCAGTGTATGCTCCGGTGGCTTCTCCTCCTCCCCTACCCCGCTCCACGTAGGTGTACCCCGGGGATCTGTCTTGGGTCCCCTTCTCTTCTCTCTCTACACCAAAGGTCTTGGCTTTCAGTACCATCTCTATGCCGATGACGCCCAAATCTACCTCTCTACACCTAATATTTCTCCAGCAACCCAGTCCAAAATCTCTGTCTGTCTTTCAGACATCACTGCCTGGATGTCTCATTGCCGATTGAAACTGAACATGGCCAAGACTGAACGCCTTGTCTTTCCACCCAACTCCTCCCCCCCCCCCCACTTCCCCCTCTCTTAGTCCATGTGGATGGATCAGTCCTGTTCCCTCGGCCCGCAACTTAGGGGTTATCTTTGACACCTCCCTCTCCTTCTCCGATCATATCTGGCTTGTAGCTAAGACCTGCCACTTCTTTCTGTACAACATCAGCAAAATCCACCCCTTCCTCTCTGAACACACTACTAAAATGCTTATCCACTCCTTAATCTCCTCTCGTCTCGATTATTGCAACCTACTCCTCGCTGGTCTTCCCGTGAGACACCTCCTTCCCCTTCAATTTATACAAAATCACGCTGCACGACTAATCTTCTGCCAGCCTCGCCATGCCCGCATTATTCCTCTTCTCAGGTTGCTTCACTGGCTCCCTGTCCAATTCCGCATCCAATTCAAGCTTCTCCTATTGACCTAGAAATGCATTCACTCTATGGCCCCTCAATACCACTTATCTCTTATCTCTCCCTACGTCTCCTCTCGAAATTTGCGCTCAGCTAACAAATTACTACTATCAATGCCTTTCACCCGCACCGCGGACTCCCGACTGCGCTCCTTTCACCTTGCTTCAGAATACACCTGGAATAGCCTACCTGTGTCTGTGCACCAGGCATCCTCCTTAGCCCTATTCAAATCCAGGTTGAAGACCCACCTCTTCACCGTTGCATTCAGATCCTGACTTCCATCCTCATCTTACCCTAAACCTCGTCAACGTTTAGGACCAAACTATAAACCAAACTGTACCACACCGTACCTTGGTGAACTAGCTAATGCTCTGTACTGTTCTACCTTAGATTGTAAGCTCCGATGAGCATGACTCTGAGGGGCAGGGACTGTCTCTTGTATATTGGCTACCTCTTGTAGGTTAGCTGTGCAGTGCTGCGTGTGTGGCGCTTTATAAGTGCTAAATAGTAGTAGCAGTAGTAGTAGTAGAGTCAGGGAATGAAAAATGGGGCTTAGTGCTTGAACCTATCCCTTCAGAGACCTGTAGCCTGCTAAGATCCATAGGGCACCTGTGCCATTTAGCCTCTCTATCCACAGAGGTGCCAGGTTTAAGTGTGATCTGTGGGAGAGAATGCATGCAAACTCATTAAAAAAACACAAGACGATCATTTATTTTCTTTTGTGCTGTTTTTATAAAGGCTATGTGTATGTGTTAAGTGGAGGAAGGTGGCTCTTTATATATGTGTGCAGGTATTTGTGCGTAAGGAGGAGGTTGGGATTGTATAGGGGTAAGGGTGAAGAAAGAGTCTGGAGTGGTATGTTGGAATTCATGTGCATCTTCAGCTGATCTGGCTACTGGCTCCTTCTGCTGCTTTACTTGTTTTTACTGATGTAATTTTCCATAGGTAACATATACATTTTGGTATGGGCACAGAGGAAAAATTGCACCCACACACAACTGGAGAGTATGGGGGGTAAACTGCACAGAGCAGCACTGACAACCCCGACTTCCTCACTGGGCAGATTAGCTGGGCCATTTTGGTCTTTATCTGCTGTCATTTGTCACATGAAGCATTTACCAGTGCTTTATTGTAAAGAACACCTTTAATTTCTTTGCTTTCTTCTGCCCCTGCTACATTACATATACTTAATACAAGCATAGACCCCTTACTTCAAAACCCCAAGTGAGCTCAGCAATAGACAGCCCAGATCAGACAAAGAAGGCTCACTACTCGCTAGCAGAGAAGCCCGAGATCCTAAGTTGATGAACAAACCAGTCTCATTCAAGACATAAGGAGGGTAATTTTACAAAGTCCCATGTAGTTAGCACACCTTTTTCTATGCAGATTTCACGCCTACAGTATTTTATAAAGTTTAGTACATGCATACTTGACTGTATAGAATACAGGTGTAAATGGGCGACAACGCACATTACTTTAAAGTGTGATCACTTATAGTAGTCCTAGAGCTGGTGTAAATGCCCACATCTAGATTTACAGAGAACACATGTAAAGTGTTTTATAATTTGCATGTAAATTACATCCATGCACATACCCACAGTGAAGTACGCAGCTTGTATTTAAATAATTGTGACCAACTAAAGTGTAAGTGTAAATACCCAATAACATGCATAAATTATTAAAATACTGTGATTTACATGTGTAGATGGTGTGTAACTTTACAAGTCTCCTTATAAAGTTACACGCAAGATGTGCACGCTGGGTCAGATCAAAGGTCTATCGAACACTGCATCCTGTGTGCGGCAGTGGCTAATCCGGGTCACTACGAAGTACCCTTTATATCCCAAAGAATAGATCCACTCTTTGATGCTCGCCCCTACAGATAAATGGTGGCTTTCCCAGGAAACCGTTCAAACCAATTTTATATCCAACTATTCTACACATCTTCCAGCAACAAATTACACAGTTTGGGGCATGTTTACTAAGCCCCATGCTAGTCATTTGTATTTGGGCCACATTACTAGAACAGGGAACCGCGCTTGGTGCAGGAGGGTGGGGTGGGGGAAGGGTGGCTGTCTCCCTGAATTTAGCCCAGCTTACTGCGTTAATATCACTTCGGGGAGTAACTACCCATTGTGCTGGTGGCAGCTGCTCCTCCAAGCACTGGAAGTGTGGGTTTTCAAGACCCGTGCTAGTAGTGTTGTGACGGGAATGACGATGTCCTCCCCAGATGCAAGCTGCCCAGGTAGCAGGGGTTATTAGCGCAAGGCCTAGTGCTACTTTATACTATGGTACCAAAAAGGTGCGCTAACCCCATGCTTTAGTAAACATGCCGTTTGTGCCCTGAGTGAAAAAATACTAATTCAAATTTGTTTTACATGAAAAGTCCTTTAGTCCTAGTAAACAACTGCTTCTTATTAAGTGCTCTATGCTACTGATCATATTATAAACATCCATCATATTCCATCTCAGACTTCTCCAAGCTGAAGAACCACAACATGTTTAGCTTTCTTTGTAAGGGAGTGGTCCATGTTGTCCTGATGTCTTGCAGTATGAAAAGAAAATGAAACAGCGGCAGAACTCATTTGTTGTCAGTTTGTATTCCTGTGAGTGCAGAGTTAGTGTCTGAGGGATGAAGGAGATGGCTTGTGAAAGAGAAGCTACAAGTAGAACATCTATCTAGGAGTACAAGAAAGTGAATATTTATTGTCTAATGAAAGAACAAAATGTTATGGAGATTTAATTAATAAGAACTGCAAAGGGAGAGATCACAGATTTGCTCCATTACTGCCCTCTTCCATGCCCTGGGCCTATCCTCCATTCCCAGCAGCAAATATTAAGATCCCTTTCCCCACAAAAGGAGTCAAATAATAACCAGTCACATAAGAAATGTCAGAAAACATTTTTTTAGAACTGTAACACAATGAACAATATTCTGCAATGCATGCAAATGTATTTGATGCAAATATATACAAATGTGGAATTGGGCACAGACCCCATCTACCCCTCCTCCCTTGGCCCTCAACTTTAGGGGGGGGGGTGAAGAAGTTGGTATCCTAAGTGAGCAAAGTATATACATGTGAAAGTGACTATAAGCATGTTTGGATAGGATGGTTAGCAGGGAGGAGATGAGTGTGCCTTTGTGTGTCGTTAGGTTGCGCAAATACTTGTGAGAGAGGTAGGGACAATGACTGCTATTTTGAAAGAAAGAATTGTTGTGCTGCAACACTCGTGGGACTGTCTTTAAAAAAGAGACATCAAGAACAGGCCTATTTTCTGTTTTGCTGAAACTGTTTTTGTGGTTCATTTCCAGTGTTATGAGACACAGTGCAAGAAAAAGTCAATGATTGTTTACCATTACTTTCACCTAGAATGAAAAGAAAATATTCATTTTTTGCAGCCACAGGAAACAATGGGTATTCTTGGCTGATTTATTCCTTCCTTGGACAGAAATATATTTATTTGCAGATGCGGACTTAGGGATGAAAATAAAATGTATCTATGATGGATGGGGAAGGGGGTGAATCATCATTTTGTGGGGCTAACAGAAGGTTAGTTGAGTGCTATAATGGACAAACATTGAAAGGCTCAGCCTGCTATACTGGGAAAATATCTTGTTTTAAAACAGACTGAATATTAACAGAATATATTTCTTTTGTACAACAGAAAATAGAAAAAAACATAGAAAATGATTAGGGATGCCTGCACACCCCTGAAAATGATGGCCGATAAAGGCCATACGGCAGTGGCACCCAAACTTGGGGTCATGACTCCAAATGGGGTCACATCATCAGTGGATGGGGTCACAGAAACATGGCCATTACCTCTTCTCTCTGGACATTCACTGGGACCTATGCCAAGTAGTGGCAGTCACCAGTCCGCATGTGGCTTGTGAGCCATTGGACATTCATAGGCCCTTCCCCCTTCCAGGGTAAGCATCCTCTTGGACAGGAAACCCATGCTGAATACTGGGGTCTGTAAGCACACTGACACAAGGGACCCTGTGCTGACTGCTGCTGTTGCCTTCCTGCTTTAGATGAGTGGAGGCTGGAGACCTGCTATTTTGATTTTAACATCATCTGAATTTTCAACATCACGTGAATTTTCACTTTTTAAAATGGGGGTTATCCAGGATAAAAGTTTGAAAAGCACTGCCATATAGCCTGTCCATTTAGCCCATGCAAATACTACTGAGCGCTACAATCTCTTCCTCTCCTTCAGAGATGATCTGTGCTTGCCCCATGCTTTCTTGAATTCAGATACTCCTCTTGGCTCCTTCATTTATGCTGGGAGGCGGTTCCACTCGTTTCCATACAAAATGATTTTCTTAGATTACCACTCAGTCATCCAACTTTCACCCTCATCCGATTAACCCTGGTTCTACAACTCTTTTCATTTAAAGATGCCTGCATCCTGTGCATTTATATGGAGGTATGTAAATATATCCAGGGCCGGTCCATCCACCAGGTGAGCTAGGTGGGCAGCGACAGTGGCACACTTGACCTTTATGCCAAAATACACAATTTTAGATCATTATGAATGTTTCCATATGCTTGATGATAAAGACCAGAGACTCTTTTAATAGTCAGCCTCTGAACAGACTCCACTGTCTTTATAGCATTTCACAGATGCAGTCTCCAAAATTGTACATGGAACTCCAAATGAGGTTTCACGAAAGACCTATACAGCGGCACTAACACCTCCTTTTTTCCTGCTGGACATTCCTCTCCCTATGTGTCCAAGAATCCGTTTCTACCCAACTGATCGTTCTTGACAGCCCTTCTACAATATTGCTTGAAAAAATGTTGAAAAATCTGGACTAAGTACTGATCCCTATGGTAATGCCACTTTCCTCTAAGTGAGGTCCATTTATCACCACTTTATCTATCTCATATACTGCCTTTCTATCACACTTTACTAGTTACTAACCCAGTCAAATCACATTAGGACACATACCAGGGGTATTCAATTTATTTATCAGTCACCTATGAAGAATGATGTCAAAGGTCTTGCTGAAACCAAAGTACACAATATCTAGCACTCTTCCTCAATCTAACTCTCTGATCACCCAGTCAAAAGGAATCAGATTCATCTAATACAACCATGCTACTTTGGACTTTGTAGTCACGCGGATTCCAGAAACTGTACTATCCTTTGTTTTAATAGAATTTCTATTAATTTATTTATTTTGGAGATCAGAGTAACAGGCTTGCAGTTCCCAGCCTCCTCCTTACCTCCATTTTTAATGAAGAGGAACCGCTTTCACCCAATACATTGAAATCTTCTGCTCAGTGCATGACAGTGGCCCAGAACAAATACAGAATGTTAGGAATAATTTGGAAAGGAAACAAAGAATATCATAATGAGTCTCTATCACTGCACCTTGAGCAATGTGTGCAGTTCAGCGCTATGCTATCACCTTCCCTCCCTTCTTTCCTTCTACGACCATTTACCCTTCCCATGCATTATGATATGCTCAGATTGGATTCCCAGCTCCTGGGGACAAGGACTGCTCATCTTTTTGTGTCCTGCACCACCCACTAGCCCTCTCCTGCCCTGTGGTACCATCATCCCATGTATGCTGCCTCAGATACTGGCCCAGGGACCACCTATGTAGCTTGCCCAGTAAGCCTGCTTCCCTGCTTCTACATTTCAGACTAGGGAAAAGGGGAACGTGTTTGTCCAGGTGGATTCCCAGCTCTAGGGGGAATGGACTGCCTATCTTTTAGCTCCCTGCACCACCCACTATGTCTCTGCTGCTCTAGAGTACCATCAAGCCAAGTGTGCTGTGTAAGATACTAGCCTCGAAGTCATCCACCCAGCCTGGCAAAGGCCCTGTAGTGCCCAGTGACCCTGCCTCCCTGCTCTCACTCTTTAATGGACTGGGGAGGGGAAATGCATTTGCATGGTTAATGCTCCTATCAGACTGGCCTTCCAACTCTTGGGGAGAAGGAACCAGGGCCCGTCCCGTCCATTGAGCAAGAATGTTTTTTGCACAGGGCCCCGCGTTTCAGGGGGCCCTGCACAAAAAACATCTTGCATCAGCGATTAGCCCAGCTAGATTAAAAAAAAAAAAACCAGAAACCGGCTGCTGCTGCTGCTGCTGCTGCCACTGTGGCAGCGGCAGAATCGAGCACCCCACGGGACCCCCCCTGCCCTGCAGAATCCTCCTTTCAGCATCAACTTCCTCAGCGTCGGCTGCCAGAGCCGCGAAGGGAGAGCTTCTCCTCTCAAGGCTCTGTTAATCCTGCCACGGGGCTGATGGGAAATCCCATCATCCCCGCGGCGGGATTAACAGAGCCACGAGAGAAGAAGCTCTCCCTTCGCGACTCTGAAAAGCCCGTGCTTTGGGAGCTGATGCTGAAAGGAGGACTCTGCAGGGCAGGGAGGGCCCCGCGGGGTGCTCAATTCTGCCACTGCCATGGCGGCAGCGGCAGCCGGGTTTTTTTTTTTTTATTATCTAGCTGGGCTGATGGGGGGGGGGAGTGGGGTTAGGACTGGTAATGGGCTATGAGGGGGGCTATGGGGGGGTTAGGACTGTTAATAGGCTATGGGGGGTTAGGACAGGTAATGGGCTATGGGGAGGCTAAGACTGGTAATGGGCTATGGGGGGGGTTAGGACAGGTAATGGGCTATGGGGGGGCTAGGACTGGAAATGGGGTTATGGGGGGTTAGGACTGGACATGGGCTGATGGGGGGTGAGGACTGGTAATGGGCTATGGGGGCGGGGGGCTAAGACTTGAGATGGGCTGATGGAGGGTTAGGATTGGCAATGGGCTATGGGGGGGCTAAGACTGAAAATGGGGTGATGGGTTAGGACTGGAAGTGGGCTGATGGGGGATTTGGACTGGTAATGGGCTATGGGGGGGCTAAGACTGGAAATGGGCTGATGGGGGGCATTAGGACTGGTGGGGGGCTAGGACTGGAAATGGACTGATGGGGAGGTTAGGACTGTTAATGGGCTATGGGGTGGGCTAAGACTGAAAATGGGGTGATGGGGGGTTAGGACTGAAAGTGGACTGATGGGGGCTTAGGACTGGTAATGGGTTGTGGGGGGGGCTTAGGACTGGTAATGGGCTATGGGGGGCTAGGACTGGTAATGGGCTATGGGGGGGCTAGGGATGGTAATGGGTTGGGGGGGTTGCTAGGACTGGAAATGGGCTGTGGAAGGGGGCCTTGAACTGCATATAGCGGATAGGGAGGGGGCTTGGAATGGAAATGGGCTGTGAGGAGAGGGAGCTAGGACTGGAAATGGGCTGAGTGGGGGGGCTAGGACAGGAAATGGGCTGATGGAGGTGCTAGGATAGGTTTGGAAATGGGCTGTTGGGGGGTGCTAAGATTGGAAATGGGCTGTAGTGGGGGCTTGAATTGAAATGGACTCATGGAGGGGCTAGAACTGGAAGTAGGCTCATGGGGGGCTTGGATTGGAAATGGGCTGAGTGGAGGGGAGCTAGGATTTGACATGGGCCGATGGTGGGGCTAGGAAAGGACTAGAAATGGGCTGATGGGGGCTGGGATTGGAAATGAGCTGATGGAGGGACTCGGATAGGACTGGAAATGGATGGGGAGCTAAGACTGGAAATGGGTTGATGGTGGGGCTAGGATAGGATTGGAAATGGGTTGATGGGGGGTTAGGACTGGAAATGGGCTGATGCAGGGACTAGAAGGGAGCGGATGCTGGGTGGAGCTGGAACTAGAAAGTCACTGATGTTGGGGGAGGATTAGAATGGGATGGAGCTGGGAGAGGGAAATGGAGAGGGAAAAAATATTTTGTGTGGGAGGGAAGACAAATCTACAATTGGCCGGATATTGGGAGAGTAAGTGGGAAGTGGGGATTGAGGATGGAGGGTAACATTTGAGTGGATGAAATAGGAATGAGGAAAGAGCAAAAGGAGAAAGATTAGTATGTTAAAGCAGATGTAGAGGATGGAAAAAAACTAGAAAGAGAAGAAAGGACAAATGGACAGCAGACGATGGAGAGTTAGCAGAAGACACAAAGAAACCAGAAGAAAGTAGCTGGAGCAATTGCAACTGAAAAAAATGCACAAAAGGTAGAAAAATTTCTCTATTTTGAATTTATTAACTGGAATATGTCAGCTCTAGGAAATGTGCATCATTAACGTCTGCGCTTTGTTTAATACAAGAGGAAATTAATTTATAGTTTTATTTCTACAGTGTTGTACATTCCAAGTTTGGCTTTTGGGGTTCCCAGTTTAATTATTGTCTTCCTGTTTCTAAATTGCGATTCCTTGTTTGGTGATGGTCTATGTTCTGCATGTGTAACTGAGCTGAGGTATTCTGTTTATGTAATTCCTATTTGACATTGCCACTTGTTCTCTTTCCCCAGTAGGTCATGTATTGTCATTCTCTGAAATGTATTGATTTAATATTTGCAGTGTTGCCTTTTGATAGGTAGGGTATGGTGCTTTGTGAGTCCTGGTAGTGCTGTTAGGATACGGCGGGTTTGCTATGGGTTCTAAATGTGCAGTGCTTGTAGTAGTTCCTAATGTGCCTGGCGGTTGGCACTGGATTATAGTAATGCAGAAATCTTTTAGTCTTTCTTTATCCATACACTCATTAAGAGGCATGTTTACTAAAAGTTAGTGCATGGTAACATTATGCAAACATTTTATGCAAATGAGGCTCCACACTGAGTCTCCGCACATGGCCCCGCACCCCCTTGGGCCGCCCCTGGCAGGAACTACCTGTCTTTTAACACCCTGCAACATCCACAAGGCCTCTGTGCCCTGGTGTATCACTACCCTGTGTGCTGCATCAGGTATAGGCCCTGTAGTTCTTCCTACTACTATTACTATTCTATACAAACACACAGGAGACAGTCTCTGCTCGACAGAGTTTAAAATCTATTCAAGACAGACAGCAGAATAAACAGGGGGCTAGGGTAGTTTAAGGGAAATGATAAAACACATAAGGAGTTAAAACAGGAGAATAAGAGGGTCAGGATCCAAAATCAGCCTTGAAGAGGTAGGTTTTGAGTCAGGATTTTAATAGGATCAAAAATGCAGCCTGACTGATAGATTCAGGTAGTCAATTCTAGGCATAGAGTGCAGCAAGGTGGAATGAACAGAGTCTGGATTTGGCAGTGGAAGAAAGGCACAGATAAGAGTGATTTGCCCAATGAGCCAAGTTCCTGAGGAGGGTTATAAGGAGAGAAAAGTAATAAGGAGCTGTAGAGTGCATGCACTTGTAGGTCAGTAGGAGAAGTTTGAACTGTTTAAGGAAATGGATACAGAGCCAGTGAAGTGATTTTAAAAGAGGGGTTTCATGAGTACAGTGACACTGGCAAAGGATTAGCCATACAGCTGAGTTTTGGAATTGATTGGAGGGGAGAGAGATGATTCAATGGGAAACTATCAAAAATCAGGTTGCAATAGTCTAGATGGGAAATGACAAGAGAGTGGATAAGGGTCTTGGTAGTGTGTTCAGAGAAGAAAAGACAAAATTTACTGATGTTACAAAGAACCAACAGGTTTTAGCTATTTGTTGGATATGGACAGAGAAAGATACTGAAGAGTCAAAGATGACCCCAAGAATGTGAGCCAAGGGAACAAGGAGGAAGAGAGTGTTATCTACAGAAATAGAGAAGCGAGGAAGGAGGGAGGGGAAGGTTTAGGGGGAAAAGATAAGAGACTCGGTCTTGGCTATTTTTAGCTTTAGATGGTGTTGGGACATCCAGGCAGCAATGTCAGACAAGCAGGCTGAGAATTGGGCCTGGATCCAGGAAAGATTTATGGTATAGAGAGGTAAATACAAGTCATCAGCATAAAGATGCTACTGAAACCCATGGGAGGAGATCAATGCCACAAAGGAATGAGTGTAGAGAGAGAAGAGAAGATGTCCCAAGACAGATCCCTGAGATACACCAACTGAAAGCGAGATAGCAGTGGAGGAGTCACCAGAACATAAGCTAAGGGGGTCATTCTGAGCAGTGTTTAGCAGGGATGTACATCCCTATTAAACACTTGGCCCAATGCTGGATCCAGAGCTCCCCGCACATACAGCGGAGATGTGTGGGGAGCTCTGGATGGGGGTAGGCGGGGAAGAGCTGGAGGAGGAGCATGGGTGGGGCAGAGGTGGAATCCTGTCCCTAGACATACAGGGCCAAGTCCGGTTGCAGCCATGTACGTCCGGGGTTGCTGAGTTAGGTGGGGGACCTATTCCACCTTGGAGATGGAACAATTCTCCCTGGGGTTGGCGATTGGTACAGGAGGACCCCACCAACAAGGTGAGGTACAGAAGGAGGATTCCCACAGCCCGATCCCGGCCTTGGCAGGCCCAATCGTGGGTTGGGCGGCAGGGAACATGTCTTTTAAAATGCTTGTGGTGGATCGGGGCTCCTACATGTCATCCCAGTACCATGGTAATGGGATGCCATGGTACCGGGCTCCATGCAGCAGCACAGGGCAGCCTAGTTGGGGGTTTTCTAGGCAAGCAGCAGCACAAAATTGGGGCATGTCCAGGCCCTCTGCATCTGATTCTACTCCTGTGAGACCTACCCCATGGGTGCAGAATCAGGTGCAGACCTGGTGTGTCCAGATTTTGGATGTCCGGACGGGCCCAATGGGAATCGGGCCCTAAAAGTACAATGGGAGAGAAAAAGAAAACCAGACGAGAACAGAGGCCTTAAATCCAAGCAAGAACAGGGCTTTGAGGAGGAGGTGGTGATCAACAGTGTCAAAAGCAGCAGATAGGTCTAGAAGGATGAGGATTGAGGAAAGGCCCTTGGATTTGGCCAGGAACAGGTCACTGGAGACTTTGGCAAGGGCTATTTCTGTAAAATGTAGATGATGAAATCCAGATTACAATGGATCCAGAATGACTTGAGAGGAAAGAAAGTCAAGACAGCAGCGGTGAATCTCATATTCAAGTAATTTGGATGCAAACGGGAGGAGGGAGATGGGACGATTACACAGGTACACTACCAAAAAACTGCCTCCAGTTTTGCAACTGATTCCTATAGATTTTGGGGTGCTGAATCCAGGAAAAATAGCCAAAATGTTCCATCACGTCACGTTTTCTTGCAAAATTAGATTTCTTACCCATATACGGAATGTTCACATAATTTCTTTTTAGCCGACTGCAGTTTATTTTCTTGGCCCAAAATAGAGGTTGTAATGGTTAACTAACTAGAAACACTCCCTCATGATATTTTAGAGTGTTTTGTATTCATTTTATACATTAACAGGACAATTGGGAGGCGGGGGGCTAAATCCAGTACTCGCGCTGGCGCATGTTCTTTCCTGTTCGCCTCGCCTCGTTCGCTCGCTCAAACATGGTGGTTGCGACATGAACGTTCCTGTCAAATTTCAGTTTCTTGCAAGTTCATTATTACCTTTTGTTTGCTCAGTCGTAATCCAGCTTTATTCCGAAGTGGTTCACTACAGTTGTAGTTTGCAGTGCTGTGTATTTGTGATGCGTCAACTCTCCGGACAGTTTTTGTTTTATTTTTGGGGAATATACCGTGAAAAAGCGGCAGAGGAACATTTCTGCATTTATTAAAAAAGTATATTTTGCCTATTTCGGTTTGAAGTTAGGCGATCAAGACAAACCGTGGGCTCCTCACAAAGTGTGCAAGACATGTGAGGAAGATCTACGCTTATGGATGAAAGGTAAAAAACAAGCATTTCGTTTCGGAATAACTATGATGTGGCGTGAACAAAGAGACCACAGCAGTGACTGCTATTTTTGCTCTTGCATTGTGAAGGGATACAACTTAAAAAATAAGAACGTAATAAGTTACCCCAACCTTCCCTCAGCAATTAGGCCTATGCCTCATAGCAACGAAGTACCTGTGCCTGAACCACCAAAATCTTTGGATCATATTTGTGTGGACGGTTCTGATCATGATGAGACTCATCAGATGGCTTTTCCCGATGAGTCCAGTACTTCCGAGTTTGAAACTGAACCAGATCCGAAACCTGAACTTTTCTCTCAAGCTGAATTGAATGATTTAGTCTGGGATTTAGGACTCCCAAAAGATGCTGCCCAACTGCTAGGTTCTCGGCTTAAACAGAAAAATCTATTGTCACCAGGAACAACTTTTTATTGGTACCGCAACCGCGAGACACAATTTTTGAAGTATTTCAGCAAAGGAGGAAGATTTGGTATTTTGCAACGATATATACGGAGTGATGGAAAAGTTTAAACTCAAGTATGATCCTGCTGAATGGCGGCTGTTCATTGATTCGTCAAAAGACAGCATAAAAGGTGTTCTTCTTCATAATGGCAACACATTCGCTTCAGTTCCTATTGCTCACTCTGTTATTCTCCAAGAAAAATACGAGAATTTGGCCCTGATTCTTCAAAAGATTCGTTATGATGAGCATAAGTGGATGGTTTGTGGAGACTTTAAAATTCTATCCATGCTATTAGGGCAGCAATCCGGTTTCACCAAATATCTCTGCTTCCTTTGCTTGTGGGATAGCCGGGCCCGCGACCTACACTGGGGGAAAAAAGACTGGCCAATTCGGGAGTATTTGAGACCCGGTGAGAAAAATGTTCTTCATGAGAGCTTGGTACCTCGTGATAAAATTCTATTACCACCTCTCCACATTAAGTTGGGTCTCATTAAGCAATTCATCAAGTCCCTTCCAAAAGATGGTGAGTGCTTTCGGTACCTTTGCTCAAAGTTCCCCCGACTTTCTGAAGCAAAGCTAAAGGAAGGAGTGTTTGTTGGCCCTGATATAAGGAAACTCATTTCAGATGGAGCATTCGCTGAAACGATGTCTGAGAAGGAAAAAGAAGCCTGGGATTCCTTCAAGGATGTTGTTCTCAAATTCTTGGGGAACAGGCAGGATGAGAACTATAAGGATATTGTTGCCAGGATGCTCAATGCCTTTAAAGAACAAGGCTGTAACATGAGCCTGAAAGTCCATTTCTTGCACTCCCATGTGAACTACTTTCCCGAAAACTTGGGGGCGTACAGTGAAGAACAAGGTGAAAGGTTTCACCAGGACATCAAGGACGCAGAGAGAAGGTACCAAGGAAGATGGAACACCACTATGATGGCTGATTTCTGCTGGTTGCTGCTGCGGGAAACCCCAGATGAAAAATACGCCAAGCAGCGCACCAAGAGAAGCATTCGGGGGAAGAAGAAACGGGCCCACCAGGAGATTGATTGACCCAAGAATGACTTTAAAATCTAAACTGTGTTGACAAATATCGTGTTTTTACTAAACTTTGAAATAAAAATTTGCTAGTTATTACCACAGTGTCGGATCTCATTTATTAGAATTTTATTTTCACACCATCAGGTGTTTGTCTTCATGTATTGCAATGGTGCAGTTTGCGTTTTCTATTCTTACATACATACCTGTACAACATTTTTTGCACATTTCTTTGCTTTGCTTTGTGTCTAACCTCGCTCTTATATGCTCAATGTTTGTGCACATGTATGTGGCTGTTTTAAGTGCAGACAATTTTGCTACCATCACAGTGTGTTTTGTTGACATTACTCTATTCTTATGTGCTGCCTTGTTACAATTTTCTTTATTCTTATTTGAATAACTACTAAACAATTAGTATAAAGAATTCATCCAAGAAACTTTAATCTCGATCGCACTCAATCTGAAACGTTCACCTCAAACTGCTAACCCAATGTAGCAAAAAATCTGTACGTGATGGAGCAAATTGGTTACCAGATTTGGATTCAGCGCACCAAAAAACGTAAAAATCAATCGAAACATTAGAGGCAGTTTAAAAAAAATTTTTTTTAGTGTACCTGTGTTATTGGAAAGGCAGGAATGGTCCACTGAAGGTTTCTAACAGCCACTGGGTGAGAAAGTTTGTTAGAAAAAAGTGTATTTAACTGCATTTTATGAGCGTGGGATGGAACAGATAGATACAGTAAGCTGTCCTTCTCTCCCAATCCCAAAGCTGCTCTTACAGACAATAGATGAGGAAGATTGCTTCAAAAAATTATTTTACTGTATCATTTGGTTGGGCAATGGACTAGGTATTAGATACAGTAAACTGTCCTCCCTGGTGCCACTGCTTAAAAAATGGAGACAGGAACACTTTGCTCCTTTTAAGCTGTTTCTTTTTTCAATCTGTTTTTTCTTCTTTGAAGTCCTAAGTCCATGTACATACCTTTTCCTTACTCTTTCAAAACCAGACTTAAAATGTTTTTCTGGAACTTGGGCTGAGCTGTGGCTTCCATTCCTGCTGTGACATCATGAATCATGGCATTTATATAACTCAATATAGTCACCAAACCGATTCCTTATTAAGTGAAATATAAAATATTAGAAAAACATTAATGAAGGTTTAAGTAGAGATATCAACAGGTATAACTGAGGCAGCATGGACCCGGTGCTCCCCTTAATCTCCCCCCCCCTCCGAACCTCCCCTTGAACCCCGTCCATTAACCGCCCCTATACCCTCCTTTCCCTCCGTCACCAAACCCCCCCCCCACTCCGCAACATACCACAGACTCAAATTGGGCATCAAATGGTCGCAGCTTTATTGACTTACATAACATTCCAAAACATTTTGCCACAACATAACCTTATTAATAAACCACCAAGCGAAATGAGCCTTCACCAGCCGTGCTATTAGCAAGGTGCCCTCGTTCCACTTCCGCCGCGGCCGGGCCAGCGGCAAGCTTCCGTCCCCCCCTTTTCCCCGGCCTCGCCATATTATTAGCAAAAGCCAGCCAAGGGTTATCCGAGTTGGGGGTAACCAACCCCCGCCCCAATTATAGTTTAAGGCTCCGGACCCCGGAAACCTCCGGGATCCCGTCAACCCCCCCCCCACCAGCTGCGACACCCCTTTTTCACCCCCCCCACCAACCCCGTAAAGGGAGGGAGGGTGGGAAGCCAGCAACCCGAATGCATCCTCCTCCTTCCCCAGCTCAGCCGCAGACAACTCCGCTCTCCGGCTCGACGCCACACACCGGGGCAGACCTCTCGCTGCCCATTGGCTGTCCCCACCACCCCTCATGGGAGAGCCAATGAGTTCAAAAGATGCCTCCCGCTCGTCTGACCACACTGCCAGCTGCACACAGGGTCCCTGCACCAGGCCGCGCGCCCGGTTACTAACGGCCATTGGGGACCCTGCCCCGTGGCCTAATAATTATATGAGACCAATAAATTTATGGTCTTCAACAGCCATATGTTGGGGAGCCTGAGGATCTTGCCTGAAGCCTTTTGGAGACTGCTGCTGTGGTATGTGGAACCTCAAGTGAGAAAGAAGCTTGGAGAGCTGCACAGGGGTTTGCTCCGCCCACACCGCTGGGTCATCACTGTGACTCTTGCATAAAGCGCAGGGGTTTCCCTGTGCTTTTTGGGAGCATAGGATTTTGTCTGAAGCCTGTTGGAATCTGCTGCTGGGGTATATGGAATTCCGGGTGAGAAAGGAGTGTGGTGACCTGCACGGGGGGTTTTCTCAATCCACACCGCCGGCTCATTACTGTGACTCTTGCATAAAGCACAGGGGTTTCCCCATGTGGCCACGGACACATGGCCATGAGCATGGAATAAAGGGGGTGTCCCCTTTGTTGCCAATTTGGTGTCCTGGGAAGACCAGAGGATATGCCTCTTAAGAGAAAGCACAAAAGTCGGGGGCAAGGTGCCACAGGAGTTGCAACTTCTGTAAGTACTGGAATACACATGTGACCTCTGTCCCTGTTGTAGCTGTGGCAAGTTTCCCCATTGAGTCAACTTCCCTAGAGTTTGGGGCCACTTTAAGCCCTATTGCATGTACTCCTCCACCCCAACCAGTAACCTCTCCTGCCTTGCTGTGTGAGGCAGGGCAGTCCCAAGACTTGGGTGTTTCTGCCTTGGATTCCTCTTTGGGCCCCCTCTCCAGTATGCTCTGATGTTCCATTGCCAAAATGTTTGCAATGTTCTGTACCTGTTCCTCTATTTCAGCTGCCACCTGAGGGGACTCCTGACTCTGTTACACTGCTTGATGCATGGAAAATAGCAGCTGAAATGAATGTATATTTGAGATCTGCTACTGAGCAGACTACCTCCTTTTCTAGGGAGGTAGTAGCTAAGTTGGAATATCAAGATTCAGCTTTAGCACAAATGGGGTCGGGGTGACTAAGGTGGAGAGTCAGCTCTCCAATCTTCAGGTTACTGGTGCTTCAAGTATAGGTGATAGCCTGACGCTCCATAATCAGTTTGAGAGACTGGAAAACTCTGCACGCAGTAAAAACGTGAGTCTATTGAATTTTCCTAAAACTCATTTTCTTTCTCCATTAATATTGTTGAGGAAATATTTTAAAGACAATTTTGTGATTGGAAAATGCTGATATGATACAATGTGTATTATATATCTGGGAGACTGCAGCCCCTTGGGTCTGCTGAGCCCCCTCAAGACTCCCTCGATTTGTCCCAGTTTTTGGATCAATCGGAGGATGTAATTTCTACTAGAGTGACTTTACTTGTTCATTTGTTGCTGATTTTGATAAATCCCTGGTATGAAAATGTACTTTAAAAATAAATGAATCCCTTTTGTGGACAAAGGGTCTTAGTTTTTCCAGATGTTTCCAGGATTACTCAGTTAAGACTTAAAAAGTTTCTCCTGCTTAAAACCCCAGGTGTTGGTGTTGGCGTTGGGAGCTATATTTTTCCTGCGATTTCCTTACAAATGTTTGGTTGAATTGCAGGGTATTCAATATGTTTATGTGGATCCCCTGAAACTTGTGACATTTATTAGAGCTAGGGAAGGGTTGGTCCCCATTAATGCTTGAGGAGTGGTTTAGTTATGTGACATTGTATTCTTAGGATTGTTTATTTGTGGGTTTAGGAATGTGCTTGTTCAATTTTAGGGATTTTTTAGGGTATTTGTATGCCTTCTCTCCCCTTGATGTGGTCTATATTGCATGTATTTATGTTTCTTTATGGTAGATTTATTTATATCTGTTATTGTGAGTTGCTTTTCATATGTCTGTTGTGTACATAATTGAAATTTAAAAAAAAAGCCATATGATAATTGTAAACCACGCACAAATATCTTTCTCTTCATCACAAAAAAGTTCCCAGCCAATTATATTATATAAAAATTAAGAAAAATTAAAGAAAAGTTTAAGATTCTTGGGTAGTGGAGTCAAGTGGTGAATTTATGACAGTTGAAGACCATAGCTGTATTGGTCTCATATAATGCCTGTTGATGTCTCCACTTAACCCTTCATTAATTGTTTCTAATATTTTATATTTCAGTTTATAAGGAACCCATTTGGTGACTATATTGATTTATATAACAGTTGAGTTTTGTCACTTGTTTTGCCTTATTTTGGGCCCAATTCTAGTTTGACGTGCCGGCCCTGTGTTTGCCCGGTCGCAACCAGACGCACAGAGTGAGCCGGGATTCTGATCCTGCGGGACAAGTCTAGCCCCATAGGATCAGAATTGCATCTAGGCCTGTACGTACAGTCCGGGAACCCAATTTTGGTCAGCCAGCACATACAGGTCTTTCCCGGCTAACTCAGTCAGGACTCTTGAATGGAGCCGCAGCACCATGGCATCCATTTGCCATGGCACCACGGCTCAATTCAAGATTTGTGATCCCTGGCCGCCAGACCAAAATCTTCACTCCCCACAGCCCAACCCCTGATCTGGCCTCCCAAGGCCAGGGTCAAGCTGCGGGGAATTTCCTCTTCATCCTCCTGCCTTTTCTGCGCCCTTGGAATCGGTCCTGTACGTCCGGGGCTGCCAACCACCCACTGCCCGCCCTAACACCATCCCCGCAATGCCCCTTTCCTGCCCCTGTCTAAACTCCCCATACAACGTGGGATGTCCATCCCCGCTATTCGCGCCTCAGAATGACCCTGTTTGTGATTTATATAACTCAGGCAAGGAAACGCTGTTCTGGCTGCCTGGCAAGAATTTCCAGCATGGTTGGCTGAAGTGCCTGCTGGTCACCTCTCCTTGACCTTTTCCTCCTCCCAAATTGGCTCCAGTGTGCTTGGCTGTGTGCATACGTGCACATGTCATAAACTAAGTTCACGAAAAGCAATTCAGGGAAATTTTCCAAACATGCACAATTGGTTCATTTAACCCAGAACTAACTGAATTTGGTGATTTTCATTGATTTTCTCTTTCATACAAAAGCTAATTCAAATGCCTAATGCCCATATACCTACAATTTAATGCACAAATACATGGGGGAATTTTATAAGGCAGTGCCTGTTTTTATGCATTCGCAATGCACATATATGTTTGTATTTAAGTCATTTCTGTGAATAAATGACCCAGGTTGTAAAATAATAACAATCAAAAAAAATGTGCAAGTTGTTTATGAGGTGCACACTTTCATTGTAGTGGTGCACATGGGCAGAGTTTGGGCTAAGCATGGATAGTGAGAACAAACATACACATTGTTTATAAAATATGATCATTTCCACATGTTCTCGAAAAATATAGGTGCTGCTGTAAATGTCCATGCCTTAAATTAAGGTGTGATCTCTGTCATTTATACTAGGCTTAATTTAGGTGCATCAAAAACACTCTTTGATTTGGTCCGCTGTTATAAATGTACCCTCCATTTGTGTGCCTAAAAATTTAAATAGGTTAAACAAACATGAAAAAATGCTTGGAAATCAGGAACAATGTGCTTTAAAATAATTTGAATACAATTTTATTTTGGCTATACATACCACTGGAGTACTTTATGTGAAATCAATTTAAAAAAAATGCATGCTTATGAATACTGATTTTGGTTACCTTGAAATGTAGACCTATTGACCTATTGGAGAGGAGTGAAGGACAAGAATTTAAACACACAGTGGCTTACTATGTTAAAATAGCCCTTGTTTTATTTGCTGAAATAAGCAAGTTAGAAATGTTTCTTCTCCTTAAAAAAAATTATATACCAAGAGGCATAATATCATTGAAGCAAGCGGATCTGTTTATTCTCCAGTAGGAGATGAAATGGGATGGAAGTGCATAACAGCTCCTTATTTTGGTGTCTCTAAGCAGAGAAATCATTCTGATCATAATTAGATTGTCTACTTCATGTTTATGAAATCAACAAAATAATTAACCAGCAGCACAATAAAACTGCTGTATCACTATACCATTAGTATGTTATTTTCAAATTTAATCAAATTGGAAAATCTTGGTTATTAGACTTCAAAAGTGATGCAAGATTCAGTTTAATAGAGTAAAGAGTATGATCATACTTGACAGTCTAGTTTTCTGCATGCCTTAATGACAAGATAATGTAATCCTTATTTAATAGAAGCATCATTTAGAAAGGGCCGACACTGTCAGCTATGCTAAGTGTTCAGATAGACAGTCTGTGCTCTGCACTGTTAAAAAAATATCAATTAGTTTATTGGTGAACTTAGGAGCATGTTTACTAACGACAACCATAGAAGTGTTATTATGTGCACTTCTGCTACTTGTCATATTGCCACTGAGCGTGAAAGCAATTGCCCTCCTGCTTGCCGCAATGTGCTCGCCACCACCACATTCCACCCCAACCTGCCCCCTCTTCGCCCAAGCATGCGATGGCTAATCAACGTGCATTTTAGCAGCCAGTAGCTGGCATCCACAGACATTAGCACATGCTACCAGTTACCACATGCTAAAATGCATGTTAACCAGTCAGCAGTGTTTAGTAAAAGAGCCCATAAGTGTCTTGGTCAAGATCACAAGGGGCAGAAGTTGGATTTGAAGCTGGCTTCCCTGGTTGTCAGTCTAACCATTAAGCTACTTCCCCTCTCAAGGAAGATCACTGTCATGGGTTGTGAGGGTTTACACCTACTTTCATTGGCTCTACTTTATATTACAAAAACAAAGGAGACGGACCCTCCACAAATCAACAGTCCAGCCACAGAGCGGAGGAAAACCACAGCCACACCAATTGTATCTTCACACAAATAGTTTATTTCATGACCCAACTTGGCCAAGTTTTGGCATTCAGGCCTGCATCAGGGGTTTGTAAAAGATTATGTATGTGTGTGTGTGTGTGTGTGTGTGTGTATATATATATATATATATATATATATATATATATATATAAACATATAAAATATCCCACAGAAGAAAATACATATAAAATATAGACAGACAATAAATAAAATCAGAAAAAGAGGATCATACATGAAAAGTAGAAAAAAATAATTACCAGGCTAATGAGTTGGAATCATCCAATGGCAATTCACATTGCGAATGACAATCAAAGGTTAATTATAACCTATAGGGTAGAGGCACACATGATTGTTATATATTACATAATTATACAGTAATTTGCCAAAAAAAGGTCATAGGTAGTACACTCTAAGCAGGACAAAGGAACACTGGATATTTCAAACAAAGTTACCATTTGGCAATAAAAAATAATGGTACAGAACAGATGAATTTATGTAAATGTGTAAACTTCCATATGGAAAACAAAATGATGAAAAATGCTTTTAAACAACATTTAGGTCTCAATTGATTTCCAAAGAGGCCTTTAAAGAAAAATCAATATTTAAACACCAAAATTAATAAAGAGGAAAAAGGTAAAATGGGGGGAGGGAGAGGGAAAGGAAAGGGAAGGGGGGAGGGAAAGGAAAGGGAAGGAGAAACGCATTCACTTGGGGACAAAAGACAAACTTAGGAGTCTGTTTACTAAGCAGCGCTAGAGGCTTCTGTGCAAAATCAGAGCCGTAGCCCCATTTTATTCCATGGGGCCATGGCTCTGATTTTGCACGGAAGCCATTAGCCATTATTAAACAGACCCCTTAGAATTCTCTAGAAATCAGAATAACTAGATTCTGCAATACTAACAAGAGCCAAATGGCTTCATGTACCCATTAAACATAAAAGATAATAACCTTATTTAGGAAAAGGGGCAGTGCTAAAAGTGAAGAGCATTTTGTTTTCCATATGGAATGTTACACGTTGACATAAATTTGTCTGTTCTGTACCATTCTTTCCCCCAAATGCCAACTTTGTTTGAAATATCCAGTGTTCCTTTGTCCTGCTTAGAGAGTGCTATCTATGACCCTTTTTTTGGGCATATCGCTCTATTATTCTGTAATACATAGCAATCATGTGTGCCTCTACCCTATAGGTTATAATTAACCTTTGATTGTCATTAGCAATGTGAATTGCCATTGGATGATTCCAACTCATTAGGCTGGTAATTATATTTTTGTACTTTTCATGTATGATCCTCTTTTTCTGATTTTATATTTATTGTCGGTCTATATGTTATATGTATTTTCTTCTGTGGGATATTTTATTTTGTATTTTATATGTTTATACACACACACACACACACACACATATATATCTTTTACAGACCCCTGATACAGGCCTGAGTGCCGAAACGTAGCCAAGTTAGGTCATGAAATAAACTATGTGTGTAAAGATACAATTGTTGTGGCTGTGGTTTTTTCCACTCTGTGGCTGGACTACTTTATATTACAGCAGAGTTTGACATTACATAATTGGAACAGCACTTTTTCTTGATTAATCTTCTTGTAATATTTAAGCTATAGTTGATGCCTCAAATATACAATAAAAAGTCAACTCATAATGGCATTCTACTCAAATTTTTATGAAGCGACATGTAATTCTACTTTAAAGTATGACAGTGAACTTCTGCTAGCTTTGCCTTTTCTAAGAATTAACCATTAAGGTCAGTGGCACCTACAGGGCTTGACATTCATTTACCTTAACTAAAAAGACATTTCTCCTAGTAAAATAAAGAAATGTTTTACTCTAGTCAAATTAAGTTGCCCATCTGGTTAAATTATAGGACAGAGACTCAACGGGTTCTCTAGCAATCTACTGAATATCATTACATTTTATACCCGTAGCAAAAGGAAATTAGAGTTAGTTTATTTGGTACTGTAGTGGAAACTGTAAAATGAGTTATTGCTGACTGCTTTGCAGCTAGTGAAAAATGGATATTCCCAGCAGTAATAAAATCCTCATTTTTCAGATAGCTTTGGTAGAAAATTGCTGCAGTCTCCTTATTATCCAGTCGAGCTGGTCTTTCCATCAGACTAGATAGTTTTATATTCTTTATTTTTTCAGTAAGGGGTTGAGGCACCACGTGTAATCGAGAAGCCTCCAGAGGCCCCAGTCATTTCCTTCTCTGGTGTGGGGCAGCAATTGGGAAATGCTTTTTCACTATTAAGCCACATAGATGGCAGATACTGCTTGTCCCCATTCACCATAGTCACAAATGTGGCTGTGGTTTCCAGCTGCATGATTGCACTAGGAAAAAGAGAAGGAAGGAGAAAGAAATCAAGAGCAGGCTTGCAGGTTGGAGTGGAGACTCCTTCTGGGGGCAGCTGTATCAGAAATTCCAGTACTGACCCGATATTGGAACCCTCTCATTTATTGAAAGGCTCAGAAGCGGCACGGGGCACCTGTGGCCTCCACTCTCAGACTCTTCCTCCTGCCTCACCTATCAGCCTAACATCATTTTCATCCTTAGACATTTGGACAATTTAGAAAAACAAAGAAACAAAAAAATAATATACAATATAGTAAGCCTTTATAACCTGAGAACTTTCCCCATTGTTGCTGCTGTGCAATGAGACATTCCACTAAAAAAATAAGAGCGAGAAAGGAGTTGTATTGCACCTGCTTGCCTGCTCTGGAGACCTGCTGTTGCTTGCTCCCCAATGCCATTTTGCCTTCTACCTACTTATGAATTACCAGGTTAGTCCCTATCCCTGAGTGATGCCTGAGCCTTTAAAGTACACAGTTGGCCCTTGAGATGCCCTGCTGATCTAGATTAATGGTGCTCAACCGCTACGGTCCAAGATAATTGCTACTGCAAATATCAGTTATTTCAAATTATGCAGTCTGCTGCAGGAGCATGAGAGCATGATGTTTTAACTTCAGGAATAGTTGGCGAGGAGGTAGGATCCCACAGCAGGGATAGGACATGGTGGTGGGCAGAAGTGGGGAGTTGGCCTTGAGGCTAGGCCATCTAGACACAACCTATCAGAATAGAGAGGCAGGGAGAGAGCCCATATGCCAGCTGTGAAGCAAGGCAGGGGCAGGAATGGAGGTATAGAGAAGGGAGGGTCACAGGATGGTGACATTGGACCCTAACATGGGTAGGAGACTTTTATGGCATTATGGCCACCTGGGAGCATTCATAATGACCACATTGCTTTGTTGATTGGCATTCTCCAGACACTACACTGTATTTGCCAGTACCTCCTGCCTTAGTTGTCCCGTGCTACATGACTGGCTTTATTTAACATTGAGTGTAAATATAACTAATATAACATAAAGGCTATGACAGGAGTTTGTATGAGGGTTAACAGGGTTTAGAGATGTAATGGAACTATTGCGGTGGCATTAGGGTTGCCAACCGGCCGGTTTTCAGCCAGCCTAGCCGGTTTTTCCATGGCCAGGCCGGCTGCTGGCACATGTATAAAACCGGCCCTTGAAAAGCCATTTTTTTGCTCTGGCCGCGAGATCGGGAGCGGTCAGAGCAAAAACAAACAGTTTTTCTCCCGCAGTCCGCGGCACGATCGCAAACACGATCCCCGGCGGGATGTGCAGCCGCTGCTTCTGCTTTTCACAGAGCAGTGGCTGCAATAAAGTTAATTTGAAAAGGAAGAAACCTGTGAGAAGCCCGTCCCCTCTGACATCACTTTCTCGGGCATTGCAGGAGGAGGATCGGAGGGCTGGGCTCCTCACAGGTTGTCTTTCTTTTAAAATTAAGTTTATTGCAGCCGCTGCTCTGTAAAAAGCAGAAGCAGCGGCTGCATGGGGGCCAAACAGCACTAAGGGTGGCTGGGGGGCTAAACAGCACTAACGGGGGGGGGGGGGGAGAAGCAGCACTAAGGGGGGGTGAAGCAGCTCTAAGGGGGGAGGTGAAGCAGCACTAAGGAGGGGAAGCAGCACTAAGGGGGGGAAGCAGCACTAAGGGGGGTGTGAAGCAGCACTAAGAGGGGGTGAAGCAGCAGCGGCTGCAAGGGGAAAGAGGTGGCAGAAGGAACTGATAGGTGGAAGGTGAGGGCTGGAAGAGAGCTGAAAGAGGGGGGAAGGAGGTGGTAGTAAAGAACTGACAGGATTGAAGGAGGTGGTTGGAAGAGAGCTGAAAGGGGGGAACGAGGTGGCTGGAAGAGAGCTGAAAGGGGGGAACGAGGTGGCTGGAAAGGAGCTGACAGAGGAGGTAAGGAGGGGGTTCAAAGGGAGCTGACACCTGGGAATGGTACTGGCAAGTGACTGGGTAATGGGGAGGGGGCACTGGGACTGGAAATAGGCTGATGGAAGGAAGTGAAGAAGAGAAAAGAAGAGGCAAGAAATGGCAGATGGACTATAGACCATAGAAAACGAGCTAAGAGAAGATGGGAAAACGGAAGCCTCAGATTGGAACCAGCATGATCAGAGAAGAAAATGGTCAGACAACAAAGGTAGAAAAAATAATTGTATTTTCAATTTAATGATTGTAGTTTGTACTACCTTTATATTTTACACAGTATGGGGAACTGCATCTCTTATTTATCTGATATTGCACTGCATGCAGAGTCTGTCTTCTTGGGGTTTCAGTTTAATTTTTTTCTATCTATTTCTCTTTTTGTTTTGTGCTCATTTATTGAGGAAGAACTGTCTGTATTGTGTGTGTGTGTACAACCATGCTACGTATTCTGTCAGTATAGAATTTCTGCTTAAGAATTTGTAGAAGTCTTGCTTGTTCAGTTTGCACATTGTCCTCTCTGCAATTTTTGGGGGGACAGGAAGTGGAGTAGGGGCAGCACAGGGGGCGGAGCAGGGGCAGGGAAAGGGTGGGGTAGGGGTGGGCATGGGCGGAGCGTGAACAGCCACAGGTGGCGGGTTTTTCACTTTCAAAAAGTTGGCAACCCTAGGTGGCATTATTTAGGGAATAGGCCTGTGAGGCCGAGGGTGAGGTAACAGGAAGGATATCATGAAACAGATTTTAAACTGGGTAGGTGTTTGGTCAAGTTATTGTACTTTCAAAGTGTTCTGTGAATTAATATGTTTTGAGAGGCTTTCGGAATGAAGATAAGAACTATTCTGGATCTTTCTGGTAGAGAGTTCCAAAAACTGGTTGCATAGAGCGAGAAAGCCCTCTTGCATGTGGATTGATTATATAGAAACATAGAAATATGATGACAGAAAAAGACCACATGGCCTATCTAGTCTGTCCTTCCATATCAACAACTACAACAGTCCCATTTTTACCTTTAGAGATCCTCTGTGTTTGTCCTATGCCTTTTTGAATTCAGTTACTTTCCTCATCTCTACCACCTCCACTGGGAGACTATTCCATGGATCCACTACTCTTTCCGTAAAGAAATATTTCCACATATCACTCCTGAATCTATCTCCCTTCACCCTCATCCCATGTCCCCTCATGGCAGAACTTGCTTTCAATTGAAAGAGGCTCTCTCCCTGAACATTTATGCCACGGAGGTATTTAAACATCTCAATCATATCACCTCTATCCCGCCTTTCCTCTAAGGTGTACATATTAAGATCCTTCAGTCTGTCCTCATATGCTTTATAATGAAGACGACTAATCATTTTAGTAGCCACCCTCTGCACCGACTCCATCCTGTTCACATCCTTTTGAAAGTGCGGTCTCCAGAATTGCACACTATACTCCAAATGAGGTCACACCAAAGACTTATACAGAGGCATTATCACCTCCTTTTTTCTGCTAGCCATTCCTCTCCGTATGCACCCAAGCATCCTTCTAGCTTTTGCCGTCGCCTTTTCTACCTGTTTAGCTACTTTAAAATCATCAGACACAACCACGCTTAGGTCCCGCTCTTCTTTAGTGGACAAAAGTACTTCACCCCCTATACTATATTGCTTCCTTGGATTGCTGCAGCCCAAATGCATGACCTTACATTTTTTAACATTAAATCCCAGCTGCCAAATTCTACTCCATTCTTCAAGCTTAGCTAGATCCCTCCTTAGGTTATCTATACCTTCCTGGGTGTCTACTCTATTGCAGATTTTGGTATCATCCGCAAAGAGGCAAACCTTACCCGACAGCCCTTCCGCTATATCACTAACAAAGATGTTAAAAAGAATCGGACCAAGGACAGATCCCTGGGGCACACCACTGGTAACGTCCTTCTCCTCAGAGTGAGCTTCATTTACTTGTACTCTTTGTCGCCTCCCACCCAACCAATTTCTAACCCAAGCAGTAACTTTAGGGTCCATCCCTAGGGTGCTCAGTTTGCTTATAAGTCGCCTGTGAGGAACAGTGTCAAAGGCTTTACTGAAATCTAAATACACCACATCTAGAGCTCTCCCTTGGTCCAACTCCCTGGTCACCCAGTCAAAGAAATCATTCAGATTTGTCTGACAAGACCTGCCTCTGGTGAATCCATGCTGCCTCGGATCCTGTAATCTGCTGGACTCCAGAAACCTCACTATTTTCTCTTTCAGCAGCATTTCCAATAATTTACTCACCACCGAAGTTAAACTAGCCGGCCTGTAGTTTTCAACCACATCTTTACTTCCACTTTTGTGTAAAGGCACCACATGAGCCTCTCTCCAATCCTTTGGCACCACTCCCGACTCCAACGAGGCATTGAAAAGGTCAGTCAGTGCAGTTGCTAGAACGTACCCAAGTTCCCTCAGTATTCTAGGGTATATCCCATCCGGTCCCATCGCTTTGTCAACTTTAAGTTGAGCTAGTTTCTCACGAACACAGTCTTCAGAAAATTGTTCAAGATGTCCCTCGCTTCTGTTCCTATTCGTGGGTGTTTTCTGAGGTCCTGCTCCTGGTTCTTCATCTGTGAACACAGAACAAAAATATTTGTTAAGCAATTCCGCTTTATCCTTATCAGCTTCTACATATTCCTCCCCTGCACCCTTGAGTCTGACAATACCACTTTTGCCCTTCCTCTTCTCACTAATATATCTGAAAAATGTTTTATCCCCCCATTTTATTGCATTGTCTATTTTCTCCTCCTTTTGAATCTTTGCGTTCTTGACTACTTTGCTAGCTTCTCTAAGTTTTTCCAAATACAGATGCCTGTCTTCCTCTCTCTGTGATCTCTTGTATTTCATGAAGGCCTCCCTCTTTTTCTTCACTTTTTCAGCTACTTCTTTCAAAAACCATAGCAGTCTCCTTTTCCTTTTACCTTTATTTATCATTTTAACAAAAAGGTTGGTTGCCCTTAAAATATCCCCTTTCAGTTTTGCCCACTGTTTTTCTACATCCCCCAGCTGTTCCCATCCCACTAACAACTCCCTGAGGTATTGGCCCATCTTCGCAAAGTTAGTCTTCCTAAATTCTAAGATCCTCACCTTGGAATGGATTCTAACAGCCCTAGTCCTAATACTGAACCACACCATCTGGTGATCACTGGATGCAAAATGATCTCCCACCACAACATCAGAAACACGTTCACCATTGGTAAGCACCAAGTCCAGTATGGCCCCTTCACGTGTGGGGTCTGTTACCAATTGCCTGAATAGTTCTCCCTGTAGAGAATCCAGGATCTCCTTACTTCTAGATGATACTGCAGCAGGAATGTGCCAATCAACATCTGGCATATTGAAATCTCCTATCAGTAGCACTTCCCCTTTCCTAGCAATGCTGCATATGTCTTCAATTAACTCTCTGTCCACCTCTTCCTCTTGTGAGGGAGGTCTGTATATCACACCAATGCAAATAGATTTCTCTTTCCCTCTTTCTAGTTTAACCCACAATGCCTCCTCTCTCCCTTTTAAGCTCTGTAATTCCAAAGCTTTAATAGTAGTTTTTACATATAGTGCCACTCCTCCTCCCCTTCTTCCTACCCTGTCCTTTCTGAATAAATATAACCAGGTATAGTTACATCCCAATCATGGTTTTCTGTGAACCATGTTTCTGTAACTGCCACTAAATCCAAGTCAGCTCTTAGTGTATTCCACGGGTGTAGTAAGCATCTTTTTTGAATGACTTCTTCTTGTTATGCTGTCTGAGGCAGACTGTAGGAGAGATCTTAAGTAATTTGAGGACAGATTGTGGAGTATTTTGAAAAAATTTAGTAATACTTTGAAACTGATTTGGCTAGCAATCAGTAGCCAGTGGAGCTGCTTTAGGACAGGAGTGGTATGTTCCAATTTTAGGGCTTGATAGATGAGTCGGGCGGCTGTATGTTGGATCATTTGCAATCTGTGTAAGTCATGCTTTGGGAGCCCTTTGAAGATGCTGTTACAGAAGTCAAGATGTGGGAAGATCATCGCCTGTAGGACTGTGCATTAGTGATTCGAAGATACAAGTGGTCACAAGTGCTGTAGGGTTTTATTTTTGTGTAGATTGCTCTGGCTGTGTTGTTAATGTGGGTGGTCTGGTTTAGCTGCTGGTTTATAGTTATTCACAGATATCGTACTTCTTAACTTCCAATGCAGCTCCATTGACTTTTGGTGTAGTTGGAAGGGTGAAGGTCTTATCCCTAGTAATGTATAATCACTCTGTTTTATTATAGTTAATTTGTAAATTGTGCATGAATAGCCAATGAGCAACCTCATTGAAGCAAGTTACTATTTGGGTGGGATTTTGTTTTCAGGTATAGACACCAGCTGCAAAAAAATGTAAGTTGAGTACTGTTGTCAGTTACAGTAAGTGCATGGGGATTCTAAAGCTAAAATGCAAAAGTGAAAATACAAGCACATGACCCTCCAACACTGAGTTTTTCTGTGGAAATAGCACACCCTAGAGCTCCTCCAGTTCAGGTACATCATCAGTACCTGAAGCACCTAATGTGCACAGTACAAATTGTCTGGCTTTTGCTAGCAGAATACAGCTATGAAAAGGTATTCTGTCGTCTTTTCAAAGGTGTATTAGATGAAAGCAATAAGTGGACATCTTTACACTTTTAGAAGCTTAAAGTGGATTGGAGAAGGGCCTAGTGGTTAGGGCAGAAGCCTGGCATGAGAAAATGGAGATTACACTTACCTGGTAATTGTTGTTCCTTGAGGAACTCCAGTTCAGTCCTCCACCTCTGGGTTGTGTACCTCCTCCTGCAGCTTGGAGACTGGGCATGTCAAAATCGTGACATCACTGGATGTAGTCTGCTGGTCTCTCCCATCAGCCCCAGTGAACTACTGACAAAGCACACTCAAAGGAGCAAGAAATAAGTGGCTATCATATTAATTTTAACTTTATAATGAAATTGAACGTATAACAACTATGTGAAAACAAAATTTCCCCCTAGTAAGAAGGAAACTTTTTCGTCTACATTTTCCTTCCGCCTTATTCAGAACCATAGACAAGAAAGAAAAAGAATAGACAGAAATAAAGAGAAAGGATCCCATTAATAACTATACCTACTGGTAGTCTTACACTTCTCCTAACTGAACATCCACTGCCAATGACACGACCCCGGGCGGGAATAAGGACTGAACTGGAGTTCCTCAAGAAACAACAATTACCAGGTAAGTGTAATTTCCATTTCCTTATCATTCCTCCAGTTCAGTCCTCCACCTCTGGGATGTAACAGAGCAGTAATCAATGGGAGGGACCTTTCCAGCCGGCTTGCAACACCGCCGACCCGAAACAGGCATCGTTCGCTGCCAGAACATCCAGAAGGTCGAGCTTACTGAAAGTATGAAGAGACGACTAGGTGGCCGCTCTACAGATTTCTCCTGGTGGAACTAAACTGTGTTCCACCCAGGAAGTTGCTTGTGCTCTGGTGGAGTGAGCTCGTAAGCCTGTTGGAACTGAACGACCTTGTAGAAGATATGCTGATGCAATCGCCTCTCTAATCCATTAGAAATGGACGCCTTCACTACCGCTTCCCCTTTGCGGGGACCTCCGAACAATATGAATAAATGGTCTGATTTGCGAAAGGTCTCTGAAACTTTTAATTACTACCGAAGCACTCGTTTTATGTCCAAACAGCATAACCCACAGTCCGATGCGTTCCCCTCTAACGGACCTACAATAGCACTGAAAGAGAAACCGTTTGATTTAGGTGAAACGGAGAAACCACCTTTGGCAAGGACGGACGGAACTGGTCACAATACTACCTTCTCTGTGGAAAAAGACAAACGGTCCTCTACAAGACAATGCCTGTAACTCCGAAATTCACCTCGCCGAACAGATGGCTACCAAAAACACTGTTTTTAAAGTTAAATCCTTAACCGACATCTGGTGTAAGGGCTCAAATGGTTCCTTAGCTAACGCCCCTAAAACCAAATTGAGATCCCACGGCGGAGCCACGATTCTACAAGAGGGCCGCAACCCGGTCACTGCTTTAAGAAAACGCAATACATCTGCATGCAAACCTAGAGCCACTCCCTGCACTTTGCCTCTATAGCAAGAAAGAGCTGCTAACTGAACTCTCAAGGAACTGATAAGGCTCTTATCAAAACCATCTTGCAGGAAACTTAAAACCAAGGGAACGGATGCTGTAGCCACACAAACTTGCCACCGTGAGCACCAGTCCTCAAAAATACGCCATATGCGGACATATGCAAGAGACATAGACTTTTTCCTTGCACGAAGTAAAGTTGCGATGACTGCTCCAGAGTAACCTTTTTTCTTTAACCTCACCCTTTCAATGGCCAAACCATAAGTGAGAACCAATCCACCTGAGGCATTTGAAGAGGCCCTTGTAGCAACAGATTCTCTGACGTCGGTAATCTCCAAGGATTTCCGTCGAGCAGACGAATGAGATTAGTGTACCACGGGCATCTTGACTAGTCTGGAGCCACCAGCAAGACTTTCCCCTGATGAGCTTCTATACGTTGAACCACTTGGCCTATGAGTGCCCACCGAGGAAAGACAGAGGAGACCTGACGTTGGCCAATGTTGCATCAGAGCGTCAAGCCCTTCTGACATCCTCTCTCGCCGTCTGCTAAAGCGGCGACTCACTTTTGCTGACTTAAAGTTGCCATGAGATCCATGATCGGCAGTCCCCATCGGTGAACTATTTGAGCAAACATGTCTGGTAACTCTGGAATCTGTTACCGGAGGATGTAGTAAGGGCTGTTAGTATAGCTGGGTTTAAAAAAGGTTTGGACAAGTTCCTGGAGGAAAGGTCCATAAACCACTATTAAAAAGGGACCCAGGATATCAATGCTTGACCCAGTACAAGCATTGTGGAACCTGTGGTCTTTTGGGGATATTGCTAGGTGTGTAGGACCTAGATTGGCCACTGTTGGAAACAGGATACTGGGCTTGATGGACCTCGGTCTGACCCAGTATGGCATGTCTTATGTTCTTATGTTCTTATGCAATTCCCATTCCCCGGCATCCACTTGGACCCTGCTGAGAAAATCTGCCATCACATTGTCCTTCCCTGCAATGTGCACTGCCGAGATCGCTGGTAATCAATGTTCTACCCAAGAAAACAGTGCCTCTGCCTCTTCTTCCATGGCTGCACTTCCTATACCACCCTGTTGATTGATGTAGGCTACCATTGCGGAGTTGTCTGACAGCACTCACACCGCTCGACCTGTCACCATAGCTTCGAACGTTTGAAGTGTTAAACCACCCTTAGCTCTAGCCGGTTGATTGACCATTTGCTCTCTTGCACAGTCCAAGTGCCTTGCACGATGAGATCTCCGCAATGTGCTCCCCATCCCGCGAGACTCGCATCCGTCAACAATGGGAACCACTCTGGCTGCTGCAGAGGCATTCCTGTTTTCAGGGATCCTGGAAGCAGCCACCACCTCAGGGACTGCCTGACCCGGAGAGGGCAGGGAAGTCATTTCTTCAATGAGTCAGACTGATGCAACCAACGGCAAAGCAATGCTCGCTTTAAGGGCCACATATGAAATCTGGCCCATGACACTGCTTCCAAGGTCGCTGCCATCGTTCCCAGCATGCAAAGGTAATTCCACACTGAAGGCACCAGAGCGGACCTGAACTTGAGCACCAGCTACCGAAGGACTTGATATCCTGGGATGGCACTAAGCGGCTTTGGGTCGAATTGACCACCTAGCCTAGACTCTACAAAAACTTCACCACCTTGTCTGTCACCTGAACACTCTCGGCCTTGGACTTTGCCCAAATTAACCAATTGTCAAGATAAGGATGAACCAGAACTCCTTCCTTTCGCAATGCCACCGCCACCACCACCATGATCTTGGTGAAGGCCCACGGCGCCGTCGCCAGACCGAAAGGCAATGCTTGGAATTGATAATTCCCCCAAGGAAAAGTGAACCGCAGAAACTTTTGATGAGTTATTCTGTTTGGGATGTGTAAATATGCCTCTGTAAGATCGAGAGTAGTCAAGTACTCTCCTTGGTGCACCGCCACAATGACCGACCTCAATGTTTCCATCCTGAAATGCAGTACCCGAAGACAACGATTCACCCCTTTTAGGTCCAAAATATGACACAGAGAACCGTCTTTCTTTGGTACCACAAAATAAATGGAGTATCGACCCACACTGTAATCTTCTATCAGGACCGGCGCTACCGCTCCCATTTGTAAAAGTCGATCTAAAGTACAGCGGACTGTCAGAGTTTTCCATTGACCTTTGCAGGGAGACATCACAAACTAATCCTGAATCAGTCTTGCCAATTCCAGTGCATAACCATCGCAAATTATCTCTAACACCCACTGGTCGGACGTTATTTGGGTCCAGGCAGGAAGAAATTCCTGAAGTCGCCCGCCTATCTGTTGACTTCCTACCGGGACCCGCCTGCTTTCATTGTAGCTTTCAAGTTGCCGCTGCGGACATTGCTGCAAAACCTCTACTTGCTCCATGAAACCCCTGGGCTCTAGAAGCAAATCTTCCTCTCTGGAAATCACCCAAATGAGAAGTATGAAATCTCCTGAAATCCCTAAACTGACCCAGAAAGGCCAGTAAGGAATTCCCTTGCTTAGGTTTATCCTCTGGGAGTCTTCTGCCTTTAGACTCCCCTAAATCCTTAACCAACTTGTCAAGAGCTTCTCCAAACAACAACTTCCCTTTAAACAGAAGCTTACTGAGGTGCGATTTAGATGAGCCATTGGCCGCCCAATTCCTCAACCATAGGGATTTACAGGTGGCAACCAACGAAGCCATACTATTCGCTAGTGCTCTGATCAAGTCATAATGCACATCCGCCAAATATGCTGATCCTGACTCTAGCTGATCCAGCTCTCTTACACTCTCCTGCTCCAGATGAGTAGACTGCCGTAAGCCTTGAGACCATCTGAGACATGCTCTTGCCCCCAAAGCTCCACATATGGAAGCCTGCAAGGACAGAGCGTCAGCTTCAAAAGGTTGTTTCAACAAACCATCTACTTTCCTATCCTGCGCATCTTTTAAGGCTGCGCCACCTTCCACAGGGATAGTGGTCTTTTTTGTGACCGCTGACACTGCCGCATCAATTCGCGGAGAGCGGAACTTTTCTTTGTCCTTATCCGCTAAGGGATAGAGTCTGTTCATAGTCCTGACTCCTCTTAGTCCTGCTTCCAGTTGATCCCACTCCTCTTGGATCATGCGGTATACCACTCGGTGAATGAGAAACACTACCTGTGCTTGTCTCACCGCTTGAATGATAGGGTCTTCCACTGTTTCTTCCTCTGTCGGTTGTGCCGTAGCAAGGTTTAGAGACTGGAGGGATTCCGTAATAAGTGCCGCCAGTTCGTTCTCAGGCTCAAGAATTTCTCCTTCTTCCAATTCCTCCATCCCTGCTTCGAGGTCTACCTCAGCTTCATCTGTCTCTTGCCACTCCAAATCTGAGGGAGAAAGCTCATGAGGCCTTGACCTCTTTGGGGGTCTCGGAGAAAGGCTACCAGCTTCATCTATCCCAGGCTGTTACATAGGACTAGTCAGTGGCAAGGGTTCTGGTAATTTCCACTGATGCCTCAAACAGAACACCTGATGCATTATTAAGACAAAGTCTGGACAGAAATCCCCAAGCTGCAGTCCCGATCCCAAGGCCTGTAGCGTACTTGACGGCCCGACTGGGACCTCCTGGCAGGCCCCTGGCAGAGTGATCAGCAGAACTTCTCCTTCAGCTCCTGCCGATGTACCCTGGGGGTCCTGACCTACCTTAACCTCCATCTGCTGCTCCACACTGATAGAAACCGTGGCACAGCCCCGGCAAACCCTGGAGTCAGCGACCATACCTCTGCGGGTGCCGCAGACAACACACTGAGGGCGCAATGCCATAAGCCAGGCACCCCAACCACTCTTAAGCGGCTTAATGAACGAAATGCAAAAACAAAAAAACAACCAAATGTTTGTGTGTTTTCTTTTTTCTTTTCTTTTTTAAAGAAAGGAAGCCAACTAAAACTAAGACTTATCCAACTCCAACACTCCCCCATTGAAATAAACAAGGGAACCAAAAAGGTAACTCAAAACAACTTAAAATAAACCAAACCAAAGAAACTAGAACTTGAAAAAACAGAAAAACAACTCATAGGGCTAAAGCCTCCTAAGTCCTGCAATCCCCTACATGAGCATCCGCCACGTGGCGAACACACTCTGAAAATGGCCGCTGCTATCTGAAATGTGAAATGGCACCAAAATTTCCATCAAAATTTCAAATACCTGAGCCCAGTGTATCAAATACCATAAAAATATAAACCAGTGATTGTAACATTGCTGCTAAAATGGACACCACTACAAAACGTCAGTTAAGTGGTTACTGATTTTTAACAAGTTTTTTGAATAATTAAAAATGATTAAAAAGGAATCGCCACAGCGGTATGAGGGACTTTCCCTTTTTACTGTGCTGGCACTTCCGACAAATAAAAATAAGATAAGGCTTTTTGGTTTTTGGTACTTTTGGGACCAAAATTTCCATGACAGAATGCGACCCTTCGTCAGCCCATTCCCCGCTTGCTGGCACGATCCCCTGCACCAAGAACAATACCTTCTCCCTCTCTTATCCCTCAGATGTCACTGTGCTGCTTCTGCGGGTCTCAAGTCTGTGCGGCCCTGCTCAGCTCTGGAGCGAGCGGAGAGCCGCTGGACGAGCTCACCGTTCTGCAGATCTGTTCAGCAGGATCGCGGCAGACCAGGCTCACCAGGGAATCACTGCTGTCTGCTACAGAGCTCTCCTCCGTACAGGCAAGGAGGAGAGATCTGAGAAATAAATTGGCCCAACAGCTAGCAGAAATCTGAGAAGGCAGGCAGGAACCGGTACAAGTAACAGCACACAGATCTTTTTTTTTTTTTTTTTAAAGACACAGGTACCAAATTAATAAATTTAAAGAATAGGGACAAATCAAAACTGCAAATCTACATCTAAAGTTACTCTAACAGCTCCTTATCTGTTCCTCACGTGAGCCAAGCACCTTGGCTCACTACATCCTCCTGCTGCATGGAGACTGGACACACTGGGGCTGATGGGAAAGACCAGCAGACTACATCCAGTGATGTCACGATTTTGAAATGCCCAGTCTCCAAGCTGCAGGAGGAGGTACACAGCCCAGATGTGGAGGACTGAACTGGAGGAACGGATAAGGAAACTGGGATTCAAATCCCACTGGCATTCCTTGTGGCCTTGGGCTAGCCACATAATTCTCCATTGTTTCAGGTGTAAACTTATATTGTGTGACCTTTGGGGACAGGGAAATATGTACTGTACCTGAATGTAACTCACCTTGATCTTCTCATGGAAAGACATGAGCTACCCCATAATAAAGAATGAGGCTTAAAAAGTCTCCCACAGGATCATAGTGAGCATAGCTAACCCCCTTTAACCTCCATGCTGTGGTCTTAGTATCTAAATGCCTGGTTCAATTATGAGGCCTTTTAGAGAGAAAATGGCTGACATGCCAGAGAGGTCATGAGGATCCTATGATATTGATTTGTGGCTGACCCTCATGACCTTCTGAGTACTGATAGGGCTAGGGGAGGCTCACTTCTTTCAGGGAAACACACAGCATCCCTCAGCAAATGTGGGACAACCCAGCAGTTGTCTTTGGGTCATACTATTGGACTATTTGTGATACAGCCTTTCCATCAGATGATATCACCTCTGGCAGAGGTGTCAAGAAAGGAATCTGGGAGACAGTACAATGTTCATGTTCACTTATTTGATATACGCCAAATCAAACAAAAGATAGCGAAGCAGTTTACAATAAAATAATGGGTCAAGAGGGGAGAAAGACAGTATAAATGACAGAAAGTAGAATACATGGGGTACCTAATTCAAGCCTTTGACAACTCAATATTTGAAACAATAGAATAAAAGGAATACATAAAGAAAAAGGAGGCACTGCCATCTATTAAGTGAAAGAAAGTCATAAGGCATCAGTTTAGAGGAAAGCCAGAGTGAAATAATAGGTCTTCAAAGCAATTTGTAATTTCCTATGAGAAGATTCCGACCAAATATCTAATGGCCTATCATGCCATAGAGAGGAAACAGTGGCAGTAAAGTAAGACTTGCATGTGCATTCTAGCCCAGTGGTTGCCTATGAAGAACAGTTAACACATTTTGCAGAGTAGACTGAAGTGCCCACTGCAGGACATAGGGAACAAGATCAGTCAAAAAAGAAGGGAGACTAGAATAGTAAACCTGATGTGCAATAAGGATTTTAGTGTATCAGAAGCCACTGATCTTGGGAAGGAGGGCAGGATATGTAGTCAAATTTCTTGGCATAATGAAGGAGCTTCAGGAAGTATTCTCAATTAATTGCGGCCTTTGCAACTGTCTCTGCAATGGTTGGGAGTGTTGCCTGGTTTTAATTGGACTCCATTTTTGGAAAGCCAACTGGCAGTTTTATCCCATTTTGAAGAAATATCCAAAATAACTTTAGAAGGAGAGTCTAGGTGGATCACTAATTGTGTATCTGAGTATATGAAAAATGTAAGCCCTAACTCAGAAAGAAAGAATGCCAGTAGCATAAGAAACCAAAACAAAAAGTAGAGAAGTGTAAAAAATATATTTAAACGCTGACGTGTATGTAATAATGTCAGAAATATAGCCTTCAGGTATTATAATCGCCTCTTGAAGCTAACGTTCCATTTTGCTCAAGTTTTTTATTGAGCTCACAGCGGAGCTAACGATAAATTAGGTTAAACACCACAAACAAAGTGTCACCAATAAAAATGTGTAATGCTTCTATAAAATGTTTCTTAATATATAGGGAAAAGCCCAAGCTGAAAGTGCTGTGAAAAAAGGAAACAGAGATCAACTTATCTGAATCCTCCCGTAGCTTGTTGTCAATTCACAGTTGAGCTTAAAGTAACTTTTCTCAAAATTGCTCCTTCAAAAACAGCGTCAAATTGCTGAAAGAAACCTTGCAGTCCAATTCACAAAAAAAAAAGGCAAAAGTTAGCGGACACAGCACTGCATTTCGGGCGGTCAACTTTCTCTCGCCCTGCTTCAACACTCAACCAACTGCACCAAAAGCATTCTGTCAACTGATCAAAAACGCCAGCGCATGCTCAATAGCAATCTGAACCAAGTAGCAGGATTCACTGGTTTAAATAGCCAAAATCACCCAGCAGCTTGCCAAAAAATAAAAAAGTTAAAAATTCTATTGTAAAATTAAATGAATATAGCAAAAGCCAGTAAAATTAAAGAATGCTAGTCCAATCCAATTCTCTATTTAAACCAAGAGGTTGCACTGTGGACCAACGAAAAATCCACTGTTGTTCCAACAATTGAAGCTGTTGTTCACAATCTCCTCCTCTAGGATGTTCTGACACATAATCCAACACACGCCACAAAGTCCTCAAAAACATGATGGAAATCCAAGCAGTGTTGAACCAACGGAGCTGAAAGTACAGAATGTTTGAGCCTAGATGAATGTTCATTCAGACAAATTTTTACAGGGCGGATGGTATGACCAATGTACATTAAATGACATGGGCAAATTAGTACATATACGGCATAGGTGGTGGAACAAGTTGTATGCCATTGGGCTGTATGAATGAAAGTTGAATTAGGAACAGTCCATTGGATACCCACGATAGCCCGCGGACAATGAGAGCATGAAGCACACTATAATGACCAGTAGTTAGTGGTCTAACCACTCTCCTATCCAAAGGAGAGGAAGTGGCTCCCACAATATCATGCAAATTTGATCCACGAGAATGTGCAATTTGCAAAGGTTTTTGAAAACATGGATGCAACTGTAAAATATGCCAATGTTTGGTCAAAATGTTCTTAATCTGTTGAGAATGAAACATGTACGGTAAAATACCTACAAAAACCTGGGAGGTGTCTTCAGCATTCGAGAATTGAGAAGAAAATAACCATTCTCGATGAGTGTACTTAGCCCTCACAAAGGCTTGTCAAATAACCCGTTTTGGGTATCCCCGCTGAAAAAGACGTACTGACAATTCATGTGCATGAAACAAAAAATCTTCCAGCTTGGAACAAATCCGCCGAAGCCTGAGGAATTGTCCATACGGAAGTCCCCTCTTCAAGGGACCAGGGTGAAAACTGGAATAAAATAACAGTGTTTCTCTGTACCGGCTTCCTGTATAAATTCGTTTGTAAAGAGTCTTGGCTTTTGAATACTGTAACATCCAAAAACTCAATCTGTAGAGTGAAAGACAAGTTCGGACGAAGGGAATTTAGCCAATCAACAAATTGGTGTAAGGCACTTTCCGTGCCCCGCCACAAAAAGAAAATATCATCCAGAAATCTTACCCATAAGGTCACATCGTCAAACCATGAAGAAGGGTAAATGAGAGAAGACTCAAAGTCAGCCAGATAAAGAGTAGCTACAGACGGGGCTACCGTTGCACCCATTGCTATACCCTGAATTTGATGATATATTTGTTGCTCAAACTGGAATAATTGCGTGTAAGAACTAAAGTAAGCATTTCCATAAAAAATGAATGAGGAATACGATCAGGTAAAGCTAAATCTAACTGAGCAATTACCTCCAATGCTTGATCCTGGTTAATATTTGTATACATAGCTGTAACATCTAAAGAGGCAAGCCACCAGGGGGTAATGTCTCCCTCAATGTTTTGAAGTTTAGTGAGAAAATGGGTGGTATCTTTTAAAAAAGATGACACACGTTGGGCGCATGGTTGTAAAAATTTGTCACAAAATTTGGACAACGGTTCCAATGAAGATCCCTAACAAGATACAATAGGTCTACCCGGAGGTACGGAAACAGACTTGTGTATTTTGGGGACAGTATATATAAACGGAACCTTAGGATGTTTCAAAACCAAAAACCCAAATTCCTTTTTAGTAATCCAATTATTAGCTAAAGCCTGCGTCATAATTGCATGAATAGTCGATTGTAAATCTTCAAACGGATTAGTAGATAATTTAGTATAATAAGCTGTGTTGTTAAGCTGATCCAAAAGATGAGTGCGATATTGGTCATAAGATTGTATCACAGTGGCTCACCTTTATCAGCCCGGCGGATTATCAAAGAATGGTTGTCGCAAAGCTGTTTAGCTGCTGTCCATTGATCTGTAGATAAATTGTAATAGTGGGTCCGCTAAGCGGAACTCTCAAATTCTTGCAATTCATGAAGCACTAATTTTTGATAAGCCAAAACCAAAGAATCAGGAGCCTCCGAAGGTATCCAGCGAGATGGCGGTTTTACTATAGAGATATCAACCCCCATATCGTGAGTCGCACAAAATTGGGTAACAATAAGTTTCCGAAAAAATCGATGTAAAGCTATCCGCATCCGAAAAGGGTGTAGCATAAGAAAAGCATTAAAGAGAACTGGGCCAAGAACAGAGACTGTGGGACATGACAATTAAGTGTGACTGGGGATAAAATGGAAATGGATCAAAGAACGCAGTCAGAGTAAATCGCTAAGTAATATTTAAACCTTTCAAGGGTGTTTCCTGTAATGACAGAGCAGCCAAACGATGCAGAAGTGTGGTTAATAAGATTAAATGCAGCAGAGAGGTCCAAGGAAATAAGGATAACTCTCCTGCTATTGACATTCAACCTAACCAAGTCCAAGAGCCCAAGGATGGTTCTCTCAGTAGAGTGTTGGGAATAAATGTCCTTTTGCTGTGATGAAAGGCCTTAGTTGTTTCAAGAAATTGTGTGTTGAGTGGCCAACACTTTTCCAAAAAGGGAAGATTGGAGATGGGACTGTAATTAGTGGATACAGAGGAGTCAGCCTTAGGATTCTTAAGGAAAGAAAATTACCACCTTCTATGATGTGGAGAATCCCCAGTGGGATTAGCTATAATCATGGAGTGAAGATAATCCAAAGCAGATCAAGCAACAGCTTCAGAATTTTGACCAGCAATGGATCATTTAGGGCAGATAGTCACAACTCTGGAAATGTAATATTGGGCTGGTATATGAAAGTAGATCAAGGGATCAGACAGGGAGGAGGATATAGCAGAGTTAGAAAAGATACAGAGAAGAATCACCAAAATTTTAAAGGAGATGGAAAGATACCCCTATGAAGAGAGGCTTAAAAGGTTAGGACTTTTTAACTTGGAAAAGAGACGGCTAAGGAGAGATATGATAGAGGTCTATAAACTAATGAATGGAATGGAACGGGTAAAAGTGGATAAGTTGTTTATTCCATCAAAGAGTAGAAAGACCACAGAACATGAAATGAAGCTGCAATGTAACCCATTTAAGACTAATAACAGAAAATATTTTTTCACTCAATGCTTGATTATAATCTGAAATTCGTTTCCGAAAAATGTAGTGAAGACTGTTAGTGTAGCCGGTTTTTAAAAAGTTTGGACAAGTTCCTAGAGGAAAGGTCCATAAACCATTATTAAAGAGGACCTGGGAAATCCACTACTTACCCAGGGGCAAGCAAGTCAAGGCCATCAACCTGGCTATACTTAACTCACCATCATTACACCGCAGTAGGGTCTAGTAAGCTAAGTGTCAGGTGACCCCTACCATATTCTATGACTATGTTGAGGATAGTAACTGTCCCAAAATTCCCTCCCCCCCTTCTTGAATTTGAGCACCTTACTACCGGGTCTGGGAAAACTGCCTTAGGATTTCCCACTCCTCCAACTACACTGTGGTTTGACAGTAATTAAGAATTATTTGAGCTATTGTGATCACTCATATGCTTGCAACACTGCTTTTCTGGTGGTTCTATGAAATAAGGATTGGTTCATACTGGAAAGGTGCTTGCCATCAGCTCCATATAATTCAGGCCAATCCAATGAAACCCAATCATGCCTAGTATGGAAGCCTCCATGGCATAATACATACTTGCCCACTAACTTGTTATTCTTTGCTGCATTTCTCATTACCAGGCAAGAGGACATCGACTGGCGATGAGGGATGATCTCGGACCAAAGTACTTAAAATATGTTAGATAGTCTTGGGCACACTGTTTAGATTCCTGAGGGTAATTAAATTCAGCTGTGGTCTTATTTATTTCCATTTAAAAATGATGTGCCTTTGTGATGCTTTGGGAAGGTGGAAGAGGAGACAGGGACAGGTTGGGTAGCACTTGCTCTGTTTTCTTTATATATTAAAATGGCCAATACAGAAGACATCTACTGCCAGTATGCAGGCAACTAATGTCTTCCCTTACAAAAATATTGAACTATTTCCCTTCATATATTCATGATCAGAAGTAGGCCTTAGCATTTCGATTAGGCCAACTTTGCACCTGCATAATGCCCATTATACACGTATATTTACATTTTATCCTAAGAAACTGCTGCTTTGGGATCTTCCAAAATGTCTGGTAATGAAAATGTGGGCAAAAAATGTACATCCAGCCCCTTAGAAGCACATTTCAAATCAAATTACAGCCATTCCATATTACTTCTCACTTTCTCCCTTTAAAATAGGAGTTTATCTACATTCCTATTAAAAACGTCAACTAGAATGTCCATTGCATGCATATACAATTTTGAAGGTAAATAAATATGACAACTTGACATTATCAGTAGGTGTCATGTTTAATTTTGAAGTTATCAGAATATTTTGACTATATCCCTGACATGACAAATACAGTTATTTATAGATATATAAGGACAAAATATAGCACAAATAAGTATGTTTATTTATTCATATGCTGTAGAAGATCATCAATATGGTAAAATCACTTTTTAACACAGAAATATGTTTTTTTAGCATCACTTAGGTATATAAACCTATTAAAATTTAGAAGAATGCAAAACTTTATCAAACATTTATCAAGTTGTCAAGTAAGAAGATCCAATCTCAAGTAAGAGAAGGAAATTAACATAACAATAAAACCACTTCAATTCGAATAACACTTACTATAAATGAATTTGTGTCTAACTATAGCTTCATACTTCACCCCACTACCAATTCAAGGAATATTCAGCAATTCTACAACGTCCAGAACATCCTTACTCTCCAAGAAGCTCTCAGGATGGTTAGAAGACATGAAAATATATTGATTTCTCTGCAATGTAATGGGCAGAAACATGGATATTAAAAGGGTTATTTTAGAAGCCCTATCCATGTTTTAAAAGTGAATGTGGAGCAACAAAGGGGAAGCTGCACCCATGTGTAAAGCACTATTTTAGAAAGGCCACACGATGTATATTTCCATGGCAGGCATGTTGCTATCTGCATGTCTCTGTGGGGAGGTATTTTGGACACAGCCTAGTGGTGGCAGCGCCTGCCCATCCATAACATATTTCAAAGAGCCTGGAGACATGCAGGAAGGAATTTTTACATCCTACATCCTGCATCCTGCTAAATTACACCTGATATTATCACAAATAAAGATAGGACGTTTGTCTTGTGAGTTTTGGCTTGATTGTCATCTGTGTCCATGTTGGTGTCTTTTCAGCTATCTTTTGTTTCTCTGCAATGCATCCTGTTCCCTTCTCCTAACCTATCCTCTTCCCACTTTCCATTGACTGTTGTGTCCATCACCCTGTTGCCCAGTTCCCTGCTGCCTATTCTTTGTACGTGCACAAGTGTTCCTGCAGCCTCTGTGTGCTGTGGGTGTTGGTGGTGGGACTCACTCGGTGCTGGTAGTGGGAGGCAGCAGTCATGGATGAGGTGACTCTATGGTTTGCATTGGACATCCTACATGAGGCCCATGGGGAGCACAGAGAATCCACTAGGAGGCACCCATAATCAAACGGCCAAGGCCAAGGACCCAATGCCTGGACCTCACGGATGAGCAGTGCCTCACTGGGTTCTGCTTTGATACTGCCAGAAGCTAGAGCTGCTTCACCCTTCTATTACACAAAGGGGCCAGGCCATGCCCATCCATCTCAAGGTCACAAAGACCTTTTCCTTCTTAGCCACTGGCAGTTTCCAGTCTATGTTGGTTGCTATTACGGGTCTAAGCTAGTCAGTCAATCATCTCACTGTGCACCTCGGTTCCCAAGGGCCTTTCTAACACATGCTGCTAAATAGCAAACCATTATCAAATTCCATGAGGTGTCCCAATTTCCATCAGTACTAGGAGTCATCAATTGCACAGATGTGACCCTCAGACTCCCATGAGAGGAGGACAGAAAATACCGCAAAAGGAATGCATTCCACTCATTCAACATGTAAGTGGTCTACAATGCATAGTTGGAGATAACTGATGTCTCAGGTTCCTACCATGACTCATAGATCCTCAGTAGGAAAAATCTGAACTGGACACAGAAATGGATAAGGAGTCATTGAAGTGACTTGAAAAGAGGAGCTATGTGGGCAAAGTGAGACTGGCGGAAAATTAGCCGTGCAGCTGAGTTTCGAACAGATTGAAAGAGGGAGAGATGATTCAGTGGAAGATCAGCGAGGGGCGGCTTACAATAATCTAGAAGGGAGGTTACTAGAAACTTGATAAGGGTCTTAGTAGTATGTTCAGAAAGGAGGGGATGAAGTCTGCTGATGTTATAGGGACAGAAGCAACAGATTTTAGCAATTATTTGGATGTAACAACAAAAATCACCAAAATAACCCCCGTGAAAATATTCAAAATAAATATTTTTGTCGGATGTTACAGGAAAGGAACGTATAATGATGCTATGTCCACCACTCAGTTACATCCATTTTAATCAGACGAAATTCAGACTGCTCAGGCACGACGTGCACGTTTCGGGTCTGTAGCCCTGTTTCAAGTGTTGCCATCACCACATACTTCAAATCAACCGCCATCAAACGCTGAAATCAGCTGCTTCCTCAAAAGGGTCAAAAGCTTCTAAGAATGGCTATTCTTTGCTGTCAATCACATCAAGCCACCAATGAAACTCCAGGGACACCCCACTGACTAGGGGAAGCCCTGTGTTCATCAGATAACGTCAGTGAATATTAAGCCAATCGATTTCTTTGTTGAGACCATCAGGATGCACAGTCCGTAATTGAAAAATCCAACACTGTTCACAGCTCTGTAGTTTATTGGTACGATCCCCACCTCGGGTGTCCATAGGTACATGATCAATGACTGACCACTGTAAATCCTGAAAAGTATGGCCAAAAACAAGGCAATGTTCAACCATTGGAGCTGTCTCAATCCTTTGTCGAAGACGGGAGGCATGTTCACTTAACCGGAGTTTAATCATCCGGGTTGTTCTACCCACATATGCCAAAGGACATGGACAATATCAATCAGACTGAGGCTTTGGAATTGTTACAAAATAAGTTTACGACTGCACTTTCATGTCTTCCTCGTCAATTTTTGATGGAATTAATTACATTGGTTTTAACTCGAAATTATTTTTTCTCTTAAGGGCAATTCTATCAACAAATTTTTGGGATAGCAATGGGGGCGTCTGCAGCACCATCCATTGCAACTCTGTACATGGCGGATTTCGAGGAGAAATATTTGTACCATTCTTTGTATTTTCAATACGTTCCATTTTGGAAACGTTTTTTGGACGATATTTTCTTCCTATGGATTGGATCATTAGATGAGTTACAAGAGTTCCTGTCATGGCTTAATGGCATTAAATCTAACTTGACCTTTACGGCACACATAGCCGATCGTCAGATTGATTTCCTTGATGTCACAGTCTTTAATGAAGATGGTCAGTTTCGAACCTCATTGTATCGAAAATCAACACAACAAAATAGTCTACTTAAATTTCAAAGTTTTCATCCTGGTCCTTTGAAGAGAGGCCTTCCATATAGCCAGTTTTTGAGACTGCGGCGTATTTGTTCATCTACAGCTGATTTTAAATCACATGCCACTGATTTAAGTAGGCGACATTTGGACAGAGGCTACCCACCCAAAGTGATAAAAGTAGCTTATCGTCGTGCGTTATACACCCACCGTGAATGGCTATTGACTGATAAACAATCTGATAGTGCAACTGAGCAAATGTCATCATCTTTGGTGGGAATTTTACCTTACATTACATCAAGTAAAGGTGTTGTTAACATTCTCAGAAAACATTGGCCGATTTTGGAATTGCATTCCTGTTTCCAAAAACCTTTACTGGTGGCTTTTACACGAGGAGCTAATTTGGGGGATATGGTGGCCCGTTCTGCAGTTATGGTGGATAGATCTCATTTGCCTTTTTCTTTACATAATGGCCACAGTATTTGTGGTAATTGTAACTATTGTTCATCTGCTTTAACGGGACCTGAATGGACTTATCCGGGGACTGGTCAGCATTTTAAAAGACGGTGGGACACGGACTGTACCTCATCCTTTGTAGTGTACCCGATTTATTGTCCATGTCCTTTGGCATATGTGGGTAGAACAACCCGGATGATTAAACTCCGGTTAAGTGAACATGCCTCCCGTCTCAGACAAAGGATTGAGACAGCTCCAATGGTTTAACATTGCCTTGTTTTTGGCCATACTTTTCAGGATTTACAGTGGTCAGTCATTGATCATGTACCTATGGACCCCCAAGGTGGGGATTGTACCAATAAACTACAGAGCTGTGAACAGCGTTGGATTTTTCAATTACGGACGGTGCATCCTGATGGTCTCAACAAAGAAATCGATTGGCTTAATATTCACTGACATTATCTGATGAACACAGGGCTTCCCCTAGTCAGTGGGGTGTCCCTGGAGTTTCATTTGTGGCTTGATGTGATTGACAGCAAAGAATAGCCATTCTTAGAAGCTTTTGACCCTTTTGAGGAAGCAGCTGATTTCTGCGTTTGATGGTGGTTGATTTGAAGTATGTGGTGATGGCAACACTTGAAACAGGGCTACAGACCCGAAACGTGCACATCGTGCCTGAGCAGTCTGAATTTCATCTTTCATAATCCAGCTAAGTAGCGGAGTTTTTTGTTTTTTACAAATATTGATTAAAATGGATGTAACTGAGTGGTGGACATAGCATCATTATACATTCCTTTCCTGTAACATCCGACAAAAATATTTATTTTGAATATTTTCACGGGGGTTATTTTGGTGATTTTTGTTGAGTTATTGAAAGTTATCACTGAATTGGGGGTTGTGTTTGAATATTATTTGGATGTATGCAGAGAAGGAGGAATATTCAAAGATGACCCCCAAGATTGAGAGCTGAGAAAGTAGGGAGTACTAGAATGTTATCCACAGAGACAAAGAAGGAAGGACGAGGGGAGAAGGGTTTAGGGGGAAAGATAAGGTGCTGGTTTTGGGTCATGTTTAATTTCAGATGGCAGTGGAACATCCATGCATTCTACCTGCACACTAGTTGTCTGCCAGTAGCTGGGTGTTTCCCAATTGAGTCAACAATTGTTGTGCAATGGTTGATTCTCCTGGCTAGTCTCATGTGGATGCTCTACCAGTCCCTACTTGCAGCATCATGTGGTGGCCAGCTCTGTTCTGGTGAGTACATTGGCAAGCATAAGTCTCCACAGCACTGGGAATAGACATGCAGATGTTCCTCACGGGGTTAGAGGCACATGCTGTGCACTTGAGCACAAATAGGTCTTCCAAGCATGTGAATGCTGGTGGCCATACATGTCCAGATCCCACATAGGAAAAAAAAACATACATATATATCTTCATTTTGGAATGGAGATGAATAGTGCCAAAATGCCACTGTTCTATAAGGGGACTATGCAAGGGTGTGGCAGCAGCCCATTTTCTATAATATGCATGTGTGTATATCAACCTTATAGTGCTTTTTCTAAAATAGCCTTTGACTTTCACACATTTGGCCTTGTACATCCCCCCTATGACCACCTAGAATACCTTTCTGAAATGTTCCATTAAAAAGAGAACCCTCCCAGTAATTTTACTAATAAAGAAATGGTCCCATATTTGACTACCTGCTCCCCCAACAGTAATATTTTATTTATTTATTTATTTATTTATTAACAATTCTTATATACCGCACTATTAGGCATCAGCGCGGTTTACATTGAACAAAAAACATCCGACAATTTACATATGTCTGGTCATTACATTTAACAGGAAGTATAACTTGGCGAAATAGGGGAAACTAAATACAATATTGCAAATCTATTGCTAAAAAGGGTGAAGGATGCCATTTTAACAGAGTGTGAGACTGGGGCAGGAATACCCAGAGATCTCTCCTGCTCCCCCATTATCTACCAGGGAGACCTCTATATTTTATTTATTTATTTCATATGTTTTATATATTGCCTTTCAGATTTTGAAGGCGGTTTACAGAGAACATAACTTTGCTTACATGGAACTTTTCAGAACTATTTACAATGTCCATTATCAACAATGTATTCAGTTAACTGGTAACATTTTAACTGTTTACACGGGAGCTTAAGCTCATCAGGGGCATAGGATTTTACCAATTGTCTATTTGCTGCAAACCAGTACAATTATTTGAGTAGTATGGTATTGAAGTGCTCAGTAAACAGATGTGTTTTTAGGTGCTTCCTGAAGTCTGCAGTGTCATTGTTTGCTCTGAGCTGGTGTGGAAGGGAGTTCCATAGGGATGGTAAGTAGAGCTCAAACACTCTGTAGTGCATTCTGAGAGGTGCCCGTAGGTATCGTTGAAGTTGTAAGGGAGTTTTGGTGCTGTGTCCTTCTTGATCTGTTGTCTGGGATTCTTCTGATTAGGTTTTCTAAGCAACCTGCAGATTGGTTGTGCAGAATTTTGAATGCCATCATTATTATCTATAGATACCAGTTGGGTGTTCAAGGAAGCTACAAATCTGGAGGGGGGGGGGGGAAGAATCATATTCAAAGGTGAATTGGGGAAGGATATAGGTGGTTCTGGGAGGAGTCTTACTGAAAGATGAATTGAGGGTATAGTATATGTTTTTCAACTTGCCAAACCCTTTAAGTTGCTTTCTAGGAGTATCAGGCCATACAGTAGTATCTTGATGCTTCTGGGGAGAAATGTTTCAATCAATAATGTAGCTCACAACATTTGAAACAACTACAGGGTGGCCCAAAAAAAGTAAGAACATCTCGTAAATTAAAAGCTTAAATAGTTTACTTATTTACCTTTTTTAGCTATATAACATCTTTATTTAGACAATTTCCAGTCACCATCTTTTTTTTAAAATTTGTCAATCGTTTACATCTGTCTTTTTGAATTTTTAAATAACTTATATGCTACGAGATGTAACCGAGGTATGACGGACCAGTTGCTCCCCATTCACCCCCACCCCCTTCCCCCACAAACCCGTTACCTTTGTACAATAAACACACTATGCCTTTTGGGAATTCACACCGGTCGCAGCTTTATTCAACCATTTAAATAACAGTAACATTCAAGACAACCATAAACATTTAACTAGCGGATCCCTGCCTCACTCGCCATATGATTAGAAAGGTGAGCATACCCTCTGCAACCGCCGCGGAAAGGCCCGTGGATATTTTACTACTCGCCCTTTTATCCGGCTCCGCCATATGATTAGCAAAAGCCCAACAGGGGCTGACCGGGGCGGGGCCCCACACCCCCGCCCAAGCATCGCCTCCAGCTCCGGACCCCGGACACCTCCGGGTTCCCGCCACCCCCTCCATCCCCCGCTGCAACAACCCGAACCCCCCGAACCTGAACACCAAAGAGGGTGGGCCGGGTGGGGAGCCCGCAGCGATCCGTCTCCTCACTCAGATCACCGCCGACTGCTTCCACACGGGACCCGCCTCCCAGCTTCCACTTCCCCCTCGCAGTCTCAATTGGCTCCCGCAGCATTCCTTCTAGCCGCGGGGCCAGTCAATTTTAAAGACGCTTCGTCTTCCTGACGACCGCCTCTACCTCGGGGACCCGCAACTGCCTGCTACCCGGTTACGCTGGCCGCTCAGGGACTTCACCCCGCGGCCTTCCATTTCTCACTTTTTTTGGGCCACCCTGTATATTGTTCATTTTGCATAATAATGAGATTCTTGAGCATGCATGTTTTTGCATGTTTCATAGCTTATTATTTATTTCAGGGAAATCAATTATCCTTTACTAGTTTGTATAGTACAGGGACCTTGCTATTCACATTAATGTCAATGCTACGTCGGATAGTAGGACAGGGGGACCAAGCCATTGTAATGCAATTTGATCTCCTGACTGCTTTGATTTATTTAATTGACCATACAATTCCTGTGACACATTTAAGTGAGATGGGTAATTCAGGGGCTGTGTGAATTGGATATGGGGGTTACTCACTCACTGATCTGTAAGGTTGAAGTCGAAGAAAAAATTATGGTCAGCCTGGCAGCTAGAATGTGGAATTCCACATGTCTCTGATGGCTATTGTAAATAGTTTGGGGAAGACACAACATATAGTAAAGAAAAAAAAGGATATGATTACTATTCCCTCATCAAAACAATGTATTTATAATTGTGTTATGGATGGGTGGTTTAATTATAGATTGGATATGGAATAGAACATTCTACTGGTTGAATTAAGGGAAGCTGGTAATTATATGTATTTTAGGAAACCGTTATAAAAGATCGTTTAGGGAATACTCAGGGAATGAATGCCAGTAATTTATTTCCTGAGAAATAGGTTTGTTAATAATATAAGGTGCCTGCTTCATAGATGGGAGTAAAAAACTTCTAGCTTTAACAGGGAGCAAAAGCAATGAATAAAAAAAGGGAATGTCCTTTCCCATCTGTGACCTTTAATACGTTTGGCTACTATATTCTGCAAAACCTGAAGCCTTGACAGCAATTTACTGGACAGCCCCAAGTATAAATGTTGCAATAATCCATTTGTGTTAAAACTAATGCCTATACCACCCTTTTAAGATTCTCAAGCTGAAATGGGCATTCATTTCTTTGTAGAATTGTCATATGCATAGCCATAGAATCATGTAGAGAGACTAGTTTGTTAAATTAATGTCTTATATAATCTTATTTTGTTATCCACTTAGAACTGATTGCACAGGCGGAATATAAATTGTTCCAAATTAAAATAAAATGTGGTAAAATATCCCACAGTAAGAGAGCTAGTTACTAAACTGCAGTAAAAGGTTGCATTATACCGTTGTCATTGACTTGCAGTAACTCATTATTGCAGGTTAGTACCTCCTGCAGTAAATGAATAATACAATTTGCGTTCAACTTTGCACACTGTTATTTTCCTTCCTTAGGAGCACCAGGCCACTAATGCACTGCCTGATGCTTCAACAAAGTCGGATCCCCCATTTGTGCATTTTGTCACGAAGTTCAATCCTCTCAGTTATCAAGTAACGAAGGTGATTCAGCGGCACTCTCACATCATCTGTTTGACTCCAGGTCTTAGTCAACATCGGATTAGGTCAGTCTACACCAGAGGCTCTAATTTGAAAGATGTGTTGTGTCCCTCTGCTTACACTAGTACTCCATCTGCATCAACTGTATCATCCTTGGTTCAGGGGCACCGTAGTTGCGGACGTTGTTCAGTATGTTTCATGATGGAGACTTGCTGCAGTTTTCAATATAATCATCGCACTTATCATTTATTTTCTTCTACAACTTGTGACAGCATTAATGTGGTTTATCTACTTCGCTGTCCGTGTGGACTTGGCTATGTTGGAAAAACCAGTCGAGCACTGCGGACTCGTCTGATTGAGCATCGCAGTCGTCTTCGCCATATGGTGGAGGGTGCCCCTTTGGTCCATCACTTTCAGTCCTCTGGTCATGTATTTGAGGATTTAAGGTGTCTAGTGATTGCACAATGTACACCCTCTCTGTATGGTGGAGATTTGCAGAAGATTTTGATTCATCTGGAACAGCGCTGGATTTTTTCTCTTAATACAGTCATCCCTGGAGGGTTGAACGAATCCACTGAATGGAGGAGTTGTTTTTGAACGGATAGGACACTTCTTTTTCTTCTTTTTTGATAACTGTTTATTCTGATCAATTCTCTGTGTTTGGGTGGGCGGGTGGTCTATTTTCATACTTTTGTTTATGCTGTTTTCTGGGAGTCTGAGGTTTTACACACCCGATTGTTTTTTGCCCTCAGTCGGCTTTTTGCTGCTGGGGTTTAAATTCTGACGTCATGGGCACTCCGTCTTATATTTTTGGAGCGCATGCGCTGGCGTTTCTGTTTGGCGGTTCATGGGTCTGATCGCCATGGCTGCAGCCTTTCTTCTGGTGTTCATTTTTTACTTCAGCTCCTGCTCAATGGTATGTTTTGCTTCCTGTTTGGTTGTTTTTTGTTTTTTGATTTTTTGATTTCTTGGTTTTGGTTTTTCGTCTTGTTTTTAATGTCTGGGCATGACACGTTTCAAATTGCAACTGCTGTTTTCTATTTCTATTTTTTGTAGCTTTTGCATCAGCTCCCATATTCTGTTCCAGCATAATGGCTATGGCTTGATGTGCTTTCTGCCGAAGTTTGCATCGTTGTCACTGATAGCGGTGAAGCATGGATTTGAGCTCCCTGAAGAAGCCGGAAGGCGAAACATCTGATGTCGGGGCTCCCTGCCTCCTCTGTTTGACTGGTCTCTTCTGGTGCAACTGGGATCATCTTTTTCAGCGTTGGATCATCATCATCCCAGCAGCTAAGTTGTTTCTGCCTATTCTTCGTTTTGAGCCATTGCCTGTTTTCAATTCTATTTTTGGGGTGGCTGTAACATCCGTTTATTATTGAATTCAGCAGTTGGATTGGGCTGCACCAGCTGGGAGTTTGCTTTATCCTGGTGGACTGGAGTTTTTTTGGCCATTGATGTATATAGAGTCTGACCATCAGTTGTGACATAGTTTGTGTCGTTTGGTAGACTCGATCCCTCCCGGGTTGTAGGTTGGAGGGTTGCTGAGGCCTTTTTTCTCCAGCGGGGTAGGCTTCTGCCAACTGGTGTTCAGTTTTTTCTTTTTTCTTCTTTTTTAGTTTTTTAGTGTTTTTTGCCCAGTCATTTCATTTGTGCATTTCTTTTGTGTTTTGTTTGGGGGTTTATGTTTTTTTGTTTTTTGAGAAATTTGGCTCCTTGAGGGGATTTTTTACGTATAGTGATGCTCATGGGGGCCATCTTAAAGGGGCCAGAAGTTTTCTAAGATGCCCCCAACAAAGACCCCCTGATCAGAAGCACCCCAACAGATACCACACCACTACTTTCCCCCTGCCAAGAGACCCTCAGAAAAAGCCACTCACAGGAAGAGATCTGGACATACCGGGCATATCCCTAGTGTCTAGCAGGAAGGTAGAAGAGTGATCCCAAGTCATTTTTGCCCCATTGTTGACTCTGATGGTAACTCTGATCCCTAACAGTAGTTGCATGGTGCTATCACTAGGGGTCAAGCTACCAATTAAAGAGCATGACTATTAGAAAACTTCTGGCCTCTTGAAGATGGCCCCCCCGGGATCATCGGACCAAGTGCAAGTGTTAGTGGCTTGATGCTTCTAGAGAGATAAAATAAACTAACTCAAAGCTGGTGTTATTTTTTCCATGAACACCACCACTGGTGTAGTTAAACCAAGCTGTGTTGCTCATTTTCCATAATAATTTATTATTTAACAGGTTTTTTTATACAGCTTTATCATTTCAGTCAAAGCAGTTTACATTGTAACTTGAACTTAGTAATGTACATTAAACAAGGACATTGATAACTTAGATTTTTATGAGGCAATGGATGGTTAAGTGACTTGCCCAAGGAGTGCTAGCTGAAATCGAACCCTGGTCTTTTGGCTCCCAAGCCACTGCTCTAACCATTAGGCTACTCCTCCACTTTTCATCTCATTATTACCTAACTTGTTTTGTGATAAAATAATGCAACATTTTGCCATTTAAGATGCATTATTTGGCAAAAATTGTCTGCTATTCCCTTAATGGATGTTAGCAAAAATCCCCCTAATCTGTTTTAGGTGAAGAGAACAATAAATTATAAAATGACTGGTGGCCAATTTGCTGAGTTGATCATTTAAGATAAACTGGAATTGTGATGTAGAAAAGTGTAATGATTTCCTAAATAACCAGTTGATTTGAACTCAATTGTTACTACATTATGATTTTGGATTATTTTTTTATTTTTATTGTACTTCAGGTTATTTTGTTTACTTTATATTTTATTGTATCACATTTTATGTAAAGCAGAGGTTGTTAATCTAGTCCTCAGGAACACCTAGCCAGTCAGGTAACTGGAGCAGGTCGGACTCGATGCTTCTCCTAGAACTTACCCTTATCCTTGCCCCCCCACTACAACCTCTCTCCCCCTCCAAACCTCCCCCACCCCAAACATAACACTCAGACACTGCACTTTGGTAAACACGCCTGGTCGCAGCTTTATTAAACAAGAAACCGTATAACAATGAACATCTAATAACCATCATTTTCATACCCTGCGGAATGAGGCCTCACCAGCCATGTCCATAGCAAGGTGCACCTGCCTCCACCTTCCCAACCTCTCTCCCCCCGGGCACCCGACTTCGCCATATCATTAGCAAAAGCCCGCCCAGGGGTTCTCCGGGTCGGGGGTACCCCACCCCCGTCCCAAGTTTATCCAAGGCTCCAGACCGCGGAAACCTCCGGGATCCCGCTCACCCCCGCTGCGACACCCCGAATCCCATTCTCATTACCCTAGGGTGGGAGGGTGGGCCGCTGCTCATCGGGGCTTCGACGACTGACCCCCGACTTCAGCTCCTTGCCCTCCTAACCTCTTCTTTCTTCCCTCATTGGCTCTCCTCCACGCACCCGATGCTAGGAGAGCCAATGAGTTTAAATTTCTCCCCCTACGTCTCCCCCCCCCCCTCGAGGCTGTCCCCGCATCTCGCCGAGCCGCCCTGTTACAGGCGGCTGGCTTGGGATGCTGCCCTCGCAGCCTTCATTAACTGGAGCAGGTCGGACTCGATGCTTCTCCCAGCACTTACCCTTATCCTTGCCCCCCCACTACAACCCCTCTCCCCCTCCAAACCTCCCCCACCCCAAACATAACTCTCGGACACTGCACTTTGGTAAACATGCCTGGTCGCAGCTTTATTAAACAGGAAACCGTATAACAATATCTAATAACCATCATTTTCATACCCTGCGGAATGAGGCCTCACCAGCCATGTCCATAGCAAGGTGCGCCTGCCTCCGCCTTCCCAACTTCTCTCCCCCCCCCCCCGGGCACCCGACTTCGCCATATCATTAGCAAAATCCCGCCCAGGGGTTCTCCGGGTCGGGGGTACCCCACCCCCGGCCCAAGTTTATCCAAGACTCCGGACCCTGGAAACCTCCGGGATCCCGCCACCAGCACGGGCGACATCCCCGTCCTGGCGCCGCCCCCCCAAAGCTGCGACCAGCGAGCATCTCTCAACACTACCCACTCAAGTGCTTCCTGCCAATCGTTTAATAATAAATCGAGACCCACTGGAGATAGGTGCACTCCATCCGTCCTGTATAATCCTGCACAATCCACCTCCACCCAGGAATGCATTACCTGGTACCCTCCATGCGCACAAACCAACGGCCAATCTGCCTGTTGATTTTAGTAAGTCCCCATGACCATCTTCTCTGATTGCGACAACTAGGCCGTTGTATAATGTCCGACCACATCAGAATTACTCCTGGAAACAACTGCAGCACTTCCGCCAGATCTGTCTGCACCGCTCTGATGAGTTGTCTGCAGGTCCATGCCGCCAAGTCATTGCCCCCCAAATGAATCAAGAGCAGATCTGGTGCCGGCCTCCTCCGCCTGTGGTGCCGCAGCAAAGGGAGTAACTGTGTCCAATGGAGACCCCGCTCACCCAGCCATCAGACGGACACCACCTCGGGATCCAGGCCCAAATTCGCCCCTGGAGGCCTTATAGCCGCTCGCCGACCTGCCCAGTGCATAAAGGAATGGCCAACCAGCCAACAGTCATGTGTAACTCCTTCTGCAAAAGAAAAAATACAATTAGGTCCCCACCATCCCCCCAAACAGAACCACCTACAAACGGATATATCCCCAAAACGCTCTAGAGCGCCATCGCCCTATTCGTTGCACCTCCTGTTCCGACAACCCAGCCACCGCTGCACTCGTAGCTGCCCCGATGCGGAACGAATGCCCCGCAAATTGATGCGGTACCTCTCCTATCCGACGCAGCGTCAACCTTAAGACAGCTGACACTTGGAAACGTGTCAGCAACCTAGCATCCTCATGGATAAACAAGCCCTCAACCGCCGGGCGACTGCACACATACTCCCGCAGAGCTGACACTGCGCAGGTCGGCATGCCCAGCATCTCCTTTAGCACCACCCACCAGCCCTTCCCTTGCTGGTCGGTATTAGAACGAGCTAACAGCACCCTCACCGACCCTTTATCCAACTGCACGTGTTGACGCTGCAACGCACTACCGGTCTCCGCCTTAGCAGAGTCCGCTATTAGTTCCCCCCACTCTAAAGGCCCCGAAGAACGCCAAACAAAACACCACTTTAAACAACCTTGCCTCATAGGCTGACACCGTCACCCACGGGAGCGCCTCGCATAACCTCAATAGCAGGTCATGCGTAATCGGCCGCCTGCTGTCCTTAGGTGTCGGTCGCACTCTACCCCACCCTTGCATCAACTTCCGTGTCAAAAAAACACCCCCCTCCGTGATCCACCCCACTGCCTTCGCAAAAAACGCAAACCCTGCTAAATGGGAATGAACCGTTGCCCGAGACCACCCATGTGTTTTGGCCTCTGCCACATAACTGGCTAACATCCAGTCCGATGCCCCCTCCAGTCGCCATCCCCGTTCTCAGAAGAATTCCTCCACCGCTAAACAGCCCCGCTGATACACAGACCATGTTCTTCTCGCCACCGAGGCTCTCAACAAGTTCCGCATCTCTTCAGGCCAATCTTCCACAAGTGCACTGGGACCCGCAATCCCGTCTCCTCGGCTCCTGGTGCCAGCTTCCGGAACCTATCCCACTGAAAATGAGACAAAGCATCCGCAATCTCATTAGTACAACCCGGAATGTGACGTGCTTTAATCATCACATTTAGCCTCAAACAAGCTAACACCACCTCCCTCATCAATTCTGCCACTGGCACACATCTCAGACTGTACTGATTTATTATACCTAGCACAGCTTCATTGTCACACCACCAGAGTAATCTCTTATTACGCAAGAGCTCCGGCCACAATTCCAATGCCACCCGTATAGGGAACAACTCTAGCAATGCAATGTTGGAGACCAAGCCCGCTTCCTGCCATGACTGAGACCATCTATCGGCACACCAAGCCCCGGCAAAATATATGCCTAAACCCGCCCCTCCAGCTGCATCCAAAAATAACTGAAGGTCCCCTGAAGACATCTCGGCTTCCATCAACACCGACGTGCCGTTGAACTCCCGCAAAAAGATGTCCCAAACCCGCAAATCCTCCTTCATCACTTTGGACACCCTAATCCTATGATGCGGTTTCACTATCCCCGCCGTCGCCCCTGCCAACCTCCTCAGAAACACCCTACCCATCGGGATGATACAGCACACAAAATTCAATGCCCCGATCAATGCCTGCAACTCTCTCAAGTTCAACTTCTTTGAAGCTAACGCATTGGCCACCAAGACCCGGAGTTCACCACCTTTACATCTGGAAGTCTCGCTACCATCTGCTGTGAATACAACTCAATCCCCAAAAAGGTAATGCGGCCAGATGGTCCTTCCGTTTTATCCTCAGCTAAGGGCACCCCTAACTCATTAGCCAAGCCTATGAAACCACCCAGCAGCCGCCCACAATCCCCTGACTGCTCCGCTCCCACAAAGAAGAAATCATACAAATAATGCACCACATTGGCGCACCCCACTTCCTGCACCAACGCCCAATGCAAAAATGAACTGAATTTCTCAAAGTAAGCGCATGACACAGAACAGCCCATCGGCATGCATTTATCAAAGTAAAATTGCTCTTCAAAGCAAAAACCTAGCAACAGAAAACTGCTGGGGTGCACTGGCAACAGCCAGAATGCCGATTCAATATCCACCTTCGCCATCCATGCCCTCGCACCCGCTGTCCGAACGAGATCCGCCGCCCGATCAAAAGATGCGTACCTAACCGTACAGCTATCCCGTGGCATGTGATCATTGACTGATGCTCCCTCAGGGAAAGACAAGTTGTGAATTAAACAAAATTTCCCCGCTTCCTTTTTCGGGATAATACCCAAAGGAAACACTACCAAATTCGGGAATGGCTTCTTTACAAAAGGACCAGCAATCCTCCCTTCCGCTAGCTCCTTTGCCAACTTCCCCCGAACTACCGATGCTAAGCGCCGAACTGAAGGAGAATTGCGCGGCCTCCCTGCTACCACCGTTCCCACCACCGGAATAACAAAGCCCTTCCGAAAACCCTTTTCCAACACTTCCCTATCCCCTCGCTTTGGGTACTGCCGTAGCCTGGCCGACAACGCTTCTAACCTTATCGGAGATGTGGCCAAGCCACTCGCTGTCCCACTACTTGCCGGTGGGCCCACCAGGCCCGGCTGCCCCTTTTTTAACACATCTTGATGCCGAATGCTCCCCACCGCAACTGGAACATGCGTGTCGGAATTTACAATCCGGAAAGGGGCAGAATGTCTTATTGAACCTCCAGCAAACATCCCCTGCACTGGTAACTCCGATTTTCGGCTGTCCCATAACTCCCGTCGTCTGAAAGGACCGTCCTGTACTGCGGAATAACCCCCCTCCAACCTTTCCCCCACGCCCCCGCCCCCGGCTTCGCAGACATCTGCGTGAGCCACAGGTTAATATCCTGTGCACCCCATGACAAAAACTGATTCTCTGCCATTTTATCTCGGAACTTCTCGTTGTAGTTCAACCACGACCAGCTTTCGTGTGTCTGCGCCGCCTCCAGTATAGCGTCCGCATAGGCTAACAGCATTCCGTACTGGTCCAGAAAGTAATGACCCCAAACACTTGCCAAACGTAAAAAAGCCCTAGTCCAATTCACCACGTTTCTAGAAACTTTCTTTACCCGACCCACTTTTTCCTCTTCCTTCCTTCTCTTCTTACTATCCCCCGACTGCCGCCGTCCCTCGAGCAGTCTGAATATATCAATATAACACCTTTTGTGAATTTTTTGCCGCAGCTTTCTAGGCACGCCTTCCCATAACTCTGCGTACGCCGCTAACGACAGGGCACCTCCCGTGGTATGGCCTGCCCCCCCTTCCTTGCCGCTCCCCGCCTGTACTTCTCTTTCGCCAGACAAGGAAGAAGATGACCCTGTGGAGGAAGAAGACGTGTCCGATCCCTGCCGCCACCGGCACCTGTGTTTCCTTTTCTGGTGCACCTTACCCCCAGATACACGCCCTTCATCCCCTCTTCCCCCTGTTTCCTCTTGCGCCTCACCCGCAACCGTGGGTTCTTCCTCCTGCTCCGGACCCACCACAGGCTCCACTGCACTGTCTTCCACGCTACGCTGCTGCAAATCTGGTCCGACTTGTCTGCCACCTCTCGGCACCGCTGCATATGGGATCATCACCGGCACCTGCGGAGACATGAAGGAGAAAACCTGGGGAGGGCCCATAGCCGGCCAAGACGGCTGCTATGCACCTACCCACTCCGGCGCTGAAGACCCCTGACCCCCACTCACCCAATGTTGCCAAGACCCCACCCCTCCCCCTTGCTGCTCCCCGCTTTGAGCAAACGTCCTCCCCTGCCCTGCGTAAGCAGTCTGCCACCCCCCATGTGGGGCCTGTGCCCCAGGACCCCCCATCCCTCCCCAAAACCCCGACCCTCTCTCCCCAGTACAATCCCCCACCTGTGAGCCTATGGCCCCCTGCTGCCCCATGTCCCCAACTGCCTCAAGAGTACCAGGGAGCCCCGAAGATCCAACCATTCTTCCAGTACTCCCCACCCTTGAATCCCCCCTCCTCCTACTCCCAACCTGCAAATCCACTCCCCCCCTACCAGGCTGGCCCCGAGTCCGTGAACTAGCTCCACTAGCTCTCACACCACGACCCCCCCTCTTACCGGGGAGTCCATCCCTTTAGTTTGAGCCCTGATCCTCTTGCTCCTCTGCCCCTCTGTGGCCCACTGTCAGCCGTTTGCTGCCCTGCCAATCCCACATGCATTGCCTGGGCCCTCCCTCTTGCTTCCCGTCCTTGCTGATTAGAAGCCCTGCCAGCCCACCCCTCCCTCGCCCCCGGCTATCCCCCTTTTGCCACACTGCCCCGATTCACAGCCATACTCAGACTTGCCTTGTCCCAGACACTGCACACTGCTGGCCTCCGTGCACTGCTGGCCTCTGCGTGTCACCAGTTACACCCTTCTCGACCACGTGCACTTTCCGCTCCGCGCCGCCAGCAGCTAGCACCACAAGCCAACTCCCAACAGCTCCAGAGTCCTCTCTAGCCGCACCGCCCACAGCCACTCAACCGCCGTCTCTAAGCTTTCCGTCTCCTTCCAGGTAAACTGCCGCTCATCGGGGCTTCGATGACTGACCCCCGACTTCAGCTCCTTGCCCTCCTAACCTCTTCTTTCTTCCCTCATTTGCTTTCCTCCACGCACCCGACGCTAGGAGAGCCAATGAGTTTAAATTTCTCCCCCTACGTCTCCTGACTCCCCCCCCCCCTCCCAAGGCTGTCTCCGCATCTCGCCGAGCTGCCCTGTTACAGGCGGCCGGCTTGGGACGCTGCCCTCGCGGCCTTCATTTTTCAGGATAACAAAAAGTACCCATGAAAGAGATTTGCATAACATGGAGGCAGCTGGTAAAATTTCTCACATGCATATTCATTGTGGTTATCCTGAAAACCTGACTGGCTAGGTGTTTCCCAAAGACTAGGTTAAGGACCCTTGGCGTACAGGATTATTGAGAAACACTTTAATACCAAGTTGTGTAAGGTTGTATAAGTGAATAAACTAAAAATCAAATCAGCCCATATTATTTGCCAGTTAACACACATTACTGCCTTAACACAGTTTAGTAAACAGGACTCTTAGTTTGAAAGAATCCATTGTTCTTGAAATTCAGCATTAAACTCCCATCCCATCCATGCTGTTTAAACGATCCCAACAAAATCGAAATATACTTCATATTGAGGATGGGCAATAAGGTTTAAATTAAATCCAAAGACCCTATGGACTGGGAAAATACAAATAAATCACTGAACCAATAAAAACCATGAAATTATTTGGATGCTAACTTCAGCTTGTAAAGTGATCCACTGATTTCAATTTAGAACTGGTTGTATATGCAAACTATAAATATTCTAAATTAAATTAAAATGTGAATTGTGCTAAAAAAAATCCCATAATAAGAGGGGTAGTTGCTAAACTTGTCTATATATATATATATATTTATTTATTTAACCAGTTTTGTATACCACCTTATCCTTCAATCAAAGTGGTTGACAAGACAACAAAGGCTTACATATTGAGGGTATGGGAAAACAAAAACGATACATTACAATATAAATACAAAACAAAACAGTATGTTATACTATATTATAGTGAAATTAAATATATATAATGGTTAATTTAAGTTATTTCACCAAATGATTCTATAAATAAATAAGTCTTTAAAGATTTGTGAAAGTTCTTAAGGTCTTCCTGAGTTCTTAAGTCTTCAGGAATAGAATTCCATAACTCTGGTGCCATAAAGGAAAACGCTCTTTTAGAAGTCATTTGTTTTGATTTGTTGAAGTTCAAAGGAGTATTAAGTTTATTGATATTTTGAGATAGTCTTGGTCTTATGCTCTAGTCTTTTGAAATAATAGATTGTAGAATATCCGCTGAGGATTGGTGAAAAATTTTGAAAATAGTCATTAGGTTTTTATATTTTGCCCTTGCAGTAACCGGAAGGAAATGTAACTGTTTGAGGACAGGAGTTATGTGTTCAAATTTTGTAGAGCCAGTTATAATACTCACAGTGGTGTTCTGAACTAATTGAACAGGATGGATAGAGTGTTTAGGAAGACCTTGATACAAGATGTTTCCAAAATCAAGTAGAGGTGTTATGACTGCCTGACATACCGTGCAAAAGTGGTTTGTATTTAGTATTGGTTTTACTCTTCTTATTAAAGGATGGTATGCTTTTGACGCAATTATGTTTAAATGAGATTTTAAATTTAAATATTTATCTAATGTTACACCTAAATATCTTACTTCATCTTTAATTTTTATTTCTCCATTTAATAAATTAATTTCAATTGGTAGTTTAAGGACTGGCATTTAGATATGAGCATTGCTTCTGTTTTGTCAGAATTTATTTTTAAGTTGTTCTTGTTAAGCCAATCATTCATATCAGCCAAACAGTTATTAATTTTTGTTGTATCAAAGGTATTTTGGTCAATTATAGTATAAACCATAATGTCATCAGTGTATAAATGATAATTAATTTCATGAAGATTAATAATTTGACATATGAGTTGAATATAAATATTAAAGAGAATAGATGATAAAGCTGAACCTTGAGGTATGCCTTGTCCAATCGAAAATTGAGAGGATTTTTTTGTCACCATATTTTACTAACTGTGTATGATTAGTTAGATAAGAGGCAAACCATTTTAATGTATTGTTGCGTAAGCCAATATCTTGTAGACATTGTAACATTATTGTGTGAGACACAGTATCAAAAGCTGCTGAGAAATCGATGAAGATTAACAGAAATAACTTATTTTTTTCCAAGGCCTGTTATAAGATTATCAAAGAGAAATAAGTAGAGTTTCCACATTGTGATTAGGTTTAAATCCGTTCTGATGTATATCCAAAGGGGCATACGAGTCAATGTGATCTTGCAGCTGATTTTGCACTACTTTTTCTATAATTTTTGAGATAAATGGTAAACTCGAAATAGTACGGAATGACTTAGGGTCAGTGATGTCCCTTTATAGACTGGTCGAATTATAGCACTCTTTAGTATAGGTGGTAAGTAACCTTGTTTTAAAGAATTATTTACAAAATTTAAAATGTGAAAGCTAATATGATTTTTAGTACTTTTAATCCATTCTACTGGACATGGGTCAGCTGGTGAAGTTGTTGTATTAAGTGTGCTGATTATAGTTTCAATTTGTTTTAAAGTTGGTAAAGAAAAATCCTTCCAGACGTTTGTGGATTCAGTGCAAAGTTTAAACCAAAGTTGGTGGAATTGTGATGTAGATAAGTTGTTTGACGGAATAGCATTCTTGCTTATCAGGTAAATTGCAAATTTTTGGGGGTCTATTTGAGGATCACCATATAAAGTGGTCACTTTTGTGAGTTGTTGAACAATGTTGAATAGTTCCCTTGGTTTGTTAGTTGCTTTCAGATTAGATTTGTATGGTATTGTTGTTTATGATCATTTATTAACTTATTATATTCCATTTGTTTTACATTAAATAGGAATTTTACATCTTGAGATTTAGTTAGTCTCCATTTACGCTCAAGTTTTCTTAGCAGGCACTTTGCCTCTCTGATTTCATTAGAATACCATGGTGCACTCTTCTTCCTACGCATTTGTACTTTATTATTTTTTGGGGCTAGCACAGCATTTGAAATGATATTATTCCAATTTTCTATGGCTTTATCCAGTTCAGTGCAATTTTGTTGCAATTGTGGAACAATGTCCTTAAGAAAATCCTCTTTATGGAAAGCTCTAAATTTTCTAGTCTTGTAATAATCTTTGAAGTTGTTAGGGGATGTTTGTAGTTGCAAGGTAAATGAGATAATATAATGATCAGACCAAGGTACTGGGGTAGTTTTTGGGACTGTAATTTGGTTTTGTGAAAAGAGTTGCTCAGGGCAAAAAATTAGATCACGAGTAGTTCCAAGTTGGTGTGTAGGCTGGTTAATTATCTGTTGATAACCTAAAGATTTCACTGCTTTTAAGAAGGATCTGTTCTCATTAGAAGGTGATGTTGATAGATTGTAATCACCTAATGCAATTAATGGTTTAATTTGAGAGCTGTAAGTGCAAATTAATTCTAAAATTTTTAAGAGGTGATCCTTAGCAGCATTAGGTGGTCTATATGTGAGGCAAACATTGAGGTGGTGATTTGATGTAATAATTGAAGTTGTTTCAGTTGAATTGTTATAATAGCTTTAAACTTAAACATATATATATGTTGCATTTTACCACTGCTTAATCTATGCTGGTCATTAATCTGCAGTAACTCAGTATCACAGTTTAGTAACTCCTGCAGTTGTGTTTAGCCGTAATGGATTGTTGACAAATTTCCTAAAAACAGAGTCTATGATTGTTTGAAAAGATCTACTTATAATCCTCCTCCCTCTATCATGTTAAATAATCACATCATTAAGATGAAGAATAAGATTCAATTTTTAGGGATCATTTTGGAATCACAATTCTCATTCAAGGAATTGCTTGTGATGTGGTTCCGAAGTTGCATTCTATTTTGGAACACTCAGACCTCTGTAAAGTTGTCCAGATGCTGGTTCTCCATCATCAGACTACTGTAACATGGTTTACTTGCATTTCCTCAATGTGTCCTTGAGCCATTATAATTAGCACGAAATGGTGCTGTCCATGTGATTTACGGCATAAGAAAATTTGATCACATTACTCTTGTCTTTGTTGAGCTCCTCGGTCTACCAGCTGCTTTTTTGTTTACAGTTTAAGTGACTGTGTTATGTATTTAAAACATTGCATATTTTTACAACAATCAGAATCATACACTGCGTTGATTCCATTTGTCTCGATGTGAGCTTTGAGATCAGTTTCCCAACAGCTCTTGATTGTCCCTCATATGTTTGAAATGCGCTATGAAGCCAAGCATGACAGGGCTTTTTTAGTCACAGGACCCAAGATATGGAATGCATTGCCTTCTACTGTTCACGCTATCTGCGATTATTTAAATGTTTGGAACAGTGTTAAGACCTATCTCTTTCGGCTCGCCTTTAAACGATTAGTACTTTGCAAAGATGTCTGACTATCTTTGCCTGTACTGTAGTCACTATTATGTTTGTTCTAAACTGTTTAAAAATGTTTGAACGGCAAAAAATGCTTGTAAATAATAAATAAAAATAAATTGATGATGATAATTGACCATTTTATCACACAGACTGTACTCCACAAAATCTTTTAATGAATCTGTCTCTTCAAATATTGGATACGACGGCAAGCGCTGCATTGTCTGAGCTTCAATGCCACAGTCACAGATTGTTGAAATAATGCTGTGACATACATGACATTTGTGACATAGCAAGGCCTTCTAGCCCGGTAAAAAACTCCCAAACACCAGGTAGAAAGTGCAGGGCTGCAATGTAAACAAAGACACATGGCTACTAGTTGTCAGGGAAACCAGGCCCGAGAGAAGGAAACACGCCCCTGCTATCAGCTTAGCAGAGAGTCACGGGGAAACTCTGAACACCTGCTAGGGGGTGGAGCCAGGCCCTACCCAGGAAAGCTGACTCATAAGGAGGCCCCAGCAGGCAGAGAGGGGGAAGAGAGGAAGGAGAATGGAAGCCAGAGTGAACAGGAGGAGAGACAAGCAGTGTCCCCTTTGAGGAAGGAAGGCCAGCTTCCAGTCAGAAGGTGGACGGAGTCTCCAGCTGAGGGAAGGTCAGAGGCTCCGGGTGAGAGACATAGCAGGAGCAGACTAAGCCAGCTGTAGTGTCCTCTGGATTACAAACAGAAAGAAAAGCCAGGAAGGCAGTTGAAATCTGCCTCACACAGGTTCAGTTGGGAACCGCCCACTAGCCACACGCCACGGAGAAAACCTTCCACAGCCAGGTTCCCAGGTAAGCCCAAGGGCTGGGATTACAGGAATCCTTGTGAAGTTAATGACCCAGAAAGCTGGGGCTATGGTACCTGCTTTAAACGGTACTTAAATCCTGAGTGCACTGAAAGGCTGAGGTTTGGAGAAAAGGGCGCGGCTCTAGAAAGGACTGGGCAGACAGTTCCTACCTCAGAGGTGGAACTTATGGACACAGAGCCATCCTGTATGAATTTTCCTACAGAGGAAATGGATTGCACGATTACCCTGGCTGAACAGATAATATCTTTATGCTAGAAACATACTGTGGAGAAAATACAAGCTAACTGTGGAAAAGACAGAGCTGTATGAAACAGTGTGGTGAAGTTAACCTGCTGGAAAAGAAAGGATTTATGCTGCAGTGTGGTGAAGTTTAACCTGCTGGAAAGAAACGTTTGTTTTATGCTGAATGAAGCTATTCTTACTTTGTCCTTTTCTGCCAAAGTGCAAGATAATTTTATGTTACCTTTATCCGTGTGAAGTTCAACCCTGGGAGGGGAAATAAATCCCTTTTGCTTGAAAACATTTCTGAGTCACACTACTCTTCATTTGAACTGGTGATAAACTACACTTCCCTACGAGCACTGCTCCAGGAAGTGGTGAGACATTAGTTTGAAGAAGGAACTTAAACTCCTTAACCCCTATGTGCCTGCGGGTACGGGCAAAGGGAGCAGGATCACACATTAAAATTCATACCTAACTAGTTCAGCTTCATTTATTTTTCTGCTCTGTATGCAAATTCATGGTATCTTTGAATAATTTGCATTTGCAAGTATTTGCATACATCTAAATCAAACAAATAAACCCCAAAGTCAATATTCAGCAGTAAGAATGTTACTTAATATTGACTAAATCTAGTTAAGAAAAATGAAAATCCACTCAAAGTTATCAAATTATGTCAGACTACTGAGTATGCAGCCCTAATGTTAACTGGATGTGTTATCTGGAAAGTTATTTATTCAGTCCAAGTTAATCACATAAAATTATCTGGTTAGTTCTGAATAATCAGTGCTATCCAGTTAAAAAAGCATGCCTCCCAGCATGCCTAAAAGCCCTTCCACATACAGTATATCCAGATAACCTTTGCCAAGACATCGAGCTGTTCAACTGAAGATATGCATTTAGCAGGTAATTTTATAAATATTTTGCAAGCATAAAATACCTCTCAGAAAAAAAACTCATGCCTAAAAGTATACACAGTTCACTTGGGAACAAACTTGTTCAGAAAGGCATGCTCAGGGGAAGAGTTTGGATAGATCATAAGTAAAGTAGGAATTTCTATTTATATTTTATAAAATGTGTGTACATGTCTACTTGAAGTGCTAATATTTGCACCTGCTCCTCTGCAGACAAATATCCCCATCCACAATCTAGGCACTATTTCTTCAGGACTGGTGCTAGTATTTTATAAAGACATTTAGGCACCTATGGACGTTATTTTAGAAGCTGTATTTATAATGCCCATGTAGAAAACCTGGCATTTACATGTGGAAATGCTGATTTCAGAAAAGGCTAAATTTACACATCAATATCTGTACTGCATAGAAAATGCAAGGAGAATGTTGGGGGGGGGAGTATGGTTAGGGTGTATCCTGGGAAAGTAAAAAATGTACATGCATATTTCCCATTTCATATAGAGAATACACATGTATAACCAAAACTCTCTAAATTGAGATTTATAGCTAATCCCTGGCAAGTATAATTTTTCGAAATTGGCTGGGCTCGATTGACCTTTTACAATGAGGGATTAAGGAAGTCATCTTCCCTGATCCCCTATTGTTTATTTCCCTTTCCAAATTCTAATTAAATAAAGATTGTAGCCTTTGTAGTTAATTGGTAGCATTTACATGTATATATTTGCAAAATGGCCCACATGCAATGTAGTGGTGTTGTTGTTAAGTGCCATCGAGTTTGTGTCAAGTGCCATCGAGTTGGTGTCGACTCATGGCAACCCTCTGGATAGTAGTCCTAAACTGTGTTCGGTCTTCAGTCAGACAGCTCATTGTTGACAGATTGGCACCTATAGCTGCTGTTATTGTATCGATCCATCTCAATGCTGGCCTTCCTCTTTTGCATTGACCTTCTACCTTGCCAAGTATGATGTCTTTCTCTAATGATCTCTCTCTTTGCATGACGTGTCCAAAGTATGAAAGTCGAAGTCTTGTCATCTGAGCTTCTAAAAAAGCTTAGGTTTGATCTCCTCTAGTGCTGACTGGTTTGTTCTTCGGGCAGTCCACAGTATGCACAGTATTCGTCACCAGCACCATATTCAAAGGCATCAATTTTCGTCCTATCTTTTTCACTGTCCAACTTTCGCATCCATATGATGTTATTGAAAATACCATGGCTTGAACGAGTCAAATCTTTGTATCGAAAAAGACATCTCTGCTCTTGCAAATCTTGTCTAGGTCCTTCATAGCCATTTTGCCAAGAGCAATGCATCATCTGATTTCTTGACTGCTTGTTGTCCACTATTTCAATTTCTTCTCCATCAATGATGAATTTATTGATTTTGCCAGTTGTCAGGACCTTTGTCTTCTTTACATTAAGGTGTAGGCCCATTTTAAGACTATGTTCCTTCATCTTGAGAAGCAAATGTTTCAGATCGTCTTCACTTTCAGCCAGTAATGTGGTATCATCGGCATAGCAAAGGTTGTTGATGAGTCTCCCACCAATCTTCACACCTCTGTTGTCTTCATACAGTCCTTTTTCTCTGATGATTTGTTCTGCATATAAATTAAACAGGTAGGCGGAAAGTATGTAGCCTTGTCGTACACCTTAAGTTCTGTACACATCACATATCATGCCCTGGTACTTGAACAGCCCCCCTGCATTTATTTGCTGCTCGCTCCCCCACTATACTAGCTAGTAGCAAATATACTGAATACCAGTTTGCAATTGTCTTAGGGATTAGTTCCACTTTATTTTTTATGGCTTTACATTTACCTTTGCAGTAGTTACATTCACAAACCACCTTTGTTTGCTTAACTAAGAAGGAAAATACATTGATATATTCATTTCTCCAAATTTTCTCTTTTGTACTGGCAGGTATGTGACATACAAATATACTCAGAATGTTTCCTGACCTGGTCTGGGACTTTACTACCTTGCACCGTCTATGGCAGTATCAGACTTGGATGCCAGACGGTCCCTAGGGGTTATCTCATTGGGCCTATCTGCTTTCACATTTCCCCTAATCTCCTTTACCCCTTTGTTCCCTGGTTGTGCAGTCTCAGATACTTTGTTATCTCCACCCACTTTCTTCTGCCCATGCTGCCAACACTAGCATAATTTGACCCAGCATCTGTAATATAACACCCTGAGAGCTATTGTCAACCCCTGCATTGTGCTCCCCTATCTGGTTTGCAGCCAGCTGCTGGCTGGATTCACTTCTACTCTCACCCCCTTTTCCGTTCTCCTGTGTTTCCACTCTCATCACTGTCTTTGTCCCCTACCCACCTCTCAACATCATAGCATAATCACTATTGGGTTCCTTTCTATTAGTCCAATTTGTAGCAAATCTGTGCTGAGTGCGGTATCCAAGTATTCATTGCTGCAAGCATTGCATTGACTCTGCTCCATCTACAGGTCCATTCCCTACACATCCCTTGATGCCTTGACCATCATCTGACTGTTGATTCTGCAGCTCTAACAATAGAGCGTGCAGGCATCCCTGTCTGTGGACCACCACAACCACACTTACCCAATGCACCAAGTCCCCTATATTGCTGTCCTCTTATTCCTCTGACATCATCTGATAGTTCTCTGCTATTCTGAGGCCGTATGGGTTGATATAGCCACCTATTAGAACCTGTGCTCTGTATACTTTTATACGGTGCTGCTCCTCTGATGCTCCATGGTGTAGCTGCTCTCGCATGCTGTGGCTTGTGTGCACTCCACTGCTCGTCCCTTTGCTTCTTTGCCTTCTTTCTCTTGTCTTTGGGATTCCCAGTCTTCCTTTCACTGGTATTCTCTTTTGCCCCTTTTCACCTCTTAGCATCTTTCCTCTTCTCCATCTTGCTCTCTCTACCTCTTCCTGCCTCCAGTCACATTTTCTATACCCAGATCGATCAAAATTTTGCTGGTCAGAGAATGTATTGTAGGTGAGCCAAGAAGGTTGATTCTCTTTGCTCCCTTTACGAGCTCGGTGCTCACCAGCTCCATGACCTTCTTTGGCCATTTAAATGCTGCAGGCCGGTTTGGCACTACACTCTGTGCTGCTTGCATTTCCTTCTGTATCCATAATGCAGCTCTTATTGCTGACCATCACTCTGCTCTGAGGTGAGCAGGATGTCTATGAGTCAATGCTGTCTCTGGCCCATCTTGGTGATGCTCCTATGCATGCCGCGTGATCTCCCACACATGACGCTACATGCTCAGCACAGCCCTTTCTTCCTGATCCTGGCCAGGCCTGCCACACAGAAGGGACTGCCAGCTGAGCCTGCAGCAATGGGGGGGGGGGGGGGGGTTAGCCAAAGAGAGAGTCCACCTCTGCTCTGCTGCCACCTCCATCTGCCATGTTTCTACTTCAGAAGAGCGAAGGGGGCCATTTTTGTCAGTGCTCTCACTGGGGCATTACTTGCCTCCAATGTGGTTCCATTCCTGCTGCCTCTTCTTGCTGACCTCACTTTACCTGCCCTCTGGATCGCTGAGAAACCCATATCACCATGGATATGGCACAAGGCCCACATCACTGCTAAAGTTTTCCTGCTGGTGTATCAGACTGCAACTTGTCCTCTTTCCTCCATGCTTGCTGGTAAGGGTTTCTTCCATTGGATGATTCTGTATGCCTATGGAGCAGGCTGCCATCAACTGGAACATATTTTCCCAGATTCTGCTGTAGGTGAGCTTTATCAAAAACCACATGAAAATTCCATTTGAACTTGCCAAAATGTTCCTTGCTCCTTCAAATTTTTGTTTATTTACATTCTCTTATATACCGTGCTATTCTGCATCAGTGCAGTTTACATTGAACAAACTGAAATTACATTGAACAGGGCATTATAACTTGTAGATAACTATTTTACCGGGAACATGGAATATGGAGGGTTAAGTGGCTTGCCCAAGACCACAAGGAGCACCTGTGGGACTAGAAACCCCAGTCCTTCCAGCCCAAGGTTGCTGTTCTCTAGTGGGATTTGAACCTCCAACCTTCCGGCCTGAAGTACCTTGCCCCAACCACTAGGCCACTCCTCCACTCCAAATACCCCTCAACCCCTGCTGTGCTAACTCCTCTGCCCACTCCTACCCTTTTCTGCCCAGGTCCCTTCTGGCAGCAACCTTTTTCCCAGTGTGGTCTCCCACCTCTCCTCCTCCGAAAGGCAGTGGTCATGCTATGCAGCCTGCGAGTCTAAGTGGCTGGTCCCCACTTATTCAGAGGTAGAATCTGTAGCTTGCTGAAGAATTTATGGTAATTGCCACACTTTGGGGAGTAAAGTCCAAACTACAGTAGTTTTGCATCATCCAACAGATGAAATGGAATCTTACAGCAAGAAAGTGGGAATAATGATGCAATGAATTTAAAAAAAAATACCACTACAATCAATAGTTTTACATTCAACAGCAATATTTTTAATCCATGACAGCATATTTAGCAGCGGAGAAAATTCAAGATAGGAGAACATTAATTTCTGTAGTCAGGATAATCCCTCATTCAAGGTGCCCAAAGGGCTGTGTTCACAGGACCAGGCTTTATTCATTTTTATTGCTATGATCTCATCTTTGTCAGAAGCTGGAATGTTTACTGCAAAAAGGTCATAAACTGCCTGCCTGCCCTTCCTGACATTTATTGAACCAATACCCAGCATTAAGCTTTAGCCTTTCTAGCATTCCTGAACAAGATAAATGGCTATTGAAATAATAAAGACCCGCAGAAACTCACCAGAATGTTATTCATACATTCATTCTCTCTCTAGCTTAGTGGTATGATGGAATAGAAGCAAAAGACTTAGGAGGCAGTTACGATGCTGCAGTAAAATATAACATTTTATAGAAGCTTTGTTTACAGCAGGCATCATTAACCTGCAGTAACACAAGATGCGTTATTGCAAGGGAAAAATAATTCCAACTCAAATGATTCTTTCTGACTGGGAGCATCAAGCTGCTAACAGGTGGCTCGATGTTCCAGGCCACAAAATTAAAGTGAGCATGCTGTCATAATAAAACAGTCTGTAGGTCCCCTTCCCTCGGCACCACCAATGAACTTGGCTTCCCCACCCCCTCCTGAAGACTCATCCAATCTCTGAAGACCTCCAGAGCCTACCTTTGAAGTCCCAGGTAGTCTGGGAGGGTAGGACAGCAGGAGTGATCCCCTCTCGCTCCTGCAGGGGAGGATTTGAGTTCAAAATGGCACCCATAATCCCCTACCGAAAGAGGTCAACAGCTAAGTATAAGTTGGCTAGAACCAGCCCCCCAGGACACCTAAGTGCTCCTCCTGAAAGGCCACTGTGTTTCAACCCAGTCCAGGACAAGTGTTAACAAAACGGGAAAAAATGTTTTTGTGTTTTTTTTATTACCTGGAAAATTCTAGTAACCTTTCAGCCATTACATTTTTGGTCAGCAGGGAAAGCACCTTCATCTTATGCCGCCTCATTCTAGAGTTTTCTTTTGATTTAAAGGGGACTGCCTCCTTATATATTTACTGCCTCCTTATACATTTATGCTAAAGAGGTATTTAAATGTTTCTTTCATATCTTCTTTCCACCTTTCTTCCAAAGTATAAATATTTAGATCTTTAAGTTTGTCCCCATATGCTTTATGATGAAGACCACTGACCATTTTAATAGCTGCCCTCTGCACCAACCCCATCCTCTTTAGATCTTTTTGAAGATGTGATCTCCAGAATTGCCCACAGTACTCCAAATGAGGTCTCACCAGAGACTTTACAGAGGTCCTATCACCTATTTTTTTCCTTTTGGCCATTCCTCTCCCAATGCCAGATCCACACCTTCCAGGGCATCTACCCTATTGCAGATTTTGGTATCATCAATAAAGAGGCAATCTTTACCCAACAGCTCTTCAGTAATACCAGTTACATAAATGTTATAAAGAAACAGACCAAGAAAAAAAACACCACTGATACCATCCCTAGGCTTCAAATGGACTTCATTTACCACATCCTTTGTCACTCACCCGCTTTCTAACCCACTCATTTATTTTAAAGGCCACCCCAAGGGCACTCAGTTTATTTATAAATTACCTATGTGGAAGCATATCAAAGGCTTTTCTGAAATCTAAGTACACCATATCTAATGTTCTCCCCTCAATTCAAACTCTCTACTCATGCAGTCAAAGAAATTAATTAGACCTGCCTGACAAGACCTATCTATAACACAATCATGCTGCCTCGGATCCTGCAATCAATTGTATTCCATAAACTGCACTATCCTCTGTTTTAGCAGCATTTCTGTTAATTTGCTCACCACAGAGGTCAGATTAATCAGCTAGTACTTCCCAACCTTCTTCTCATTTGTTGCTCTGTCTCAGATTTGGTCCAGTGTTGTCCATCTCCAGGTCCAGCAGGTAGGATTCTGGTAGTCCTTTCAGGTTCTCTGATGGTCCTCCAGGCTTAGTCCGCTCTGTAAGAACAGTCCAGGAACCACCCTTTATGGCCTCTCCTAACAGGGAGATCTATCTCTGGGGTTCCATTATACATTGGGATGAGTGATCCAACAGTCCCAAAGTCCATGTTTGGTAGGATCTCTTCCCACGCTGGGGTTTGCCCCCCCCCCTTACTGGGCAATTGTCCCCTCCCCCAGTCCAAAGTAGCTTTCACCAGGGTCCTTTGTATTAACACAAATGTAAATGATATTCAAATTAGGTCAGGGATATGCAAATGGCATATTCCCAATGTCCTTCAGTTTAGTCAAACATATACATTGAACATCCCCCCTTTGTCAGGGAGCCGGGCCCTACATCTCCCGGCCGGGGAGGAAGCATGGGTTCGGGTCCTTCCTTGGCCCCTGTGTGTCCTTGTCCACTGCTCTAGTGGCCGGCTGGGGTCCCCTGGGAATCCTGCAGTGACGGGTTGTACAACCCATCGCATCCTTACTTGGCTTTTCTGGAGAGGGACCAGAACTACCCTTCTCCAGTCCTCTGGGACCACTCCCAACTCTAAAGAAGCATTGACAATGTCAATTGAAGCCTATAGAACTTTCCTAAGTTCCGTCAATACTCTCACTTTATTCCATCCAGCCCCATCAAGTTGTCTACATTTAGTTTAGCTAGCTACTTATGACCATGGAATTATCAAAATAATTAAAGATTTGTGTATTTTATTGTAAGAATCAATTAACTTAATCTTATGTAGTGTATTAAATAACTCAAATCTGTTTCATTTACATTTCTATTTGTGGTCATTTTCTGAAGTTCCACTCCATCCCTTCATCTCTGAGCAGAGAAAAAAATATTTGATAAGCAATTCCACTTTATTCTCCTCAGCTTTTACATATTCGTCCATTTCACCTGCGAGTCTGACATACCACTTGTGTATCCCTCCTGTTACTATCTAACAGAAATTCTTAGTCCCTCATTTTACCATACTGATTATTTTTAATTCCATTTGCATCTTTGTTTTTCTAACTACTTTCCAGGTTATAAAAGATAAGATTTGCCAGACCGAATCAGACCAAAGGCCTATCAAGCCCAGTACCCTGTTTCCAACAGTGGCCAATCCAGGGCAGAAGCACCTGGCAGGACCCCAAAAGGTAGGCAGATTCCATGCAGTGGATTTCCCCCACTCTACTTTAATAAAGGCTTATAGACTTTCTCTCCAGGAACTTGTCCAAACCTTTCTAAAACCCTACTAAGACTTTTACTATATCTTTTGTCAACAAATTCTAGAGCTTCATTATGTGTTGACTGAAAAAAAATTACTATTTAGTAACTTCATTGCTTTTATCCTAGTCTTTATACTTTTAGAAGTAGTAAATAACTCATTCACGTTTACTCATGTCACGCCACTCATGGTTATTATCAATCATTCTCTATTGCTTGTCATCTTCTTTTTTTGTTGCTTGTCTTCTTCTTTTTGTAATCTCTTGTCCTTTATGAAGCCTACCCTCTATCTCCTTACCTTTTCAGCTACTTCTTTCTAATCATAGTGGCCTCCTTTTCCAATTACTTGTATTTACTTTCCAAAGAAAAAGGTTTGTTGCCTTTAAAATATCTCTTTTTGGTTTTGTCTACTGCTTTTCTACCTCCTCAAGATGTTCCCATCTAGCTAAGGACTTCTTAAGGATTCCTCCACCTTGACAAACTTAGGGTCATGTTTACTAAACTGAGCTAATAGTTAGTACACACTGTTTGTAACTAGGTCCCTTTGAACTACATGGGGTGTAGTTACAAATAGCACATGCTAACCATTAGCTCACCTTAATAAACATGTCCCTTAGTTTTACTGAATTCCAGGATCCTTACTTTTTAATGAGCCATATCCAGCCTATGTCACAATACTGAACCACAAAGATAAAGAACACCGGAAGGTAAAATGCCACAGAAATGATCAATTGGCGCACACAGAGCAGAGGCAGACAATGGAACCATATAAAGAGAGTCTTTATTGGAAACAACCTGATGGCCAAATTTCAGCTAAATAGCCTTTGTCAGGGGTCAGACTCCCAATGTGAGAATGCAAAAACATATAAATTGCTGTCCAGGGGCAGCATTCATTTGCTACTGCTAGCCAGACAGGAAACTACCTAAACTACCTTTGGGTTTAGTCTTTATTGGGGGTCATTTTAAAAGTCTTAGTCATGATTCGGATGTCCAAAGAGGTGTATGTGGTCTTCCAAATCTCAGAGATGTCCCCAGAGTCATTTTACAAATGGCTTTTAAAGACGTCTCTGGGACGGGGACATCCAAGTAGGCAAAGGGTGTGGTGGAAGCGTGTCTGGGGATGTGCAATGGATTTAGACTCCCTGTTCGATTTCAGAAATGTCTGGGATGTCTGCAACTCTGTCCAAATTTATACCTATTACAGGCACGAATAGGCATCAGGAAAGTGCTCGTTTTGGCCGTAAACCATCCAGGTAGTGTAAAGAAAGAGAGGTAAGTGACTTGACTAAGATCACAAGGAGCAGCACTGGGATATGAACCCACTATTTTAACTATTTGGCTATTAGACATCCGCTTTCTGAATACTATTCCGGGGGCCATGTAAATGTCTCCATAGATGTCCATACTGGGTACGTCCACATTTGTGAAATCGTACCTGAACTTGTAGGTGCCTGCTTTTTTTTTTTTCAGATGTTCTGGCTTGGACGTCCCAGTTTGCACTTGGACGTCCTTTGTATAGTGTGCCTTTAAGCCAGTCAGGTTTCCCTCCAACTGAGGTCTCATCTCACTATTATGTCAACGGCAAAGGGAGCCCTCCCATGGAAGCATTTGTGACATGAAACGACTGCAATGCAGTATTTTAGTAGAATCACTGGATTTCTCTGCCACTCAGATGAGGCAGAATCTGAGAGGTATCTACATACATAAATAATTATATCTAGGTCTCAGGATTGCCCGAGGCTTATAAAAGGCAGAACAGCACAAGGAAATGAGATATCTATGATATCTTCTCCTGCACTCTCCGCCTATCTTTTTTTGGATCTGTCAAAGCTTTTCTTTTTTTATCCCAAATATGTCCTGAATATCTTCTTTTATGGCAGCTGCAATGTGGCAATCTGAACCCTTTCATTATTCGTTCTCCTATGGAGAGAGGCTGGCTAGTGAATTTGGATAAATCAAACCCATTGTGGCAAAGAAATTAGATAAACATGTGTACTGATCATCCGTCCATTTCCACAGTAAAAAATGAAGTGAAATACCTAGGCATCACATCAGCATGGAATCACACATCAAAAACACTGCAATGAAAATACACTATAAGCTAAAACTGCTAAAACAGCTCCGCTCACTGATACATCTAAATGACTTCAAATCTGTTATACAATCAATCATCACTCCTCACTTTGACTTTGCAAACTCCATCCTATACGGCCTATCAAAACAAACCCTCAGAAGGCTCCAAATAGCACAAAATGTGGCAGCAAGATCGGTCCTAAACATTAGTTCCATAGAACACATCACACCCATATTATCAGAATTACACTGGCTCCCGATCTATAGCCGCACAAGCTACAAAATCCTTGCGACCACCTTTAAGATAACACTGGTCAACATTGAAATCATTACTGACTTTAAAAGGCCCTAATCTGTAGTATTTTGGTGAGCTGAACATGAATATAACATTAAAAAATTTTTATTGGCTCTCGTTTTGAAGATATTGCATGTAGTTCATTTTTGACATTTCACCGTGTAAATTTATCCAGTAGGACATCAACAACATCCCAAATAAGCATTGAATGATATCATATTGCATAACATTACATAATACCAGCATGCACACATCATCCAGAGTTGATTGCATCATTTTCTGATGCAATGCAATACTACTGCCAGACGGCTGCTGAAGCCATCTGACGTCATACATACTCGTACGCAGTCGGAAAGGAAAGTAATCTGGTATTCTGTTCCGATATTGAAAGCCTCATGAATGCCTTAAAAATCACTCATGACCCACAAGACTGGAGACTATTTATAGACTCTTCGAAACTGAGTCTGAAGGCTGTGCTTTTGAACAATGGAAACCGTCTTCCATCTATTCCAGTAGTGCATGCCATCCACATGAAAGAGACATACGAGAACTTAAAGCATCTACTGACTTCCATTAACTATAACAAGTACAGTTGGCACCTCTGTAGTGACTTGAAGGTAGTTGGCCTTTTAATGGGACTGCAGCAGAGATATATAAAATACATGTGTTTCTTATGTGAGTGGGATAGCCGAGCAAGGGATTGGCACTACTTGCGGAAGGAATGGAATCGCAGACAAAATGTAACAGTTGGAGAGAAGAATATCCAGCACCCAGCTCTGGTTGAGGCTTACAAAATCCTGCTACCACCCCTTCACATCAAACTAGGTTTGATGAAAAACTTCGTGAAAGCCACGGACCGCACTTCGCCCGCTTTCCGATACCTGCATGAAAAATTCCCTTGACTCAGCGAAGCAAAGATTAAAGAGGGAGTTTTTGTGGGGCCTCAGATTCGAGAGCTCTTCAAAGATGACCGGTTCAACAACTTGCTGCAGGGTGATGCGAAACAAGCATGGAATGCTTTTTGCCTAGTGTCAACAAACTTTCTCGGGAATGTTAGGGCAGAAAACTACAAGGATCTAGTAGAAGACATGCTGATGCAGTATCAGAAACTTAGCTGCAATAGGTCTCTAAAGATCCATTTCCTTGATTCCCATCTCGATTTCTTTCCTGACAACTGTGGTATGGTTAGTGATGAACAGGGCGAACGTTTTCACCAGGATATCGCAATGATGGAGCAAAGATACCAGGGAAAATGGTTCACTACAATGCTGGCTGACTACTGCTGGACATTCCCCAGAGAAGCTCCCGAACAGCTGTACAAGAGACAGGCGAAAAAATCTAAGTAGTAGTCTATGACTTGGTTTTTTTACAGGTATTAACCGAAGGCCTATTATATTTACTATTGACATGCATTTTGTGATGTAAACATTAATTCTTGTAGATTACAAAAAAGCTAGAGCCAACTTTGCAATTTCACTGTCATATTCGTGTTCAGTATATAAAAATTGATAAGAAATGACTATTTTATTTCAGTAACATGACTTTTGTAAAAATTTGTTGACCAGTGTAATCCATAACATAGCCCCATCCTTTCCGAACAACTTAATCGCAATGGAAACCACCAACAAAACACAAAGCAGCAAATATAAATACAAACTTGAATTCCAAAAGGACTACAGAAAAGCCAAAAAATTAACAAATAAAAAAGCATTTTCTCATGCTGCTCCAACCCTTTGGAACGAGCTCCCTGAGGACATCAGAGTGCAAAATGACATCAAACTATTCTGTAAAAAAATTAAAACATTCCCCTTTACCTCATACTTTGGCACACAACCCAACCATGACACCCAGTCTGATGGAATATCAGGCCAAAAAGTGAGCTAATTATAAGATAGAAAATATTAGACGCGTCATGCTAGAGCATATAAAACGTCAATCATGCTCATTATTGTGTATCGTTAAAGGGCACATGCACCCTGTACTGTGTGATTTCATCAATGTAAATACGGTTTGACCCCATCAATGTAAATTGTTACTGACTGTTCCATGTACTGCTTCTGTACCAAGCAATGTAAATAGTTATATTATGTTCCATGTAACTAAAAATGACCACGTTAGAGTACTTTTCAGACCTTCATTGCTTGCAAACCGCGCTTGATGTTATGGAAAGCGCGGTACAAAAATGTTTGTTAAATAAATGAAATAAATTCCATGTATTCTGCCTGCACTAATTAAAATGCTTTTGGAAATACTGTGACAATTAGCTCAAACTGTGGCATATTTGCTAAATATTTTCTTTTCAAAGTATAGTTTTTAGATTATTGATGCATATGAATCAATTGGGAAATTATATCTTTCAGTGTCAGAGCCAAGTGTTATACTATTGCTTCCATATAGTACATGCGATACAGTCTGTCACCTGACTGTTTTATTTTGATCAATATTGCAAAATCACAGTTTTCTTTTCAGAACATATGTATATTTTGTTTTTTATCCCCTTCATTTGTTGATTTTTCAGTTCAAGTGTTTTGGCTCTTCAGGGCAATTTATAATTGTCTACAATAAGGAAACAGAAACAGACAGTTGTCTCACCAAATGGGTAATGAATTGAGAGACATAAGATTATGGAATTATGGAAATGTTTTTTCTTCAAAAACAAAAGATCTTGACACAAAAATGATGAACTCAGAAGAAATCGCAGGACAATACTATTCCAGGAAGCATCCATGGCTACCTGAGTTTGGAACACTAACAAGGATAATTTGAAATGGTTTTTTAATCATTTTAACCTTCTTCAGCAGCAATAGACAGAGGATGACTTTATATAAACACCCACGCTGACAACATGCAATGCCATGAGCTTAATTGGGATCTATTTTATAAAGTAAAGCACATGCATTCTATACTTTATACAATAGGGGTGTAGTTACACCTGCCCTAGAGCAAGCGTAGCAGCACATGTCTAGAATGGTGCTGAAACGTTACCGTCTTGGACACACCTACCAAAAGTACACGCAATAGCCCTTACATTCTCATTTACAGAAGAGCAGCTCTCCAAAGAACATATGTAAGTGCCAGTTCACAAGCACATGTCCTTTCAAATAGGGACTTTATGTACGGAAATAGGGTGTAACATTTTGTGAAACCTTTATAAAATAGGCCCCCTAATGTTACAAGATCACAAGATTTTATGATATGTGAAGACAAGTTCATGGCGTTGGATGCTTAGGTCTCGGCTTTTAAAATTGTTCCAGGCAGAGCGGTTAACTATAGCTGCATAACACTGCAATATGGCTACATTCAGCCAACATTAAAGTAGGCATCTTGAGGGTGGGTTTTTGATTAGAGCAGAAAATTGCCCATGTACATTAAAATTGTAAATAATATCTACAGAGTTTGTCCTCTGCGGTCCCAGCTGCACAAATAATGACAAAATACCTAGATACCTTTAGAGCCTCATGCCCTAAGAGAATTTGGAGAGACTACTAGGATAGTTTGCTTTTGAAAGCTGACTAAAGGTATGCAGAGGTCAATATTTCCACGAAGCTGGTGGGAGTTCTCCACCCACATTAGTGCCAATAAGGAGGTGCTGCAAAATTGAGGGAAAGGGTCATCTTTAAGAATGTGGCTGGACCCATCGGAAGGGCCGTAAAAAGCCATAAATGTGCCCTGTGCAACTTGCACATCTTGTGCTACCCCTCCCCCACCCCCCGTATGTCCTTTGCCACATGCCCAGCATCTCCCTATCTTACCTCCATGTCTCCAGCCGGCTCTCCACCCAGCCTACCCTTGCCTTGCCGCTTTTAGGGTTCCCGTGGCAGTAGCAGCGGGACCTCCAGTTGAAAAAAGCCCACACACACGGGTCTCTCTGACGCCACGCTTGCATGCAGGCCTAATTCCCCTCCTCTAATATATGCTCCCATCAGAGTAGGGGAATTAGGCCTGCATGCAAGTGTGGCGTCAGAGACCCGCGTGTGTTTTTTTTTTTTTTCAATAAATAACTGTTCACTACTTAGATAATACCCCAGCAGTATGGGAGTCTTTTATTAAAGGGTGCTAGCTATCAGTGTGTCCTCAGAACACACCTAGCCAGGCAGGTTTTCAGGATAACCGCAATGAATATGGCATGAGAGAGTTTTGCATACAATGGAGGTAGTGCATTCCAAATCATTCTCATGCATTTTCATTGCGGTTATCCTGAAAACATGACTGGGTTGAGAACCTCTGCTTTTAGACCATTCCTCAAGCCACTAAATCCCTTTTCTTGTTTTTTATATCCTCCAGGGTGTATGCTGTTGCGGATTTTGGTATTTATTTATTTATTTGAAAAGCTTATATACCACATTTCCAATGATCAAGGCGGTTTACAAGTAACATTAATATAACATTACAGAGAACCAGTTAACATTTCAAGAAGCCAGTAAACATTACAAGAAACCAGCTAACATTTTGAAGAACTGATAAAAATGTTGAAAAGAACCACACCAGGGCACACCACTGATAACACCCCCTTACTCACACTGAACTCCATTTACTACCTCCCTATGTTGCCTCCCATGCAACCAGTCCCTAAACCAGTCTGTCACTTTAGAGCTCATACTAAAGCCGTTCAATGTATTTATAATTCAACTGTATGGAATTAACTCAAAAGCCTTGCTGGAATCTACCACATCTATGGCCCTCCCCTGATCCAAGTCTCTGGTCACCCAGTCAAGGAAATTGATCAGCTTTGTTTGATAAGACATTCCTCTAGTAATACCATGCTGCCTTGGATCCTGTAGTCTACTAGTGCCCAAAAGATGCACTGTCCTTTTTTTTAGCAGTGATTTCATTAGTTTTCTCATCACCGATGTGACATTAACTGACCTGTGATTCCAAGCCATTAACTTGCTTCCTCTTTTGTGAAGAGGAACCGTATCTAACCCAATGCACTCGGGCCACAGCTGAATTTTTAAGAAAGCATTCAGAGAATGGGGCTTCCGTAATTCTTTATGTTCCTTCTGTACTCTTGTATGTATCCAATTAGACACCGTTGTGTTGTCTAATTTAAATTTAGCTACCTCCTCATGATCACAATCTTCTGAAAATCATTCAAAGTCTACCTTATTTCCGTTCCTATTTCTCTGCATCATTTGTAGTACCTACTTATGGGCAGGGCCGGCTCCAGAGTTGGTTCAAGTTGTTGGCACCCTAGACTCTCACTCGCTGTTAGAATCTGTTGTTTAGTTTTTGAATGGCCTACTCTTTTCACCGTTCCCCCCCCCCCCCCCCGAAGCTGTCAACCTAGGTGGCCATATTGTTTTCCTGCTTATAGGTCTTCCTCGGTAAACACCAAACAGAGATTTTGTTATGCTATTCTGGACCCAATATTGAAAAGAATGGAGGACTAGTCTAGTGATTAGAACACTGGCTTGGGATCAAAGAGACAGGGTTCAAGTCCTACTAGCACTCCTTGTGGCCTTGGGCAAGTCACTTAACTCTCCATTGCCTCAAAGAATCCAAGTTATCAATGTCCCTGTTTAATGTATGTTACCAAGTTTAAGTTACAATATAAACTGCTTTGACTAAAATGATAAACTGGTATAAAAAATAAAAAAAAAAAGTTAAATAAATAAATAAGTCATAGTTGCAGTATGAGGAAATATGAGTGCAATAATTTTAGAGTCGTTAGTGGGATGGGAAAAGCTGGGGGATGTAGAAAAACAGTGGGCAAAACTGAAAAGGGCTATTTTAAGGGCAACAAATCTTTTTGTTAGAAAGGTAAATTAATGTAAAAGAAAAGGAGGCAGCTATAGTTTTCAAAAGAAGTAGCTGAAAAGGTGAAGAAAAAGAGGGAGGCCTTCAGGAAATACAAGAGATAACAGAGAGAAGAAGACAGGCATCTATATTCGGAAAAACTTAGGAAAGCTAGCAAAATAGTCAGGAAAGCAAAGGTACTAAAAGAAGAAATAGCCAATGCAATACAATGCGGGGAGAAGACATTTTTCAGATATGTTAGTTGTAGAAGGAAGGGCAAAAGTGGTATTGTTAGACTCAAGGGTGAAGGGGAGGAATATGTAGAAGCTGATGAGGATAAAGCGGAATTGCTTAACAGATTGTGTTCACAGATGAAGAGCCAAGAATGGGATGTCAGAAAACACTCACAAATAGGAACAAAAGTGAAAGGGATGTTGAATAGTTTTCAGAAGACTGTGTTCGTGAGGAACTAGCTAAACTAAAAGTAGACAAAGCCATGGGTCTGGATGGGATACATCCAAGAATTTGGAGGGAACTTGGAACGTTCTAGCAGCTCCACTGACCAACCTTTTCAATGCCTCTTTGGAGTCGGGAGTGGTTCCAGAGGACTGGAGAAAGGTACATGTGGTCCTGTTACACAAAAGCAGACAGTGAAAACTAAAGGCTGGTTAGTCTAACCTCTGTGGTTAGTAAATTATTGGAAAGGCCACTAAAAGAGAGAATAATGTGGTTTTTGGAGTCCAATGGATTGCAGGATGTGAGGCAGCATGGATTCACCAGAGGCAGGTCTTGTCAGACAAATCATTTGCATACTACAGCTGTTTTCTAGCTCCCGCACCCGTGTCACTATGAATAGAATTAATACACCCCCTGTAACTAGCCCAATTAGAATTACACTTTTTGAATGCACTCACACACTGTAAATATGTCATATGTATTTAGCTCATGTTTTATCCCTGCATTTACATAGTAACATAGTAAATAACGGCATATAAAGACCAGTATGGTTGACTTAGCTCATTATAAATTGCTTTGACTTCTTGATAAGGTGGAATAGAAAACTTTTAAATAAAATAAGGGTGACCAGGAAGTTGGACAGAGGGACTGCCCTAGATATAGTGTATTTATATTTCAGTAAAGCCTTTGACATCGTTCAGTACAGGCTACTTATAAACAAACTGAGCACCCTGGGATGGACTCTAAAGTTACTAATTGGGTAAGAAACTGGTTGAGTGGGAGGCGACAAAGGGTATAAGGTAAATGGAGCTCACTCTGAGGAGGTGGTTACCAGTGGTGTGCTGCAGGGATCTGTCCTTGGTCTGATTCTTTTTAAAATCTTTGTTAGTGATATTGCGGAAGGCTGTCAGGTAAGGTTTGCTTGTTTGCAATGGAGTAGCCACCCAGGAAGGAGTAGATAACATGAGGAGAGATCTAGCTAATTTTGAAGAATGGTCTAGAATTTGGCAGCTGAAATTTAATGCTAAAAAATGCAGGGACATGCATTTGGGCTGCAAAAATCCAAAGGAGCATTACTATGTAGGGGAAGAGGTACTTCTACCCACAAAAGAAGAGCGGGACCTAGGCATAATTGTGTCTGACGATCTTAAAGTAGTTAAACAGGTAGAAAAGGTGACCATGAAAGCTAGAAGAATGCTTGGTTTATAGTGAGAGGATTAGCCAGCAGAGAAAAGGAGGTGATAATGCCTCTGTATAAGTGTCTGGTGCGACCTCATTTGGAGTATTGTGTGCAATTCTGGAGACCGCACCTTCAAAAGGATTTAAGCAGGTTGAAGTCAGTGCAGAGGGTGGCTACTAAAGAGGAGATGATGCCTTTAGCTCAGTGGTTCCCAACCTTTTTTGTACCGTGACCCCTTTTACCATTGGTCAACTTGTGGTGACCCCCAATGATAAAATCAAATGTGTCTCTCTTTCTTTACCGTTAACACATTGTCACTGTAATCATTTGTTGAATTATTAACCTGTCCTCCAAGTGATGTAAAACCCTCTCGCACCGAGGAAGTTTCTCCAGGGCCATGTGCCCATGACGGAAGGGTTAGGACAGCCATTATAGTTGGTGATTCGATCATTAGGCATGTAGATAGCTGGGTGGCTGGTGGACGTGAGGATCACCTGGTAATATGCCTGCCTGGTGCGAAGGTAGTGGACCTCACGCGCCACCTAGATAAGATCTCAGATAGTGTTGGGGAGGAGTCTGCTGTCTTGATACATGTCGGTACCAATGACATAGGAAAATGTGGTAGGGAGGTTCTGGAGGCTAAATTTAAGCTTTTAGGTAGGAAGTTGAAATCCAGAACTTCCAGGGTAGCATTCTCCAAAATGCTTCCCGTTCCACGCACAGGACCCAAAAGGCAGGCAGAGCTCCGGAGTCTCAATGCGTGGATGAGACAATGGTGCAGAGATGAGGGGTTTGGATTTGTTAGGAAGTGGGGAACATTCTGGGGAAAGGAGGGGCTCTTCCAAAGGGATGGGCTTCACGTTAACGGGGATGGAACCAGGCTGCTGGCATTAACCTTTAAAAAGGAGATAGAGCAGCTTTTAAACTATATAATAGGGGAAAGCTGACAGTCGCCCAAGAGCGGATGGTTCAGAAGAATGTATCCAAAAAAGAGTAAAGTAGCCCAAATGCCCTTGAGTATGGAGCAGACAGAGCTTAAAGATCCCAAATTACACGTCTATCAATAGCCAAATTAATATGAATAAAATACAGTCTCTAAAATGCTTGTATGCAAATGCTAGAAGTCTAAAAAATAAGATGGGAGAGTTAGAATATATAGCACTAAATGAGAGGTTAGATCTGATTGGAATATCAGAGACATGGTGGAAGGAGGACAACCAGTGGGACACTGTGATACCTGAGTACAAACTATATCGTAATGATAGAGCTGATCAAATTGGTGGAGGGGTTGCGCTCTGTTAGAGAGGGCATTGAGGAAGAAAGGATTAAAGTTTGCAGGAAACAAAATTTGCTGTAGAATCTCTATGGATTGAAATTCCATGTAAAAAGGGGAAGTTGATGGCAGTGGGTGTGTACTATCGACCGCCTGGCCAGAATGAACAAATGGATGATGAAATGCTCAAAGAAATCAAGGAAGCTAACAAACGTTACAGCGCAGTAATAATAATGGGTGATTTCAATTACCCCGGTATTGACTGGGTCAGTGTCACAGCAGGACATGCTAGGAAGATAACGTTCCTAGATGAAATAAATGACTGCTTCTTGGAGCAGCTGGTTCATGAACCGACCAGAGGGGAAGCCATATTAGACCTAGTCCTTAGTGGAACACCAGATCTAGTGCAAGAGATAAGGGTGTTGGGGCCACTTGGCAATAGTGATCATAGCATGATCGCATTTGATTTAATTAGTGGAGGAGGGATAGTAAGGAAATCCACAGTACTACCTTTTAACTTTCGAAAGGGAGACTATGATAAAATGAGGAAAATAGTTAAGAAAAAACTAAAAGGAGCAGTTGCAAAGGTTAAAGACTTACATCAAGCTTGGGTGTTGTGAAAAATACTATCTTTGAAGCCCAGACCAG